>OX352196.1:10000000-11200000 GCA_947086425.1 Xanthorhoe spadicearia
AATAGCAGAAAGAATATGATATCGATAACGCCGCAATTAATATGTCCTGTAATTATGCTACTGTTATAATTTGAAAAACTGTGTTACACTAAATTCAATTTAAGATAACTTCTTTCTGTCGTTAAGGCATAACTTAAAGGTTATTTCCTAGTTAATTTGTTGGTGGATGTTGGTCTAAGGTCAGCGTGAAAAGATAATGATCCGTATAAAAAGTCAGCTTCTACGATTGTCAATGACGAATTGCGAAACTAGAATTGTAACATAAAAACTACACAGAATTACAATATTTTCACGTGTTTTTGCGTAATACTCCATTGACTTTTTTGGATTAAAATGGTTCAATGTAACAATAACAAGGTATGAAATTGGTAGAGAAAATTGTTTGATTCTACATAATTACGAGTACCTACGTAGATAGTGAAAAAATGTATTTTTTTTTATAATTAGGTACACAACATTTTTGCATGATGGAGCAAACAAATTATTATTTTAATTCCTTACATGCCTCCGACTACCTGTATCTTATACACTTTTTTGAGTTGACATAATAAAGATTTAAACCAGAAACTTGAAAAAAAATACAAATAAAAATAATGCGGCAATGTGGTCAGTGTCTTTTGCACGCTTGCTTCTGGCAGTGGTTTGGATCAGTTGAGCTACCTATAGATCGCTTGCAACGGTCCTTAGATGGCTCAACTGGTTCTAATTATATTTTGTAAAGTTATGTAGGTATATTAAGTATATTAGTTTAGTTTCAATAAATAAGGTTTGAAATATAAAATAAAATAAGATATTATGAATTAATACCAACAAAATAATAGAACAAAATGCACTTCTTACTTTTTTACTCATCAAAATGTGAATCTATGCCCAAATTTGTTCGACCTTAGCGTGACTCCTTAGTAAGTACCTACCTACACATATGACATTGGCAAAAAATACCCAAGTAAAAACTTAGACAAGCATTCTTTGTAAACGTCTAGCCGACCGACCTTCAATTTGATGAACGACTTTTTAGCAAGGAAAAAACTACGCGTCCGGTGAATTTACCTAACTTTTTGTGGTCTGTTCTAAGAATGAACCTAAATCTTAGGTACCTAATGCATTCCTGGTTCGAATTATAGTCGCATTTGGATTGAAAACTGGTTCTCTGTTGTTTTTGCCGGCGTTGGGGATAAATTGTTCTTGTTTTACCAACCAGTAAGACTTTTTTCTTTCTTTCTTCAAATCAATATTACAAAACTTCTAACGTACTGTCAGTGCAGAGGTCCTCAACGAAAACATTGTTTTGTAATAATTTTCGGGTTCCGATATGTTAGTTAGTTCGTATTAGCAAGTGGCCAACTCTGTGGCAGGCCATAGAGTCACCTAGCTTATAAGACTGTACATTTTTAAGTGATCCTTGAGGTCCCACAGAAATAAACAATTTTTCTTTCTCTCTTTCTGTTGACAGAGGTTTTAGGCCGCCTCGAGGCCTCCGTTGTGATTTAACGACTTTAAATCGGGGACCGACAATTAACCGTACCCTCGGAAGCGCTCAGTTGTTAATCCCACTAGCGGTCACCCATCTAAGTAATGATCGCCCAGAACGTTGCTTAACTTCGATGATCTGGGCATCTTCCGACTGTTCCGAATTCAGTAGGGAGTAAAATGTTATTATTATGGTGAAAACTTCTTGAAAAACATGATTTCAATGTAAAAGAGGATTCAGTTTCGATTTAAAAGATTTAGATGCCATAATTTTAGGATGATAGCGATCCAAGGCGATAATGGCCCTCTTGCGTAATTTGGATGGCAGCTTCCTAAATTCCACCGAATTAATTCTGTATCGTTCCCGGAAAGGCCTAATAGATTTACAAATTATATCAAAATTACTATAGTCGATTTTTGATACGTTATAAAAGTTTTGAAAATTATAGATAGAATTAACCACATTTTCAAAGAATCACTTGTAATTAGTCTGTAGAAAGTCCAAAGATATTTATTTATTTAGTTAATTATCGGTGCCAGCTCGTTAAATCATGATGGTCTTTATGTGGCCCACTAATGCCGTCCCCAGACTAGTCGCTTTATGAAATTCATCTCTACACAATCTAATAGTAAATAATAATGTTTGTATAATACTTTTTCCGCGGCATTTCAAGGGCTGTCTTGTAATTAACCCATAAATCTAACAATAGAGCTTTTAAACGTCAACATTAGGTGGGTATGTATCCTTGCCTCCTACAAGTTTCTAGGGCTGCCGCAAGGGCAAGAAAATCCAAAATTCATCGATCGGCATGGGAAAATCCTTTATGTTAGTGGCCAACTCTGGTGAAGGAGTTTTTTGGCCGTTTATAGGCTTCAGTCATGGTTTAAAGACTATAATTGTGACTGCATTTAACGGGTTTTCCAGCAAAAATGCGTTCAGCTGTTAAAACTTTGCAGTCATCCAAATAGTGATCAGTACTTCTCACGATCGAGTGAGAATGAGTGAGTGAATGTATGTATGTCAAATTTAATCGTGTGAGTACACGATTAAATTTGACATACATACATTTACAATTTTTAGGTATAATATTTTTTTGTGAACAGCTGTGTTAGTTTCGACACATCGAGTCCTAAGGCTAGACTGTCTCATGATGTCATACGTCATCCATAATTGTTATTGGATATCAAGTCTGATGCCTCATGTCAAGTGGTTAGTAATTAGGATAAAAGGATAAAATGCTTCAGGCATTTCTACCACTTGTGTGAGCGAAATTTTGTGACTGAAGTTAAACGTCAGTCTTACCTGTTAAGTCTGCAAGTTAGTTATGACAGGTCCGTTTTGAGTGCTCTAGATTTGATTAAGATAAAGCTTAATAGAATTTTGTACCTTTCTGTTGTGCAACGACAATAAATATGCAATAAGTACCAATAACAGTTTAAGATATAAAATGTAATTATGGTTAGTTGCGAGTTTGAGATCTATGGGGCTGGAGGCATATGTCCAGCACTGTGGACATCCTATGACTCAGATGGTAAGATATGTTGAGGTAAATGGAATAAAAAAATTAAGTGCATACTGAAATTTTGGCATTTTCAATTTCAATTATACATTTCAAATATGTATTTACAAAGATAAAATACATTTTTTAAATTACTGACATTTTTATTGAAAGTCAGTCGTATGTGATAGTAAACACAACCGTAAAAGCTAACCTTCGAATTATTTTGACACCTTATCAGCACTTCCAGCTAATCACATTTTGATCTACTTATCGAGTTGGTACCACACCCAAATATTTGTAAAACTTTGCCGCAGGGGACGGGCCTTTACTCGTAGATTGATTTATTTTTAAGACTTTGAATATGGGTTCCTGTATCACAAGTTTGTTGATGAAGTATGATAGTATTATAAATTAGCTAATATGTTCTTTGTTAATTACAAGATGGAGGAGGCACTATGATATAATGAATGACAGACCGTTTTCAATTTACATGTTTATTCTTATCTTAATAATCAAGTCATTTAAAAACTGTCTGATTTTTTTTAATTCTTGGTAATTGATAGCTAAAAATACAGCCAAAAAATTCACAGAGATTCCGATTTCAAAAATAATTGCTTTTGACACTTTACTCAAAAAATGCCACAAAACAAATTGATCTCTTGCTTACCCCGTTTAGTTTCATGGACCACAAAATCACTGACAACCCTACAAACAAACGAGGTGTGAAAACGACACGCAGTAGACCAAGATCACAATTAATCGGGACTTCATAACGAGCGCCATACATATTCAACTAATGCCCTGTCACTCAACTATTGTTCATCAGACACAAATTACTTGCGTAGGCACTTCTGATGCGAATTAAGGTGATTATGGGAAATCTGGTTACAAGGTGAGCTTCGAGAATACTCGTAGACGTTAAATTACTAAACATTATAGCAAATTGACTAAGTTTCCTTACGATATTTTCCTTCACTTTTTAACTCGGGTTCGTTCGATAGTACATGGGTAATACAATTTAATTTTGACTATGCTTAACAGCACACTGTAGTGCCTGGGATATTATTTAGATGGAATGTGCTTGTAGCAAGAATCCATCCTCTCAGCTGCCGGCCATATCCACAGGAAAGACAATGGTTAATATGAGTGGGGCTGGCTTACCGCGGGTTTCTTCATTTCTTCCATAGCTTCCTTACTTTCCTTTACTCGGGTTTACGTATTGATTTAACGAAGCAAAAAATTGTTTGCAAACTAGTATAATATTCTTTACTCATTTTCATGATCACATTAAAATATGGTCTATCCAGCTTGTGTACAACATTGTACCAAGAAAAGTTAGTTACAACAATAATTACGTAAATTAGCTTCCTCAATACGCAAGATCTCGACCTTTATCCTTCATTGTGCCGCTAATTACAAAATTACAAGCACTTTTCTTACTTTCAATGTACGGAAACAGTTAACTAACTTAAATACATTTGCATGTGATTAATTCCACTCTTTGTTGTAAAACTATGATAGAAATCAACTCAAGGTCGCTTAATGAGAGTTAATTATTCCGTGTTATGCATTAAGCGAGACGATTATTTGTATGTAGTTATTAGGATTCCGCAGGACGAAGGATATTTTACTATTAATTTGGAAGTCTGAGACGCTACGTAATTATTATGCACTTTAAATTGTAAAAATAATCATTAAAGCCAGTTATGTTATTTTAAAGGCAGAATATTTTGTCACGCAAGAGCTTACTAGAAAATATGAACTGCGAAGTAACTTAAAAATATAGTTGAACCCCCTTCAGGCTTTTCCAATCAATCTTTGGATTTATGTAACCAGAGTGTAAACAAAGGTAATATTCATGTAAGGTTTTGAATATATTCGTTACTTTGACTAATATGAACGGATCAAAAAGCTTAATTTATAAGTGGCCTAAGAAAAAAAATGCATAAATGTTATTTTTAAAGAATAACGAGTGTACAGGACCTTTGACCTAAAGAAATAAAGCTTTTTTGCTCCACCCATTATTTCACTATGTATTTCACTTAAGTAAATGATTGCGTTGTGGAAAATATCTGTCAATAACAATGGATTTATGAGGTAGGTCAGGAATTCAAGATTTTATTGAAAGTTGTAAGAGAAAAACATAAATCAAGATGTCGATTCTCGACGACGATCAAAACATGACGTGGTAAGAGATGCACGTTATCTAGCTACTACTATTACCACGCCGTGTCTGGCCACGTCAAGACATGTCAGATTTGTCTAAATCCGCGGTACTGTCAATACTGTCATTTGATTGTTTTCCGTCATAATGCGTGTAAACTACCAAAGCAAATAGTTCTACGACCATTCTGAGCTATTTAACTCGAATCGGGTTCGAGTTAATATAAATCTTCGGATCGGACGTAGTGCGAAACCTGTAACGTATGCTTAGCTTTAATTGAACTTAATTAAAATTGTTTCTCATACAAATTAATAAGTGAACAGGTAAGTAAAGGAAGTTATAAAACAAACTGCCGTCAGCGTTTAAAGCGTCAAATAAATTAGGTATTCTTAGATTAGCTGAAGTATTATTTGACCTTTAACTGGAAGATACATCTGCTTCACTATATTTAGTTCTAAACATTGTGCCATGTGGTGTATGTGTGTGGCACCTGTTTGTATTTATTATTGCTTGATAATAAAATATAATTGTTTGTTTGGAGGCCTTGTGTCATTTTGTGACAATTATAAAGGGTGATATTATACTTCTTCTTCTTCTTTCGTGTGAGCAAGTGGCTTACTCTGGTATATTATACTTATAATTATATAACAGACTAGCAGCACGTCCTGGCTTTACACGGCTGGACCCTTTACCCGGTAACTTCATTAGAATGGACTGTATATTCTACACGGCGTTGAATACATTTTTGAAATCGGCTGAGAAGTTTCGGAGATTATATCTGTAAACAAACAAACCAACATTACCTGTTTATAATATTAGTATAGAAAATAACCTAACATATAAGATAAAGTTATTCGTAAATACTTGAGGTCCCCCTACATGTAATTTTACGTACCTTATTGAGGCTTTTAACTCCAAATAAAACAAACATTTCACAACATTCAATAAACGTTAAAATATTAAATAAATATTCATTTAAAGTTTATAGAAAAGGTATCCATTGTGTACCTTAACGACACATAACCTGATTCTGCTCATTCACTATTTTTAAACAAATGTAGAGTACTTCCCAATAGGCCAACATGACTTTTTATGATCTTAAATACCTATTTCTAGGAAAAATACTGTAACAGTTTACATTTTAAATCCCATTCGTATTCAAAAACTACAAATTGCTCAGGTCGTCATCAAAGTAAAGTGGTTTTCGTATTCTTTCTATTTTATTTTTTCTGATTTGTCCAGGGTTCGATGCCCCGCCAAGGTTTCTCGAGAGATGATCATTTCTCCAAAGAAATGTCAAGGGTGAAGATGAAAGAGAGTTGAGGTTCTGTAAATCTGAATTTATGTCCAAGTAATGATTAACAAACTAGCTACTTAAATTTAATCACTATTATATTTAATGAAAATCATTCTCATTAACTCAGTGGATTTATTCAGGTTTAAAATAATTTATATCGTTATGAGTGAAATAACTTCTTATGAATTATTGATTAAATAAACTCATTAAAACAGTAAACTCAAAAAATAAATGATCTGCCAAAGATAAAAAATGCTTTTACAGTTATAAACACATAAATCTAGGAAACATGGCGAATGGGATATTTACCATGTTTCCTAGATTTATGAGTTTCTGGATATCAGTTTTATTGACCGTGATCATTGCGTAAGCAACTGTGCCGAAACATCGGGAAAATCCTTAATCTACGAATCATGGTAAATATCTCTGTTAAAACTCGTAATGTTCAAAACCAATAAAGTTTAAAAAGAAAATTATACTTTGATGCATTTACTATATTTGAACTCAAAATCTAGACAAGCGAAACCCTAAAATTGTAAAGCTTGCAAAATGTCAGTTTCGTTGAAGTGGGAATGAGCGGGCAGCTAAAACGGGTGCCGTACCTAAATGCCTACGATTTCGACATCAGCGTAGGTAAAACAACTTACCTTAGTACCTGCTGTACGTATTTATCCGAAGTGGAAGAAGAGAATCGTTTCTACAGGTCTATACGTTTAATGTATTTTATTTAAACTTTGTTCACAATATCTTAGATTGTAGAGATAAAGATAGATTGGACAACTGTATAACAAACTACCCGCAAAAATGTAAGCTCATTTTACGCATTTTAAAAACAGCACCTATTACAATTAGGGTTATTATAATATTTTGTGGGTTAATTACTACTTCTCACATATACCTACTCGTAGTAGCTAGTATGACAGTAAAAACAAGAACAAAAGACGACAAAACAATTGCTGTAAATAATCAAGAAATTAGCTTGAACATTTCCTGCCTGAGTAGACAGCTCAGGATGATTCTCGTCGACTTTCAAAACATGGCGCTGCATGAGATCGCACGTTATCAAGCTTTTGTTTTCTGAAATCCATCGTATTATTCAAAATAACCACGCCGTGTCGTGTCACGTCTAGACCTGGTTATTTGGAGAATAAGGCGGATCATGATGTGTGGAGAGAATGGGGGAGGTTTTTGCCCAGAAAAACCTCCCCCATTTAATTTCAACCATGAGAATGGGGGAGGTTTTTCTGGGCAAAAACCTCCCCCATTCTCATCGTTGAAAATTGAGATGGTTTCAAAATTTTGTGCACCGTGCTTAATGCCCAGGTTTTTCTAAGTGATCGTCAGACAGATGCACAGTTCGCATATTAATGGGCATATATAAACTGTAATTAGCTTACTTACTTGTTTTATGTTAATATTGTAAGTTAGACGCTTGATGAGTAGGACGTGAGTGTGGTGAGAAGCGGAGGCGGATGTAACGGTAGGTATAAACTAATAAAAAAACGATAAGAAATCGTTTAATAGAGTGTTAGCTGTATAATTTACTAGTCCCGACTTTGCGCGGGTGCACTAATGAAACTACCGGGATAAAACATTACCTATAACCATCCGGACAGTCCATTCTACATATCGGTAAAAGAATTTCAATACTATGAATAGTTATTTTCAATTCACTCCTACAATATGAGCATTTCATGAAAGGTCTTACAGAAAATAACTCGAATAATAAAACTGAAGTAACTTCTGCTTGTTTATAAAATATTTTAAAAGTATTCACTCTTTTACGACGACATCTAATGATTAGATGTAATAATTGATAATTGTACAATTAATTTAAAACCCGCCCCGCTATCACTACATCCTCAAGTTTCATCAATGGAGGATATCAATATAGCCTCTTTGCACCGGATGCATACACCGCCATCTGCAGTTCCGGTCCGAACTAAAAATAATATAGTTTATTACTAGTTGCCTGATCAATGAACATTACAATCATTGGTGTACGGTAGCTTGGAAATGGTATACCTATCATAAATATCGTAATTAACAATTATGTACTAAATTACTTCTATTATTTATTTAGTTATTATTGTTATTCGAGAGAGAAGGGTAAAATAATGTATGATGTAGCGACTCCAAATATCAAAAGCCGTACATGCAAATTAATTGGATGTTATGGATAGAGTTTCACATTTATACAAAATCACACTCGTTTCATTTAAGATCTTCTTTGACCATTTTCTGAACTTTTAAGTAATGGTTGTAATTTTAAAGTCAAAATTCACTTTTGTCCATTAAAATGAGATGAATTTTAGTGCAGCGCGTTGAAGTCTTTTACAGGAATTTTTTGGAACATTTTCTGAAAACTTCAAACTATTTGTAATACATATTTGTAATATTATAGTCGAATGAGACGTCGACTTTGGAATTGTGTCTCTTGTAAATATCTTAAAAATCTTGTAAATACAAGTTTATTCCATGTCTCTTCTAGCATTCAGAGACACAAGTGTGTGCAAACACCTTTGCCACGTGGTGCCATCCAATTTATTATTGTTTAAACCATATAAGGTGTGGACAGACTCCGGAATGAAATTAGATGTAAGCATATGGCGCTATTCTTGGTTTAATTTATAACATTCAATGATATTGTGAATAGGCTTTATAATTGCCTTGAAATTTCAAAGTAGAAATGTTTGTATAAGGGTCTATGAATACTTTTGTATGAAGGAAATATTACAGAATATTTATGTACACTAATGTATTTTGAATATGTAAATAATTGTTTTTACCTGTGTATTAAAAGTTATAGTAAAAAACTATTAAAATAACGGCGTGTGTATATTATGGTCATATTTGAATGCTAGATTTATTTAATCTATTGCGTTTTTTCTATAATGTGTATGTGTATTTTATTATGTGTTAAACAATGCCTTCCATAATAATACTGAAATACATAAATATGAATGTATTAAGTAATAGATTTAAATGCTTCACATTGTTTTTGTTAATTAGTTAGTAGTTTAAACCTACCAAATGTATCCAATCATTTTGAAATAAGATCTATTATATTTTATGATATGCATAAATTATAATTTACGGAAAATATTGCATATTGCAAAGGGCTCGATCAATTTAGTCTCATTTTATTTCAATTTACTATGACTATTATGTTTATAATCGTTAATACCCACATTTGCCGTGCGTAGACCGGACATATCCTTAATTTGCATATCCTTTGACTAATGGTAGGAAATACTTAAAATTACCCGTTCACTCTTGAGAAATACTGTAGATTTTGCTTACTGTCGGTAGATATTTGACACATTTTGTATGGAAGTAATGTCAAATATCTATCCGCCGTAAGCAAAACCAGAGATAGAAAGGTTATTGAAATTGGCAGTTAAACTAATTCTTGCAGAGACATCGAATTTTTTTTAGATTTTTTGGTTTTTGGTTAAATATAATAGAAAATCTTAGATAAGTATCTGTTTATCTTCTACGATATTAAGTATAGGTACCTTTAACTGTAAATTAGTTAAATATCATTTATAAAAATGTATTAATAGGATTATAGGAAAGGAATAGGAAATTTATTATAGGCATTTGAAAAAAAAACAAAAAGATTGCATATCCGGAACGAATTTCCAATAATTCTATTTAAAATTTTTAATTAGAAAATTATTAGGAACTTTAAACCTCTTGTCGAAACCAACTTCTTGTGGATGACAAAATAAACTTTTATTTTTTAATAAATAAACTAAAATAAACAGTTTTTTTTTAAATAGACAGATGGTTAAAATTAAGCAAAAAAAAACTCTTGAATAAACCAAAAGTAGAGACAGTACAACTGATGACGCGCATACAATTTTAATAAGCCAAAACAGGTGTTGCCAACATTTTCCCACGAAAATAGAAAAAGTAGTAGACAGGTGGCAACTCTACTTGAAGCAATTAACGGTGGATAAGATCCTGGCAATCTGGTTTCTAGGAATAATAGGAATTATGTCTCAGATGTACGAAATCTGAATAAGGCATGTAAATAAATAAATAAATAAAATAAATAAAGTCCGTAATTTATTATTTTATTTCTAGACTATGCTGTCCCACCGCTGGACAAAGAACTTCATCCACTCGCAACTATCCGTCAATTCTCCAAGGAGTCTAGTTCGTCTCGCCACCTTTTTAGACAAGTGAAATAGAATATCAACTATTTTAAAAGAGAGCTTCTAACGTTTTGAATTTCGAATATGCATTAATGGATTATTGTCACTGTAAATTCAGAGCATCGTAAGAACATCTTTAAATGTCTTAGAAATAACAATACCCATTGAGAAAAATACCTATAATGTCGTATAATTCGAGAAAATTTCGAAAAGAAATATCAAAACATCGTACATCGTTGTAAACATAACGGGCCCACCGGATGCATTGCAACTTTTAAAAAGAAACAAACTGATAAATGTTGCCATCTATACTTGTTATTGCGGTTAAGACAAGCAGGTTGAATACACATAATGAGAGGTGTCAAATGAGCTTAAGCATCTGATTAGACAGGAAGGAGGTAACTTTTTCTGTAGCTGTATTGAACGGATGGGGTAGTTTGCGTAAGTACCTTAATTGTATACTTACTTTGTGTCCGATATTGTTTTTTCTATAGTCTGAATGTCCGCTGAATTATTATCTATATATCTATTTATTTTCGTATAGGGTACGTTAAATTGGTGGTCCCGGCGTTTAAAGTCGACATTTTTATGGGACCATCTGGGTATTAAAAATCAGTGAACTATTGAATAATCGGAGAATGTACATAAAAAATACATAAATACAGTAAAGAACCTGCTCCTCTTTTAAAATCCATTTTAAACTGTCTTTTTTTTAAAAGTCTGTCTTTTAAAACTGAAGAACACCGTATTTTATCTACATAAATGTAGAAAGAAAAGGAATATGTATGTCATGTCAGGATATTAGTTTAAAGCAGAAAGAGGTTTGATTGTAATAATGTTTATATTTTATAACTTGTTCTAAACATTTAAGTAAGTATTATATTACTTACCATAACACAAGCATTAAATTGCTTAGCTTGGGACTAGATGATGCTGTGTTAAATGTCCAAGGATATTTGATATATTTATATTATAAATTTATATTTATATTTATATTGGAGTAAGGTAAGTATAGAAATAGCCCCCCGATTATTTATTTTTCTGACTCCAAAATAAATACGTTCATTTATTATCATTACATTAAACACATCTTTTTCATCGGATAAAAGTACCTAGCTTTGTACAACTAAAAACAAATGCCATCCATATTCGTAGGATTTTAATTTACTTAGTTTCCTGCGTTCATGCAATTACGATAAATAATGTCCCTTCAACTCGATGGGCCTGGAGAAACGTTGATAAAAAACTCCGATCAATCGTGGCCAAGATCAAGGAGCTTCCCACGAGACACACCTGTGCGCCGGCGCAGCCTGGATTAGCCATTCGCTAAATAAAGGTACAAGATTTCAGTAGAGACCGAACGCTATTAATTAAAATCCTTGGACATTTTACACAGCGTCACCTAGTTCCAAGCTAAGCAATTTACTACTTGTGTTATGGTAACCAGATGACTGATACTTAGATACATTTATTTGTAACACCCAGACATGAAGCAAATTTCTGCAGAACATACAAACATTTTTATAAATATTAACGGGACTTAATCGCGTAATAAAATCATATTATTTACCTCGACGTTTCGGTGGCGTTACAGTCACCGTGGTCACGAGTAGACTGAAGGCCGGCACCCGCTTGCATCTTCAACTGACGAGGTTTTTGTCTACCCTCAATCAGTCAACACAAAACTACTACTAGGGTTGCGACACACCACACTCACAATGTCCGGCGAAATGTTAGACGACTTTTTTCGATGCGAACACATTCTTATGACTGGATCCCACGTTGATGACAATTTGTAACCACTGTCCCGGTTAAAATTCTTGTGCTTCTTAATTTCAACCGCTTCACGCACAATTCGGCTATAATAGTGGCGATCATTGGACAGGATTATTGGCTTGTGCAGTTCTATCCAGTGGTTTGACCCAAATTCAAGCAAATGCTCCGCTATCGCTGATTTTTCTACCTGGCGGTTTTTGACAGCTGCGATATGTTCTTTGACTCTTTCAGCAATTGTCCGCTTAGTTTGTCCGATGTAAGAACTACCGCAACTGCAATCGACCTTGTACACCCCAGGTGTCTGATAGGGTATGGTGTCTTTGACAGTTCCTACTTGCGCTGCTATCTTGGATAGTGGAGTGAAAACTGACTTTATTGCGTATTTCTTAAGCAATGAACCGACTTTGTCTGTCACCCCTCTAATGTACGGCAAGTATGCTCTTTCTCTCGGAACGTCAACCTTCCTTACTCTATTAGTACGTCTAGCACTCATATTCCTCATCCTGTAACCATTCTTCTCCAGTACTCCTTTTACATGTGTTAGTTCTTCTTGTAAAAATTCCGAGTCACACAATGCATAGGCTCTGTCGACTAGTGAAGAAACTACCGATGCTAAATGTGTAGGATGATGATGGGACGCCGAATTTAAATATTTGTCAGTGTGAGTAGGTTTTCTGTAGACAGAGTGTGTTAGAGAACCATCCGATCTCGCCATTACTTTGATGTCCAGAAAAGGTAATGTACGATTACTTTGCAACTCATAAGTAAACCTAATCTAGTGTATTTATAAATATGTTTCCAAGTCGCGATAGTTTAAATAGTATTTTATACAAACATTTGTCCCGTAGCGGGGATCGAACCAGCAACCTCCGCGTCTCAGCCAGGCCTTCGCCCACTGCGCCACAGAGGTCGTCTATTAATTAATATTTATAAGCTGTGAAACTATGATTTTCCTTGTTAATTTCCTGCATTGATAAACGTTGACAGCATGAAACATTTATGGTGTGAAACTAATCTATCAACAGTTTCATAAATTACGATGCTTTTGCAAATAAGTAGGTAAAATGAGACTGTATTAAAGAGATTGTTATTTTTTCTCATCATCATCATTATCATCATCAGCCATTATATCCCACTTAAAATTTTTGTTTAAAAAATCTAAGATACTTTAATCTTTAGAAATACTCGTGTTATAATCTGAAACGAAATACGAGTAGGTATGGGAACGAAATACGAGTACCTTAAATTATCTAAAACAAAAAGTGCTTTGTTTTGTCATTACAAAGTATGGGTATGAAGGATTCAATATTTGTCGCACCCTCTTCATTCCGCCGTCCAGTATCGATAGCTGGTCGATGCCGCGGAATTAACTGCAATTATATGAACAGTACGGAGTGCGCCGCCCTTCCAGTCGTAACGGTACCTCAGGGACGTGCACAGCCTTGAGTTGTGGTACAAGCCAGCAGTGGAAGGTGGAGAAAATCTAGTTAGATGCTTTAACCGAAATAATTATCATCGTACTGACAGTATTGGTTTGATAATGTATAAAAACCCTGAACTTATTTACACTCTTCATACATTCTCGTCGTATGTATGAAGAAGGGTAATGAGGCCATTGCAAAGAAGGAGGTTATCTAAGTATGTAATAATATTAAGTAGAAGACTATTTGAAATTCGAATGAGATCACATTAAAACAGTGATAATCATAGTTCCCATATTTAGTCAAAACTCCAAAACGCTATATCTTCTACCTTGCACCGCCTTTTAAAAGGCTGTGCAAAAACTAGATTTTGTCACGCAAACCAGCACTAAAGCCTGAACGGATGCAATGCTCCACTCACTCTTAATTGGGTTCCTTTTCTCTATTTCTTTTTCTCCGCAAGTAATTTCAGAGCTATCGGAGCATCATCGGTATTTGTAGTCGGTTTTCTGGTTTGTTAATATAAAAATATTGTGTTAACTGTTGTACTATTTAAATGTTTTATTGTTACATCTTATGATTTTAAAATAATGGTACAAAATGTTGTCCAGATTGTGTACACTTTGTTGTCTTACAATTTTTTAGTCCAAAAGAGGTTATGTAGAAATCCATAATTACTTTTTCAAACTAACGAAGCTTCGCGTTTTGTTTTCACTCACCCACAAGTTGTAGAAATTAGGGAAATGTCTGAAAATTTCAAGGAAAACTCTATTAAAACTTTTTTTCAGTAAAAGTTTCAAAAAATTAAATACGGTAAATCTAAATGTACCTATGTTTATTTTGCGTCTTGAATACAAATTTACCAATAAAATACTTTTTATAATAAATTCTTCACCTTTATATAAACTTTTGGAATCCTTTAATTCCATTTCAACCAGTACAAATTCATAATCTCATTCATTATATTTCTGTCGGCAGCTTTTTGTATTGCTATGAATAATGTCAACCACTAATGAGAATTCTATAAACCGGTTTAGAATGTTATTTAGAGTGATAAATGTCTTTATCGATACTTATTTTACCTTTTGATAAGGATATGATTAGCACCAGTTTCTGGTAGTTTCAAATACATTATAGCCTTAGTAGGAACACTATAGTCACTAATTAAATTTTAGCCAAATTGCAGAGATGTGCTAAAGTTTGTAAACAAACTGTTAATGATAAAATTGATTTGAGGGTGTTTTTTTTTTGAGTTGATAGTAACTTACGTTGGAAGGGAGTAGTCACCTATTTATCCTCAATAAAAAAATATGAATTCAACAAAAATATTTGCCAGTTTCTTTACAACTCGGCTGAAGGACAAAATATAAACTTGTATGTTAATTTCTATAAAAGTAAGCGCTTTCGTACTTTCTCGGCTCTTATTATTATGAAGTCTTATGAGGCCGAAGTAACCTATGTGTTATTCAAAGTTCTAGGTAAGCCCGTTTACTAGTTTTCGCTTGAATAAGCAACTAACATCTAAAATACTAACTTTCGCGTTTATAATATTAGTGGTATATCTTCGCAAATGATGTCATAAGCGACATTGGTTTTACATTACATTCACGACCTTACTATGTCCTATCTCCAAATTAGCTTAGGTCTTTGGCCTGAGCAAACAGACTGACTTTCAAATGTTCCTTATTTGAGAAATTAGCAGTTTACTTTTTATGGGTGTGGTTTTTTTACTTTATTTTCAGAACAAAAGTAAATTGCGACGTGATTGTAAAGTCAAATAAGGGTCAATGACCTTCAATGTGAAATCATTGTAAAAACAAAATGGTTTAAAAAAGTGACTTGCGTTTCTTTTTATTAAACACAAAACATTTGTTGTCTAACTTGGGTCTAGATATGCTGTGTACATCCGAGGATTTTATTTTTTTTAATATTTTATTACATTATCTAATTGCTTTTTAGGTTTATTTTATAATAAAAGAATGACAACATAAAAGGTTGGGTATCATTTTTGTTCTCCAATTATTATCTAATGGTTGTTCTTTCTCGAATAGCAAATTGCACAGATCTTATCCGTGTAATAAATATTTAATCAGTGACAGAAAGAAAAAAAATTAAAAAAAAAAACAAAAATAACTCTTGGTAGGAAAAACCTATCAGGCGTTCAAGTGTAACATAGCAACAGTTTTTTCTCACGCTCTACAATTCATCAACCAATTAACTAATCCCTCAAACAACTTCATAACGTGCAGTCAGTTATAAAATGTAATAATAATCTGAATATCAATATTCAATAGCTTTGATAAGGTATTTTCCTTAACAACTCAAATTTCTATCTTTTAACTTATTTTAATAGAATATTAAAATTTGGAGTAGCATTATTAATAGATATCAATGATAAAGAACGATTATAAAAGCACATTTTTTTAAACTCGGAAAGAAGTAATATGTTTAACTGCTGAAAAAATTAACTTTTTAGAAAAGGGTTTGATATTAAAGGTAAAAGTATACATATATACTTTATCCTTTAATATCAAAATCTGATCTCATATCTCAATTATTCTATAATTTTCAGAGCAGCGACATCGACAGTAGTCCTTGTTAACTAAAACTTCCGATCAACGTTGCAGCTATCTAATCCTATCTAACTCAAACAGTAAGAGGTGTCCTTCACTCTATTTACATTGGAGGGGAAGACACGCTGACCTATATCCTGTCGAGCATAAAGGCCCACTGTGCTATGCTCTAAGAACTCTATGATATTTGCTACTGGACGCTAAAATGTTTTCTTTCGAATCAGATAAATAAATATAATTTAGTTTATTTATTTCTTTATGTCACATAAATAAAAATGTGACTTAAAGAAAAAGAATCATGTTGTGTCGACCCCACTTATTGGGATAATGGCAGGGAGATGATGATGAAAATCTAAAACACAGAACCTTCGCCATTTTTAAGTCGTTGAACAAGTTTATTAGAAACCAAAAATACGAATGTAAAATGAATAGGTACTTATAACTATTAGGAGATAAGTTTAGTCAGAGTAAGAATTTTCATCTTACACATACGAGTACACTCATCAATAGTATGATTCGGGTTAGATACAATTAGACATCTTTACAACTCATTTTCTAATAGATGTTCCTAACAATTGATATAGAATTGCGTCCTGTACTTACTATCCTAGTCTTGCTCACAGATGGTCGAACACACACAGCAATGTTCAAGTTACTTGCATGTGTGTATTGGAGTGTTATTTACTATGCAAATATCAGCGTTCATTTTCACGTATGCATGTGTGTTGAATGCAGTAGTGAGTTGCAAAGGTTTTCTGAAGGAAAGTATTGGCTAAATGCCACTTCTTCAAATAAAAATTGTATTTTTATGAGAAATGCTATTAGTATTTTTAAATAGTTTTGAGTGAAGTTTCAGTTAGTAAATACTCATAAAAGCCAATGGTTGAAACAAAGTCATCTCAACAATATTAATAATATTATTTTCCTTAAAAAATATGTAACAAAAGTAAATAAATTTTCTGTTTTGCAATAAAGAATTTCAAATGCGCCTCATTTATTTTACGATCACATTTTATGATTCAAAAACTTCACCTCTAAAAATCCGGTTAAATTGACCATGGATAAAAATTTCGTTTTATTTCAAACTATCAAAAATATGATCCTGAAATCTAAATACATAGTCGAGGTACTCATACTTAGCAAATAAGATTCAATCAGATATTACTAAGAAAAAAGGAGACTTACCTAGATGAGGCGGAAGGTAGGTATGATGCGACCGAATCAAATAAAAATCCGTCTTGCCTACTCCTACGGGAAAGAAGTAATTACATTACTGTAATTCAATATGTACTTATACACAAATACACTTATTACAAAATAAACAAATGGTAATATGATTCAATACCGCAATTAAAGGTAGTATGAACTCCAAGCTACCACTTACGGACTAATAACAGATATTTTGCATTGTAATGAGAGCAATGCGAATATACTTGCAACTGGTAAAGAATATAAATAATATTGTTGCTAGTAAGGGCTAACAAGAATCTTAATAGCTTTAGAATTATTGGATTTATAAAAATATGACCCATAAATTTCTTGTTGGAAATCTTTGGTCTTAAATTTCCTATTTCATTACTTTTTCACCAGAGTAGGCCTTGCCTTGCTCATACGAACGAACGAACGAATGACCATAGAGACACTAAACTACAAAAGTATTTACCTAGACAGAGGTTAGTTCTAAGTTTATCCAAATTGCTCAAAACCGCGATAGTTACACACACAAACAGGCAATAGAATCCCCTAGTTTTAAGAACGTGACGTGTCAAAGTGGTCTCTAATATGACTTTATTGAATAAATATATTTTGACTTTTGACTTTTGAGTTTAAAAGATTTAGGAGAAGCCTTTGGAACACGATGAGCTAGATGCCTAATAATAATAATTAGGTATGTAAAGTGAGATTTATACTTAGGTACATCAATCTAAAATCATTGTACAAAGCCATCGAAAGTAAAACAAAACCTGAGTAGGTAACAACCTAAATAGCAAAACAAAGGACGGAGGTCATTGACTGCCGAAATGCAAGGTGCATAATATCACTCAATTGACCTTCTAGTTCATTGATCGAAATATACTTACTTATGACATTCTTTGTGATTTTTCTTCTTACTTTTTTGAATAATGACGAAGGTTTTAAAAAGACAAGTAAAAAGCAATTTAGTTACTTACAGTAATCTTATAAGAAATTTAGTTACTAGTAATAGGTCTAAGCTTGTATCTTTTAGAAACTCATTCAGAACGTAGAAGAGACATACCTATAAGATAAGGTTTTAATTTCGCATTCTGTATCACTCGATAACGCAGTGCAGGTATGAAAATTGATAAGTCGTAATAGTAATTCCCTAGTTACTTCGGCATTGAAAACCCGAATTCACTTGCCAACAAGTTGACAAATGAGTTCGGTGACTTGAGTGAATGTGAGTTAATTTTTTTAGAGAGATTCTACCAATGAGGAAGCAGTAGATGATTGCTCTGAGGATTCTACATTCACAAGTTTAAGAAAAAACTCAAAAACTCACCATGAAGCCATAAAATTACTAGACATTTTAAAATATAATAATGTTACCGATAACAGAAAAACAGCCAAATAATTTTTATTAATATCCCACAATATCTCATATCATATTTCTATAGATTATAAAATAGACCCGTATACTTTATGCTTCAAAACCCAAAAATTTCAAACTTATTTTCGCAAAAAATGGCCGACCTGCTTGAACCTACACGTGTTGCACAAACTTTTGTTATTCAACACAAAAGATTTTTTGTTTATCAAAAAAAACATGTGGACGTTTACTTTCTCATTTGGAGCTTCTTCTATTTGGATTATAAAGGCATTTTGTTTGGAGCAGATTTTAATAAAAAATGCCATGGAAATAATACATACCTACTTACTGAATAAAATTTTAAATTTCTAGCTGATAAAGCATAACATTACAACAGAGCCAAGAGTAGGCCATTTCATCGACCTGGTTTTCATACTAAATGATCCTGTTCTTTGAAGAAACTTAATAACTTAGAACTGTAACCGATTTTTTACAATTTCTGTAATAAGGTCTTATCTAGTATTATTTACTTGTACGCCTTTAATAACCTTATAATAACTGTACATAAAGAAGGTAAATAAATAGAATTATTATAGTGTTACTATTTACCAAACTCAATTCATTCAATTTATAGAAATTATAAATACAAAAAATAGAGAAATTCCAAAGAAAAACTATGCCACTTACGCATTATTGCATCTTTTACCTGCACGCATTCCCACACTACCTCTTAGTGTTTCTATCTCTTTTACTCATATAATAGTAGGTATATCTCTCTCTTTCTTTCAAGAATGAATCCACTTTCGACGTCATCTTTCACTCTCACTATCTATCACAGTACAGCTCGTAGAAGCAGAGGTTGCAAAAGGAACATGACATAGAGATAAACTACTACGAGTATTAATGCTTTCTATAGGATTTATTCAGAAAAATTGACGACCAATCCCACAACCTGGATTTTTTAGAACGGAAATCTGTTTATAGGTACCTACTCGTAGTTTATGTTTAACATTAACATTAACACGTTATCCTGATAAAAATCATCAAAATAATATATATCCAATTTTCCAATTATTTTATCCAATTACCTACTTACATTTTTGGATAATAGAGCATTTTAAAATGTGTTTTATCTGCACGTTCACATACACAGTGACGTAAAATCGTTCAGCTGAACGCACGCGTGCACTTTCTTCGACAGAGACAGCACTATTTTCCTTCATGTTAGACAGAAACGGACATACAAAACAATGATGATCACTTTTTACATCGCATACCCTGTCGTAACATCACTTTCTTTCAGTTTTTTTGTTCCATCGTGTGCCATTCGTTGACTCCCATTAAAGGTAATGTCTCACTGTGATGTAAAAACAGAAAGTAGATTTGTTTTGAACATCAGTTCTTTTATACTTTTATGGAATTTATGGTCTTGTGGATAATTAAATGAAATATTAAGTATTAAGTCTACGATTATGTTGACTAAATTTAACATCCTTGTTAAAAAATATTTAAAAAACATGAAAAGACTGAATTACCAAGGTGGTTCTTTCGGATTTCAAAGGCATTTTTCGCTCTAATTGTTATCTAAGGAATCAATACACGCAATTTTTATGTTTTATTTTACAGTCATTAATTTTGTTCTTTTTAATTTTTTGTTTTCTCTTAGAGCTTAGATATAATTATAATTACTTACTGATATAAAAGCCAACATACTCGTATAAGTATTTTCACGGAAATTTTCACCTTATTCATTATAACAAATGGTCTTTAACTGTTCTAAAACATTGATTTTATGAATCTCATTAGATTGTTATAATATTTCCCACAGACATTATATCATTGAAAAAAACAGGTTGTAGTGATTTCATTCCACGTAAGTACTTTAACACAATTAATTATTATTATTATATGTTAAATTACTTTTTTAATAGTACCATGTAACTATAAGCGTAGTTTAAAAATAAAATAAAAACTTTACTAAATGCAAATGATTTTGTTTGGTTTCACGAAGATCTGTGAATTTTAAAGTTTTGGAACCGTTTTACTATCCATTTTTTTGTCCTAGTCTAAACCATTTGTTTTTTGATTGCTTTAAGCCACATGCTGAGTGGTGACCTATTTTGTGTATTTATATATTTTTTAATTTACATTGTATTTTTAGCTTACGTTCCAATAACTTATCAATTCTATTCGATTGTAGAAAATGTATAACCTGTACACCTTTACCGCAATTTGGTTTACCATGACGACTTACATTAAACAATTTTTTTCGCTTCATTTCATTTTTTTACATTCTCTGGTATAAACTGGTCTTAAGATAGGGTGAGAGTAAGTGTGTGCAACTTTCGACGCCAATGACTGATGAGACAGTAGTTTTTCTCCATTTAAACTGTCATGCTTCAAATAAGCCGAGTGAAAATTCAATGTTCTACGGGCCTTTCTATTCGTGGTCAGTCAATTAGAATATCATTATGATTAGACAATCAAAATAATATAGTAACTTGCTTTATTATTAATGCGAAAGTTTGTGAGTGGGATGTGTGGTGTCTCTTTCACGCAAAAACTATTGAACTGATTTGTCTTAGAAAACCTATCTAAAAGGTGAAAGGTGAAAGATGAATCTGGAACAAGACTGTATAGCTTATAAGCAATTTACTTTATGTATTTATTTATAGATGATATACCTAGTGTCGATCGATTCAGCTTTGACTACTCCAAAGATACTTGAAAATATTTGTACCTATAGACAAACTTCACAATTCGGGCTAGAGAAACGAACGATACATTACTCATTATAAAAAATAAAAACAAAGTCGTTTATTTCAGACAATATTAGTCCATAGGAATGTGAAACATAGTAGGAATAAAAATTAATAATAAACACATACCTACAATAAAATCAATGCTGTCTCAGTGCCATGTGGTTGCCAGCACTGAGTAGCCTGTAGCCATGTGACAAATGCTTCGTAACATCAGAATCGTGACCTCATAAAATGTCAACGGCAATCAGGGTGCTTCGGTCCCTCTACCTGGCCTAGCCATTGTATTCGAAGAAAGCATGTGAAAGATACGAACAAAAAATACGATTTCTCCATGTCTTTTTTATATCCTTAGAATTCTGATTTGGATCAAACGCTGGTTTTTGTGAGCACACGTCCGGGCATAAAGGTAGCATTTTTTTTATTCCACGTGTGGATAAGTAGTTGTGTTTTGTTTGCTTGATGTAGGTAGTGGATTTAGAAATTGCACAACACAATAGGTAAGGTTTGAGCGGAATGCGAATTTAAAAGATAATAGAAAAAAATGTTATAGAACTGATTTAATACATATCTACTCAGTTTCGCTGTAGGCTGTTTTTGGCCGTAAACAAGTGGCACTAGGTCCCACCAAACACTTTTTTCACTAAGTACTCTAAAAAAACAATTACAGAGGTATTATTTTTTGATGCATATGATAGGTATCACGATATCAGAGCTAAACTATCAATTTATAAAAATTCTTTGTTAAGTTTATGTCAACGATTTTAAAACAGTAAATTTTAAATTCACAGATCAATCACTTACTAAAAAGTTTGTCAAAATAGATTTGCAAGATAACATTATTATGTTGACAACATGACAGGCGGTAGTAAATGTACATTCAGGATGTAGACAACTTGAGATCATGTTAAACTAAAGAAACAAACTAGCAGTTAGCCGCCGGCTATAGATATCGCCTGAATAGAGTTCTAGAAGTTAACAACTCTATCAGAAACAAAACCACCAAATGGCGTATATAATACTAATATTATAAAGAGGTATGTTTGTTTGTTTGTTTGACGAAGGTAATCTCGACTACTGAGCCGATTTCAAAAAATATACATCTTTATAATATTTCTAGTAAGTATAGATAACCGAAGTCGAATCGAGTCGAGTGAGTAGTATATCACAGGTATTTAATCGAATAACCAAAGTCGAGTTGTATGTTATAACAAAAAGCCATTACGAATAGTACAACATAGTTTACGTAAATGTCTCTATATCTGACCCTGAGTAAAACCTTCACACATTCTACTATTATTTGAACACAATATTTGTTGTGTGTCAATAACTAAGGTCTCCATGTTTCCAACATTAGATATTAGGAAAGTAAATATATAGTTAGCAAAATAGTGATGAAATTAGACTGTTTAAGTAAACGTTTTATTCAATTTGTGGTTTAGTGGCTTCACTGTAATGTACATTAACGGCTTCGTTTTTCTATCCGGGACAAATTATATGTGATGTTCTGTTTTGATATTGTAATATTTAATTTATTTTTATTAAATAACCAGTAAGTAGGTATTTTGTTTTCTACATTATCAAAAAACCTTAGTTTTAGCTTACGAATATGAAAGCTCATTCATCGACCTGATTGTGTTCTTTGATCCCCATAAGGTTTAAGGTAGCTACAGATCTACTGGTATTAGCGCTAAGAAGAAAAAAAACATAACATAATGACTTAGGTAAGTCTTAAATATCTAACAATAATTATGTTTTTTTTATATTCCCTAAAAAATAAGGTCACTATAAATGAAAGTTGAACTGATGACATCATTATGTGTTGTGAAAGGAAACCTCTGCGCCCTATTTATCTTATTGTGTCACGCGGCAAATAGTACTAGTTGCTAGTGATGTCGGTCGGTAGTCGGATAATAAGACGGATTTCAAACAACTGAAAGATGTAAAAACAATTAAAAACTAATGTTATTCAATTAAAAACGACAACATTAATTTCAGTGTTTTTAAATTAGTTTGTTTATGAGAACCGTTATCATTAATACATAAAATAGGACACCTTTTTTCTTTGGGCTTTGTTAAGGCTTTAATCATGTGAAAGTAATTTTATAATAAGTAAATATCGTCAGACCTATCCTTTATCTTTTTTTTCTAATTTCCATTTAACTTTTCTTTCTAAACATACCACTCGTATTATTAAACTGAGGACCCATTCTAGTCTAACTTTAATAGACACAAGCGAATCCTGATTGAGTTTCAACTTGAGAAAAAATAGCCGTATTAGTCCTATAGTAAAAAGCCGGATAATATCTGTAAATTTGATGTTTCCCATCACTTAAGACCTTGAGACATCCTGAATACGGTAACCCAGATAGTATTCCTTTATCCAAACCCCACGTGCTGTCTTTTCGTTCCCCTATAATGTGGCATGACATCATAATGTGTATTATTATAAAAATAACGTTGAAAATTGTTACTTTTTGTCTACTTTCTGTACTGCACAGGTTATATTTATTTATTTCAGCCTATTTATACTGCAGATCACAAACCTTATTATAGGGTGACCTAAATATTTTGTTCCCATTTTAAAAAAGGACATGAAAACAAAAACTTTAGGGTTGTTGCTGTAACTAATTTTAGCATGAGCTAACTTTTACACATTTTGGTACGTGTATTGCCTATTTTTTCATTTTAAATCTAGAATATTTATGATGCAGCCAAAACAAAAGTATAACGTCATGATGCAACATTTTTTTATTGTTTCTTCTCATATGACTATTATTAATGGCATAATATTTTGCGTGGGTTTACAAATTAATCAATATTTCTATGCCTGACCTTTTCAAACCAAACCTGTGATCTTTGAATATTTTTCTCATCTTTTTATAGTTAAAAATACGATATTAAGTGAAAGTATTTTGTTTTCTTCACTGTAATTTAAATAAATAGTGTAACTATTTTATTGAAATTTTATTTTTTGTATTATTTCTTTAAAACCTTAATTAAAATTGATTGGCCCGTCAAATGCCTGGCCGGAAATATGCAACACTTAACCAATCTTTTGTTTTGTGAAGGAAAGTCATTAACTTTTTAAACACCTTGTATAGGTACAATGTTGACATGGTACTCAATGGTATGCGAACTAAAATTGCTTATGAACTTTCACAATCCAAAGATATTAATGCAATTTGAGACAAAACCGGTTATATCTAAGGTTACTTTGCTGTAAGTAAATTCTATATCCGAAAAAGCTTTGCATACCAAGCTTGGTGCCTTAAATGGTTAGGGCATTTGACTTTGTCAATGACTTGTGTACCAAATGCACCATAAAGATTGTAAATTGTTCAGGCTTGAAATGGTGTTTATTTCTAACAGTAATAAATAATGCATGAGAATAGCTAAGGTACTTAGAAATATTGTCAAAACGAGCTTTTCAATTCATCCGTAATACATTTTTGTTGTTATAAAACTTTAACTTTAATTATAGTTTCATTTATGCTTACCGATTTTTCCACCAATAAAAGAGAAAAGAGAGAAATTGAAAGAGCTTCTGGAGAAAACTTTTGGGACTATAATAAATTTTGGGGATCTACCGAGTTAAAACTGATATGCATCTCAAGAGTGCTTCTCTTACGAAACTGAAGTCAGTGTGTTATAAAATTTGTAATTTTTCCACTTGTATACGTAAGTTCTTTGACCACTTGTAGGATACAAATTACAATATTTGTGCTTCACTTTTTCAAGTGATAAGTTAGTTTTGACTCAACACAAGTCACAACTCATGAGAAAGTAAGGAAAGATTGAACCGATCTTATATCAAGAGTATAATTTGACGTAAGGTGTGTTCAAAATCGTATTCGAAATTATTGAAACGACAAGTGAAAATCTGTGATATCTGTCTTTACGTCTTTAATTTTAATGTTACCAATTGGTGAATTAAGAAACTAAATAAGTATAAGATAATCTAACAGGTTGACTACACATTTTGTAGTCAACCTGTTAGCCTGTTAATAAAATACAAGTTAACCTGTTACAAACAGAAACATTAAAGAAACTTATTCAGTAGATAAAGTAAGAATTGGAACGTTAGTCACAATTTGATTTTAAATGAAAAGCGATGAAAATCACCAAACTTTGAAAGGGACCAAGAAGATGTGCGATGATTCACACGACTCATAATCTTTATAATCAAAGTTGGCTCTGTGACCCAAATCGGCGCAACTGCCGAGTACTTTCATTGTGAACGCGAACCCACACATACACACAGCAATACACACAGAGAAACTATACACACTACTGCATTTGTGAATGTTGAACGCAACACTATGAAAGACATTTGCTTCCAAGATCTGTTGAACAGAAAAGGAATGTCTAAATTTTCTTGTCTATCCATTTATAAGTTGCGATTCTTAAACTGCACTAACTAAATGTTGCTGTCCCTTTTATATCGATCGAAATAAAAAGGATGGCATCTTTAGTCAGTTTAGTTTAAGTTTTAGTGGCGTCAGAATCACCACTAGTGGAAGTATTATCGGAACTAATCCTACACAAATACAAATGATAGACAGAGAAAACACTAGACTCTGTATGTGTGACAGTGGTGTATTGTGTTTTGGCATTAGAGCGGGGAGATGCGTATAATATATCATTTAAGATCTAGGACACCATTCCCGCCTTGTTCTAATTAAACACGAGAATGTGAAAATGATTAATATGATGAGTGATGAATTAGAGTCCAAAATGATGCCATCATTGGTTAGATAGTTTTTTAAACTTGTATCAAATATATTTATTGAACTACAAACAAAACTCACAAACAAACTCATTATAGAATCTGAGTAAGTAAAGGTAGTATGTATCCGTTCATGGTATAGAGAGAATGAATGAAAATCGTTTAACAAAACAAAATATAAACAGGTTGAATAAAAGAGATGTAAATACCTAAGTAAAGAGTTACACAAACAGGTAATTGGACTAAATTGCTGATATTTCGAGGATTCAGGTCAAATGTGCCTTACTGGCCAACTTGTATGAGGAATGAGAGTGAATGGGGCAAAAGAAGTGTGTCAAGATCGTAGCAGTAAATCAGAAGTAGCTCACCCCTACTGGAAAGATGTAGGTAATTTTGTTCATGAATAACCTAGATTATTGCAAAATGCAATGGCATTCTTTCTTTTGCACAAAATAAGCAACCAACCAACTGCACGCGAGATCTCGTTCGGGGCGAACCACTAGTTATAATAAAATAAACCCACAAAACATTTCAACATCCCTTGGAAACTATACTTAGGTACTATTTCTAATCGTCTTATAATGATTGTCTTTGTGTTGTTATAAATGTACCTTTACAATTAACTACACATTTCACGGTGCTTTACTTTCTCAAAAAATATGTGTCTTTCACACACAACCATGTTTCTTTTCTAAATGAAAGAACCCTGATACCATTAAATTACACTCTAGAAGAAAAATCTGACTCAAGTTCAAATAATAAATAAATAATAATACATCTGCAAATTCATCTCATTACCAAAATTTCCGCAAAACTTTCAGCTTTACAATTTCAGTAATCTTAATTTCATCTACCGGAAGCAGAACCAAAAGAAATTGATTACTTCCAGCGATCATTCAAATCAGTGTCATGCAGTCATAATCTCCACGTTACGTAACCCTGACGTAACCGAAACGAGCTCGGCGAAAGTTGCCACGGCAATTTCACTCTCCTTCCAATCTTTCACTCCCACCGTCCTTTTCGCGCCTTTAAATCTACCATCTTCTCTCTCGCTCACGACTGGTTCTGCATCTTTGTCGCTTGCACAACTTTCTGTTATAGCTGTCTCTTTCGTTAGCTTCTTCGTGGACCATTTTTTCGGATTCGCACGCGCTGTACGTAATCTATTGTTTCTCATGTTTGCTCTTTAGCGCCTGAGGGAAAATGTTTTTACTTTCAACATTTTGAACTAAATTAGTGATCTTCGATAAGTGTTTATCGTTTCGACAATGGTTATTAAGAAAGATCAATCTTGTTTATATAATTTTGTGTGTAGGAACGCTTGATAAAATATGGTTTTTCAGTTAAGTAGTGTAGGTACTTCAGAATAAACTTAAAAAGTTTTGAACTTGCTCTCAATAAAATTACAAGTTGTTTTCGACCTTTCAAAATGTTCTTGCTTTCTAGAATGATTTTCAAGGTTTTGTCAAGATCAAAAGCATTTTACATCCGTAGATGATTATAATTTGCGTACCTACTATCCAAAAGAACTAAGTCTCTCCTGTGGCTTTGGCCTGCTTAGCTTATAGGATGAATAAGATGCTGAAAAAGCCTATTCTATCTCATCAATTTCGCACCTATCTGAAGATCGATTTTTGCATTACCTAATTTGGTTTGACTGAAATACTTTTCGATTATTTTCGCTTGGTCAAGATCATTGATTTAAATTTTTAAAACTGCATATTTAATTTAGTAGTAACGAATCATAATGTTTATTCTCATTTTCTCAATACAGTTGAAAAAATGTTGTCAATTGTTAATAAAACACGTGTATTTTAAAAATATGCAAATTTGCCTCCAATAAACACGCCTTTTCTTCACGCCTATTAGTACTCAAGGTTATAATATTGTTGAAAGTAACTGGTGACACTTTTACCGCAGAACTAATAACTATCTAAAAATCTAACTTTATTTACTGAGCCCTTCACGAACTTAGAGTTTCTATTTTATAGACCCTTATCTTTTGAATTTCTTGTCTTCGATTTTTTAGATTCTTGACTTTTGACAAAACAAATTTGTAAAATGAATACGTTCAAATAACCCTTATACTAGTAAACATAAAGACATAGCGTAGACACTAACATAGCAGTCAAACTTATAATATTCCTCTTTTTTATCGTCGGTTAAAAAACACCCAAAACAGCCTTTGACACTCATTATTAAATTAAGTACAAGCCAGCCAAACTTAAACTACCTGTGTATACAATCGTTGAAATGTGTAAGAAAATCGAACTATCATACAATTTTACTCTAAATTCTAAGCCCACAATCTCCATACAAGAGGCATTTAGCGCGGCCTAGATAGGCTGCAGGCGGCCAGAGGGCCACCACAGATTCGGGCGAACGCTCAAGGTCGCGAAAGTGAACCGGAGCGTGGGCATTCCAGCACTGTACACGGTGGACTAGGGCTAGAGTCACATCTATAAGTCTCTATAAATATCTATTAGTTCCCTAATATTCCTGTAGGTGGCTCTCATCGGTGCTGAAAATCGATATTTTGATCTTAATGATAGTTTCGACCTCGGCAAGAGGTACTAGTGACCGGGTTCCAAACAATTAAGCTAGAAAACCTGTGGTTTGATTTTTAACTTATACGTTTGTTGCAGACACAACGTCTGGAACAAAAGTAAATAAGTAAAATAAGTCCCGGCTAAGCCATGACAGAGGCCTTCAGACGGTCTAAACATCTTACCAGAGTTGGCCAGTCGCTCATACATACTCACACATTAATTAATAATAAGCATTGCCATTCAACGTGGTAATGCGGCCAGTGTCTTGGGCACGCTTCCGTCTGACAGTGGTTTGGATCAGTTGACCTATAGACGGTTTGCAGCGGTCCTTAGGTGGCTTAACTGGTTCTTTTTATATTTTGTACAGCAATGTAAATGTGTAGGTAACTAAGTTTAGTTTCTGTAAATAAAGCATTTAACCATTAATGTTAGTGTTCCTTCTGTATTGAGCTTCATTGTAACTACGCACTTTCGCCCCACAAGGCTACGTCTGTCTATCCTTATCTCGTGATCTGCATATCCCTGTTCGTTTCCTCTATTTACTCTACTATTTATAGACTTAGTTTTCTTTTTTGTGGATATGGCCAGCTGAGAGGATGGTTTAGGTGCTGGACCTCCGTCATGGCTTAACGACTTTAAAAGCTAGGATAGACAATCTGAATAACGAAAGCGCTCATCATTCCAAGTTTTGTTGTGACCGCTCAGACTGTTGCATAACTTTGGCGGTCTATCATGAACGTCTTAGCAAGCTCGCCAGCGCTGCGGGCGAGTAAGCTCTGTTTTTTTTTAAACCAAATCTTAAATGCCAGTACCTAGTGTTTTTATCCGTTTGTATCCGCTCCCCATATCACCAGCAAAGTCACCTCTATAAGCTCTGAGTCAGAAGTCTGACCTTTCCTTTTTATTTTAGGACTTAAATCATCGCCGGAAGTACCTAATCAGAATACCTCGCCCTTTTAACAATTTCACTAAATCTCTGTTTTGTTTTATCCAAATGGAATTTCGAGATGCTAATGGCATTTTGATTTGTTTTTTACTGCACACTATGGGATTTTTCGGTATCTTGACCATCATAAGATATAGTACGAATTTTATCCAAAAAAACTGTGTAGGTATATTATATTCTTTCACAAATTCATAAAAAAATCTTATTTGTTTAGTCTAGGTTTCAAATTACGGTAAGAATATCAAATAAATTGCTATTTGTATTTGCATGTGATCGGTAACAATAAATTATAGTGCTGTAAAACTATAAACTAGGTAACGCTTAAAAATAAAATTCCAGAAATATAATGCCGTCATCTGTCTAAACGATAAATTTTGTACAAAATAAAAGAAACAATTTCACTGAAACCGCGAGCGATTGGATTCTTAGAACCAGTCCCTACTTTTCCTTCTCAATAATAATACGAACGACTTACTGTTTTGATCTGAATGTTTCTAGTTGGAATACTACCTTTGACATTTACCAATTAATCTTCCTCTGTTAACTTTCATACAATCAATACATCTCTTTCTTGGTTTACCTCTACCTATCCATCCACATACATTGAATATCGAGCACTCCTCTTTGTACCAAGTAACGGCCAACATAAATGAAATAATGATTATGCCTGTATCCCAGGGTGCGGCATTTTTTATTACACCCTTAAAATATGTCTAAAAGGTTTGTCAGAGCAGAGGTATGTCCAAATACATAATAATGGTACAAGCAAAAATCTGCAAAAGTATACGAGTAGTACTGGACATGTAGTGCTCGTAATAAGGTGTGGGTAAGGATAGCGGTCGTATGGGAGCGTAAAGGAATATGGTTTATATGAAACAAATGTACCAAATTTGTACCTAATTGTACCACTAATCAATTAATTTGTACCTCTAAGAATCAAGAGTAATCTTAAAAACAAAGTGAGCCGCGGACCTGACTTTCTGGTTGGCGGTCTAATATTGATTCTGAATGAACTAGACATCATAGCTTTAATTGATATTTACCAAATAAATGTACCAAATTTGTACCTCTTAAAAAGTATTATTTGAAGATAATGCGACGAGTAGTTCACGAGAAAATCAAAATAACTTATTTTTACTCCTACCATTTTTAGAATAGCAAAAATCAGTACAAGGTGTAAACTCCTATTTAAAATTAGGCGAAGTTATGACAGGTGGGGCAAGGCAGTAGCACAACGGTGGCCGAGTATTTTTGTAAAACCTTTGTAACTATAGTAACTAGTAGTTCGCCTCGAACGAGATCTCGCTCGCCGCGGGTTGTGTATATTCTTTTTTATCTGTGTTTAAAAGAATTTACTTCAGAGGTCTACTAAAAAAATTGAGGATCTAATGAGAACTAAGTACGTAAAGTTTTTAAAGCCGTATATAATAATAATTAAGCCGTATATAAATTAAGCCATATATTAATAGTAAAGCGATTTTGAGTGTGCATTATTTACAATACAGGTTTTGATTAAATAGGTAGGGTGAGACTAAGAACTGTAAGTACTTCGACAACATTAGTTAGGTACCTACAGATAGGGTTGCCATATCTTAGGGCCCCCGCAGACGGCCGACTTTTTGTAGGTGGAAAAGTAGGTCGCTTTTTCGACCGATTTTGTCACCTACTTTGTCACCGACTCCAACGCACACGACCGTCACTTTGTAGGTGGCTAGTGAGGGGACAGCACGTCGAAAAATATTATAACGGTGGATTTGCAAAGGAAGATAAGTATAGCTAGCACTCTTTTCTTACGTAAGTAGGTACACTAGGTACCTACCTATTCAAAAACTTTTGCGTGTGTGTGATAGTACCTATGTTCAACTACATGGTACCTAACAATACAAAGGAAGGAGTAGGTACTTTGGTTATAATCCTTTCTACTAATCCTACGAAAATTCCTACTATAATTTACTTATCGAGTTTGTGAGTATGGATGTATGGTTATTTATCTTTCACGAAAAAACTACAAAACCGATTGTATACTTTGGGATATAGGTAGCTAATGACATGGTATAATACATAGGCTACTTTTATCCTGATATTCCCGCGGAATTCGTTGAAATTACTTTAAATTACAATAAGTACTTAATAAATTACATGGTTAGGTAAGTAATATTATTATTATTAATCCAATAACAATAAATTATAATATGAATGATTGAACCTACTTATCTACCAGAAGTGCACCTAGGTACCTAAGCAAATAAAATTCGGAGTAAATAATCCACTTGCGGAGTAAGCTCTATCACTTATTCCGAAAAGTGCATCACTAAACGACCTACACTTTCGGAGTCGGTGTCGGGTCGGTCGGAATGCCACCTACTTTTTTCTCACCTACTTTTTGTAGGTCGTGTGCGTTGCGCTATTGTTGTCAGTACGTTCTATTTTTCGACCGATTTTTCCACCTACAAAAAGTCGGCCGTCTGCGGGGGCCCTTAAAGGGGATCGAACATTTTTGTATGGAGTCTGGCATAGTACTAGTCCGCCATTTTGAAAAAAACAAGTTTCGGCGACAAGTGATGAAACCCATGCCAATCGATAGAGTAAATTATTACAAACAAAAAGTGTTCAGTGATCAAACCTCCTAAGTGATACGGTTTCTGAGATATTTGGGTCCAAAAATTTAAAAAAAAAATTTTTTTACCAACTTTATTTTTTTCACATCTTAAAATACGATGGTTTGGCCGGCAGGGAGGAGGGGAAATACATGACAAAGATTGCCTCCTTTTCTATCTATAATATGTATGTATGTATTTACAAAAAAAAATGTATCTAAGTATTATATCATTCATCTGGTTACTATAACACAAGCATTTAGTTGCTTAGCTTGGGACTAGATGACGCTGTGTGAAATGTCCAAGAATATTTATTTATTTATTCACTAAGGTTTGGGAATTCTCAGCAATTTCATAGTCCCTGGACACGAGACAACGAAAAATGGGAAAAGTCCAGACCGAAACCCTAATATTTACATCTATTAACAGCGGCTTCTTTGCTTTTAAAATTCGTCATTCACTTCATTTTCTATGTCGTGTCTGACAATTATTGAATCCAAAAATGCCGCTGGTGACGTAGGCAATGTTTCCTGGTGTCGAGCCCATACCATGAACCATATTACACACATAATATGGGAACAGCAGACCAGAGTTCTTTTCCCTACTATACAGGAACAATACCATCCCGCGACTTTATCTCTGCCCTGCATCAAGTTATTTATTAAAATATACACAAAATAAATACGGTTTCCCAAATGACGCGAATTAATTTGAGCACGTAATAGCCATGAATCATTTGGAAACAGATGAACATCATTTCCTCTACATACCTGCACTACATAAGCACCATTTCTTTTGATCTGCTCGCCATAATAACTTCTGGCTTGAGCGATTTGATAGGTCCCTAATGCCATTATTGTTAGATCATCTTTAGTTAACACAGGAAAATCTTCTAGCCCGACATTTGCTTCGATGGCTTGAAAATCCAACCTGTGCTGATTTAAATGATTTTGAATAACTATTTCGCGTAAGGTGTTGGGGGTGGTCTGTTTTAATTCAATTTCGTTGATGATTTCGTGCACTAAGTTATGATCGTTGTATTTTGAGATGTGAAAAAATTTAAGTTAGTAAAAAAAAATTTTTTTTACATCTTTTGGACCCAAATATCTCAGAAACCGTATCACTTAGGAGGTTTGATCACAGAACACTTTTTGTTTGTAATAATTTACTCTATCGATTGGCATGGGTTTCATCGTCTGCCGCCGAAACTTGTTTTTTTCAAAATGGCGGAAAGTGGGACTATGCCAAAATGTTCGATGCTCTTTGGACACCAAGACAAGACGCTTAAAAAAACCCTGGATTTTAGAGGCCAAAACCATACAAATAGATAAATAAATAGATAAACAGATAGACATAGCCTTAAAACAGAACTACATTTTCAAAAATCAAATCTAGGTCGCACTATAATGATTCTATCATTCCAGCAATAAGGAAGAGTCTCAATGACGTCTCTATCTTTTGTTTTGCTTACTCTGGGTATATTTTGACATATGGTATGGAAACATCTAAGTAAAATCAGAGATAGATAGGTTATTGGGGACTTGTCCTTAAATTCATAGCGAACAATGACAAATTCGAAAAGGTTTGCAATTAAAGTACCTATGTATTAAAGTTTTTTTTTAAGTAGGTATGCACAAAACTTGGTTTATATTTTAGAATTTTGTTTATCGTCGTAATCCCCACAAAGATTGGCTGAGGGATACCTACTGCAAGGTCGTCAAGAATACCGGCAAGGGAAACATGAACCAGCTACTTGAACTAAGACTTCTTCTTGGTCGTAATTGAAGGTCGTGCTCGTCTTAAAATGATTGACAATCTTCTTTCGCATTACTCTATCCTAAGCTTGTCTCAGGGAGTCAGGGCAGAGTGAATAGTAAGTCCGGTTAACCCTTAACTACCTACCTGCGGTCTCACAGACACCAGCGATCATATTTTTGTGAATTACTAAGCGAGGACGCATTGTTACATTTTGTGCTTCCATGTACCTTTTCCCCACTACCCACAGCACCGCGACTGCGATTTTCGAGGCAATACTTGCGCGAGTTTTCTATCGGTGAGTGAAAAACTTTTGTCAGCGGTCTGAGTGACCGCAGGTAGGTAGTTACGTGACAATTTTTCATGAAGTTATTTTCATTATTTTAGTGCAAAATGGCTTATAACGATTGAATTATTGAGAACTGGTTATAGGAAGATCCTTCCGATTTAAACAAGAACTGCCGGTGATGCGAATATCAACTTTTGAGATGATTTTGATAGAAGTGTTTCGCGGTTCGGATTTTGAAGTTGATGGTGAAGATGAAACAGTTTTGGCAGCTACTGGAGTTTCTGAAGGTGCAGATAAGTTGGAAAATCGCAAGACCTGCTTTATTTGTAACCCTAAGAAGAAACACAAGACCCAATACTTGTGTTTTCATTGCAAGAAACCAAATTCCTTTGGGCGCGTAGACATTCTATATGTGTACAAAAAACCATAAAGTTGATGACTTGCAATTTTGTGAAAATATCTACTTTTTTATTGAAATAAATGTGTAGTTGTATAAGTTGGTAACTTAATTTATAGAAATTAGCAAAGTAAAGTTTATTATTTATGTTTCTTTTATTGTAGATCTAATTTACTAGATAAGGTACAGTTTTCTTTGTTTTACTCATGTTTTCGAAGAAGTTATTATATTGTTAATAAACAATTTAGATTTTTATGTCTTTTATATTTAAATATGTTCATAAGACTCATTAAAATATGATTTTAATTTTAAATTATCACCCACTGCCCCACATTTTTTTCTAGAGCGATATATCGCAGAGGTCTCACAGACCGCGGGTAGGTAGTTACGTGACAAAAATAGAGGGTAGGTAGTTAAGGGTTAATGTTATGTTTATGTACATCCTACTATCCTACTACCAGCAGGATAGGATTGTAGGATTAGTAGGAACTAATCCTATAATCCTATCCTACTAATATTATAAATGTGAAAGTTTGTGATAATGTATGTGTGTGTTTGTTATTCTTTCATGCAAGAACGGCTAGACTGGTTTAGTTGAAATTTGGTATGTATTATGATAGGTGATAGCCTGGATTAACATTATAGGCTACTTTTTATCCCGATATTTTTGCGGGAACGGGACTTACGCGGGTGAAACCGTGGGGCGCAGCTAGTGGTAATATAATGGTGAATAGGAGTAATACACCCTATACTCATTGCTATGACAAAAGTGGTAGGAGTAAAAATATGTTTTTTTGATTTTCTCGAGAAATACTCATCGCATTATCATCAGATAATATTTTTTAAGAGGTACAAATTCAAAGAATTCCTTTAGTAAATATCTGGTAATCCCAAATCATATAAATTTTTAAAATCACTATTTGCTATGACAAAAATGGTAGGGGTCAAATTTTATTTTCTTGTTTATTCGTGATATACTCGTCGCATTATCTTCAGATAATACTTTTTAAGAGGTACAAATTAGGTACATTTATTTGGTAAATATTAGGTAAACCTACGATATCGTTTTCCGATTTAGACCGCCAACCAGAAAGTCAGGTCCGCGGCTCACTTTGTTTTTAAGATTACTCTTGATTCTTAGAGGTACAAATTAATTGATTAGTGGTACAATTAGGTACAAATTTGGTACATTTGTTTCATATAAACCATATTCCTTTTCGCTTCCATACGACCGACACTCTGACCCTCACCGTAATAAGGGCTGTAATAAAGATCTAATCCATCTCACTTTATCGGACCTTCTTTCACGTTTCGTCCAAAACTGTCGAAACTCGTGACAAGCCCGAATTTACAAATGCGAAAATATCCACAATGTGACAGAATTTCACAACTAATGTACATTCGCGGCAACCATTGTGGTCTCTTGCAAAACTATGGGACCATAAGGCGAGCCATGGGTTTGCGAAATTCCACCCAAGTTGGCCATAAACTAAGTTATGCACAGATATGATTCTCCACCACTATTTATTGAGAAATATTCAGGATTTTAACGCGTTATTCAACATTAATTTTCAGGTACGTATCAATTTTGTTTTAATAGCATGGTCGTGGCCAGATTGGAGTACTTATGCACCTTGGTTCCGTTGTTAAGCAGGAGTTAGCTATCCACAACTAATAAAAACTACCCTCACTTATATGAGTTTGTATAAACTCAATTTAAAGAATGAAAGAAAATAAACAAAACACGACGAAAGATTCATTTTCATTCAATATAAACAATTTCTCAATAATAATAATCAGAAAACCATTTGTAACATTTTCTCATTCATATAAAAAAGTCACTCCCTCCGTAACTTTACAAAAGTAATTAAATATTTTTCATTTCCATAAAATGCTATAATTCCGCAGCTTATTATTTCCAATTTTCTACATCATTAAAAATCAATTTCGCATCTACCCATTATTTGTTCTACCAACACGGCCAGAGGTCATCCATCGAGGTGCAGAATATAGCAATTTTCCTTTGTATATTATCTATGTAAATGAGCCTTTAAAACATTAGCTAGATAGATTGATGATATTGAAACTGCAATAAACAATTAAAGGTTAACCTTTGTCTACCTGTTACTTTGTGAGAGGATGACAATGAAAACGTCTAACTAAAATCTTACATCAAACAACCTATTAAATCTAAAAATAAGTACTATGAAATAACTTTTAACTTAACGTTATAGTTCAGAACCAGAACAGGGGGGTTAAAATGGCCGTTCGAGCATTTCTGCATTTCAATTCATAAACTGTCATATTTTGGTGAAAATGCTAAACAATTGATGAAATAAATGCACTTTATGAATTGCTAGCAGAAATGCTTGAACGACCATTTTAACCCGGCAGACTGATACATAAATATTCAATGATTAAAGTATCTGAAAGTTTACTCAAAGGTCTGAAAGAAATCTCTACCGCTCCCTTGGATACAGTCGTGATCATATTTCATTTCATTTACATAAATATCTACAATAACATTGAACATTACTTATTTCGTTTCATTAGATAGTTGATTACTGAAGGCTGTGGATGTACGAACTTTGACTCTGATGCGCCGTGCAAGTAGGTCAAATACGACCTTCTGCACTGAGAACCATAGTCCATGCAAAATGAATCTAAGCTCACCGGATTAAGATATAATATGCCTATAGCTAATACAGAACATATCAGTTTTTCCGACTATAAATTAATTGCGAGCCTTATTTTGGATTGATTCTTCATGCTTGACCATCGTGTAAGATGGTAGAACAAAAATGTTGAGTGGTCGGTCCCCGCTATCAGTGGGCCAGCGACGGAGGCCAGCTCTGGTTCTTAATTGTATTGACACAAAAAGTAACTGTATGTTACGAGAAAAGGTGGGTTATTCACAGAACACCTAGATATAAGTCAAGACTGTTTAGTAACCAGTTTTAAAAATGAACGTACAGTTGTTGATTTTGTATAGGATCGCGCAGGACCAGTCCAGTTGCCCAGGTGTACCCACGTTTTTGCGTAGTAGTACCACAGAATAAAGATGGTAGTACTTAGTACATACGAGTATACAGTGATGATGATGAATGTGAAAAGTAGCCAAGCAATGCGATACCAAATTTAGAAAGAGTTTTCAATTAAAACAATAGCTATCTTTAATTACATAACTTAACAAAATAAATTACGATTTTCCTTTCGACATCGACCTACAAAATCAGTTCAAATACCATAATAGTACTTTGTTTCTAATTACACGCCGCTGCTAAATCAATTAAACAATCATTACATTTCGAACGAAAATAGTCTAATTAGTTGCTATGAACTTTCGATAGCCAATCAAAGTAAACGAGAGCATTACGTCATAGGTACCTACCGACCATTTCATTTATCGGCTTTGTGGTTTTGTTAATTATTTTATAATTATTTGAGTAAGTGTGAAGCAAAACTTTTTATACAAACAATACACAGTTCTCATTTTTTTAATAGAGATTTCTCAGGCCTTTACATTTTTACTAGATGATTTATACAGCGACAGGTGGCAATCTTTGCCTACACTTAACGGTACACTATAGTGCCTGGGACATTGTTGAGATGGAATAGGCTGGCCCTGCATTTAATCATCCTCTCAGCTTAGCCGGCCATATCCACAGGAATCATTGGTCAATACGTGAGATGGAAATCTTTAAGTATTTTGAAAATAACAAAAATGTGTACAAAATGTAACCTGTCTCATACGCGCTTACATCGACTCTGTTTATCACTAAACCACAGGCTCTAATAAGTTCAAGGCATCTAAAAATATTTGAAGATAAAAATAATTACACCCTGTTTAACAAAGAGAAAGATTCAACCTCGGACGCTCGGAAGCGAACGTACCCAAGTTCAAATTTCGCTTTACCTCTTTTACCGTCCTATTCCGCAATGAATTCGCGACCTTAGCCACAAGGAACACGGAAGATCTAAAAATTCACGGTGCATGCGTAATTTTTCGGCAGACGTGCTGATAGGCCTTCCTTGTTAAGCTGGTAGTACAGCGAGATAAAGATTCGAAATGATAGTAACAGGCTAGTATCACGCTGATACGCCCCTTTAGTCGAAGGGCACCAAAATCATAAGTGCACCGGGTTGATCTATTTTTATCTATGCTTTACCCAAATTTGACGTGAAATTTCTGGTAACTAACTGTCAAAACTTAATAGATTATTATTTTTGAAGTTTTTATATTAAATAAATAATAAATAAAGTATTTAATAAATAATAAAAAAAGTTTAATAGCAAGGACATCACGGATTTTCATTTGCTGTAAATTTTATTTTAAAAATAGATTACCTACTAAGTCAGATGGCATGAGGTAAGAGCTCAAAGTCTACGCTTTCTGAACGAGCAGTCCCTGCGTAATTTTTGCGCGTCACCTGAGGGCTGATTGGGAACCGTTTTTTTGACAATGCCTGCTTTCAGTTTCAGTCAAATTTGACAGATTTTCTGTCAGATTGACATTAGCGCGATTGTGTAGCACCCAAAAAACAGCTACGTAACAACCAAGTGAGAAAAAGAAGAAGAAGAATGAAACTTTCACAAAAATGTCATAAAAAATATGTACCAACCAATAGAAAAGGCTTGTAATGTTGATTGTGTAGCACAGCCGCCATGTTTTATATTGTAAGCAATGGTTGTCATTTTGAAACACCTCCGAGGCTGTTTCCAAGATTGTTTTCCCGCCTAAGCGTCTTAGAAATTTTTCGAAGTCTTGTTATTTTAGAAAGTGTTTGAAGAAGGAGTATTATCATTAAATTGGTACGGATAAATCAATTTTATATAGTTATTTAAATGATATTTAATAATTAAAACAAGCGACAAAGTGCAATTTTCAATTTTCTCTTCTAGGAAAATGTCGAGAGCTTATCTCTTGGGGTTCGCTGAGCAGCAGCGACTCAAGCGCAACCTAATATTGGAGAGGAGATTTTTGCGGGATGCAAGTGATCCACTTTCGCTCCCGCAAAATGAATTTACATCGAGATATCGCCTAAACAAACAAGCGTTCGAACAGCTATGTCGGGATGTAATACCGTTACTTCCCAACCAAGTCCGGCCGACAGCGATTAGAAGTGATATTAAGGTAGGCACTTACTTAAAATTACCTATTCTCCATTTTTACCTTGTAAGTAAGTACATTACCACACCAACTTCATTAAATGACACAATAACAACTTCTTTCTCATGCTATTCTTTCTAGTAATCTGTGGATAACGTAGTTGGTTGTACATTTACTCATTATCTATTTATGTATACTAAATTGCCATATATTCTAATGTGCAACTGTTTGTTTTCCCGAATAAAATAAATAAATAAATACATAATTTACTCTTGATTGAATAGTAGTTACCCATTAAATTCTTTATTTAAAGGTTCTTGCGGCTCTGCAGATGTATAGCCAAGGCTCATACCAACGTGGTATGGCCCAAGGCCATTTGCACAACATGTGCCAGGCGTCATTTTCTGTATGTCTGGAGGAAGTGACGAATGCCCTCAATTCTCCATCTCTATTGAGGAAATACATAAACTTCCCCTCCCGGAGAGTTGAAAGGGAAACAATTATGACGAAGTAAGTATAATTTTTAATCAAATACCAACACTGATTCCTTTTGCTCACTGAAATACCTAAGTACCTATAAAATTTTTCCTTGTATTCTATTTTAGTTTTATGGAAAAAACTGGCATACCAGGCGTGATAGGGTGTATTGATGGCACACACATAGCCATTATGCAACCAGTAGAGCACGAAGAAGCCTACTTCAACCGGAAGGGATATCACTCTCTTAATGTGCTATGTGTAAGTAGTGATTGTTTGTAAAGTAACTTACAAACTTACTACCTCATTCTATTGTTCAAATACCAATACTGTGTATCTTTCGCAGATATGTGATACCAATCTGTCCATCATGCATGTCGATGCCTCATATGGTGGGGCAGCCCATGACAGTTTTGTGTGGAACCAGAGTGAGGTGAAACAATACCTGGAACAACTGAATTCTCAGGGAGAGATCTGCTGGCTCTTAGGTATGTACATAATAAATAAAAAGAGCTTTATTCCTTACCACTGTTCAGTAAAAGTAATTTTAGAAAAATTATGTATTACTTATTACAGGTGATTCTGGCTATGCTCAAAAGCCGTACCTGATGACGCCCATTTTAAGGGCAGCTGAAGGATCACCTGAAGAGTACTACACAAAGCAACACTGCAGCGCAAGGAACCACATCGAACGCTGCTTTGGGGTGTTGAAGGCACGTTGGCGTTGCTTGTTAATGCATCGTGTCTTGCACTATGAACCCCTAAAAGCAGCTAAAATAGTGAATGCTTGTGTTGTGCTGCATAATTTGAGCAATGCGCACAACGTCCCTGTGCCCGAGCTTACACAGGAGGATCTGCAGGTGCTTACGCGCAACCAGCTCAGTGCAGAGTTTAGTGGCAATTCTGGTGATGAGGATGCAAGGACCATCCTTGTACAAAAACTATGGGCAGCAAGAAGACATTGATGCTTTGGTGAGTTATTTCCTGAGTAAATATTGTTAATAAACATTTTGTTAAATATAATAACAACAAATTAAATTTTCACAGGTCAGGCACAGCCATGGGCATTGTCAACTTGGCTAATAGCCTGGCGTATTTTATTCTCTACGCCAGTTAGGTACGATAGATGGTGCTGTCACCATCTATTGTACCTAACTGGCAAACAGTAAGTAATCCATTTATTTTTTTAGAGGTAAAATTCCTTTATAACCTTATAAATGTTGAATTACATATATATTAAATACCTACATTTTATTACAGGGTGTCATTGGATAAAGGTACCGCAGAAACTCTTGAAAATGACTATATTTTATTCTCTACGCCAGTTAGGTACGATAGATGGTGCTGTCACCATCTATCGTACCTAACTGGCAAACAGTAAGTAATCCATTTATTTTTTTAGAGGTAAACTTCCTTTATAACCTTATAAATGTTGAATTACTTATATATTAAATACCTACATTTTATTACAGGGTGTCATTGGATGATGGTACCGCAGAAACTATTGAAAATGACAGCATGCAGGAAAGCAGCTCTACACCAGCAGATCTGCATCGGCAAGCCCAAGCTAGACGGGCTGAATTTGTGCAGCTTTTCACCCTACCTCTTTGAAATTGAGCAATACTTTATTCTCTACGCCAGTGTACAGCACCATCTATCGTAGGGTGGGTGTACCAGTCCCAAACCATTTAAGGTGAGATTTTGACTTTGAAAGTCTCTAAACTGGTAATTAATAGCTTTAGCGGAGAAGAGTAACTGTATATGTGCTTATTGTTTATTAATAATGCAGTATTAATACAAAAATTCAATATAAATATGTTAGTTTATTAGTTATTTTAAGAAAAATACCAAAAACGGGAATGTACCTAAGTTTGACCAGCGCGCTCCCAAAAATAACCACATTTTGTCCTAGTAGTTGACCAGTTTTTGGGTGATAATAAAACAATTTTATTATAGAATACTTTCATTTATTATACTTCGTTAATTAGTAATCTTATTGTGGTGTCAAGATAGTTTGTGATTTCATTTTCCTTTGTACCGGACGTCTCATTTTTAGTTTGTTTATTCTAGTCGAGTGAGTGACACCATAATTTCTACTTGTTTCCCTTATCTTCGCTTCTTTACTAATTTCATCTAGACACTTAAATACCTTTTTGGGGGGGCATTTTGAACCTAAAACAATGAGACAGAACGATAAAACTCTAATCTGGTCATCCTTAGGAACACTTTTTTATAACTGGGAACCAGTAACAAACCAGTGGTCAATTACTGGCGCACACTGCAAAATACCACTTGAATTACATTTAAAACGCACTGAATTGTCAAACAAAAGCATCACCATGAAAAAAATAGTGAAAGCAAGAAATTATTGCCGATCACCAGTAGCAAACCACTTGGTCAACAATCGGAACCCAGTACAAAGCGTGTTCCAGTAGTTAACCACTCCTAAAATTACCTTATTTTGTCATTATCTATAAAAAATAAAAGCTTCCAGCTCATCAGTTAACATTCAATTATCGAAATAATATAACTTTATGACAATGACTTTGAAATAATAGGTGATTTTTAAAGATTATACTTACTATATCCACATGCACTTCTAACTGTGATGGCGGCCGGAAAGCAAGTGAACGAGACACTAGTCTGTTTAAAAGAGTATGGTAGCGATATCGTTGATGCAATCACTCATACGTTATTATCGGGTGGTTGGTATAAGTCTGGCCAAGATATCAAAACGGATTATTTATTTAAAAATGCCCGCATTTTCTTATTTTATTCAATTGAATGTGTAAGTGGTCAACCACAGGTACGTGGTTTGGGACTGGTACACCCACCCTACCTAACTGGCAAACAGTAAGTAATCCATTTATTTTTTTAGAGGTAAACTTCCTTTATAACCTTATAAATGTTGAATTACTTATATATTAAATAACTACATTTTATTACAGGGTGTCATTGGATGATGGTACCGCAGAAACTATTGAAAATGACAGCATGCAGGAAAGCAGCTCTACACCAGCAGATCTGCATCGGCAAGCCCAAGCTAGACGGGCTGAATTTGTGCAGCTTTTCACCCTACCTCTTTGAAATTGAGCAATACTTTATTCTCTACGCCAGTGTACAGCACCATCTATCGTACCTAACTGGCAAACAGTAAGTAATCCATTTATTTTTTTAGAGGTAAACTTCCTTTATAACCTTATAAATGTTGAATTACTTATATATTAAATACCTACATTTTATTACAGGGTGTCATTGGATGATGGTACCGCAGAAACTATTGAAAATGACAGCATGCAGGAAAGCAGCTCTACACCAGCAGATCTGCATCGGCAAGCCCAAGCTAGACGGGCTGAATTTGTGCAGCTTTTCACCCTACCTCTTTGAAATTGAGCAATACTTTATTCTCTACGCCAGTGTACAGCACCATCTATCGTACCTAACTGGCAAACAGTAAGTAATCCATTTATTTTTTTAGAGGTAAACTTCCTTTATAACCTTATAAATGTTGAATTACTTATATATTAAATACCTACATTTTATTACAGGGTGTCATTGGATGATGGTACCGCAGAAACTATTGAAAATGACAGCATGCAGGAAAGCAGCTCTACACCAGCAGATCTGCATCGGCAAGCCCAAGCTAGACGGGCTGAATTTGTGCAGCTTTTCACCCTACCTCTTTGAAATTGAGCAATACTTTATTCTCTACGCCAGTGTACAGCACCATCTATCGTACCTAACTGGCAAACAGTAAGTAATCTACATAATTATTTTTTTAGAGGCAAAATTCCTCTATCCTTATAAATGTTGAATTATATAATTTATATTTTATTACAGGGTGTCACTGGATGAAGGTACCGCAGGATGAAATTGTGCATGCAGCTTGTGTTATAACGAATTTTAATGTGTAATAATGGTGGATTATTACCTGTTGGGTGTTCGTGAATGTACATAGGTGAAGGCAAATGAAACAAAACTGGATTTTATTGCATTTCGAGTTCTCTCAAAAAGTCCATACTAAGTCCCACATCTTTACCCAAGGCAAGGTGAATGTGGGGGCTCCCCACAGAAGCCTGATTATTTATGAGTACCTACTAAATAAAAATGTATGTCATTTGAATGTTGGTTTGCACATTATACCTACCTAATATATAGGTACTGCAGTGGGGTCTTACAGAAGTTATTTATGTTATTGTTTGTGTTGTTTATTTTACAATAAAACTTCAGTACAGATGCGAGCAACACATTTGTTTTTTTTAACACAACTTTAAGTAATACAACGTATGACCTATTAGAATTATATTATATTATTTAGTGGTGAATTAGGCTGCATGAGAAATTTATACATTCCCAGAAAATCAAAATAAGTGCAAGTAAAGAATTATAATTTTATTAGAATAAACTTACCTACACAACGTTGATAAAGGCATTTTCAAAATAATAATTAATGACACACATTAACTTGTAACACATAGGTACAAGTACCTTCTAACAAAATACGAATTAATAACACAGCAATAAACATGCCTAGGTACAAGTATATTCACTAAATACGATTTAATAACACAGAAATAAACTCTTAAAACAGGTACAAATATTCACTAGGTACGTAATAATTAATGAGACACACATTAACTTGTAAACATAGGTACAAGTACCTTCTAACAAAATACGAATTAATAACACAGCAATAAACTCTTAAAACAGGTACAAATATTCACTAGGTACGTAATAATTAATGAGACACACATTAACTTGTAAACATAGGTACAAGTACCTTCTAACAAAATACGAATTAATAACACAGCAATAAACTCTTAAAACAGGTACAAATATTCACTAGGTACGTAATAATTAATGAGACACACATTAACTTGTAAACATAGGTACAAGTACCTTCTAACAAAATACGAATTATTAAAACACAGCAATAAACTCTTAAAACAGGTACAAATATTCACTAGGTACGTAATAATTAATGAGACACACATTAACTTGTAAACATAGGTACAAGTACCTTCTAACAAAATACGAATTAATAACACAGCAATAAACTCTTAAAACAGGTACAAATATTCACTAGGTACGTAATAATTAATGAGACACACATTAACTTGTAAACATAGGTACAAGTACCTTCTAACAAAATACGAATTATTAAAACACAGCAATAAACTCTTAAAACAGGTACAAATATTCACTAGGTACGTAATAATTAATGAGACACACATTAACTTGTAAACATAGGTACAAGTACCTTCTAACAAAACACGAATTAATAACACAGCAATAAACATGCCTAGGTAAAAGTATATTCACTAAATACGATTTAATAACACAGAAATAAACTCGTAAAACAGGTACAAATATTCACTAGGTACGTAATAATTAATGAGACACACATTTACTTGTAACACATAGGTACAAGTACCTTCTAACAAAATACGAATTAATAACACAGCAATAAACTCTTAAAACAGGTACAAATATTCACTAGGTACGTAATAATTAATGAGACACACATTAACTTGTAAACATAGGTACAAGTACCTTCTAACAAAATACGAATTAATAACACAGCAATAAACTCTTAAAACAGGTACAAATATTCACTAGGTACGTAATAATTAATGAGACACACATTAACTTGTAAACATAGGTACAAGTACCTTCTAACAAAATACGAATTATTAAAACACAGCAATAAACTCTTAAAACAGGTACAAATATTCACTAGGTACGTAATAATTAATGAGACACACATTAACTTGTAAACATAGGTACAAGTACCTTCTAACAAAATACGAATTAATAACACAGCAATAAACTCTTAAAACAGGTACAAATATTCACTAGGTACGTAATAATTAATGAGACACACATTAACTTGTAAACATAGGTACAAGTACCTTCTAACAAAATACGAATTATTAAAACACAGCAATAAACTCTTAAAACAGGTACAAATATTCACTAGGTACGTAATAATTAATGAGACACACATTAACTTGTAAACATAGGTACAAGTACCTTCTAACAAAACACGAATTAATAACACAGCAATAAACATGCCTAGGTAAAAGTATATTCACTAAATACGATTTAATAACACAGAAATAAACTCGTAAAACAGGTACAAATATTCACTAGGTACGTAATAATTAATGAGACACACATTTACTTGTAACACATAGGTACAAGTACCTTCTAACAAAATACGAATTAATAACACAGCAATAAACTCTTAAAACAGGTACAAATATTCACTAGGTACGTAATAATTAATGAGACACACATTAACTTGTAAACATAGGTACAAGTACCTTCTAACAAAATACGAATTAATAACACAGAAATAAACTCGTAAAACAGGTACGAAATGTAACGTAATCTCCGAAACTACTGAACCGATTTCAAAAATTCTTTTATTATGTAGAATGGACTGTCTGGATGGTTATAGGCTATGTTTTATTCTGGTAGATTAAAACCATAATATATAAATAAAACTATACCATTCACTATGGAGCTGGCTGATTTTGTTGCACGAGTTGTAAAAGCAGTCTCGTATTTTGTTGAATGGCATCAACCATGCGCTCCTGTGCAAGTGCTATCCGTTCATGTACAGCTCCCAGCTGCTGGAGCGTATTGCCTATGCCGGAAACGGCATCTGCTAGCTGCCCTTCGATTAGGATCCTCCTCTCTTCCAAATTCCTGGCCCAGTGAGGAGCATCATCATTATCTAAAAAAAAAAGACGTGTAATCAACAATAAATTTTTACACTAGGTACATAATTTAATTAAAAATATACATACATATTTACAAATTAAAAGCAACATCAAAAATTTATTAAAAAAAAAACTCTTACCCGCTCGGGCTTGTCTGCGACGTCTGGCAGCGGCAGCTCGAGGTGGAGTGGCAGCTCGAGGTGGAGTGGCAGCTCGAGGTGGAGTGGCAGCTCGAGGTGGAGTGGCAGCTCGAGGTGGAGTGGCAGTAGCAAATCGAGGTGGAGTGGGAGTGGCAAATCGAGGTGGAGGTGGAGTGGCAGCTCGAGGTGGAGTGGCAGCTCGAGGTGGAGTGGCAGTAGCAAATCGAGGTGGAGTGGGAGTGGCAAATCGAGGTGGAGTGGGAGTGGCAAATCGAGGTGGAGTGGCAGTTCGAGGTGGGGCGCCAGCAATTACTCGAAATGGAGTGACTGGAGGTGGGGGACGAAATGGAGTAACTGGAGGTGGGGGACGAAATGGAGTGACTGGAGGTGGAGGGGCATAGGCTACCGGAGGTGGACTTGCAGCGGCGACGCTAGCCGTGGTGGTTGTTTGGTCTTGTATCTCCATTTCTGAAATACATAATATATGTAATTTTTATATTATTAGCCATGTACTTCATTACCAGCTGGTCAGCAATTAGAATATTGTTTCATACCATATGGTGAATCTGGAAAATAGTATTGGTGGTCCAATTCCTCCATAGTATTGTTTATGTTTATTTCTGAAAATTGAGTACCTATACTTTAATAAGGTCAAAATTAAAAGCACTAGGTACTTAATATTTCAAAAATAATAGTTTGTTACCATGTAGTGGCTCCCTGTTTTCTGCGTTAAACTAAAACAATAGTTTTATATTAGTCTTGTATAGTTAGTGTCAACCACTTCATACTGAGCTACAGGTTTACAATTTTTCTTATTGTCATCTTAATTTTTCTGCCTCCTAAGTAAGCTTGCAGTTTTACTTATGTGGTGTTTAATAAGTATATTATTATTATAGATAGTATTATAGTACCTACAATAAGAACCAAGTTCAATCATTCTCAGGTAGGTAACAAAGTAATTGAGATTAGAAATGACAATAAGGAACCTTGCAAAGTTTGGGGTTTTCATGACTGAATGAATGGATTAGTAAATATAATAAGCATTAATAAAACATGCAAAGCAAACCAACATTCAGTTTAACTCTGACTGGCAGACCCTCCACCGCCACGCTGCCAATGACAGCGGCCACCCTCTCCTCCAGGTCCGACAGAAAGTCGAACTTACTGGGTCCACCACCAGTGCCGGTTCGCTCTCTGCGGATACCTGCCACCTTCGCTTTGACGCGGCACTTGTACACATGCCAATACTAGACAAGGACAAATTAATGACTAAATTATCTAAAGCCACAAAACGTATACCAAATACTTAAGTTCTTTCTATACTAATATTATAAAGAGGTAAAATTTGTTTGTTTGTTTCTTTGTTTGACGGAAGTAATCTCCGAAACTACAAAGCCGATTTTAAAAATTATTTCACCTAATTGTAGAATGGACTGTCGGGATGGTTATAGGCTATATTTTATACCGGTAGTTTCATTAGTACACCCGTGCGAAGCCGAGACGTGCTGCTAGTGTCAAATAAAGCGGAAGAGTTAGAATGTGCGTAGGTACCTAGGTAAATCACTTGTCTGAATTGGAAAATTATTTCGATAATTATGATCATTCTTTGTTGCTCTAGTACACTTACTTACTGACTTTACTAGGTAGTAAGTATCTAGGTACTTACTCGCTTCCACTGTTGACCATCTTTAATGAGGCCGTCACCCACGCCATTCAGTTTACGGGCGCACTCCTCCCAAGATCTGACGGCCCTTTGGTGACCCAAAGGGCCGCCAAACCTTTTGTTCAAGGCGATCTCTGGATTGGCCTCCACATATTCCACCAACAGTTCGAGTTGCCGCTGAGACACATGATGAGTAGGAGTCATGCTTCGGAAAGATTCGTTTGAATGGGTGAACTTGAGAGGGTTATGTTTAATAAAGATAAGTTAAAAAACTAACTTGTTTCTTTTCAAAAGCTTGGATGAATTCGTAAAAACTTTTGAAAAAACGTTAAGTTTTTTGTGTTTCGTAAGTTAATGCCAAAATGCCAAGATACCGTCCATGTAACAGACTAAATAAAAACACAGAGCAAACAAGATTTTTGGGATATTGCTGTTGATTTAAGTTGGTCATACATTTCGAAGACTGTGCTTCCCATGATAGTAATTCGTAAATAAGTCGGGTTATGATGAATAGCAAACAACTTCACGTTGTAGATTATGTACATGTAACAGGTTGAAAGAATTATCAAATGTCAAAAAAGGTCGTTGTCAATCACACTTCCAAAAATAGTCAACATGATTGTTACGCAATGTTGCGAAATTTACGAAACCGTTCCCAATCAGCCCTCTGCTTTACAGCTACGGTCGCGACGGTTACAGCTTGCCGCATACATTTTTTTCGCCACGCTCTTTCTATCGATACAAATTCAGTGATTCAAAAACTTTAATATGAAATAAATTTATCCAAATACATATTTCAAATAACACGAGTGTTTCCAGTAAATTCCTTTCAACCTATCGTGCCAACATGAACACCGATGTCAAGTTTTTTGTTGGTGAATTAGACGATTTAAATTGCTTGTCAAGCTGTCAGAGAAACCTTCGAAATCTAGACTTGAAGATTTGAATGGCTTAACACGGAACGACCTCCACTTTGCAAACGCACCATTAATTTAATATTATTTTACAAAACGTTGCCTAATACATTAATAGTTATTTACGCGTATAAAAAGTTTCACAACAATTTTTGAATTATACCTCTCAGTTATAATTTGATATTAAATAAATTTCATATTTTGAATGTGTAATACATAAGGAACTGTTAAATACGTATTATGTAAGTATTTTGATTACAAAAACATTGGGCTTTTATATTTATGGCTAATATATATTTTTTGTAAACCACAATATAAAATTCGTTCAACGGAGAAAAAGTTATTAATAATTTCTTTTCATCGATGCTTGGTGTGCCACTGAAGAAAATCCTCCGCTTATTCCATTTGCGCGTGCGCAGAGGTTCGCTGTGTAGCCCACTGAATGTCAAATTTCATTAGACCTTGAGCATACGCATATTTTTCCTCGTGCGTGATACAAATACTTGAGTTCCTATAGTTTTTTCTTTGTAATGCTTTTAAGAATTGAAACTACGTTGAAACAATAGCCCATAATAAAATCGTTTTCTTATTAAACAAATGCCTACAATGCTTCACACGTAATGCCCATAAGAATTAACTAAATACATGAGTATTTAGGACTTCCTTCTTAATTTAATTAAGTATCTAGTTTCGAAATATAAAATATAGTTTTTCTCAAACATTTTCAATCAATCAAAATTTAAATTATTGCCTCAATTAAATAGTTGTAAAGCTTAGAACAGTTTTGAAATTAGCATAAACTAGATTAGCATACAAGCTCATATTTTTTAGATGTCAATGAAAACAGATAAAACTAATTTAGATTATAAATTTCATTACATAAATATAGGTAAAAAAAATAACAGAAATTTTTGTCGGAAACTGAACATAACTTATCAAGCTGAACTCTTGATTAGGCTTTTATAATTTACATAAAGATAGCTTATGCAAATTATAAAAGTCCACTTAGTATGTCACAAAACATTAGTAATGCCACATACGACATAATGAATACAAGTACACTACAAACTTCAAACATAAAAGCACCCTAATTTCCGTACGGGGTTGTCACACTGTTTTCTTTTCTTGAAAATGTAGGTTATATCCTTTCACCATCATCGACCGCCTAATAACCAAGGTTTAAGCGAATGTCAATATAACTAATGTGTGAATATTTGAAGTTAATAAATCACAATTGCAGTGTGAATTGCGCAGGCGCAGATACGATCGCGAACCGATGTCACCGCATATCCAATTACCACTTCATACGAAGGTTTTCGCTAACTTGTGTACATTTATCTTGAAGCTGTGTTTGAGTCAGGTGGAGGTTACAACTTAGTTGCGTATACAAGACCTATGTATCTTGAGCAGATGAAATACTTAACTAGAACTTGAACGACGAAGGAATTTAAATGAAACACATTCACGAAGAAAAGAAATGGGAATTGATTACAATTTTATTGACAGGGGGCTAAACATTGGGTTGCTTAGCTTGGGACTAGATAACGCTGTGTGGAATGTCCAAGGATATTTATTTATTTTATTTATTTAATTAGGGATTGGTAGATATTTTATTTCTGATATTTTAGCAATTTCAGATTCTTCAAAGATGTATAAGAGGGCAAAAATTTCGATCACTGGTGGTAAACGTGCTGTTGTGAACAGTGAAAAAAACATCGAAGAAGAACCAGTTAGTTATTCAAATGGGCTTTGAAAAAGTTATACAGAAATAAAAATTGTAACATCTTCTGCCAAATGAAATGTATTTAGGTAGAGCTTCAGATGCTTTGATGGATCTTAGATTCCATGAAAACTGTAAAAAAATATCCACTTAAAAAAACCACACAAAAATTATTTTTTATACTTTAATTTTTGTTGAAAAATGAAATCAATGAAAGATTAGGTACTTCTAACATCAAACGCTAGAGCCGTGGTTGTAGGCGGACGATTACAGAGTATGCAAACATCTGTGCCCACCTGAGCCGACAAACATACAATGTGCAAACGCTTAGGACTTGTCCTTTTTCGGGTGACTATAATATCTCTAACAAATAGTATGAAAAGCGATGATTTCTTTTTGAAATGTATCAATGGCGGTTGGTTAATTCCCGAATTCTATAATCAAAGTGCGGATGTCCATAGATCCATCACCACAGCAACTTTGTTTTTACTGCGTGTCAAACATTTTGTGTTGCATGTTGATATGGCGTAGACCTAATAGTCATTCATAAGTTAAATATAAGAACTGGGCAACAGTCGCCACTTGAGCTACCAAGCTTTATCATAATGAATAACAAAAAATATACTCGTTTTTACAGTATTTCCTTGTAACATTTAAGTAAATTTCATAAAGCTTTGTCACCTTACACTCAGGTACTTTAGAAATACCTCATTGTTGAGAGTACGTGGGTATTGAAATGATTAATCGACACGGCTCGGAGTCGGTTAATTACTTGTTTAGTTAACACAATAGGATATTCAGTGTTGCAGACCTCACACGGAATGATCTCACTTAATGAGTAAGTTCGTATGAGCTTGTGGATAAATCTATAATAAATTTGACAATTTTATATAATATTAAATACGCGATTAGGTCCCGATAATAATTTATAAATAAATTGTATATAGATTTCAAATAGGTTGTTTCTTGTTACTCCGATGGCAACTAAAAGAGATAGTTATAATACTCCAATGCTACCACGAATAGACCAGTAACAGGACGAACATATTAATGGTTGATGGTATACAATGACATAATGCCTAGGAATACCTCAAGCTGCGTATATGTACCAAACAACTGTATACTACTACATACACAGGAGCTTCATCAGCAAACTGAAACCGTGAAGTAGACACAAACTACAAGCCATTTATTAGGAGTGATGCCGTATCATATTCTTGTTTTTTCACAGAAAATATATGGGAATGGTTTTTATTTTTATTACAAAACTTAAGATTTGATTTAGTAGGTTACTTAAGTGGGGTGGTGTTTTGTGGGAAATAAAGTCGATTAAGATCAATAGTTTGTTTTATTTGATATTGTAATTTTTTGAGCTAACCGTAGACATTGTTTGTCCAAAATGTTTCCGTTTAAATTTAATTACAGGTTTCTAAAACGAATCTTTCTAACTACAAAATAGAAGGTAGCTTAAAATGTTGCCTCTATTACTCTACTCTCCAATTACTCAGTATTTCGTAAGGAAATTTGATAGTATCTAAATACAGTACCACCGATGTTTTAAAAGATATAGAGTAGGTACCTACAAGTATAGGAACCCTAAAGATGGTCAACACTGTACCATTCCATTGGACCGCTTTGAATGCCGAATTTGCATTCAATCGAATTGACCGCATATTTTTGAATTGAATTTAATACTTTGTATACATGCTGTGAATTATTTGTGAGATTTATAAGTCACACTATAGGAGCATCCCTATATTTATACTCACTAACATTGTCCAACTTAGTTTATCTATGTAACAAATAGTTAAAAAATATATAAAAAATCTATATATCGCTGTTGCTTTGCTGACAAGAGATACTTAATTCACGCTACTTTATCAACGAGTGTACTCATGAAACCCGGGATTGAACCGGTATAAAATGTAGCCTATTTTCATGAGAAAAGTCAATTTTACACATCGGTAAAAGAATTTTTGAAATCGAATGAGTAGTTTTGGAGAGACAAAAAAATCCACTCTACCTTGTTATTATTATTTAGTTAGTATAGGATAAAAAAATTATATTAATATTTTCTATTGGCAAAAATACAGATACCATGGTGGTCCATTTCGAAATTTAATCTTCAGTCTGTCACAGGCTTCGTTCATCCCGTAGGTGGTACAAATAGTATTGTTACATGAATCTATCATCACAAAGCTGATCAATGATCATAAGTCTCTTCCAATGTCACTATGTTAATAAAATTTAACCACATAAGTTCCACTTACACTTATCTAGTTTAAATTTGTGAATAATCTCAGATTTTTGTACACTTGTTAACTTTTTAAAACTTGAAAAAAAAAATATCCCAACTGTGATAAGAATTTGAGAAAAGGATATAATGGAAAACCGTTCAGATGAATCAAAGTACTTGGTACATTGATTAAAATGGCATAAATGCGTGTAACTAAAGGGTCGGAGCATGTCATAATTTTCTACATTTCGAAAGGAAGTCCAATATGAAATAGACCAGATTCATGCATGTGCGGAGGGATTACCGATCATTGAAATTATCTTATCTCAAAGGTTAACCAACAATCATGTCTATACAAGTGGGGCTTGGCTTGATGTAATGCATCGCATAAGCTTTACCACACGTTCTGCAGTCGGATCGTTTGGCTTAGTATTATCGTGAAGGCCATCTTCTAATAATCAAAGAAATTAACTCCGTGACACAGATATAAAAAGAAATATTATATGTCGTTGTTTTTAAGTCTACATCCTAAGTCACAAAGGTAAAAGTTGCAAGTTGTTTTTATTGAAATAGATTGTTTGTCAAAAGTAAGACACGATTTACGCGTAGTTAAATCGGACCCTAGAAACTATTAAAAAAAGTTTTGTGAACTAGCTCATACAACCGTACTCTTTCTGATTAAATGTATAAATTCCTTACAGAAAAGGACAAACTCATTTTCTAAGGTTAAAAGATGTTTCATGTTTTTATCCCCATTTTATTCTTTTACACGTCATCTCCACATTCAAAATATTATTCAAAATTGCTTTTATTAATTAAGTAGGTAAACTAAAATTACTATCAGTAATTGTATCTTTAACAACGTCATTTTCCTTTGTACAATAGCTCTATTGGCTTATCTCATTAAAATACCAGCACAAAGCTCAGCTTTCTTAAATACGGTGACTGTCATAATGACGGACACACTTATAAGTACGAGTAATGTAACACATTATTGCAATTCAAAATTCAATCAAAATTTCCACTTTTTGTTAGGTTAACCAACCCTTTTTGTGTATAGTAGGTACGTACCTATAACTACATTTTGTAATTACCAAAAAAATATGGAAAACAGTGTCTGTAATTGATTAAAAAAAAAAAACAACACATAATGACTGGTACAAACAACTCACGATAGTTTTGAATGTGAAACAAAATAATTATTTTTGAAAACCAGGACTTAATTTCAGTCCAATCAAATCTCCATTATCTAAAACACCTAATACGCGTAGGTTAAGTTATTACGACGGTAGCCCTTAAGTGTTAAGTCTTGTTTTAATCAACGCCCAATGAGATGAATAAAGCGATTACAATTATGCAGATTTGGGAAAATAATGATTATTGTTTTAGTAATTGCTACGCGGTTCTATTGATTTCTTAATAGTGAGAGAATTATAATTAAACTGTCGTATAAGTCAGAGCTTCAACCCACGTGCTCGGAATGTTGTTTTACGTACACATTTTTATAATTATAAAGCTATGTATTATTTTAATATATAATTTAAAAATAAAATGTATCTTCATTTGAATCAGCAACAACTCAATATAACTAAAAAAAAAGGGACATAAGCATGGTGCTATTCAAAATTGCAGTTGAACGCTTTCTAAAAAGAAGAATCTGAAATATTTTCTTAGTGAAATAAGGACTGTTATTTAAGTATAAGGGTTTAATGAAATAAGGACGCGATTTGCTATCAAATACACATTGTTTTTTTGAACTCTGCCTTCATTTAATTGGACTCTTTACAATCATAAAGACGATAGTAAATAGTGACAGACAAAGCTGGACCTTGGAACAATTAATTAGATTCAGAACGACGGCATGTGTAGCATGCGTCTTGTAAGCGATGCGAAAGGACCGTAGTTGAGATGATGTTACACTTAAAACAGGTTGCCATTATAAATTCCGCCTGGTTTTTTCTCCCTACGCTCTAGCAGTAAGCAAGCAACCATTGATGATATAATATTGAGAAACGCACCACTACTACTTACTTCATGTAAACAGAGTAAGTCAGTCGCGGCGCCGACATTGGCGCTGCGACTGACTTGTCTACTGACCCTGTGTAAATCAGCTATAACCTTTTAAACTATCATCGTTTTAAAAATTATAAACACTTAAAAAGGGATATTTACTTTGATTCGTAGATATCTGAATTTCAGGATATTTCGGAACAGTTGCATGCGCCATGATCACGGTTAAAACATTGATTGTTTCATGAAGTTAGTGGAGGAGCATATCAATTTCCAGTTCGGTAACTGGAAAATCGAAAAGTGTTCAGTGTCGGTGAATTAGACACTTTTTTTTTAGGTGGCTCAACTGGTTCTTAATATTATTTTGTACAGTTATTTTAAAATGTATTCGTTTAGTTTCTGTAAATAATGTTTACTATCATAATCATCTTGTTTAGTATAGCGTGGTATAGGTATTACTAACGTTGTACTAATAAGCTGGTAGATATTTGCTATTCTGTTAATGTTTCCGATAGAAATAAACATGTACTTGTCTCCCTGTTTCCTCCGTATAACTTGTCAAGAATGATACGAAAGGACTATAGTAAAATAAGGATAGATGTCTATCCTTTTAAGTCCTAAACATCTTCTCTATTTCCTTACAAGCCTTGGTGTTTTTGCTTGACAAAGAAGTGAATTTATTGAATTAAGTTTTTGCATCAATGAATAATAATGTATGTGATTGAGTTGGAAGTTGCATGTAATTTACCTACTTGATAAATGCACTCAAGAGTTTTATTGGATTTACAAGATTATGGTCTCGACTCTTGACTTTTAAGTTACTGAAAGTTGTGAATTTAAAACCCAGACCGTGCATTAATGCATTTTTTTGTATCCAAAATCAATACACCTTACGTGGGGTTCATGAAAAACGGTGAAAATGTTTTTGGACTTCTTTCCTCCCTATTTACAAAGTATCTTATGTGACAAGTTTATTTTTTTGTCGGTAAGTATGAAAATAGTGTTAATTAAATCGCTGTCCCCGGGGAACAAAATGATAACTACCATTATCATTGTCTTAGTGTTATACCATTTTTGAGGTCTTTGGGTACTAATACATCTGCTCAATTTTTTTCATAAATATTGTCGTGTTACTCACGAAGTTACAAAATATTACATTACTATTCTACGATTCTACTCATACCTGACATTTCAAGAACAAAAATATAATGTACTATTATCTAAACGTGTTCATACTTTATTGTATGACAAACAGTCTTGCAATTATTTTCTCGTGAAAGCTATTCGACTAGATTATGATAAAAAGCAGTTATCATTTTATTCTTGTAAAAACAGTCTGATGCGTATACGTATAAGGTGTCTTATAGTAAAACTATTTTTACTGTTGCGAATGGTCAAACGTATTGCCATACTCTTCTCTCACATTATTTACAATAATTTTTGTTTACACTCTCAGTTTGCAGATGAGTGTTGTTGCGTAAACAATGTGCTAATTAGTTTTTAATTGATTATTGTTGAGTGCGGTGTCATAACACGACAAAATAGTAGATTGCTATACAAGGGGGCAAAGGCACTTTTCCTATGCACGAGATGGTTTATCGCGCGAGCGTCAGCGAGTGCGATAATAGTTCGAGTGCATAGAAAAGCCTTTTCCCCGAGGTAAGCACTCTACTTTTCATTACGAATATAAGGAAATTACCAAAAAAATAGATGAAAATTTAAATTTCACACACGAAAATTAGCTATCTCGCTTTTTTTTTTAAATCGACTAGTTTAATATTGACTAAAAGCAGCTAACGATGGCATGGCATAGCTGCGTTCCAGATTTAAAAAAAAATACTGACTGGTAGAATGGCTATAACAGTAGTAGGCATTCTGCCAGTAGTTTTTTTTTGATGATGAAAAAATTTAAATTAATAAAATAAAATAAATAAATATAATATAATTAGTGCTAGAGAAGCACAAATTCGTGCAAGAGAGACATAATATCTAGCATCTGATTGAGTTAGAAGAACTTGAACACTTAGCATGCATCGACATGCCACAAAAGAAATGTCAAAAATGAAGTTGACATTTGACAGTTATTTACTTTCCTGCCCTAGGGCAGGAAAGTACTTGTTTTCCCTAGGGACAGAAAATGCTACTTTGAACCCTATAATCAGGCAACTTCGTGCGTACTTTCCGTGTATGAGTAATGAAAATATATTTTAAGACTTTAGTGACAGAAAAAAATTAATTAACAAAGGACTGCGCGGCTGATAGCTATAATGAATAATATTGATCAGAGTGAAGAGGAGCCAGAAAATTTTAATAATGGTATGTACCTCCTATTTAAACTCAGTAAAATCTTGATCAGATATAGACCTCTAGCTTGAAACCTGCTCACCATTGTAATTCATTGAGAAATTTGATACAGAAAGATAGGTAGGTATCAAGTGGACAGAAGCTGTGTGCCTTGCCAGCCATTTTAATAAGTAAGTTAACATTGGTAACTTACTCAGTATCAGCACAGATAGGTACCTACATAATTATGAATGCAAGAAGAAAGCAAAGAGAGAGGTAGCAATTGCTAGAGGTACGGTCCAAGATGAACTGTATGAAAAGCTCGGAAGCCCTAGTGGACAAAAAGCCCACCAGCGAAAATGAGAGTTAAGAATGCTAGAGATATGTAATTATAACGCATGTGAAATGTATAAAAGATGAAAATGGAAGAGTTTTAATGCAAGATGAAGAAATAAAAGATCGTTGGAAGGGACATTTTAAAAGGTTGATGAATGAAGAGAATGTGTGGAGTGGAAAACTAGAGGATGTGTCAGTAAATTTGGATTTGGTAGGAGAGATAAGCGTGGATGAAGTTAGAATGATTGGTCCAAATGGAATACCAGTTGAAGGATGGATGATTTTAAAGGCGGATGGATGAAAGTGGCTGACTTTATTCTTCAATAAGTTGTTACGAGAGGAGGCAATCCCCGAAGAGTGGTGCAGTAGTTCACTGGTGCCCATCTTCAAGAATAAGGGTGATGTACAGGCAGGACCAATTTGATTTTATGCCGGGACGAGGGACAACGGATGCAATATTTGCTCTACGCCAACTCTGCGAAAAATACCGCCGTGCGCACAAGAACTTGCTCTGGGTTTTCATTTTTCTAGAGAAGGCGTATGACCGTGTCTTCCGGGAGGTTCTGTGGTGGGTTTTGAAAGAAAAGGAAATGCCAGGGAAGTAGGTATGTTAGGCTTGTGAATGCGATGCACACACGAATGTGTGGTCCGAAGCTGGCGAAACTGGCGAGTTCAATGTGGCAGAAGGTTTGCACCAGGGATCGGCTTTAAGCCCTTATTTGTTCCTCCTGGTAACGGATGCTTTGACATCAGACATACAGGAGGAAGCACCCTGGTGCATGTTATTTGCAAATGACATTGTTCTCGTCGGAGAGGAGGCAATCGAGGTACAGAGTAAACTGAGAAAATGGAAAGAGGAACTAGAGAGAGTAGGCCTGAAGATCAGCCGCACTAAAACAGAACATCTGTTTTGTAACTTTGGTGGCTCCTCTAGTTTCTCCTGGATTGCCTTAGATGGTGTAACCCTACCAGTCTGCTCCGATTTTAAGTACCTACCTTGGTTTACTTCTCCAAAACGACGACAATATTGACCGGGACATTAACAACAGGATGAATGTGGGATGAATGAAGTGGCGACAAGTCTCAGTGACGGTATGAGACCGCCGAATGCTCCTTAAACTTAGGGAGAAAATTTACAATATATATGGATCAGAGTGTTGGGCAATGAAGATTATTTATTTATTTATTTATGTGGAGGGATGAAAGTCATATCACTAAGAAAGTTTTGAGTATGAGTGTGGAACTGTGGATGGACATACAAGTAGAGGAAGGCCGAGGAAGAAGTGTATGGATTGAGTGAAAGAGGAAATTAATGTATACTAGCTGCGCCCCGCGGTTTCACCCGCGTAAGTCCCGTTCCCGCGGGAATATCGGGATAAAACGAAGCCTATGTGTTAATCCAGGGTATCACCTATCTACATACCAAATTTCAGCCAAATCGGTCCAGCCGTTTTTGCGTGAAAGAATAACAAACATTCTCACAAACTTTCACATTTATAATATTAGTAGGAAGTAGGATTGTATAGTTCATTAAACATAAAAATGGTAGTATAATGTTGACGAGAACAAAATGATATGATTGTATTATCATTTGCGTTTGAAATCTCATAACCCTATGAATAAAATGATATAGCTGAGGTGCAATATATGACTTTGGTTAGAAAATACCGTGAATAAAATGATAACGGACATTACGTAACACAGGTGACGATTGGTTTTGACTAACTTCTTGTTTTTTAAATATCTCCGTTCAAACATAAGTTACATGAGCTACTCATTATTATCTAAAATTCTTTAAAATTCTACTTTTTTTAAAACATTCAATCATGTTTCTACGTCTAGTATTTTAGAAGTTATAGACAAAAACATGTTTTTTGGCTCTCCTGAAAATTTACGATTTGTTAGTTATCTTTTTATTCCCCGGGGACGGCGAAATGTTTTTGAACCTAATTTTTGCTCAAAAATTTAAATAAAACCAGACATAAATCTGGCTTAGAATAAAGATAATTATTTACTTATAAATTATAATTATATACTGGATATTAATTATTTGTATTAGTGTCGAAACAAGAGAATCTTTGACTTCACAAAAATTCCTTGAGTGCCCGGTCTCGAATTCTGCGGGCAGCGGGGCGGCGGCGGCGCGGGTAACGAGCGGGTAACGAGCGGGCAAGGAGCGGGCACTGACAGTCACCATTGCCAACTATGAAACTTCATAGCTAGTTCTAGCAATTTTTATACCCCCAATCAGCAACTATTTCAATAAATTGTAGCTAGACGATTGATCAATTTTTCTAGCAACTTTCCACTAAATCAACCATTCAAGCAAATTATTTTGAAAAAAGACGTCAATGATTTTTTATATTTTGATTTAAACTACCTACATATTTCTAAATCTAAATCATTCATTTGCTTTGAATATGGTAATTTACATACAGGTGTTAAAATTTCATTAGGTATTATAGTTCATAATATTCAGGTATTTGTCATAATTTCATAACATGCAAATATTATATTCTTAAAATAGTTTATATCAATTTAGTTACGTATCTATTGTATCTATTGTATTAGATACCTAATTTATTATTAAAACATTCATGTCAAAAAAATTCAAAACAATCATAAAAAAACATATTTAAAGTCAACTGCAAAAACAAATAAATACTTTTTACATAAGTACTTACCTAATATATAACCGACCACAAGTACCTACTTATGCAACAAATCTAGACGTGATGATGATGATGATGATTGAATGGTTATCTGGAAACTTTTTGCAAAAGATATAGCTACTAAGATTATGGTACAGTTGGCAAGACGGACAGATTACGCGGTGTAGTGTTGTACCTATTCATGGTTCAGGGGATCGAGCGAGACTGAATTGAATCCATACAATTTATTTTTTTATTTTTGTTTAAATGTGAGAGTTATTGTTCATCTGTACGTGAATACTTAATGAACCAAACAAATTGTTCACACGAAAAACATACAAATGAAAAACGTAAATCAAGATTGTTGTAATTAAAATGGTTTTAGTTTCGATCTCTTTTAATTTATCTCTTTTTAATAGTAATAATAGTTACATTTCTAAGTACTTAGGTATTTTATCAAAAACATCGAACCAGGAATAGAAAATGAGATTTGGTTTATCTATCCGCACAACACTACACAATGATGACGCGCGGACTGTCAGTGCCCGCTCGTCTCCCGCTGGTCGCCCGCTCGTCGCCCGCTCGTCGCCCGCTCACTGCCCGCTCATTGCCCGCTCGTCGCCCGCTCCCGCCCCGCTGCACTATGTGTCACTTAGAACAAGCTAGCTGGACAATATTATTTTTGGCTTCAAATCTACTCTAAAGCACTTTAAACATGTCATTTGACCATAATTTATCGAAATATTAAAAAAAAAAAAAAAAAAAAAAATTAAAAAAAAAAATTTTTTTTTTCTTCAAAAAAATTAAATTAAATGAAGAAAAGAATCATTTACTTTATGGTTGAAAGATAACACCCTTGAGTTGGGCCTATATTATAAAAATGTCGCGGTTCTAATGAGGATCTTCGGAGATATGAAGAGAAATATGCCTCAAATGTACAGGAAATTTCATATTATTCGATCTGCCAGTGATGGTGATGGTAATAATATTATTTATTTTATTTTATATGACTCTTTTTCATATTATCATGGCATATTTTACAAAACAATAAATAAAATCCGCTCCTAGCCTATTTTTCAGTTATAATTATAAATTATTGTATTTTTTTAATTAAATTTCTTATAAACTCATCTGTAGCATCATTCAAGTCAATTTTGATCACAAGAAATTCATTTATTTGTGAATTCGTTCATTTTTTATCCATTCTTCTACAAACTCAGTTCAAGAAATCAACAACACGTGTTCTGTAAAAATGAAAAAAAAAAATAGATGTGCAATCGTGTGCAGTCTGAAACTAACATTTTCTAATAGTAGATAGATGACTGTATGTTTTTATGCTAATTCCAGCCTGGGGACAAGTGGGGGCAAGTAGTTTCTACTCTGATAAAGATAAAATATGTGTAAAAATGTTGGTATCTTTTGTGTTCAACCGGGTGTAATTTCTATGGAAAACACAATTAATCAAAAGTTATATTATGAAAATGTACTACATACCAACCACTTCACGATCCATTAAAAAAAATTTCACTATATAAAAAAACCTCGAATTTATAAGCTAACAACTGAAGTGCAAAATTGCTAATGATTTTACGTTTTCTTACCCTCATTTTGATATTGTGAGAGTTATAACTTTTACACCGCCGATATTTGTAAAAATCTATTTATGGTTTCATGTCCTCACGGGTTTTTGCTATGATATTAGGTAGTGAAAAGGAAGAAATGAGGTAACCCTTTTTGTCCAGCTAGAACAGGAAAATTACACTCTGTGCGCTGCCCGCAGAATTCGAGACCGGGGCCTGACATAAACTCGGCAACTAATTGAAATTCAATTCAAATTAAACTCAATTAGTATTCTTGAGAACTGCACACACGTAATTAAAACTACATTTTTAAATATTTCTTTGTCTTATACTGCTCTCGATACAGAATATGCTAATAAGGTATCACTACTTGTTGCAAAGTAACCAGGTGTCATTATTGATACCTTTAACACCAGTTTCTGCTTGACATCAAAGTCAAGAAGTCAAAAATCAAAATATATGTATGATTTAAGGTAGTATGTTATTGTGTCATGGGCGCATGACAAACTAATGAAGTAAGTAGAATTGTTGGTTTTTTTTAAATTGCATAGTATTCTCGAATTACAAGTAAAATAAAATGTAAAAAAAAAATGATACAAACAAACTGGCAAATGTATTATTTCGTAAAGAATATCAAGAGTTAGAAGAGAAGAGTATAATACTAAAGGTTGATGGACTACAATACAAAGAGTTGATTTTTACCAAAAAATAAATTTTCACCACAGTTTTTTTATATCAAATGGGGGTTTCGGCCAAGTGAAATAAATGACATTTTATGAAGGACTCGCTATCGACTAGATTTCGTTTAAAAGTTGTGCTCAACACATTACTTCTGATCCTTTGCCAAGACCACATAGCTGTTATTGTATCTTGATTGTTGTTTTTAGATTGATACCATTAGTACTAATAGTAAATTGAAATGCAATCATAATTCTAAAACCTTACTTTGTAGTTGATGAATCCGCAATGTAACCAATCAGAAACCAGATTAGGTAGATACCTTTTTAGCTACAGAAGTCAAAATATAATACAAAAAAATATGGCGACTGTATTTTAAAAGCATAAAGCCGATGGTCCATCGTCAGCTTAACTAAGTTAGTTTAGCTTAGCTTATAGACTAGCTGAGCTTTTCATACATATTGTGCGTCCACTGCAAACTATGCCAGCCAAGCTTCCTTGTGACTAGTTTAGCTGAGCTTCGTTCCTGAATCCTGAAATTAGTTCCTAATCAGCGTCAATGGACACTAAGATGGAAGCGAAGTGGTTAAAATTTCAGCATCATGTAAATGACGCTGAAATTTCAACGAAGGATCACATTTTGAAGGATCACATTTAGATTTATATGATGCTGAAAACTAAAATTAGTTAAATCATAATTAGCGTTATGTATATATATTTATTATTATGAATGAAAAACCTACGGCCTACGTGACCAAAAACAGGTAAAAATAACGATAATTTGTGACGAAGCTTAAAATTTCCCTCGAGAAAGATCGATTGGATGATATCACTTATTTACCAGAACTGTTTTCGAAGACCTTGACTTTCTAGATCTGTCTCTTGACACCATAGCAACAAATCATCATCATTATTTATGACTAGCAGCACGAAAAGACAAGGATCACTTCAATTTCGTCTTACATAAAATTATTTTATTGACAATTCTAACTTGACCTGTTCCAACTTCAGCGTGATAGAAATCAGTAAGACATTTATTTTCAAACTCAAACTCAAAATGTCTTTATTCAATATTTAAGGTGTTATGTGCCACTTTCACAAGAAAAGTTCTTAAAACTAGGGGACTATTGTCTGTAATCGTAATTTCAGTCATGAATGTGCCATGGTGGCCTATAAGAAAATATGCCCGCTTGTTTCTTGTCTAAGTTTTCTCTTAACTTACTATGTCGTCGTCTCAAGGCTCTTACGGAATATTTTTTAGCAAAGTTTAAAAGTAATTATCTACTTATGCAATCGTTTTCAAACAATAACTCAGTCAATTTCTCAGGCTTCGCACCGTATAGAGCTATCTTCTATTGACTTTTGACAAAGAAATATTATGTATTCGAGTCAGAACACACGCCTAATTTGAGACGAACAGTTAACGCACTGCAAGGCCTTCCTTTGTGTAGCCTGCGGAGATGGTGGATGGATGTAATCAGGGTATTGTTGTGGGGTATAAATCCATATCCATCCACAAGTACTATTATAAAATTATAAATGGGAAAGTGTGTGTGGATGTGGTTTGTCCGTTTTTCACGGCAAGACATAGCGACGAATTCACGTGATTTTTTAAGTGGTGATAGTTGAAGGAATGGACAGTGACATAGGCTACTTTTAATGCCGTGGGAACGAGACTTACGGGGTGAAACCGCAATGTGCACCTATGCCTTAAACTATACCTGTATAGGTATAGTTTAAGGCATTCCAATTTTGGGGGTCGCGGTCGGTATAATTCACTTGGGGTAAGTTGCCTTAGTAGACTAGGGCCCGTACACACAACCCAACACGTTTTTATAAAGTTTCAAAACAGGTCCCTTAGTACGTCCACCATTTTGTACCTAAACATTAACGATCTAGCCTAGCATTTGCAAGGGAATAATAATTAGCCACCTATTCATGTTTCAAATGTTTTATCGTATGTAAAGATTAGTTTTGCAAGCTTATGAATGAAATATTGCGAAATCTTTGCATCGTAATGTTGACTTTAACTTGAAATTTTTTTTAGATATTTGCAGAAAAATATTATGATACTGCATCTTATTGAACAGGAAGACAATTCAGTATTGATTGAGGTTTTTACTAATGCTGGTCAAAGCATTTATCTGAAGGTAAAGAGAAGCATCATTAGAAAAATGTCATGGACAGGTTAGGTTCTAAAGAGTTATTATTATGGTTTGGAGAAAAAAATACTCTATTACTAACAGCATCGGATAGTTAAAAGGTTAACGCATAAAGTGTGGGAAGAAGTAAAAGAGATAGCAACCTTTAATGCCCTATGAAGAAAGAAAGATTTTGCAACCAACAAACCTACGCAAATACATTCTACAAATAACTTGTAGCATGGTTCCAGTTAGCTCATAAAATTCATAAACATTGTATCCATAAATTAATAAAACATACATCAATAAATTATTAACGAACAATAAAACCGTCATAATGCTTATAAATAAGGAAGTTATCGAGACCAAAACTGCATTCCATTTTGGAGACCATCACTCTATATACTCTAATCACATACAAACACAATTATTTCAACACACAAATAAAACAAAGCATTATTATTAAAGGGTAGAGTTTAAATTTGTGTGTTGCATTTAGCAAAGGACTGCATAGAGTTGGCCTTGAGTCTTAAAGTACAGTAGCATATTAATAACAAATCAAGTATGCAATCACCGTACAAGAAGACATAGCCAGCAAGGTGGAAGAAAGGGCATGGAATGTCAGTAATCTTCAAGGCCGGCTAGGTATAACCCTGATAGTTTAAAAGCATGCAATAAATAGGAAGTCGCAAATACTAGAGTGCTATGCAATTTGGCTGGGTTATAACTTTAATTGCTGCATGAAGACATAGCTTCGAGGACAGCTAAATCAGTTTGTAATTATAGGAACAACATTGTAACTTGAGTGTGACTTGAACATACAACTTCAACGTCATATTAGTCAGTTATAGGAACCGGGCGTTGGAAGCATACTGAAGGTATTATACCAACGCCCAGTTCCTATAACTAACTTACGGATGGCCGTAGGACTTTCGCCATACCAACATCCAAGTAAAAAAGACAAAAGATGGCAAGGACCTAAGAATTCGATAAAATGATATTATAAATAAATTAAACATTAAGGGGTTTATTCATAAAAACTTGACAATTTAATACAGGTTTTAGAAATGTTTTAGAACGTTTTTTTCTTGTCACTCATATGTCAACGAAAAGAGATAGCAACAGATTTAATATACGTTTTAGCTAATACAGGTTTTAGGTCGAATATGCATAATGGGGTATAAGTATTGTGGCATTCAAACTTGCTGCCTATTAAGATCAATAATCCGTCTCGAAACGTCGGGATAAATAATAAAAAGGTAACGTGATAAATACCCGGTCATATAATTTATAAAATGTATTAAGATCACCATAAGATTTATTTATTTGTTAATTATCAAAATAAGATTTAAGTATTTATTTACCAGTAACACAGCTACTCTGAACTCACTGTACTGAAGATGTCTTCTCTTAGAAGGTAAATAAATAGCTATGTTTAGGTGAGCACGAGGCCGAGCGGCTCTTTCTGAAATGTCAAGGGTTTTTTCTACTGTCATTACGTTAAATAGTAATCACTGATTTGTACTCAATTGTGGTCACCATGTATATAGGACTTCGATTTTCAATTTACGATCGTACAGATTGTTTTATTGACAGTTCTTTATTAAAAGCTTTTTTGCTATACCTGTACTTTAATATTATAAAGAGGTAATTTTAGTTTGTTTATTTGACTAAGTTAATCTCCAAAACACACAGATGATTTCAAAATTTTCACTGATGTGTAGAATGGACTGTCGGGATGGTTATAGGCTATATTTCTTGCAGTATTCAGTGTTGATATCTTTATTAATTTTAGTCATACCTACATTTTTTTGCTCGTTTTGTAACTTTTTAAATTTTATTTGTAACCTTAGCATAGTTGGAACCTCACCATCGCTTGTTTGGAGGAGAGCGCTGACTCCACTACTCAGTTTTTCAACTTTTGTGGTAGTCAACGTTCCTTATTGTACCCTATTTCATGTAATTTGTTCCAAAATAAACGATTTGATTTGATTTGATTTGATTTTATCCCGGTAGTTTCATTAGTACACCCGTGCAAAGCCGGGACGTGCTGCTAGTTTGAATAAACATGTTTGAAATCAAACATAATAAACAAATAAGTATAAAAGCCATTTTATAATAAAGCTGAATACAATTTTAGATCAAAAGACATCAACGCGCTCTATTGAAATATTAGCTGGGGCTGCCATAGTTGAGAATTATTCATTTGCTTAATCTGCGCAATTAGTTCTCCTATGTTAGAAGCGATGTGTGTATGGTCATGTCATGAGGAAGGATGAGAGGCATGTTACACGGCGAGCGATGAATATGAATGTGGATGGATGGATACACTGGAAGAGGTAGGTTAGGTTTTTTTTTAAACTGTCCTCAATGAAATCAAACATTTAGAAAACAATCGAGGAACGGGACGGGCGGCTAGTTATACATCTCAGAGTTGAAAGCGATTGATAGTGGCATTCCGCATCCATTCCACAATTACCGTCGATTACGTCGCTCCATATCCGCAAGGCCGGCGTCGTGTGAAGCCGCCGTCTAAGATGCGTTGTACAGCCGTCTACATAACTGTTGGATTAAGTGGTAAATCCTAGGCGTTTGTTGGCCATACTGTACAAGCGGAAGGTTTTTTTTTCGAATGGACTAATCTGTTAAGTGGTAATTGGGACCTTTTGAACTTTACCGGACTTACCAACAAGCGGACGGGTCTAAGTCGCGCCACGTAAAAATAACGATGAGGGGAACGGGAAGGGTAGGTTTGCGCACGGGTAACACGCTCACGAATAGCACGCGCTAAATCAATGGTGTGAAGTGCGCCACCTCACCTCCACCAGTCCCACCTGGGATTCCTTAAAATCGCTTAACATATTAGTCCAGCTTTTCCCTTCAGCGTGGCGCGTGGATAGAAATATTTGACAAAAACCACAAAATGGGATTGTTAGAAAAAAGGCTTATTCACGTTATATAACCTGATTGATTAGAAGAAGAGAAAAAGTGTAAAGCCGACCTTAAAGAACCAAACTTAATCTAACAGAACCTTCAGAGATGCGCACACGCAGCTAGATATTTCTTACAACCATAGACTATTATACATCTATCACGCAGTAGCATAGTCAAGAGTCATCAGCCCAGCCCAGACTGACGAGGAGAGAATTCTAAATGACCCCAACGTGATAGCTTTATAAATCGGCACGATTGTCACTTTTATGATGTACTTGGAGCACGTGTAGGCCTTAGTCATCCTTGATACCTATTTGATTCAGTGGCATCTTATATTTTTATATGGCAAAGGGAGGTAGGAACACAGATAAAATAATACTATGTACAGATGGTCCATCTAGAACATTAAGGTAGGAAGAAAATGTGTTTAGCAGTCGATCAAATAAGGGGGTTATTTAGAGCTTGAACCGATTTAAGTTTACTTTTAATAAACTCTGAACCTTGAAATTCAAGGAATTATTTTAACTTTTATATTTATACTAATATAATATTTGCGCTGCTTACTAACAAAACTACTCAACCAATTTTGATAAAAGGTATAAAGTTAGACTAGACCTTAGGAAAGGACACAGGTTTTTTGTTCTAGTCGCGCATAAAAAGCCGTGTGATCAAGCTAGTTAATAAAATAATTAGCGCACTAAGATCGAACGCAAGAAACCTTGCCTTACTTCGCACTTTAATTTACTATTTCGCCCATTCATATTACTCAAAGCTATTAATTAGCTAACGAACTATAAATGCCCAATAATAAAATATCAATTCAGTAGTTAGATCAGCAGTTACAACCTCTGTTCGTAAGTGCGCATGCGCATTTAAACATACGCGTGGAACGAAACGTTAATCGGCGTTGTAAAACGATAAATATTATTCAATAAGAAAACATCACATTTAAATGCCTTTTGGAAAGTTGGCTGTGAATTTGTTACCTACTGTGATATAATATCGATATGTGAATGTGTTTATTCCGGAAAAAAGTATGCGAAAATTCTCAACAATCAAGCGCAACATTTTCCAAAGCAACTTTTTATTTGCCTTTTTTTCTCCTTATTACCAGGGAAAGAATCTGTAAGCACCTGGAGGTGTGGGCATAGCTTATTTTTAAAGCGAAAAAAAGAAAACCTACATTAGTATGGCAGGAAATAACATCTTTATTTTCATTCGTTTTCATTATTATTTTATCGTAGGTATTATAATTAGCGTCATAGAATAGAAGAATATAATAGACTTGGTACGGTGTAATAATAAATCTAACAAAAGAAAACTTTGCAATATTCTTCACGACTGTACAAATATCTGTGATCAGTCGACGAGTGCGTCCGCCGTGATCCCAGCTAAGAGGAAGGTCGGGTGCAACCTTTGTTATTAGGAAAACTGTCACCGTCTTTTGACGTTTACAAAAATATGAATGTAAAATGGTTTGCGTCGCAACAGAAACAAAAGACAGATAAGAATGTAAAGGCAAAGACTTGAAACCGCAACTGTTTCTTTACTTTAAGCAGAAGCATTAGTTTACGAGCGAGACTGAGACAGGAAACGTCTTTATACATTGCCAACTCAAGTAACTTGTTTTTACTTTACAATTTTTAAAATAGGCTGACGTATTTTTGCTTCTATCTCTATATCTTCTATGTTATTTGCTATTTTATTTGAAAACCATTCGCATAAATTTGAGCGTGGATAAATTAATACTTAACAATATTCTAAGCTTTTGATCAACGCAATATACGAACGTAATACGACGGGCACTGCTTTTCAGCAAAACATAAACAATGTACACGTTCTCAGGTATACACAAATTACTAGTAAACACTTCGTAATACTTAATGTAGCTACGAATAGATAGACATCAGAAATATCTATTTGTAAACCTAAAATAATTTATTCCTAAACAATGATAAGTAATCAAATATTTGCTAACTAAACAATGCATGTGCATTCAAATAACACACAAGAAATGCTTTGCTTTGCGGTTATATAGCTAAATATCCTTGCACATTCCACAGCACACAGCGTCATCTAGTCCCAAACTATGCTGATGACTGATAAAATACTCAGATACATTTTTTTTGTAAATACATACATATTATAGATAGAAAACACCCAGACAGTTGTCCCGTAGCGGGGATCGAACCCGCGAGCCCCGCGTCTCAACCGAGCTTTCGCCCACTGCGCCACGGAGGTCGTCAAAAAAACTATCGCCGACATAGTTTTACCATAATGTTTCTCGCGCGGAATTCTGTTCTTAATAGAGAATGGCGTTTCTTTGTTGCCATTGATTACTGGTATTACTAAGTAAGTAATTTCAGATTATTACCGCTGCAATGCGTTTAGATCTACTTTATATCAAGGAAATAAATAGTAAAGAAACTTAACTTTGTGTCACAGTTACAATGTTAGGCTTCCAACTACACATATTTACCCTCGACACGTCGATACATTCATCACTTATACACATAAAAACAGACATTATTTATGGGACCACGAAAATTCAATTAAAAACTTACATTTTTCATACAGGACCACGAAAATGTACCTATAAAAGTTGACCTTCCCTGCTGACCTAAAATACTTAAATGTTTCAAATGCGTATCCCAAAACTACTCAGTTCAGTTACTCCTTTTTAAGTACTTAAGTACTCCAGTAAACACTGGACGTTTTTGAAAATCGTTCGAGTTGAACGACATTCGACGCGGTCACAATTAGGCTGATTCAAACAATCAATAATATAGCAAACACCATTCTAATCCCTGTCTAATCGACCTTATACACATTGTACTTTACACTAGTAATAAGGTTACGTCTTCTATTACATCAATCGACGTGTAATCCTATCAGTTTCCACTGCCCTTCGGCGGCAGCCTTACTTCCAGCGATCGGTTTCCGACCGCATGACTACACACACTTTTCCTACGATCTAATGCGTTCACGCGGGCAAAAGATGGATCGGATTGGCACAGGATCGTGGCGGATGGCACAAACTGAGGGAGGCCTATACCCAGCAGTGGGTGAAGTCGGGCTGTGGATGATGATGATGATGAATGCGTTCACTGCTTATCTACGCCTTACAAAAGTGAGGGTGTTGCAGTGTGCTCAGCCGCCTTATTCTCCAAATGACCATGTCTTAACGCGGCACGTCACGGCGTGGTTATTTTGAAAAATTATATGTATTTTAGAAAACAAAAGCTAGATAGCGTGCAATCTCATACCGCGTCATGTTTTGAATGTCGTCAAGAATGCCAAGTCAAAACATTGTTATTTAGAGAATAAGGCAGCTTTCAATTCCTTGTGTAAATAAAATAATGAAATTTGTAAAAACATTATTTGATAAATCATACTCCATTTTCTTTTGTCCTTCAATCAACCGCAGACCATTTCAAGATGTCTGTAAGACCTATTATACTGTTTCTGTTTGCGTCACCGTGACTCATCTAATCGCTCTTGGGAGTGTCGCACAAAGAAAACTAGCAAAAAAACTGCCTTTTGTTGTGGGAAATTGTAACATAGTTGACAAGTAACATTTCCAACGTGCTTTTCATTCATACGGATATTGGACAGGACATTGTGTCTATAGTTGTACATGTACACTCGCAGAATTAAAAGGTTGGCCAGCCTCTACTCTACAACGAAACGTAACAATCATCGCAGGTCAACTTTTGTTGGTTTTTAATCAATTTAATGTAAGAAACCTTCACGGCTTCGAACATTGTACTTCTTTTCTATTATTTTAAAAGCTTTTTAAAGTAAACTATTACATTTACCACATGGTTACGAGCTCAAACCGAAAACGATACATCATCGGGTCAATAAATGTTCGTGGCACATATATTTTTGCAACATAAGCTTAACTGCGTTTATTAGCACGATGGAAGGTTTTCGTTTTAAGGAGTAGGTAAAGACCCTGTTTAATGCAAATTCTGTTAGAAGTTCAGAAAAATATCTGTATCTTTTCCCATAAAATATCTTAATCATTGTTTCTATAGAAAACTCCATGGTCTAAAGTACGCACACGATGAAACAACGTGATCTAGTATAAGTGGTGATCTTATGCTTCTCAGTAATAGTCACGGCTGTGTTATTTTCTTTACGATATTATTATACGGAAAATCAATTTCTTGGTGATTCAAATCTTAATTGCTAGTATCATAAAATGAGACTACTTGTACAACTGAAATAGCTTGACATTAATCATGTCTTACAATAAAAAAATGTAATTTATTACTTGACTAGCACGTCCCGGCTTTGCACGGGTGTACTAATGAACCTACCGGGATAAAATAGCCTATAAGGTTATAGGCTATTTTATCCCAATAGTTCATTGTACACATTTGCATTGGTGAAAGAATTTTTGAAATCGGCTATGTCGTTTCGGAGATTACCTCCATCAAACAAACTCAAATAAAATAAATTGATTTCAAATATCTTTTAAGTGTGTATGAAGTTTCTAAGTCATCTTTATAAAAATAGGGTCTTTTAAGTAGTTTATAAATTTCGAAACACAAGTCAATCTATAATATATATCTACATTTAAACTTCACCGTCTGGATAACAATCTCTACTCTAACGTGGGTCGCAACAATTGTCCATCTCAAATTTGAGAGTTCAATTAAAATAACAAGGTTCTATCACTATCCACTTATTTACAAACGTGTGAATTTAAGAACCTTGTAGCAATAAACCTTGACAATGTCATAGGATAGTTTTTGCGTTCGCCCACGGCAGAAGAATTTGACTCCATCAAGGTCGGTTTTGCATTGTCTTTTTTGTGGATAAGAGTTTTACCTATCGAATTGACCCTGTGTAGGCGTAGGGTACGGGCAGGTATCCAGGTATATCTAGATTCTAGACTGTCATTTTGTTTATGCATTTGTGTGTGTGAATGTTTTGCATAATTTCGACTGGTTGCAATGGTGAGAAAATGTTTTGCCGTGATGCAATCTTTGAAACTGTGAAGCCAGTCTTTGTATTGTGAAACTCGGAATATCACTCCTTGAATCCTAGTTAAGTATCCTTAAGTGGCACTTAAGGATTTTTAACACATGACATTTTCTTTGACTTGCAGGACACAGAGCACCGTGAATAAAAGAAATTGAAATATTTTATTAAACTATTACATGAAGTTCCTACGGCCAGGTATTTATCACGGCATTTTTCATACACTTTTTATTCGTCTCGGGCTAAATAACTCAAAAGGTAAAAAAAATTAATAATCCAGAATTCCCTCACAAATATTTAATATAATACATTCTATTTCTTGTAGAAGATATTTTTGACCAGTGGCTAAAATATTACATAAATGAAAATATTAGGGTAGGTGCGTCAAATATGGGCCGGCGGGTAATAAGGGCCACTTCTATTTTAACATACTTCCAATATTATTATTAGACTCAAACCAAGCCTACATTATAGAGGACCATTAGGAAGGCTAATATCCGCGGTGGTATCGCCTTCCTATTCGCCTTCATGTCAGTAGACACATTTATTTAAACGATGTTTGTAAAAATCGCTCTACTAGAAAAAAATCTCCACGAAAACTGATTAATTGTGAGTACCATAGACTTTTTTTTTTTAATCTGCTGTTATTAATATAACATAAATTTATCATGTTTCCTGATTAAGTTAAGTTTAAATATAAATATAAATTTTTCATGATTTTACAGTGAATTTTGTCGAACTTGGCGCAGGCGGCTAATAAGGGCCACCCCCAAGGCGGGTAGTAAGGGCCGTCAATTACAAGGCTTTCAGGTCTTCTTTCGAAGTCGTGTTCTATTCTATCTGTTTTTATTGTGTATACGTGTTCTGAGGTTAAAATATGAATGTATTTTCTTTCTTTTTTTTGCTATTTCAGTTAGAAGCGAAAGCGCAAAAAGAACAAAAAGAACAAAAAGAACAAAAAGAACAAAAAGAACAAAAATAACAAAAAGAACAAAAAGAACAAAAAGAACAAAAAGAACAAAAAGAATAAAAAGAATAAAAAGAACAAAAAGAACAAAAAGAATAAAATGAACAAAATGAACAAAAAGAACAAAAAAAAACAAAAAGAACAATAAGAACGAAAAGAATTTTTTTTTTGTTACTTTGACTTTAGTTCTGAAGCTTATGGGATCGAAACCGGCCTTCACACATACTTCACACATTCACACACACACAACACAAAAGATTAGGTATATCTTGCGTTTGAGTGAGTATGCCCAATATAAGTACATAATACTTCACAGGACTCCTAGAAACTTGGAGGAAACATAATAGAGCAAAGTTCCAAAACGTAAACTTTCATAAGTTTAATAAGAGCCACCAATTCAAGAAAATTTTCAAGAAAATATTATGCTATTTTTGATTTTTTTTTTGAGTTTTATGTAGTGAAACTAATAACTTTTTCAAGAATATGATAATTTTGAACAAATTTAGTCAATTAATGCTTTTTTTTCAAACTTTTCGTTTCATTAGTTTAATAAGGGCCATCACTGTTTTTTTCCGTGATTTAAATAAATCGTCAAGCGTAACTCACTAGAAAATCAATCTAAAAGTCTGCGAGAGATAGTATAGCTAGAGTTTACAATGATAAAAGACAAAATGAATGTTTTTGTTAAGTGGCCCATATTAAACTACCGTCGGCTAATAAGGACCAAAGGAAGGGTTTTGAAAAACCTCAATATTGATGATAAATTTCAATTAAAACCAAATAAATCATACTTTTTCAGACTGCTTATGAAGTAAACATTCTTAAAATGTCCTGTTTTTCATTCATATCCGTCTGATTTTGAAAATATTTTGAATTGAAATTAAGTGGCCCTTATTTGCCGCAGGTACCTTAGTAGATACAACTCAATGATACCGGAATCGGTGGTTGGAGCCTCTTAGGGTCACATAAGAGGTATTTACACACCAAGTAATTATTGGTGTTTATAAACATAGAATTACATACTATCGTAGCAACAAAAAGGTGATTTGAGATACGTTCCACAATATTATCATCAACATTGTTTGTGCCCACGCACACGATTTTAATTATACCTTGTTAGATTAACATGTAAACTTTGCAGTATAAAGGTGGGTGTCCACTGTATTTAAACTTATAACCGACTTTGAAAACGGAGGTTCTATGTACCGCTAAATTATATTTTAATGTATGTTCACTAAATTATTCCGTCAATAATGGACCGATTTTTAAAATAGTCTTTTTGCTTTTTTTTGGTTATTTGGTGGTACCGGATATTACCTCCGTCAAACAAACAAACCAACATTACCTCTTTATAATATAAGTACTTTTATATAATATAATCACGACTGTATTCCCAGTAAGCTGTACATTTTTTTTTTTAAATCTCAATACAATATTAATGTAAAAGTATTTTATGAATCCATAGCTTTATGCTTTACATCTACTCGTATAAAATGTATGAGACTAGATGATTGAGCTGTCCCACCAAATTTATTGTTTTTATGGGTGGTTTCACATGTTGTACCTAATTGAAAGCGTAAATTCATAGTCTTGACATGGTGATTACAGAAATACTTTGAAGGTAGTAATGGAACAGGTGAGTACCATAACTTTTATAAAAAAGCTTAGGCCGAGACTCCTCGCGTCGTACCTAAATTGATAAAAGTAGCCTATGTGGTATTCTTGGGCATAGTAGGTATTCCAATGACGCAATATGCTTCCATTTGAGGCTTGCTTACCTGGATAAAAGTAGTCTGTGTGTTATTCCAGGGCAAGGTTTGGTATAACCCAATGCAGCAGGCACAATGTGCTTTTATGAGCTGAACTGCATGTGGGGTTTTAGTAAAAATGGATTTCGCGTAGTCGGTAATTACTATGGTTCTATTCTGTACTTATTCTGAGGTCATACATAAAACTGTTATAGAAATACTCAAACGAGGTAGTAAAATATTTAAGGCCATATTAACCGTTAGAGAGGTAATTTTAAGATTTGTAGACAAATATCAAATTATGACATAGATAAGCATTTATTTTAATAAGCGTTTTATTCGATCAGTTAAAACTAATTAAAAAAATGTGAAATGTGTGAATGGTAAATAAAAATAGCATTAATCTTTTTATGCAGTTTTACAAGCTCGCTAAAAGCTCTCCTAATCTGATGAAATACAACTAATAGATAAAATTTACTGGCCATTTATCTACCCACAGGTAAGTCATTAATCTAACTAGCTAAACACGATATGCCCAGAGCTACCAGCTATCTAAATCTAAATCAGATCATACACAATTGACAATAGAATTGAGTTTTGCTTGCATAATTAATTTCGAAAAATTCTACAGTAGATTATGTACGTGACATTCGTAGTACACGTACAAACGCGTAACACTTCAATACTATCGTTGGTCCTTTCGTCATTTGAAATACAAAAGAGATATCTCCCCCAACCAATCAAAGAACTATGGCCCTTATTTAGAACAGTATAGACAAGAAAATGGTGAATCATTTTCAAATTATCGGACGTTTTAGAGCGATTGAAGTGTGTGCACTATAGGACCTTGGCAGGGACGTGGTAGTATCATCTGTTTCGTCTATTAACTTAAAATTGAGCTTTATTTGTGAAGTTGTAAGGTGAAGAATTAGTTGGTAGTGTTATGCTGTTGTGTGGTTTGAGAATTGAGAAAGGTTGTCGAAGTTAGAAACCTTGACTGAAGTGGGACGTTTCTGTTACCACATAGAGCCTAAGTGCAGAACAGAAGGTGTGTTGTTTCGTAATGTTTGATGCGAAAAGCTTTGTACATATGTTGTTGAGCCCTACGCTTAAAAAAGTGCCCTTTGCTTCAGCGTCTTCAAATTCTAGAAAAAATAATATTTATGTAATTTTGAATACTTAAATTGGATCAGATACCTACATATTCGTGTTCTTCGGCCACGGTTGTTGTAAGTTGCAACAAAAAACATTATAAACAAGTGTTATTATAAACAAATTTAAAATTGTACAAATCAGAGCAACGACCAAACACAATTCATTTGATTTATTGTTTCTCACTCACAAGCATTCAAAATAAAGGAATACAAACTTTACTTATTAACATTTTACACTTTGGAACGATCAAAACGTTTTTATAACAAAACACAAAAATACGTGTTTAAATCAAAGGACCCACACAAAATAACGAAACCCAACAATTTGTAACAATCACTAGCACTTCTAGTTTTCCTGAGGCGGATGCAGGCGAGGACGCCGCGGTAGTAAAGCCTCAAGTTCAAAAATCTGAGACCGTCACATTACAAACTTCTTCTAAAGTCTGCCCCTCTACGCTACAAATCGAAAACCATGCAGGATAACCTTCCGAATTCAGTTTCCACCAAGCTGACCTGCGATTACATGCCGAAACGTTTTTCGCTGTGCAGAGTAGACCCCCTATAATAGATACCTGTAACTCATGCTCTTAAATGCACGACGTACAATATACTGTAAAAGTCCATCCTACAAAAATATAGATTTAAAATAAACCTACCAACATCTTGAAATGAAAATGGTTTTTGTTGTATAACGTTAATATTATGACGGTTTCAGTATCTTAAACCAACCTAAGCTAAGCACCAAAAAAAGCTATGCAAAAGTGAACGGATCAAATGAGTATCCCATTGTTGGATTATCTTTTTGATCCAAAAGGTCACGCTTACTGTTGTTGATGAGTTTTTGTGTTCCGGTATTAGTACTTAAGTTTTGGCAGTAGACAACTTAAGAAGAAGAAATTGCATTTATAATTATAATTGGGATTAGCAGTTGAGCACTTCCGTGTTAAGTAGTTACAGTTAGCCATGACGGAGGAGGCCTATAGGCGGCCTAATAATTCCAACACCTTGCCATGACATAACGACTTTAACGTGATCACTGCCCATGCCAACTCCGTCACCTGAGTTGGCCACTTGCTCATACGAACGAACGAACTGCCCATGATGCACGTGGGCTAATAGTAATATGTTGTCCGGCCTTTTCCTTCGTAGACTTCTTAGCGTTTACTGTTCCGGGAATAAATAAATAAATATCCATATAATCAATTTCAACTGATGCTTATTCGATAACTATCATTTGAATTGTACAGAACTTTCCCTTGTATGTAATCGAACAATGTTAGAATCAACATTGTTATGTTATTACTGTTTATGCAGCTTGATTATGGTCCTTTCAATCGTACAATGTAAGTACTTGACCGGTTACGTGAAAATATAAAGCTTTTGTAAAGAAAACAATGCGTCCAGTTATTCGCTATTCTTTGCACAAAGTAAAGACCAAGCGAATGGCTTCCACGAAGTAAAAACCCAAAATATTTACCCACACCCAAATGTGTTAAAACAAAGTCTATTGTCAACGTAAAATCGATTATTTATTGCGCGAAAACTCGATTCTGAATAAAAAATCGAACGCATTTCGCGGTGACATTGAACACAGATGCATCGGTCTGGGCATGAGTTCAATGTAACTATTAGCATACGAAAGACAACTCCTTTGACTTTGTCGGTGCGACTTTCGTCTAAAAAGGCGAAAACAAATAATCATAAACGGTGCAACTACTCAGAATTGTTTTTGCACTAATAAAACTGAACCCGTCTTTGTCGCAGTGATCCAATATATTTTTTTTAATGTCCGTGACAATGGTGGAATTATGTCGTAATTTTTGGACAATGATTTGTTTGTGTTGTAACTCTGCTGGGTCCTTTTATGGGTGCCGATGGGGGTCCGAAAAGTGAAACTGATTGCGAATGGTGTACTTTTTATTAATTCTAGTAAAGGTTTATGGCGAAAATGACTTTTGAGAATTATTTGACAATATCCGTGAAATTCGTTACGTAACGTCTTTTAGGATACCAGTAGAAGTAGGAAAAAACGCTTGTTAATAGAGAAATAATAATCAAGAATCTGCTTAGTGTTGAAACCTAACAAATGGAAAAAAAACTGACTGCAATTTTTAAGAAAGAAATTGTCTTCATTCGACGTCTACTTCTGTTTTGTCTTAGAACCCCGAATATCCTTAAAACTATTTTATGGGACAACCTCGGAAGTTGGTACCCCACTTTTGTACTAATTAAGATTATTTCATGATTTTGAAATCCCTTTATTTCATGATTTTGAAATCCCTTCATTACAATATCATAAAAACCTATACTACCCGGGATAAGAGAAGGTATTATTAACTCTGGCAACTCTGGTACTACTTCCACACCTAAGCTTTAGTTAAATATACTCTACCTATCCTAATCACTGCTATAAAACTATACCTATTAGCGGAAAAATAAACACTAATTATACCATACACAATTTGATCACCTTCAATTTTTATCACAGACTAAAAAAAAAGCAAAAATAAAGTTCGTTCGTTCGTTTGTATGAGCAAGTGACCAACAAATAAAATGATTTCACATAAGGCCCTTACACACATACACGAAACAAAATAAAACTGGTAGCTATTACATGACATCACCATAAAAATATAAACAAAACAAAATTTGATAACCCAAAATTACTAAAATAGGTAGTACCTATAGGTAGCTCTTTATACTAAGGACAATGGAGTCAAATGGCCCAAAAAGGCGGATGCTTTGTTACCTTCGCATATTTAGTAGAAATGTGAAAGTGAATTTTTATGTTTCTACTCGGTTTGGTACATTTATTGCTGCCATTTTTGTAGACGGAAGCTCAAAACTTTCGTTTTCTTTTGCGTTTGAAATGCCGACTTTTATTGCTAGGGTTGATTTTGTAGATAGTGAAGATGAATATTTAAGTAAAAGTAGAGATAAGAGTTAATTGTTATGTTGTAAAATTATATTTTGAAAGATGTATGGAGTTTTTATAAACAAAAAAACATTTTATAGGGTTTTGGCATTATAATAGCATTTCGAAGTTGTTGCAATCATGTTTTTAGGCAAAAAGTGTTGTGGTTTTCTTTACTATAATAAGTCTAAATTAATACCCTGTAGTCTCTTAATAATTTAATGGACTCACATTATGTAGCGTATACAATTTATTAACCGCTTTTTAAATTAAATCAGGTTCAAAGCCGGTCGTTTGAACTCTAGATCAAAAAAAACGTTAAGACACTTACAACCCGCTTTTACAATTTTTCATCAGTAGATGCTCTATAAAGATAAAACTAACAAATCAATGCTAATGTTTTAACAAAACGAGTTGATGATTTTACGTATTAAGATATAATTTTAAGGCCACACTCCAAACTCAAAATGAATTTTCCAAATTAAAATATCATTAAAAAGTAGGATAAAGATAATTAAATGTATTAATTACCTAGCTTATTAGGCAAATAAGAATATCGAGAAATGCGACATTTTGATTATTTCATAAGATATAGCACATAATTTTTTGATTCTAATTTTTGTCAATCTTGCATCGTAAATAGAACTTCAACGGGATACTACTTGTAGTTTTTGGGACATCGACCAATTTTAACAAATAAGTCAAAATTTTTAAAATAATACCTTTGCTAATTGGTATCGTATATGTATATGAAAGCTTTATTATTTTAATCAGTTTGAGTCATAGTTTCCGCTACATTATCATTTATCAAAGTAAATGAGGATATAGTAGGATTAATATATATGGGGTCAGTGTAAAGTGAGCTTGGGCTACGATAAACAAGATTACTCTATGAAAACTTAGTCATGATACATCCATCACTTGTCTAGGATTAGTTGTGAGTTGGGATTTTGAAGATTATGACTGATTAGGTAATTTATCAATGAAATGTAGATTAGCGGATTTTTTGTATGAACCGCGACAAGTTTTAAGTAACCCATCACATAGTTGGATTGCTACTAGAACGTCCTGAATATTTGAGTATTCAATATTATAAAGAGGTGAAATTTGTTTGTTTGATTGTTTGTTTGTTTGTTTGACGGAGGTAATCTCCGAAACTGATTCACATTTAGAAATGATTTAAATTTAGTAAAGGTACAAAGGTCTAGTAAAGCGAATGAGAATGAAATAGAATCGCCTCATTTGTATGTGTACTTACATTTTTATTTAAATAATTCTAACAATCTGCAACAATTGCACCATAGATACGCTAAGTACCGACTGATAACCTAATTTCATTCCGGCCAGCATCCGACTTAGATAAACATGTACAAATATTTCAGATGCTGATCTTTCTGATCCTTTCTTCCTGGACCATGTGGTGTTTATATATTGAGTCATAATATAATCCAGTTCGTCTTTTATTAGGTGAAAAGATTAAGGCTTGCGGACGTTTCTATTTGGGCACGAATTCCCAATTTTTGGTTATAAATTAAATGAACGTGGGCGCGCTCAGTCCCGCTTTTCTAGAATTAGGTAATACAATGTGTTCATAATTCCCTATTGTGATTTGGCGAAAGTGGGCATTACTATGTATGTATTTGGACATACCTCTGACTACCCCTTCAGACATCTATAAAGAATCTAAAGAATTAAATAAGGATCTGAAAGAAATGTCTACCGCTCCTTGGGTTACATTTGAGATCATAATTTCATCTCATTTTCATTTCATATACTACATTACTTACCTACATGTTTAGCTTGTAGTAAAGTGGGAGGAGGCATGGCGTTTCCTTGACGCCTAGTCTTTTCCTGGTTTACATGGCGGAGTGATGCGGTCAGCATGACTCATACAGCCTTCTAGTAACGTGAGAACTATATTTGGTGCAAGTTTTGAATGAAAACCACATTAATGTTTTAAGAAAACTTTTCAGTCCTGTTTATAGGTTACTTTTTGAAGTAATGTTGAATAAATTATATTCAGAATTACTTCAAAAGTCCATTTCATGAGGTGAGGCTAAGAACTTAATTTTTATAATAATATAAATTTTAAGTTTTCTTAAAAAAAATTCAGGTTGTAGATTATCTTGATTGACCAATCAAAGTACATAAATAACATTTATACAGTTAATGATCCTAAGTAGTTCATCAGACCATAATTTTTCGTCAATGTCAATCTTATCATAATATAAAAGACACTTTTGATAATCGTCCAAGAAACTTATTTACACCAATCATTTACAATGCATCAACGTAAGTTTATATGAAAAATCTCAACATAAGTTTATATCTTAAGCCATACGCACTTTCAAAATAATCTAACTAGTGTTTAGCTGTCACGATCGGCGTGGGAGTGATCAGATTTGACCAATTAACTGCCAGATCTTATTGTAAACCTGATTATTGTTATTGTAATTGGATTATTTATAAGTCGTGATTACAGAGAATAAAACTTGTAATTGAAAGTGACATATTGGTTAATATTAATATTATTAATCAGTCTTTGTTTCTTAAACGGTGGCCGATAGCAATGGTATTTGTTCAACATATTTTCAAAACGTGATTTTTAGATCATTGACAGTTGTTAATTATTGGCAACAGTGCATCGTTTTTTTTGTTTCTATGTGACGCTTTTCTTCTATTTTTTTATCGCTATTTCCTATGATTTGGCATTTTTGATTATAGTTAACTGTCTGACGAGTTTTGTCATCGCTATCATAATAAAAACTTAACACTTATGTATACTGAATGAAAATCACATAAACGATTGCTCTGTCTGTAGTGCTACTGTTGTGTTCTGGTCAAATTAGGTGCGCCACGAGATATACCTCAATATAACAGCAAAACTCTGTTAATAACCATAATACCAAGTTTAAAAACTTAAAAAATAAAACTTGTTTATGATAAAATTTCACACTCCTGTTGAATAGACTTACATAATTCTCTTCACCTTTTACAATATAGCACAAAGTAGACACCGGCACTGCTATAAATCTACAATAACGACCAAAGGTTCAAAGGCCAATAGGTGATCGCTGGTATACTTGCAAGCTAAACTATAGTTATTATACCTAAGTTAAAATTGTTTATTAATATCTAGTGCATCCAGATAGGTTTATATACTTGAAAGCAAAATACTCTGAGTTAAGATTGTTCATACAGTGTATCCATTTCATTTTACATAAAACAATAAAATAAATCAATAACTAAGATTGTTATAAATATGGATAGCTCAACTGATACACGATACTGCCAGTCGGAAGCATGTCGGCAATATTACATTGAATATTCAGAAGTTTGTCTTTGTTTATACCGATTCCTTCGAATGTTGTTTTCAAAATTATAAGTGCTGTATAATTCCTAAACCTTACAGTATATTTTTTCTATGTATTAGATTAAAAGCATTATAGATTTGTTAGACAATGATGAAGCACTCATACGCCGTCTGAGGTAGTACTGATTTCAAACAACATTAAGAATTTAATAAGAATATTGTAAAACCATAATAATAACTTAAAACCAATCAAGTACTTACTTAATTGGTCTTACTAAATGCAGTGCAATTAGATTATGATAATTTAAACATATTTTTGATATTGACTGTACAAGAGAATGTTCTACAAGAATTAATTTCTCAAAGCTCACGAAGAAAATTAAATTAAACTGAATTGCGTAAGAACTTATTAACCTTCACATTTTAGTATAGATTTATGACGTACTAGATTATAACGTAAATTTATTGTCATAAGAATTAATTTAGAATGCTACACAAATAAAATAGATGGAGATAATTGATGAATATGATTTTATTACAGTGCATTGCGAGAAACGACAATGTTATTCTCACGCCCAGTGTCCAGTCCCATTATTTTAATAAGATAATTCACAAGAGCTGGGTCGAGTAAGATGTTTCTTACTTTCGATTTAGTCGTCGGTTCAAATTCAGGTTAAAAACCACAAATATCATTAAAATGAAGTAAGGTTACTAACACCACAGATTACATAAGTACTAACAGAAAAATTCTTGTTTATTGTGTACTTATATTGTTTTAAAATTTCGCAGTCTTTCGTGAAACATTTCTCAGCGATGGATATTGCTTAAAATATGTTTAAAAAACAATATTTCCTCTACTTAAAAAAGACGTGGGTTGAGACTACTTGTGGTTTCATAAACAACAGAAAATGATAAAAAATACTAAAAACTCAATTATATTCACAAAACCAGTAGCAAACGTACTTAATTCTTGAAACTCTGACTCAATTTCTGATAAAACTTAAAGTTCTTGCGTCAATCCTCTTCCTTAGAACAATACGTCCTTCTAAAGGCCATACCATGTACTTAAAATTACCATATTAAGCTGTACTTACTATCTTATTGTTGATTGTTGACGTAATTTCATTAGTCAATTTGTATCATTATTTTTAAAACGGGATTTGTCATTTTAAGCCATAACGCCTACTATTATTGCTCTGTGTTGTGGCTCGTATCCGTTCTTCATTATTTTGGCATCGTTGCCTACCAACTTGTTTGTTTTGGTTACCAACGTTAGTTGTTTTTAAAAACGACCACCTCTAATTTTGAATTCTAGACGTGTTGATACCATGCTGTGCCACGAGCATTTAAAGGAATTTATTTTCCTATTTCCATTACTAATGAATGGTACTGTGCAGTGATATCGATAAATCTTATGTATTCAACAACACTTTGAAAAGCTGTCGACTGCGTACCGAGAATTCTCACTGAGAAACAGACCGTATTTACATTAAGAACAGGTTAATTTAATACTTCAGCATTGCACGTTCACTCAAGAGTAGTAATACGAGTATTTACGTAGAACTAATTCGTTTTTATATGTCAATTCTATATGCCCCTTTCTTAGCCCTATATGATCCAGTGCCTTGGTCTGCCAGTGTCAATCGTCCTATCGGCAAACCCCTCAGTTGTGAATCGTCCTGTCGGCAAACTTTCCAGTGGTTAATCGTCCTATCGGCGAACCGTCTAGCGGTGAATCCGACGTTGGAGAACGGTTGCCCGTCTAGTTTGTTCCGCCATCTCCTACTCGTACATTGTATAAGAATTGTGTAGCATTTCTATCAACAGTTCGTTTGAGTGTGCAAATGCAATGAATGCAAAACATAGCTGATCACTCTCTAGAAAACCACCTTCTTTTATATGAAAGTATTTTCTGGTAATCGACCACCCAGATTAAAATACTTACTCCGTTTTTCCAACGAAGAAAAAGTAAGTAAAACGTGAAAACCTGCTTTCTTTCTAACTAATCTATCCCTGAGATATCAAAGGTACTTATGTAAATTAACACGTGATGTATAGTTGGTATAGTTACCTATCATTAGATCGCAGTAGGAAACGATTGGCTGTAGGTAATCCTAATATGTAAATGTGTAAAACCTTGATCACGGTTTCATTTAAGTATATACCTACATAGTACAGTAGTTTGTTACTACGTGTTCGAGTTTGCAAAACGGTTTGAACTTGGTAGAATGCTTTTTTCTTGTTTTTCGATTTGGTATTTATATGCCAAATCTGACGTCATATGTATTCTGGATTTTACCAGAGATATTGTTCAAGTAGAATAGACCTAGCACTGAGAGCCTTTCAGTTTATTTGAAATTATTCACTACGAGCAGTACGTCCCGGCTTTGCACCCTTAGAGATTTGGCTAAATTCTCTAAATTTGCACCGGGGTGCAGTAATGACACTACCGGGATCGAAATATAGCTTATAACAATGGACTGTCGGGATGGTTATAGGCTATATTTTATACCGGTAGTTTCATTAGTACACCCGTGCAAGCTGACCCGTGCTGATAGTCTATTATTTTAACAGCAATGAACTCAATAAACAAGTGCATGTTTAAGTGACGGGTAATACGTGATTGAGCTTTGAAAAGTTATCGTGTTCAAATCTAAATGCCAAAACACTGTAAATTTGATACGCTTGGTATTAAATAACAACGTAAGGTGACTCCTTTCGCACCAACCTGCCATGTCGGTATCAGAAGGTTTCTATGGTTCAGTAAAATAAAGTAGGTGCCTTATACGTTTGACGACCTCTGTGGCGCAGTGGGCGAACGCCCGGCTGAGACGCGGAGGTTGCGGGTTCGATCCCCGCTACGGGACAAATGTTTGTATGTTCTCTGGTGATGCGCAGTGAAACGTGTCACAAGGGGAGAACTACACTGATGACCACGACCACTCTGTCAAGAGTGTACCGAAGAAGAAGAAACGCCTCCAAGCGCTTCACGATGGATATTATTTACCATCAAATAGTAGTGTAGGTTTTAAAATTATTTTGTAAAGAACAATAATATTTTCCAATAAATATATTCTAAGAACGAGAACGGATCGAGGTGTACGTTATTCAACTTCTTGTAAACTATAGACTTGGCCTTGAATTTAGATTTGTTTTTCACTTTAAAATTGAATTATTCCTTAAAATTTTACTTAAAACGTAATTTTTTATTACGTATTAACTTAAAATGTATTACATAAATAAAGGCATATTATGATAACAATGATCATCATGACGCGACTTCATCCTGATATTATCACTGCTTTAGCTTTTAGCTATTTTTTAGTCCGATCCATAGTGTGTCTACGACTTTATCACCGACGTACTTATAAAGTTTAAAGAATGAATTAGATTATCTGTAATATTTTTTATTACAACCTACAACTACACTCAACTTAACTAAAGATAATTAAAACATAACCACAGTCGTTTAATACTTAATCAAAAAATAATTACCTCGTTAGAAACCATCTACTAAAGATGTAGAGGCTTAAACTTTACAGGTGGGCGTGGTGGGGATTGGTAATACCACCAACATGGTTATACCAATATTACACGAACGTTCTGCCTTCCGCCTTCGCAACGTAGACTTTCCCACTTCCTCAGTTTCCCTCATAATCTCCCTATTCCTCGGGAAGTATTTAATAATAATCGAGCCAATTGGGTAATCAAATTATGCAAGGATACCCTTTCTACCTGACGCAACTTTTCATTGTGTTTCATAGTTGTTTACTCCAAAGTGAGAGTGAATTTTGGTTACAAAAGTCAAAAGTGGAACAAAGTCAAAAGTAGGGCAGCTGAAGACATTGAAGTTTGTTAAACTTGAACTGTATTGGTCGAGTGTAAAGTCTCGACTTTCGATCTGAAGGTCGTAGGTTTGAAGAATTTACGAGTATGTATAGAAATCTGACATTTAATAATAAAAACATAGCTTTAGTAAAAAAAGAACCGTGTTTCCCGTGTCTAAAAACAGGGGACACAAAAATAATCTACAAAATGTACCTACCTCACCGATGGCGTTGCTGCCAGGCAAATATCAGTAATTAAAGGATAAAATTACTAAATACCAACCGTCTGGAGCTGATTAGTAAAAACAAATTATTATTATAAAAGTAGGTATTATGATAGCATGCCTTGTGGAAGCGCTCGTTGAGGTTTTGTTTTCGGAAGAAAATAAGTCTTTTTAGGACTCTTCTTCTCTAAAATAAATAAATGAATATCCAAGGACATTCCACACAAAATCATCATTAGAATCATCATAGAGTCATCTCAAAACTTTTTAAACCACCTAAAACGGGATATTTACCATGATTACGGCACAGTTGCATGCCTCATGATCACGGTCACCAGGAGTGTTTGTAATTTCTTTTAGATTTTTCGTTTAGTACTCATAATGTATGGAAGTATGTAATTTGACATTTGCCTTATTAACAAAGCCACATTTTAATCAATTGCTTGCTACATATTTTTTAATATTAATAACCGGTAGCCCGGCTAGTTATCCACATGTAAACACTAAAGTAATGTCATTGAGGTGACATGCAAAGTCAAGGTTGAAGGATATGAGTCAGTTTCGTCTCGCTTGCATTGCAGCACAAAAAGTTGGGCAGTTAGCGTTAGAAGTAAAGTATAGACGTATTGGTTTCGAAAAAAAATATTTGATAAATCAAACTTTAGGTATGGTTAAGGTCATATGTGCCAAACCCACTTACACCCGGTTCCTATAAAAATCTTATGAATGGCCGTATCTAAGACTTTCGCCATAGCAGCGTTGTTATCTGTAAACAAATTCATACATTTACATCATACGTTGATTATAATTTTATTGAGATAATACACGAGGTGATGAATGAGATTATAAAATAATACTATTTATAATAATGAGGTTAGTTTTTAGATTTTTGCGTGTTCATTAAATTCTATTCAATCTGTTCTCAATGACTTTATCGGGTGTTGACCCGGAGATAGTAGCTATTTAACAATCTGTGACTAATTAAATCTGTGTGAGTCACAAAGTTCCTATTAACAATGAAATGGGGCATGTTTTCTCCATAAATTATTTTTTCAAGATAGCGGCAGCCATTACAATACTGCCGTACCTATGTAAAAATTTCTTAAAAAGTTTATAAAGTCTAATGTTTGTGACACCTGAATATAAGGTTTTACTTGAAAATGTTTGAACTATTCATAAAACTTATTCTTTGATTTGGCTCTGTAAAAACAAAATATTGGAATGCATAAATATTTTTTAAATGTAGAACTTATATTACGTCATCGTCGTGACTATTTTAATTATCGGTCGTCATGTGTCGTTCACCGTTTTATGAAAACTAGTATTCCACTGATTCATTTCGGTTTAATTTGCAATACAGATGTGAAGGAATTTCTCTTTGTAAGTACTTAAATGATGACTAAAACAAAACAACATGGTAACTAGATTATAAAGAGGCCTTATTTTAAATTATGAACTTAACATAATTAAAGTCCAGTGAAGATAACAAGGAGACCTATTAGCTTATAAGTGGATGAACTTAGTATATCCTTTGTTTTTTCTCGCGCGATACATACAGAAATTAGCCTATTTGCTAATTCATGTCATGAAGTGTGTTAGGTTAGTACGTGTTTTTAAGTTTCAGACAAGTGTTCCTTTCGGTAGTTTAAAATAATTAACAAACATAATTATAAACAAACTGTCGAGTTAATAATATTATGAAAACATCGGTAGGTAAGTACATAGTTTTCTTATAACTACTCGTATTAAATTGAATAAAACTAAATGACTTTATCCAGTATTTCCAAACCATTGACTGTTGAGTAATCAAATTAATATCTAGGCCCCATCTGCCATCACTCAGTAAGACCTAAATACCACACACCATGAGCACATTCAAGACATTTTAGGTAAACAGAACATTGTCATCAAAATACCAACTTCCTAAGAGCAATCGCACAGAACAGCGGGTGGCAGTACTAAACTACCCAAGTAGGGCAACCATGGTCCTATACTTTAAATGGATGACCTTGGTGAACTCCATTTTGACGACCTCATTGCGCAGTTGGCGAAAGCCCGCTTGAGACGCAGAGATTGCGGGTTCAATCCCTGCTACGGGCCAAATGTTTGGATGATCTGCAAATAGTTGTCTTCACCTCGCTATATACTGGTCGCCCGACAGTTTTGACCTGTCCTCAACCACTATTTAGCCATTGCTTTGCTCCACCTGTCACCTACAAAATTAAATAGCTTAAAAAGTAAATAAATAAACAATATCCTCAACACATGGCGTCATTTAGTCCCAAGCTAAGCCAGTTAATGCTTGTGTTATGGTAACCAGATGACTGCACTTTTTTTAATTATTTACTTAAATAATATTATTTATTACGAAATAAAAAACAAATATCTGCAGAACATACATTTGTCCCGTGGCGGGAATCGAATCGCCACGATAAGGCATACCTTCACCCACTGCGCCACAGAGGTTGTCACTTGTAGGCATACATCCCCTCCGGATCTGTAAATCATCTAAAAGAAACCTTAACAAACTATCCCTCGGATCCACTAAAACGTGTTGTCCCATTACTGTGTCGCAAGCCGACAATTTCGTTCCGTTGGCCAACATTACCTCACTGTAGATTGTGAGTTTGACTCGATGCGTACCGCTTCTATGGGAAAATGCTATTTGAATGTCACTTACGAACATTTACGTGTTTCAAAGAGTTTGAAAGAAATTCACACAACACAAAGCCTTTCTGTAATGGCCGCTGCACGGCAGCGTAACTACAAAAAGTTGCGATGTTAGTACAAATTGTTAAATTGAAAAGAACAATTAAAAAGTACTGACACTACTTATATTGTCAGTTATGATTAGCACCTAAACCGTCCCTTCAGTTTAGTCGGCCATATCCACAGGACAATAGTCAATAAAAGGGGGCTGACTAAACCACGGTTTTCCCTACAACGATTTTCACGTTATGTAAGACCTCGTTTTACAGTCAAATCCATTTTACAAAAATATTTTTTAAGCTATTGCATAGCTTCTATCGCTGGCTCGCCTCGATACTCGCCTATAGGTGGCATGCAATAGCTTTACCGCGGCAGTCCCCGAGTGTCACCCGTCTTTTTTTTAATGCACTGGAACCCATACCCTACCAAAAGTCGACGTACTCAGCCCTCAGTCAACACGGTTCTAATCATGTTTCGTAGAATAATAAAAATAAGATGATGCCTTTCTTTTAGAGAGGCAATGAGAAAGGCAAAACTATTCATCCGTTAACTATCAGACGGTGTTAACTAATTGTTTGTAATTGGGATCACGATTATACCTGATTATAATTACAGTGATTTTATAATCAACTTTGGATGCTGTAAGTTAACGACTTAACTTCTTTAATTAGCTAAAGGTTAGACGGATGAACGGAGAAGGCGGATGTGAATAGATTTACAATATAAAACTAAAATGTTCTTAAAAATGATTTAATTAATTGTTATTATTAACATTGTTACTACTAAATAATAGTTAATTTTCCACCTGTTTACCATTTTCACAACATCTCTTAAACGCAATAACTCAAAGTAAATGGCTAATTCCCAAAGTACTCTATTGTATTGTTAAAAAACATAAGAATCTCATACAGTAATTACCAATCTACTCCATCTATTAAAAAAGTTAGAATTGTAAGTAGTACATTTGAGTTTCAAAACGACTCCATAGGATTTTTCTTTGAGTAGTTTAGGAATAAAATTTGGAGTACTTTGGGAATAAACCTGTACCCAACTATGTTTTTAAAATAGGTACACAGCATAAATAAATAGGTTAATCGTTGTTTTTGGTTTTCCACTGACGCCTGATAACGATTTTCACGACACTCGATCAGATATAAGTAATTAAATCTAGATAATTTTCTAAATATACCTACACAGATTATAATGATTAAAATTGTTTTCTTCATATATACGTTCCATGCATATTCGACCCGTAAACGCTAAAATGCATATTAAAACTATTGCTATACGAGCATCTTTTCGTTGCCATTATGAGTAACAAGAAAAAACATTTATTAAACCTATATTATTTATTTGATTAATGGGCTAAATACTTTATTTACAGAAACTAAACTAATACATAACTGTACAAAATACAAATAGAACCAGTTGAGCCATCTAAGGACCGTTGCAAACGGTCCTTAGATATTATATTATATTAACCTATATTAAATTGACAAGTTTTATGAATAAGACCCCAAAGACAGTTGAAACATTAACCTAAACCAAGCCATGAACTAAACACGAATGATGCATCCATACAATCAATTTCCGATTTAAATGTGTCGATAATTGATAGGTGCGCGTTAAGCGCACCGCCCATTGTATTAAATATGACAAACCAGTCGTGACTCTGTTACTAGTCCTCGGTATATACTTGATGTTACTAGATATACTTAGAGCGGCTAAATGCTCTGTATATATAAAACACTAGCAGCACGTCCTGGCTTAGCATGGGTGTACAGCAGGTGTACTAATAAAACTACTGGGATGAAATATAGCCTATGACCATCCCGACAGTCCATTCTAAACAAAGGTGAAAGATCGTATCTTTACAAATATATTTAAAACCAGTTGAGCCATCTAGACATGCTTAAGTGATCCAAGCCACTTTCAGGCGAATGCCTACCTAAGTTGCTAGATCAAAATAAGAACAAGCAAATCTTTTAATCACAAGCGATATATTTTTCGGTATACTTGCACTCCATTTGAGTTTCTAGCTAAATGCGTTTTTTCCTAAAAGCCATTGATATAAGTAGGTACCTATACGAAATAATACTAATAAAAATTTACTCATGGTTATTAAAATATTTATGTATTTACCGTTAATTCAACCTATTGCTTACGTATTTCCTTATACGTACTTATACATAAATCCCTTGTAAATTGCATACCACCAACAGTTTTTCCTATTTTTCAACAAAAATACGCATTATTAATTCCGTTAAAATAATAATGATGTAAACAGTTGTTGTCATCACTAAATACGAAGCCATGACATAGGTCTTATCTGAACTTACCAACATAAATGAGGTTGGTTACTTCTTGTCTGAAAATCAAACTAGAGATCAACGAAAAAGAAATTGATGAAAATTTTCAGCTCATGTGGTGTCAACGTAATGGTAAAACTATTACAAAACTTCGTTTACTGTGGAAATTGTTTTCTCTTAATCATCTCTGTCTAATCATTTTCGTCTTGGTCCTGAGACCGGAAAATACTTAATTGAGACAATCAAGTTTTCTAAGCAACGTTTGACGTCACTCTCTAATGATTACTTAGAAATATTAGAAACTTAGAAAAATTACTTTGGGAAAAAATGGTGGCAAACTACTTCTATTTAAAGTCTTTTTGACAAATATCATTGTTTTGGCAAACAGGATCTCTTTTTCGAAAATCTAAAAAAGTCAATTTTTAGATTTTCATATTCTTTCAAAATATTTTAGATTTATTTATGACTGGCTAAAATAAAAACATAAAATATAGCTACTCTAAAGCTGGTAGCGACTCAAAATTTGCACTATTATACGTGATATCTGTTCTCCGTTTTTTCTAGACAACTTAGCCAATTGAAAATGTTTCGACATAAGTACGAATAATTGCGACCTCTGTGCGTGATGCATGACTTCCCTTGTCTAAGTGGCCGAAAGGTATCTTTGTCTAGTTCCCACATTATTACAATGTCACAAAAAACCAGCGTTTGGCTACATGTGGTCACCACGCAAGGTTACGAGCCTCAATGTTATTGTGATCAGACTTATGTAGAACAAACTTATGAAATCGCTAAGTGTTAGAAATGTTTGTTTGACCAGTTCTCTATGAAATCAGTTAAACAGTCATACAGCATCAATATTCATAATCTTTAGAGTAACTAAAGTTTAATTAAAATTTATTCAAACCAGGTATTTTCAGGTTCCGAAAGGGCCAGTCTCTAACCTATGTTTAGTTTTATTACTGTGTATAGATATTTGACATTCTTCCATACAAAAAAACTATAAACAACTGACAGTAGCAAATAGAAGATAGAACGGTTATGGAAGCAGTTAATTAGATGACTGTATAATTTCTCACCATGTCTAACACGGAACCGGGACGAGTAGCTAGTAAGAGTGACGTAAGTGCATCTCAGCATATGGATAATGCTCTGTTTATTTATTCTACTCGCGTGTTACTGCCCTATTTCCCAAAAGCAAACGGTCTCTAGTGAAAATAATTTTGAAAGTGGCGACATGACTGTTTCATCATATTTTTAACTAGTTTGTGCATGCAGTTTCTCTTTCAGTCTTTGAAAATCTTGATGGATATTAATATGTTGTTTTATAAACATATTTTATTCACGTAAAAGTATCTATATGAAAATGTTACTTGTTCTTTCACGCAAAAACTACTGCACCGATTTGGTTGAAACTTCAAATGTGAGTTTCTGACGTAGAATAAAAGGCTACGTGTTATCCAGGTACATACTTATCGCACGAAAAAAGCTGTGAGCGTGTAAGCTACTATTTATACAACTTCATTTAACAAATTTCAAACTAAGTACCATAATAGTAGGAGATTAAATAGGAATTAAATATATCCTTAATTTTAGTTAAAACGAAGAACAAGATCCCAACAAATGTGTAACTGTCAGTCAGTTGTCTGTTAAAATTATATTATGTAAATAAATGTTTGAGAGGAAATCTTTGATCGTAAATATTGAATTTTATTACAATTTCTCGGTAAACTTGTGAGATATTCTGTGGAAAAGCTCAAAGAGCTGTTTCGTAATAGTTTTTGAAAGTTTGTTTTAGTTTTACTGTAGTAAGAATACGTGTTGATATATAGACAATATCCTAAAGACACAGATACACACCATACTAGTAGAAAAGATTGCTTGGTGGAAGTATTTCTCCCAGTTTTATTGAACTACGATGTAACGCATACATGCGTTTCATGCGACAACTCTTACCTACTGTAAAATTTTAAAGCTTTATATTTTTTTTGTTTCTGTTTCTTATATAGTTGTTTCTAATTAAATAAAATTAAAGATTGCTAAAAGGAAAAATATTAGCAATTTTAACAACTTTTTTATCCCTACCTATTTTAAGAAAAAAATGTTTAGTATAGATTTATTAATGGTTGCTAGCTATTTGTGATATAGCAACAATGAAATGAATAATCAATATTCTAGTTAAACAGAGTGCATATTCATTAAGCACTAGAATTAAATTAGAATAAAAACTTAGACCTTAACGCAACTTGACAAAGGCTTTTGCAAATGAGCCGATATTTTATGCTTTATGTCTGTTATTCATAAACTAGATAATAAAACCTAGAATAGTATCTAGACAACTAGCCAGCCGTGGCCTTTAGAGGGACAAAAATGTTCTAAATCCACTGTTTCATACTTAGTAGAAAATTCTGTGTATTAGTTTCGATGTGAAAAAGCAGCACGCCATAAGGGCTTAAGATGGTCTAATTCATAAAATTTGACAAATAACAAAAACAAACAAATGCAGGTTTAAATATGCTTTTTTTTGTTACTCTTTGGCCCGTATTCAGACTATACTCAAGCGTCAATCGTGTCTCAAGCGGTGATTCATAACTCACTTTTCATAGAGAAATGTCAAAAATCGATGCTTAAACGTAGACTCAATTTTGTGTGAACCTTTTTCTTTTTATGACTGAGAAAGGAAAATACAGCGCTCTATGCCTTACTTCCTCGTGATATAAACTGTCAGTTACAGTCTCATAAAAAACAAAATGCAATAAAATGCAAATAAATCACATAGATATTCATTCACTTATACAAATGAGAATAATTTATTCACTAAATATCGTGCTATTAATATCCTAGATAGCATGCTGAGGAAATAAACTAAGATTTTTATCTGATACTAACAACCCGCTCCGGCTTTGCTCGTGTGATTTTTCTACAATTATATGGACGTAGTATACATCTATACTATGTAGTTTAATTAAGTATATCTATACTAATATTATAAGGAGGTAAAGTTGGTTTAACTTAGTTTGTTTGTTTGTTTGTAAAAACTACTAATACGATTTCAAAAAATATTTCACCGATGTACAGAATGGACTTTCCGAATGAACATAGGCTATATTTTATCTCGGTAAAATCCCGGGATTCATGAGCACACCCGTGCAAAGCTGGGACGGGCTCCTAGTATCTTATCTTATATCATCCATCCACAGCCCGACTTTACCCATACAAGTAAGATTTATTTCAATTCATTTAATAATGAGTGTATCACTTTATAACTTACGTGGTAAATGATGTCATCAATTTGTCATGGGGAGCATCGATATGTCACAGTTCTGATGCCGTCAATTTAGCATTGATGTCAGCAAAATTGCATCGAAGCGTAATATGCAACGGCTGGTTTCAATTTCCTATCTAACTGTGGTAAGGTTTTTGTCATTTTTGCGTGGAAGTAATTTCAAAGATCAAAACAACAATTACTCATAAAAATTTTATATTATAACCCGGCGTAAGTTTTGCTTTGAAAATGTCAAAGCTTATTTTTTTGATCAAAAAGGAATACCATGATTTCTTATTTAAATTTATTTATGTTCAAGTCAATGTTTCAAATATACATAAATGAGTAGGTACTAGCTTTTTCTTTTCAGGTTTTATTTCAATTCGCTATATTATCACTCGTTGACCACGTCTGATTCATTGGAGACAGTTTATTATTTTCACTAACATGTCCCTCAATATTTATGTATCGAATATAATACATTGTTTGCATCCGACAACTCAGTTCCCACAGAGAGCGTGCGATAAAACTCTAATAACAAAATAAATATTCAACAGTTGATCTATAAACAATCGGCACTTGTTCCTGATTCGTAGCGACAGCAGATAAATATTTAGAACTAGCTGCGCCCCAGGGTTTCACCCGTGTACGTCTCGTTCCCGCAGGAATATCGGGATAAAAAGTAGCCTATGTGTTAATCCAGGGTATCACTTATCTACATACCAAATTTCAACCTAATCGGTCTAGCCGTTTTTGCGTGAAAGAATAACAAACATACATACATTCTCGCAAACTTTTACATTTATAATATTACTAGCTGCGCCCCGCGGTTTCACCCGCGTAAGTCCCGTTCCCGCGGGAATATCGGGATAAAACGTAGCCTATGTGTTAATCCAGGGTATCACCTATCTACATACCAAATTTCAACCAAATCGGTCCAGCCGTTTTTGCGTGAAAGAATAACAAACATACAGACATACATTCTCACAAACTTTCACATTTATAATATTAGTAGGAGGATAGTAGGATAGGATAGGAAGTAGGAAGGATATGATAGTTTCGAGATACGACGCTAGGGCTTCGTGGCCGAGTGGTAAGGCAATCATTTCTGTATACAAATAATAATATCCGTTTGATGCGAGCTTTAAATACTTTATAGCATGATTGTGTTAAGTACAAAAAATTCGGGTGTCGGTGCAAGGTATTCAGTCTTGAATGATTATTCATGAAGATTTGATTTATTCAAGGGTTTTAAGAGTGTTCATTTCTTGTTACACTTCGTCAAAGAAAAGAGATAGCAACAGATATCTTTTGTCAGTTAAAGTATGTTTACAAGACAATTACGAATTAGACCCATATTAGTTTCTTGTTAAGATGCTGTTGTTATCCTTAAACAAAACTATTCCTATATTTCGAGGTAATCTGTGGTTTCGGTAATAATTAAAATAGGTTAAATAATTAATATAGGTAATAATTACGTCGTTATCAGTGCCCACAACTTGTAACAAAATATTATGTCCTAATTGCAGAGAAAATTGTGTAAACATTATAATTAGAATTGAAATAACAAGTTAATTGCTTAACCAGTTGAAAAATAAAAGCAATTATTGGAAATTAACCATTTTAGGTATGATCGCATTAATTATTGTACGCACATTCCTTATTTCCTGTTTTGTTCTGTTTAATATTAAATATAAATAATAATAAAATGCTTACACATTTTTTTTACCTAAAGGCAGTATCATCTCGTGTTTTCCTTGAAAAACAATTTTAATTACAAAATGTTGTTTCCATTTTGTTTAACCGAAAACCTAGACGTACTTTATTTTATCAGTATAACTATTTATAATTTACGCATACCTACATACGCACAATATTTTACCTCCAGTTATTTTTACTGGCAAAACCAAGAATAAATTATAAGGAAATAGCTTTGTTATTTTGATAACTAAAAATACTTTTGTTTTTTTTAAATTTAACGAGTTAGGTCTCTTTCCGTCTTGGATTAGAATTTCTGTCTGTGATTTTTAAAAAGTAACTAATATTATCAAATAAAATAGTTAAGCCGGTTAATAATTAACATATAAAATATACTTCATTATCATAATTAACAAATGAAAATTTTATTTGCTGACGGTACATTATCTATTCGTTACCATGCCGCTATGAGTAACCTAGTAAACAACTGTTCCATACATAACTAATTAAATATAAATTTCATACAAAAAACACTTGTTTTCTCATTATTCAAAAATGATGATAAACCGATAAAGTCCGCTAAATCCCAAGACGTACCGAAGTCGTCTTTTCCTGCTGTAGAAAACCAGGTACCGATAGCTTATATCCTAGATAAACACATAGACTACTTTTGATCCTAGTATTCAAATTTACTTTTACACGTAGACTACTTTTGATCCTAGTATTCAAATGGGATCTACCTATTTAATTTTTATCCCGACGACGTTTCAACTGGATTGCATCCGTGGTCGCGATAAATACCCGTAAATTTATGTTTTATCTTGTGTTCTGATCGCGAAAGTTTAAAAAAGCCAAATTATTTTGTTTTTGAAGTCTTCTTTTATCACTTTAGTATAGTAATACACATTATTTAACTTACTACGCTGTTTACTATATCGCTATCGTGATAAGATTGTACAGCAGTTGTGAAAGTAGTTTCTTTGTAGCATGTGATATGAATGATATCTAAAACAGTATTTATTAACCCTACTTTGTTTAAAGGCACCAAAAAAATACTAACCCCCTTATGCATATTCGACCATTAAACCTTTATTGAACGCATGTTAAATCTGTTGCATATTCTATCTCTTCTAGTTGCAATAATGAGTAATAAGACAAAAAAACATTAATGAAACCTATATTCAATTGACAATATTTTATGAATAAGACCCTAAGTATTTTTGTTCTTAGGCAATTCAAAGTCCATAATGTCTCAAGCGTTCGTCACTCAGTTTCTATAGTAACTATAATTATAGCCCGGTAGTATCATTAGTACACCCATGCAAAGCCGGGACGTGCTGCTAGTCTCATACAAAGTATGAGATGCTAGTTGCTAAGAAATTTCGTATCTAGGGCGTGCGGTTGTAATCCAATCTTCTATGTCCTAAATGAACCGACAAACTCACATCATTGCGTCAGTAATGTTATAGATTTTCGGTATGCGATAGAGTGATAATTTTATTTGCCATGCTTTTAGTTTGTTTTATATAATCTAGGGAGTCGAGCTATCTTTAGCCTTGTGTCTGATGATAAAAATAGATTTTTGTGAACGATAAATGAAATAACTATCTGAAACCTTGATTGAAGCCAAAGTCCCTTTTTAACCGACTTCAAGAAATGTGTAGGTTCTGTATTCCACTGTTTAGGAAAAAAATCATCCGATTATTTATATCTACAAACGCAACAACGCAAAAAATTTAAATAAGTACCTATGCGTGAGTTAAGTAGGTACATGAACAAAGTAATTTCGTTATACCTACCTACCTTCCTCCAGTAAAAAACTCGACATGCATACACTAAAAAAGAAAAACTATTTATCTCGAAAACCTCTCAACATGCTTTAAAAGCATCCAAAAAATGGCGCCTCAAGAAAATGTGACTGGCATAAAAAGTGGCCGTAAAAAAACAAACAAAAACTATTTCGACAGTATGAAATTCAAAGATGGCTGTTACATTGTATACTATGTTCCAGTGATCGCTATAACCCGCCCAAATACGATACTTACTGCAGAAGTTCTATTCTTAGAAAAAAGAGGAGCATTTTAAATTGGTAGTATAATAGTTTTGTAGTAAAAAACTGAGTGAGATCATAACGGCCTTGGAAATAAACAAATTGAAGCGCGAATTGGTCGCTGTGTACAAAATGTTATCGTAATTTTCACTATGAATTGGTTAGTTCTATTTTTGCTTAATATTTTTCCTTTGTTGTATCAACAAACAAATGATATGATAAATGCTACTATTCTCGAAAGTATTCTCCAAGAGAAATGAAAAATAGTAATAGTGCGCTTAGGCCTTAACTTGCTCAGACTTTCTTGATAGAGCGTTAAAATTATGCAACGTTCTGTGCTGCCACAATTTGAATGGGTGACTGCTAATGTTATTAACAACTAAACACTTTCGTGCTTCTGGCAGTACGTTTAACTGACGTTCTCGGCTTCTAAGCCATAGCGGAGGCCTTTATGTGGCCTTAAAACTCCGTTAGTTGACCATAAGCTCATACAAACAATCATAAATTTTGACGACCTTTGTGGCGCAGTGGGTGTAATCCCGCCTGAGACGCAGAGGTTGCGGATTCAACTCCCGCTGTCGGGATTACGTTTGTTTGGTATGCAAATATTTTTCTCTTGTCTGGGTGTTTTCTTATAATAAATGTATGTTACAACAAGCACTAAATTGCTGAAATTGCTTGTGACTACTTAATGCTATGATATTAATATTTTAAATAAGTATTCTTGGAAATTAAATGTCCAAGAATACTTATTTAAAATATGTACTTATGTTGGTAATAATATTTCGACAAAGCCAATTCACAACGCGCCCACTACAGAACCGAGAACGAAATTCATGATAGCTCCTCCTCACATTTCCTGCTTCGACTACCCACAAAATATAAATAAACACGTTGAGCAAAAACACTAATTAACCGGCAATAAGCTGACTACAGTCTCACGAAGTAAGGGCGGTTTTATAATGGAATGAAAAAACCATTAAATGATTTCGAACGGGATTTTATCGCGTAATTTAATATGTATACTGATCATGAAAAAACTAGCTGACCCGTGCCGACTTTACAAATCCGACTACCACGATATTTACCATCTTTCAGATTAATAATACCTACAGTAGTTTCGAAGATTACCTCCGTCAAAGAAACAAACCAACATTACCCCTTTATAATATTAGAATAGATATAGATAATAGATATCAAATTTAAGGTAAAATATAACCCCTAAATCAAAATTGGCAAACTTTCAAATTGAATCTCTATATTCGTATAGCTAGATTTTTAAGTAGTAAATAGAATCTCTTTCGCGATTTCATGTTTAAAACCTTAGGTATACACACACCCTTATACACCAACTCTAGCTTACCTCACTTATTCTCATAGAAACTATTATCGCATCTGCACTCACCTGTTGAACTACTTTTGGTTTCGTTTACGCACGTAAATGATTTTTGAAAGTTTCCATCGGTTTTAAACAGGAATTTAATTTGTTTTGGTATTTTAAGCGGTAGCAGTTCCTGAAAGAAAACATTATAATTAACACGCGTATTAAAGTTATTACTTTGTGGGAGGTCATCATAATAGAATACCGGATTTAAGCTTTTACTAGCTAGTATATTAGCACACGGGAATTTACTCACGTAAAATATCGTCGATTTAGATACCGACAATGTTTCGATTCTTCCGGAGAATCAGGATCTGGGTATGAGTATAGCTGCTGCCTGCGACTTCACACGCGTGTGACACAAACAACAGGTACATAACTTATAACCCTCCCCAAGGTTTTGTCTATATTTGTTTTAAATTACATAAAAATCGGTTCAGTCAGTAGTTTAGTCGTAAAAGCGCGACACTGACAGTTACTTTCGCATTTACTAACTGCTCTGCAAAAAAATCGTTAACTGTGCTTAGCAACAGTCGATACCTACTCAAAAACGCATACTCAAAATAATAAGTCATTATCAATTAAATTACGACTTCCTTCTAATAAAGTCATGGTAAATAATATTTCACAAGTAACGTTAGTTTGATCAGGAAAATTGCTAATTAAAGATTCTTTGAATATGTAGAGATTAAAACAACATTCAGACGTCATTATTAATTAATCGTAACAAGTGGAAATAATAAAATTGCCAGCTTTAAAAAGCTTAAGCCGGGTACAGATTTGTGAAATGTAACATGCAATGTAACATAATTCCCATAGTGTGGAGGAAGAAGTGGATGGATTGTGTGAAAGAGGGTATGAATGTGAGAGGAGTGAATACGGAATTGACGAATGATAGAGATGAATGGAAGAAGAAAATATGTTGTGCCGACCCCACCTAGTGTGGGACAAGGGCAGGGGAATGATGAGTGTGGACGGCTTGCGCGCACGAACCGCGCTCACTGTGCGCACAATTTGGATGGTAAATTCTTTCATTACGTGTTACATTGCATGCTACATTTCGCAAATCTGTATCCGGCTTTAAACCAAATTAGTAATTTCACTTCACCATACTCAATGAAGATACTCCGAAAGAATCGAAATATTGTCGGTTTCTAAATCGACAATTCTTTACGTGAATAATTTAATGTGATATTATAGTTTCGAGCCTATTCCATCTCTACAATGTCCTATGCACTACAGTGTCCCGTTAAATGTAGGCAAAGATTATTACATATTTTACCAGATGATGATGATTTAACTGAAATGATATATTGTAAGTAAAAACTCAGGATGTAAAGGCCTGAGTCTTTTTTTACTATAAACTGCATTTACATCTTTTATTAGATGAATACAGCGTTAAATAAGTTTGATATGTGCATCGGTCGCGTGGCAGACAACGTGACTGTACTGCGGATAATGACTTCCTCTTGCACTTTTAACTTTTCTAATAAATGTACACATTGTGCGCTAGAGTCCTCAATATTTCTATCAAATAGAAATTAATACACGTGTGGATTCTTGAGCGGTGTTTGCCGTATGGTACTTCAACTTTTATTCAGAAGGCCGTGGGTTCGAATCCTGGCCCAGCATTAATAGGTTTTTGTACTCTTTTATACGAGCTCTAAATGGTGAAGGAAAACATCGAGAAGAAACCTGCTTATTTAGAAAATAGATAAAAAAGTAGTCAAAGCCAAGAGGCTAAGAGGTATGATGTAGGTTTATTTATTTTATTTTCTAAAATTCCATATTTCTAACATTGTGTGAAATTATGTTCTGACAAGGCCAAAGTGGCTACGTGACCACAATTAAAACTTTATGGATATCTCGTACAGCCGCTAATGATCCTATGTGCTTATGGTTTTTATTAAAAGTACAATTATACTTTACATGTGTAGGTTTGTGTAACTATTTTACTCGTACATAGAGAACACCATAGTTCGAGACAATATTTGTCAAACATTTGTCCCGCATTGGGGATCGAATACGCAACATGTTTATTAGGTGGGATTTCACTCACCGCGCCCCAAGGTAGTTATTATTTTATGTAAATCTTTTAGTTTTTTTTTCTCAACCTATATTCACTGCTGGGCAAAGGTCTTTCTCCTTCCACATATCCCAATCCATTCCTAGAGTTTCATAAAAATTAGACCCTATTACTGACTCCGTTGTCCGTCCGTCTGTTGTCGTTACTATGTGCCATAAACCTTATCAAGCAAAAACAGAGGCGGATAGTTCTATAGATATCTTGCATAATATTCAGCTCGCAGTGAAATAGATAGAGAATTAGGTTACACGCTTACCGAGTGAGAGTATCTCGATGCAAGCTGGGGTTATCGCTGCGATGTGCTAAACTTGTGCCCCAATTTCAAATCTTACACGCGCACACCCAAAATTAATATTTTTTATATTTTAAATACAAACCTCCTTTAGGCCGGTCAAAAATTAAAATACTTAAAGGAGACTTAGAGGAGGAGGTTTTATGTTGCACTGGTACTTTAAATGTATGTTCACCGATTACTTCGTCAAAAGTAAACCGATTTTAAAATATTTTTGTTAGTTTGCAAAGATTACCAAAGACTGAACGACGTATTATTTATAATAGGTATGTGATTTAGTAAAATTCAAAATTTGGTTTCTTGGCGCAGCCTTTCCGATATTTACATTAATTGAAATGTGTTTCTTTTTTATTTGTCACAAAAAAATCTAAGTTTTTGTCACGATCTGCAGATTTTGTGAATAAATTAACTCAATTATTAACAATTTAATTTGTTTTCTGTTTTTTTTTAGTTTTATTATTTTATTACGCGCAAATTAGCACAATGAATAAAAAAAATGTTTTTTGTTATTTTGATTAAATGATCCGGAACCTAGTTAATTAGTTAAAAATTAATTTATGGTACAAGGTTCTCACTGCTCCAGTTTAAATTACTTTAATTACTTACTTTTATCGTGATTGGAAAGTGCAATACTTACTTAGGTCACGCGTGTGATATACATATTTAAATTGTGTCATAGTTTTGTAAACAATACGGCAATAGAAAAAACGCAAATCAGTGGATGTTTTGTGTTTTATAGGAAAATTCATGTGTTAACTAACTCAAAAGAGTTTGTGATCATTTTTTATCAAACTAATGTGTCTTAATATTTTTGTTTGTTTCATAATAAATCGATGACCCGGCTTTACGCACAAAAACTTGTCACGTTGCGTCTGAGCAAGTGAGAGCGCGGAACAAGAGATAGAGCGGCGACGATAAGCCTAAGCCACAAGGTTTTAATATCATGTCATCGTCCGTGAACCGACATAACATTTTTTTTTTAATTCTAAATGGCAAGGAATTACCTTCATTAATGAATATTTTCGAGCGTAACATCAAGTTCACCCCGACGAATAGCGGCTTTGGCAAAGTGCACGCTCCATTTTCGCCAAGAACACACTTTCAAAGCGAGCTGGAACCCTGAGTCCCTTCTCTTCGCACCTTCGCAACTTTCCACGTTCACCTTCTACCGGTAAGGTAAGTACGTTTTACTTGTTTGTGTACTTTAGATTCTATACATTTGAGAAGGAAAAACTCTATTTCACTTACAAAACTGTCGTGAGTTGTAGATACTAAAACTCAGGCATTTAGATCTTAACTAATTTATACAGCGTCAGGAGGCAATCTTTTGCCTACACTTAGCGGGACACTGTAGTGTCTGGGACATTGTCAAGATGAAATAGGCTTCTTTTGTACTATACATTATTATAATCACACGTGAAATTACTCACGTAAAAATATCGTTTTAGATACCGACAATGTTTCGATTCTTCCGGAGAATCTCCATCTGGGTGTGAGTATGATCACTGGAAAAATACACATAGAAAAATAATTGTATTTCATTAAATGCTTCAACTAATATTGTGTTCCTTAAAAAGTATCGTGCAATTACTTATCAATATTTTAAATAATCAGTTGAAATAAAATCAATATCGTATACCAAAGACGAGGTTATTAAAATAAACACGAATCCTTATAAACAACGGAACTTTTCGTATCGAAAAATTTATAAGCGCTTAAACACGAGCTTTAAACGGTGAAGGAAAACATCGTGAGGAAAGTTAGCTTTCTAGCAGCGTCGATGGGCTTGCAACCTGTCACGTATGGAAAGCTAACTTTTGCAAAAAGTGGGCATGTAGGTAAAAAATATGTATTTGGACATACCTCTGACTACCCCATTAGACATCTTCAAAGGATCTTAAGAATTACACAAAGATCTGAAAGAAATGTCTACCGAACCCTGGGATAACAGTCGTGATCTTTTATTTATTTTATTTTTTTAAAACAATAAATATAATCTTAGCCACTATCTTAGTCAGTGATGTGAAAGATCTCTTGATACAGGTAATTTTTAAAACTTCAACTTCCTCTTTTACTTAGAACGATATAAATGTGAAAGGAAACGCTCATTGACGCTCAAGAACGGCGAACGACTGTGAGAAATAATAAGTATCTACGTATATACAACCAGTCACTAGAGTCAATTATAGTCGAGTAAACATCTGAGGCTTGCTTATAAAATAATTAAGTTTTTAAATTTTAATCACTGGATATCTTTAATTTTCCTCTTTTTTATTTAATTTATTGTTGTCCGTTTATCTTTCTAAAACGCTATAATAATTTTATTTACGGTAGTACGAATGCCGGGTTAGCTTGTTTTTCATTATTATTTTATTTAAAGCTTTTAAAAGTACATACATACATACATATTATAATCACGCCTCTTTCCCATGGGGGTAGGCAGAGACCACGGATCTCCACTTGCTACGATCCTGACATACCTCTTTCGCCTCACTCACTCTCATTACATTCTTCATACATGCTCGCCGGTTTAGGGTACTTACTTTGAAGTCCATAGTTAAATTAATTTAATATACGTGTATTGTTTGTTATACAGTAAAAGCGATCATGCTATAAGACTTACAAGTAAAAGTAAAAAAGTGTGTCGTAATAACGTTTCGTTTCCATTAATCGACCAAATAATAAATGAATTTCCTTTAACAATACACGGCGTCATCTAGTCCCAAGCTAAGAAACTTAATGCTTGTGTTCATGATAACTAGATTACCTACTGATTGCTTAAGCCTCCTCCCTTAGAAGTGGCATTTTGCTGAGACCGGACCCTTTGGGTACATTGTTTTTTTTTTTCGTGTTACTGTTTTTATTTTTGTTCCGCTTGTTTTATTTCTTCTGTGTTTTTTTACTGTAAGCTGTGTTTGTACCTATGTAAGCTTGTTAGTCTTAAATAATGACAAATCCAGCGGTTCTGGCCAATAAAACCCGAGGATTATCCCGGAGCCACTCGCAATACACTTTATTTGCAATGCACTCGTGAGCAACTCTTTTGAAGCCAGATTTTTTGTTCAAATTTTGGCAACATTGAAAAACTGTATCAAACAGATATTTTTGTATTATTTTTTAACGTTTTCGTTAAAACGGTTTCAGGAGAACAGTATTTTTAGATGATACATTTTTTTCTGAAATGTTTAATAACTAGGAAGTGTGTATATTTTTAAAAACTGCATCACTTGATTTGGTTACTAGTACTTACAAACGAACGAACGAGCAAAGACGTATAATAATATATTAACATAAAAATATACTTATCAAATAATACAATTGAACTATTAAAACTCCTCCTATTTTACTTATTTAATTACTTACTTAAATAATCATTAAAGTATGAATTTGTCTATTAGAATAACCGCTCAGAACCAACTCTGTCTCTTAAGTGTATTTCCAGTTTTATTTGAGGATAAAAGCTACATTTGGACACTCTCCAAATTAACTCTTAAGTCCGTAGCCGCAACGATATGCTTAATGGATATTGCTTAGTTTAAATGCTATTATTTTGTTTAATTTTTGCATCTGTGTTACTTAAGATAAGGTTTAAACTGTAAAATATTTTCTCTTATCTCTTACTATACTTACACTAAATAAAGGGTCATAAACAAGATAACTACGTACATAAACATTGATAATTATCCTAATTCAAACATCTCAATGTTTGTCCTTCAGAACAATATTGCTGTTCATCACACAGTGTCCAACATCGGCGATAAATCAATCAAACTAGCATTGGACAACATAATAAGAGGTTCTATGGAGTAAGCTTAAAGCGTTTATTAGGTTAAGTTCAGATGAACGCGCGGCGACGCGCAATGCTTAAATGGTTTCTAAATGCTAGTTTTAAAGTTGACTTTTCAATAACACATAGAACAAAATAAGATTAAGACTACAAAACTTGCGTCGTAAAATTATTTTTGCCAACATTTCTAATTTGTGGTTTTGTGTTTTTATATTCGTGATTTCAATTCTTTTATTATTTATTGTAAACAAGAAACAAATACCTACCTTCAAATAAGACATAGCAAAAGTACATGTAAAGGTGAGCTTAACCCTAAAGCTTAAAAATAAAGAATAGAGAATGGATGCATTGTGTCATCATCATCATCATCATCATCAACAGCCCTTTTTATCAGCCCACTGCTGGGCATAGGCCTCCCTTCGCGACTGCCATTCGCCTAGATCCTGCGCCAGCCACGTGGCTAAGGATGCATTGTGTACCAAGAATATTTTCTTCTTCGTTTATAACTTGTGGCAAAGTACGACGTCACGCGTCCAGTAATCCAAGCGTGGCGAGACAACCATTGACAGGATTACCGAGCACACAGATACCAGCTTCTAATTACCTTTATACATACTCTGGCAAGTCTGAATGAGTGCTTGTTTCATCTTCTATTTGCATCTGCATAGCTAGTCTTGTGTAAACTTAAGCGTAATGTACCTACTCTTAAAATCAGGAAACAAACATTGCAATGTAATTTACGTGATATTTTAATAAAGAGCTTGATTAATTATTATTTATTACCTTTATTATAGCAATTAGTTTTTTTTCAGCTTACCTATTATTCTATTTTTGTACATATAGGTAAGGCTTTTGCTTATCCTAATGTGCTACGTGAACAGCTACGGCTACGTAGCAGTTTTCGTAGCATGCGTAGCGCCAGTAACAGGAACTAGCAAACATAATTTTTGTTCTAAATTATTACAAGTACAATATAAAATATTATGCATTTATTTTCAAAGATCAATCAACAGTGGTAATAACCATAAAAATAACGAATGTTATAAGAATCTTAAAAGTCAATTTTCAGTAAAATTCTGCCACGATTTCGAATTTAAAAAGCAATAAGTAAGAATTCTGAACTGCCAATATAAAATTCAAGATTCCTAATCCTTTCCGCCAATTTTCCGTAAGCCCTGCTCTGAGGGACGTATGATACCACAATATTTCCAGCGAAAAATCTCTAACAAATCCTGCTGTCCAATTCTATTGGATTATAAGAAAGTCGAATTGCACTGACCATAGAAAGCATAGACTTGAGATATCTAGATTTCTAGCTACCGGAACAAAAAGAGACAAAAAATGAGATGAAGCCACAGTAGAAATTAACACAGATGTTTGAAAACGCAAAGACTTGACGCTATAAGAGACAAAAATACAACTCTTTGTTCGTTTGAATACACAAAAAATCATTTTATCCATCTTAATTTTGTATGAACGTAGAAACATCTAGTGGTCTATATTGTTTCTAAATCTACGATAGAAAAAAACTGACCTAACGACAGTAAATGAACAAAACTTAAACCTTATAAAATTCCATGACATAAACAGAGGTTTTAAAAAAGTTTTTGAAACAAAGCTTGATACGCGATTCTAAACTTTGTTAGTATTTCATAGAAGCTATATTTGGCTAGTGATGTTGGAAGAAAATGGCTTAATTTTGAAGGCGTGCCTAGTTGGACGTTTGGGGGATTTTCATCTGGTTTTTTATGGCTATAGCGGGATTGTCGCTGCAGGCGAACAAATAGTTTTTTTTTAATCGACAGTTGATGACTTTCGAGTAGTGGTTATAAATACATTGTTGTTCAAAATAGTAACGTAACTGTAAAATCTTTATAAAAAAGGTAACTTCTGAGGTATACGAGTGTAAACTTTTTTGGTCCTTATGGCTTATACCTCGGGTTTCCTCTTATACATCTTCTAAAGAGTTCCTGTTTTGCTCTGACTAACCTCTTAAACTTTAGATACTAGGTTACATTTAGCAACGAAGCACCATGTCATAAAAAATAATAAATTCAAAATTCAATTAAATAAAATCAGTCGTATTGCCTTAATAACTACATCATTGATAATATTTATTTTCATATTTCACAGTAAAAACAATCAGGAACAATTAAATTCAATGGTAGATGCGTATCAAAATGCATAAAAAAAATCTTTTACAAATTCAAAATACCAAAAACTCTTTGATACCGCCATCGTCCATCATGTCTGGCATGAAAATGTCTCCTTTTGATAACTGGTTGTAACACGTTTTTCAATAGACGTTTCATGTCACAGGGAAAACACAGTATTGGTTTTTATACAGTAAAAAAACACATAAAACCAAATGCATGATTTTGGAGCCTACTACATTCGCTTTTGTTAGGTATTCTTACTTGCTGTATGTGACTAATCTCCAGGTCTTTGGTTTTGTTTGTGAATATATTTTTTTGTACTTATTTAATGTAAAATAAAGACACAGTTTTTACTGTGAGTACAGTCAGCAGCATAAAGATATTATGTAACAGGGTAGTCAAAATTATATTCGAGTCACAAATTCAATTTTATATGGGTTGTCAGAATAGTCATATTATTGTAACCATCAAAATGGTCAATAATATCTTAGCAACAGTTGGCAATTTTATATAACGCAACAAGATGTCCAATATTATGTTCGCGTATGAACTATTCAATGGTATCTACGCACCAAACTTTCCAAAAATATCTTCGCATGAAAGAAAAATGAACTCTAATGTCTCAAGTCACAGTCTTTTATTCGTTATTTATTCAAAAGTATCATCGTCCATTCCTTTTTTACGTGTGTAATAAACCATCTCTATTTATCTCTTTCATTTCGTGCATAACGTCATTGACTTGTCTTTTGTTTAAAACTTAGTAAATTTATTAAAATTGCAAGAAGACAGATTTTTGGTACAAAGTTTTAGCGAGTCCCGCGGTTTTACTTGCTGTCTTAAAGAAACTGATTTAAATAATATTGCATGCCTAGAATAATATTATAGAGTAATTATTAAGCTTTAAATAGAGAGATGAAATAAAAATCCGATAAACTATATAAGAATGATATTAAATTAATTACTAGTAAATTAAAATTAAAAACTTCTCTCGTTACGGCGTAAATTTCCTTTCATGTCAGTTACGAATTACGAAAAGAGGAATCAATAAATTTATTTATTCAAGTGCATACTTACATCCTCGATTTCGTTCGCGCAGATCAGAAAAACGTAGAGAAAATTTAATATTACCGAAAACCATAATGACAAACAAACTATCGCACTTACAACGTATATATGAAAAAACTTTAAAATTAGATAGGTATAGTAATAGAAACTCTTTAGATTAGAAATAGTCATTGATAGAACTCGAGATAGATTATCATTTACCTCCTTGGAGTTCATTATCATAGATTACAAACTACGAGTGTACGTAGTTCAAGTCAATTCTGACATTCGATTTATCGTATTGATTACTTACATTAAATGTAATTAGAAATATATCGAATACCTATACATATATACAGTTTAATAATGGCTACATACCGAATAACTGAACTAAATAAGCATCAGATTATAAATTTACATAAGGAAGGCGTAAGCAATACTGATATATCGGATGAACTTGGCATAAGTGTAAGTATCCATCATCTCCACGGACCATCTGAGCAGGAAATGGCGAGATTGATATTTCTTAACGATAACTTTTTTATTTTTTAGACAAATACTGTAAGACTTTGGATTGAAAGATGGCGTCAAGAGGGAGACGTGGTCAAACACGTCTCTTTCGGACGACCAAGGAAAACCAGCATGGTCCAAGACTCTGCCATTGTTGGCACAGCGCGCCAAGACCGCTTTATTAAAACGTCGGAGTTAGCAGTCGCAAATGAGGTGTCGCAAAGCACCATAAGACGCCGACTCTACGAAGCTGGTCTGAAACATCGGGTGCCTGCAAAAAAACCTGGCCTAACGCCGAGGCATAAACAACTGAGGCTACAATTCGCTCTTCAATATTTAAATCATAATTTCAACCAAGTAGCATTCCTTGATGAGAAAGTTTTTACGTCTTCGGCTCACGGACGTGTATCTTTGTGGCGAGTCAACAATACTAGATACGATGAGGCAAACGTTCGGCCCAATAACAGAAGTGGCCGCATCAGCGTAGGGTTCTGGGGATGGGTGTCTGCGGCCGGACCCGGTGAAATAGTAGAGATAGGGGGCCGCTTAAATGGACGGGGATATAAAGAGATTTTAGAAGAATCGTTCTTTCCTACAGCAAGAAATGTTTATGATGATGAAGAACCGATTACATTCATTCATGACGGTTGCTCCATACATAATTCCAGGGTCGTGAACGAGTATATCGCTGGCAACGACGATTTAATTCTAATAAGATTACCTCCCAAGAGTCCGGACTTAAACATTATTGAGAATGTGTGGGGTAAGATGGTTCAACTGTGGGATCACACTCAAGCTCGAACTTCAGAAACATTGCGTGCGCATGTCACACAAATATGGGAATCCCTGCGAGGTGACCATTTTTGTTACAATGCTGTCCGGTCAATGAGACAACGCCTTTTAGATGTTATCAATGCAGAAGGAGGATACACAAGATATTGATTTTATTTAGTTTTATTCATGAATAAGCATTTTTGTTCGGTTTTAATGATGTGTTTAGTTTTTTAATATAAATTTTATAACATAATACCTAATTATATTTTTTTCTTAATTTCCTTTCTATTGCGGTACATAGCATGCTACATATTTAGGATCCTACAAAAATATTTTTAAATACCTAACTGATCTTTTAAGTCTGTCTCATAGATTAAATTTGTCATAATCATAAGATTTCTTGAAGGTATCAAGACTTTTATGGAAACGAATAAAAGACTGTGACTTGAGACATTAGAGTTCATTTTTCTTTCATGCGAAGATATTTTTGGAAAGTTTGGTGCGTAGATACCAATGAATAGTTCATACGCGAACATAATATTGGACATCTTGTTGCGTTATATAAAATTGCCAACTGTTGCTAAGATATTATTGACCATTTTGATGGTTACAATAATATGACTATTCTGACAACCCATATAAAATTGAATTTGTGACTCGAATATAATTTTGACTACCCTGTTACATAATATCTTTATGCTGCTGACTGTACCAAACAAACTTTTTTCTATTCTATTCTATTCTAATAATATTGATAGTTGGTTTTATATAGAGAAATGGTCTGCCCCACAGCAAACGACAGAATAACCAACATGTGGTAGAGGCCACGTGCGGTGACTGATATCCAATACATTCGCCTACAGAATCTAGGGTTACGTAATGTGATGCCGACTTTCAATGCCGCCGGTCCGGCGCGCTTTGTAATACCTATTTTCTTTAGTTTTCAATGTTTCTATAAACTTAAAAAATTCAAATCTTCCCAAAAGTGACTTTTAAGCCACGTTGCTGTTGTCAGGGTGTACTTATAAATATGTAATAATAAATTAAAAGTCTTACCAAAAAAGCCCTGATACAAGCGATCACCCATAAGCCGGGTTTCTAAACCACTTGGCCACAGAACCACTAATGCTGAAACCGAAACTTTGAGTTATGACGACAAAAATTGCATGGTCTAAGCGTTGTTTAGACCATGGAAGTCAAATATTGCTTCAATTTTACTATAAGTAGGTACGCAACAGGCAACAAAATAGTCAATAAGACCACAGATAAAATAATACTATATTTTATCTGCGATAAGACTTAATAAGATAGTACCTACTTGTTGTAAACCCATTTTGCCCTTGATTTCCCCATTGATAAGAACTTTAAATAATTGTTGCAACATTATAATGGAATGAGCTTGCATTCACAATATACCAACTTTTGATTACCTATTATGTAATGTTACCTGATAAATTGAAATTTCTAACGCAACCTTCAATTGATAACAATGGCTTCGTAATAGATTATCTTGATACAATAGTATTAAAGTTTTTTTAGGTCTATGAAAATGGGCCTTTCGCTTACTTTCACGTTCAAGATATTTTTGTAGAATGTAATTGTGTAATTTTGAATGGATAACTTCTTAATATTTTAATTTTTTAAGACAGCCAATAATGGGAAAACAAAAGAACCTATCAGGGCTGTAAACACGGTTTTACTGTCAAATAAAATCTTACCACCTCTGACCTGAAATAACATTAGGTAAAATAAGAGCTAGTAGAACAGATTTAGTAAGTAATTTTAAAGAATACCGACACAATAGCAGCAGTTAAAATAAAAACAAACAATCACCTTTACTTTTATTAGTCTTGCGACTTTATTGCGTCGCTTGCACTTTCTGGGGATTTGCTTTTATGACCTTCTTTGTGCCATTTTATGGAAGCTAAAATCACTTTCCCTTTTTGGGACATTCTGCTACTGGCTTAACAATTTAGCTAGCTACCTACCTGACATGCACATTTTTAATGACCCTTTTACCATTTCAAAAGTAACATTGGGTGGATAATTGCTCAGTTCATATTGTAGTGTTAACAAATCAACACTAATATCTAGTCATGCAAAAAACACACTACAGCTAATGAATCAATTTCACTTCATACAATGCGCTATCACTCGTGACTTTTCGCCTTAGAAAGTTATTCAGCACATCAACGATCACAATATTCGATGTTAGGAGCAGTCATGTTGGAGAGACTGGTAAACTATCAAGTGGACGTACCTACCTTTTTATTTAGCCTCGAAAAAGGTAGTTGTTCACCCAAAGGACGAACCCATTAACCTAATTGGCTCTCAGTTTCAAGACCATAAAACTACACAGGCCCATTGTTGCCACCGAAATTATTGACTGCTGTTCCGTTTCAAACAATGAAGCTAAGCATAGGTCTATCATTATCGCAACTATGAGTACTTTCATGGACGATAGCGATGAATAGAACAGGCGACGACTCATATATCATCCGTCGCTACATGGCTGTTTGTGGAAATGGGCACGTGGCCGATAGGTATCTATCGCATGCAGATGAGGCAGCGCCTTGCGCGGCAACGTGACCGGGAAGCAGTATGCGCACGAGGGACGTAGTACGCGGGAGTAGCGGGAAGCGACCTTGACGCGAGGAGTGAATCACGGCAGCGAAAGTGGGAGAAATGTGCCGCCGCGCCCCGCGCCGCTCACTTTTACTTTCGAGTGTGGCGCAACCGACGGCGCCGCGGCCGAGCGCGCGCCACTCGCACGGCGCCCGCGGCCCGCAGCGCCGTTGCGCCTCCTCGCGAACCACGCCGCCCCGGATTACAGTGATACCACAGTGCATCGCGCAGGATTCAGTTTCAGTGATAATCGCGGCGAAAGTCGAAACCGGGTCGCCGATAAGCGTTGTGCAACTCGTTGCGCGCGGAACTCGCGCGCGGCCTCGCACTCTCCCGCAGGAAGCGTGTCGCAAGCGGGAAGTGGCGCAAGCGCCGGGAAGCCGAGCGCGCGCCCTGGAGCGCCCCGAGAGCGTAGCGCTCGAACACACCCCAGGAGGATCACGGTGAGCATTCTCTAGTGAAAGCGCACGAGAAAGGCCCCCAAACCGGGCCCCAGCCATTTCAGCGGCGGAATCTAAATCGCAGTGAAGGGGAGCGAATGCGGTTGATATCCAAGCGTACAATTGGCGTCACCGCCGAGTGAACTTCGGCTCTGGTGTCGGAAACGCGGCAAATAAAGAAGTGAAATATCCAAGGACAATACAACTTTCAAGTGATTTCGCGCGCGGCCTACAATAAAAACTTCGTAACGCGCGCGCCTGCGCAACCTCTCGGTCTCACTTTCGCAGCGCGCCGCCCCGCGCCACGCCGCAGCCGAGCCGAGGCGCAAGGCGCTTTCAATGACTATTACAAAACCTTCGGCATGTCGAATTTTCTTTCGAAAGTTTATGCTTCGAAGAAATCTCATAAAATCATGTTTCGAAATCTCATTTCCGCAATCGAGCCGAATGTTTTGCGTTATTAGATTTAGTGGTCGGATGCTAAACCTTGCAGACTCCGTGACCAGCGGCGCGGTCATGGAGTTGCTTGCCATTACAAGCAGCACGTTTCATGCAACTGTCATCATTAAGTAGAACTGAAAGGAACATGGTCCAAGGCTAGCTGGATAACGAATTTTCGTTTAATATTAATAAATGACAGCCACGGCCGATCGTGACAGCTCCAATGGTACACACAGATGCATATGAATTTCGATCTCATATTACTTTCATGCGATTTATGGATAGCTACTGAGATGAGGTGTGAATTTGTACAATTTTAACATCTAAAACTTTCGCAATAGAGTCTATAGTAGCATTCATAAAACGTTCAGTTTGAGTCTGTGAATGACTGTACGCAATTGAAAACCGAAGCTAATCGCAACGATGGAAGACACGAAGTCGATTAAATAATCGGCAATAATAATCGAATTTGCTTATATGTAATTTTTTGCTAGTCGGAAATCGATTCCACGCTTGTTTTGATAAAAACAAGAACTTGTTCTGAGTACATCAAAATATTGTACCTACCTTACCTACCTACACTTGAAACAATTTAACTTTTTTGGGAATTTATTGCTTTCAAAAAACTAATAGAATAATATTAGGGAACGTAAACCTAAAATGTCACCAAAGAAAGGAATTTAAAAAGCAGTTGATTTTCACCCCCATACAACCCTTAAAGTATATCACTCACTATGTAGAGCAAAATATACGCACAACTTCTAACCCTTGAACTCAACTGTTCACGAGCTGGCTTCTCATAGCTTAACGGCTACTTCTATCGCCATTACTTTTCATTAAGATAAATATTACTAAAAAACATTAGATATCCATAAATTTAAGAACTGAAGACCTCTCTAGAGACATGACATATTATAACATGTTATAAACCAACGAACTTTTATGAAACATTTAGAATAAATGAGGCGAAAGAGGTGTGTCAGGATTACAGTAAGTGGAAATCCGTGTCTCTACCTACCATCAGAAAGTGGAGTAAATAAAAAATTATGTATGTAAGTAAATTGATTTTTATCTATAGATAATGAGATGCTTTAATTGTATTTCCAGTTCATATAAGATAATTACTCGATAGTTTTCATCGTACCCTTTCTAAATCGATATTCATCTTATCTGTTGTGCAACGCAGTAGAGCAAGCCTTACTTTCATATTGGAACTTGAGTAGGCGTTCTAATGCCAGGATAAAGATATAATAAAGATTAATAGCATTGACAAAAGTACAATACAACTTTCACCAGGAGAAATGGCGCGAAAGTGCCTTTCATTGTGATGATTTCATCCTGATTTCGCATGTTTGTATGTGGGTAAACTGCATTTTACGTTATATTTTAAGCTAACAGCGTGTTAACATACAGCAGTTATGTGCCCATTATGACCCCAAATTTAAATTGCTTTTCAACAAACAGAAATCTCTCGTCAATAAAACTAGCAAGCTAGGAACACTCAGTTTCGAAAGTTTAGGCTCATGTTTCCGAAACATGATACTACAATAAAACATTCCGAATTGTCTCAAGTCAATGCAAACAATAGGAATAAGTGATTGAAGTGACAAAATATCTGACGAAGGAATTATTCAACTGCCGATTGCATTTCGCGAAACCGTGAACCGACCATTGTTCGAGAAATGAAATAGACTGTTTCTGTGATAAATAAGAGCTCTATTTAAGATAGAACTATCAACGATTTCCGTGTTTATTACATTGTATGGAAGTCATGGAAGTCTATTAATATGACATACTCATAATTAAAGATAATGCATGTACAAGGTACCATCAGACAGATGGTTTGATGATTTTGTAAAGGTGGCATTGGATGATCCTGAAAAGTATGTATGTACTATAAAAATTAAGAGAAAGTAATACCAAAAGCAATATTCTTAGGTAATATGTGGGTGAATCTTGACTGATTACATTGAGTTTATAAAGGTACTTAAACGTTCAAGGACTTGATGTTCCTCCCTTGTTTCATCTCACATGCCGATTAAGCAAGTACATTATAAAATATATGATGAATGACCCATCGAAGCAAAGGATATTATTTTTAAAGTGTAAGTAAGCATACAAACTCACAAAGGAAAGAAAGTTGAAAGTTGTATTGAGTATTTTGGATCGAAGTATGATTATGTAAATAAGTTCAACTGAGCTTTCAGAGTTCGTAAAGTTAAGTAATTATAAGGCTCTCTTTTAATTGCGTAACTTTACGACCACTTTTTTACTACATATTTTGAACATATTTTCAAGATTATGATATTTACAAACGATAATATTTAATATTCAGTTAATAAAAACCACAAATATACAATCATCATAGGAAGGAAAGCCTTCCATCTACACTGAGGGCTACGTAAACTTGACCAAACACGAATTTCCCTACTACTCGTTATATTTATATATCTTTGAAAACTTAGTATAAATATAGGCTTGTAGATCACAAATTGGAAGTATCAAAGACGCTGCAATAATTAAATAACAGCAATTACAGTGCTTCTCACAGTAAAGACTTTACGTAAGACGTCAGAAGAAATTCGCTAAGTTATTCAACCCGTGCTCATTAGACAATGAGACTGAGAACGAAAGTGGAAAGTTGCGGAAGGAACGGATTTCTGCTCTGTTACCTTACTCGTAATATTGCACTAAAATGTGCACAATTTTGACGTTTTGGGAATATATTTTTGACGAACTCTGTGAAGCAGTGGATGGAAGCCCGCCTGAGAGGCAGAGGTTGCGGGTTCAATGTCAGATTTTTTTCTGGATCCTATGAAGGTGGAATTCAGATAGTAGTGTCCGTGAGACCTTTAGAAGGCCTATAAACTCCATCACCAAGGTGGACCACTTGTTGAAACAAATAAAGTCATTCTTTATATATCTAACTCTCTTAACCTCTGTGAGAGAAATAAATAAATATTCATTCATTCATTCATTCATCTATATCTAAAACCAAGGTCATCCAAACAATATAAGCAAAAATCTACCAGTCCATCTGTTACCCCATATATTATTCATGAAGCCGCACATTTGTATGTAAACATGACAAGGACATCGTTTATTCGTAGACTTGCACTTACGGAGTTTACTTCCTATATAAACTTTCTTACTGAATACATTAAAATGAACAATATACTAACAAACCTTTATCCAATTTGAAACCAAAGTCAGCCCTAGAAATATGGTAATCAATATTCCTAACTACAAGAACTTTGAGAACGTGGAGGGAGAAAGGGGAGCAGTGGCACTGTGTCAATGAATAGAAGACCTAACTATACTACCTGATTTAATAATTTAATAACATTTTTATTCTAGAAGTGCGTCAGTTTCTTATATACACTAATTAAATGTAAAGAAATGACTCGACGATGATAATTATTACGAGTAGATGACTTGTGTAAAGTTTAAACGAATTAGTACCTATTAGTTTTATTCTATGATTTTTAAATTCTTAGAGCTTACCTAGAATATGAACTAGATAAATGTCTTAAAATACCTTGTACACACCTTTATTAGGATTTATTGACATAAGTGATTTACTAAACTGTAAATCATTCCCTTTTATCGACTGCTTTGTTTACACAGCAAATGTGTTTTATTAACCATTTTGGTCGGCTTTTTATTGACCTACTTTGACTTATTATCTTAACGTCTTCTGAAATTGCGCCACAGTATTCATTTCTCGGTGGCCACCCACGCTAAATACGTGTCAAATCGCTAATAGCATTATCAACTTTCGTTGCATCATCGCCATCACCAGTAATTACTGTGTTTGTCCAAGCGGCCACCGCTTGTTATAACAATAAAGCTATCTGCTACGCTCATTAACCATCAAGTTGTTCAATATTTGTTCTCAACCTGACTACCACGTTCCCTACCTCTCCCAATGCATCGAGTGCACGCCCATACAATAGAAAACAAACATCTTATTTAGAATAACCGTGTAATCTGTTGGGGCCGTCAAGTGGGCAACGGGCGTAGGCGATGGCGGTATACATTGCAACGTGCCGATTCATATCCAAGGTCTTTCCTAGTGGAAGAGAACGGAGTTTCCTGCGGCCGCCTATCTCTCGCACACCAACATTCGCACGTGCACGCACACGCGCCCACGTGTCCGTGTTGCTATTCTTTGTGTTCAATCTTTCCTAGCTACCGTTGCGAAGCATCTTCTTTTTGTGCCGTCCGCTGGCGTTTGAGGTTCGAGCCTCCGAGCGGTTCATTATATAGGCGACGTGCGATGCGCGCGCCTCGCAGTTAGTGTGTCACTAGTGCCCGCGCGAGAGGTGGCCTGCAAGGACTGTACCGCGCCAGCCTTTTTTTCTGTGCGTGCGATGTTTTCACTTTCGTCATTTTGACCGGGCCAGTTTGATTTGACGTCGCTTGCGCACGGACGTGCCTAGGATCGGCCGTTGTGATTATCCTGTGATCGCTGGTGTTTGGATTGTTGTTGTTCGACGAAAATATTATTTTATTTTTTTGTGGATTATGATGGCTGTGATGAAGTGCTAAAATGTTCGACAGTAACATTCTTTTGAATTTCTACAATGAGATCGCTACTAGAAGTGCACTACAGTTGGCAAGGTGAGATTTTAGTTTGTTTACTTTTTTGGTTTTATAAGATGTGTTGTGTGGGCGGGTCGGGAGCGTGTATCTAAGACCTCTCTATGCGCGCCCGATGGGACGGTCGGGTCGGCACAACCTTGTGTCTAATGAACGCACTATTCGCCGCTTCATCCGCCTGTCGCCTTCGCCTGTGAGCCTCGCTCGACGAAGAGGTTAATAGGTTCACATTAGATGGTGGTTTGCGAAATCATCTGAGCTCAGCGCAGCCGCTGCGCCTGCGCCGCTTTTCCACGCTTGGTTTCGCGCGCATTTAGCACGCGAATTTTCTAAACTAATACAATCATACTCCGATTGTTAGCAGTAGGTAATGAAAATTGACCTACTTAGATCGATTCGCATGTAGCAGAACAAAGTAAACTAATTATTTGTAATCTAATAGAACAATTTTAGGTCAAATTAAACTCTAACATTTGCATCTAAATATTAGTCAACAATGATACGCATTGTCAACACAATGAACGTAATTAAAATTTTCTATTTTACGCAATTTTACAAAATTACGCTTGAGTCTGTGCATCAAATTAATTTCGGAACTGGAAAGTACCTACTTCCTTACGAAATAGTAAAAGTCAATTCATTAGCAACTAATTGCTCAATTCGTTTGTGTAATTAGAATTTAATTTAATTTTCTTCTTTTGTGCCTTGACATCGACATACTTCAACTTTAGTGCATTCCCTATGCTCTTTACTTTACACAATATTTTATTATCATTACTTCTACGAATATAATTTTTATAACTTTTAACTTCCTATCTAACAACTTAATTACTATAATCTTATTTTTAACAATCATGGTAAATTTATCGATATCCTATTCAAGGCTCTGTTTAATCATTGAAATTACTTCATTTGTAATGACACGACGAGTTCAAAATGATTGATAACATCTTGATTTTTGTTATGATATCATTCGACGAATCATAAAACCTTTTCAATGTCATATATGACTACTAGTTCTTAGTTATTTACCATAGTTTTTTTTATATTTAATCAAACATATCCATAGACAGTATCCGTAGACACTACGCATTTAATATAATTAAGTACATTTCTTTTTAATTTCCACAAAGTCTAGTAATTAGGCACTCTAATACAATTCCAGAAAATGTAGGCATGTACTAAATATTTGTTTGGACATTACTCTGACTACCCTCGTAGACATCTTCATAGGATCTTAAATGTTTTAGATCTAAAAATTATAAATACCGCTCCATCGAAGCATTTCTATGGAGCGGCATTTATAATTTTTTTTTAGTTATGATCATTATTTGAATTCAAAATAGGTAATATAACTATTGTACTTTTAGAATTAAAGTCGTAATCTTTGTCAGTATAACCAAAACAACAATATTAATGATTAAATAAAAATATAAAATCCTAAAACAAATGATTCAGATGAATAAAACCTAACCCAAAACATTTATCTATTGATATATCAAATTTATCAATGCATTATATTACGCAATGCGTACGAATGTTATAGATGATAGGTACTCGTTGAGATAGTGAATAGAATTGTGTCAATGAAGCCAAAGCAGACGAAGCGTTGGCACGAGAAGCAATTAAAGGGCATCCAGAGAACTAGACCAATGTCGCTTTTCTCGTCTTACATACAAACATCGTAAATAGAAAATTGGTACTGAGAGTACGCGCGAAAATACATCTGCAAATATATTGCGTACATCTGCGAATACTTTAGTACGCGCGAAAACATATACAAAATGTTGTTTGAGTACTTGTATTTATTTGTTACTGCAGCACGGCTCCGGCTTTGTGTGTACTAATGGGCTAACGGGTGTACTACTATACTAACGGGTGTACTAATGAAACTACCGGGATAAAATATAACCTCTTATAATCCTGAGAGTCTACACATCGGTGAAAGAATTTTTGAAATCGGCTGAGTAGTAGGAGATTACCTCCGTCAAACAAACAAACTAACATTATCTCTTTATAATATTAGTATAAAATAGATATAGATTGGTAGTAGATGCAAGAGACATGCTGTACGTGAGTAGGTACGTGCAAAATAGGTATACATCTTCTAATAGGTACATATCTTTTAATATGCAATGATGAATATAATGTTATCTTCTAGACTTAAAGACAAAGTATTCGTATACCTCTATTCAAATATGATTACTGTTTTTCTAAAATCGAAAAACTAGAAATGAAGATAGAATATTTTTTTGTCAAGTTTCTATTTCCGTATATCTACGAGTACAATATTTTAATTGAGTCTGGTGGTTCTTTTCCGTGTTTTTGTCTCTATAAAATAATTAAAAATGTATTCCTCATTTTCGAGAATCTATTTAGGTGTGACTTGTAAAGGTCCTTGCTTTTATAGTGATACTTTTGTAGTAAAACAGTAAATAATTTTTAACATTTCTAGTATTTTTGTGTCAAATCGATAAATATTAGTGCTCCCTTGAACTTTTCTTAAATGATGATACTCAGTCAACTATTACATATTCATAAGTTTATGATTTAAAAAACTCAGAATTTTATCTAATAAATATTTTTAACCCTAGCTCACTAACCTTAATTTCGAGTAACGTTATCACTAACCATTCGTAAATTTTACGACGGATTAAAACTTAATTTTTTATATAATCAACTTTATTTATGACATGAAATGACCTTAATTAGTAGTCTTCGTTTTCTTATAATCAAAATAACAATAAATTTTTTAGACATAACCTACATTGAACAATGATTGCACATAGCAACAATATGCTCCCTGCAGATTGCTTTTTTGCAGCCCTTGCAGAAGGTCGTCGTCATACGACGTTTTTTTGCAGGGCAGTAGCTGCATGTTTTGCGAGTTTTGGGAACGTCTTGAATAGGTCCTTCCAGAGGGTCATCAATCTTTAAGATCTCCGCGATGCTTTGCTTCAAATTTCGTGGCAAAGTTACAGTTTGATATCTCTCTCTCAGCCAAGGTTTCATTAGGTCGTCTACCATTTCAAATACAAAAAGCCTTCTTTTCGTCGGTTTTTTACCGTTTCTGATCGCATTGGAGACGTAGATGACATAGGCATTTACTAAAGACAGATTTAGTATGTCGTAGAACAAGCACAGCAAGATCAATTACATATGTCAAAAAAACAACAAAACATTAAATGTTACATTAAAAATAGTGATCTATTAATGATATAATAATCTACAGTAATTATTACGTCTTATTATAACAGAAAAATAATACGTTCCTATAGTAATTATAGGAAAAAAAATATATACAAATAAATGCACAACCTTGAAAAAAAGTTACATAGCTACTAACCTTTCGTATTTTTTACGACGATCAGGCGATATATCGGAAACTAAGTATCGTGCATCCGCAATGAGTACTTGCGGGTCACTAATGCAGCGAATTAGGAAGGTACTGGAAGTGGGTGGGGTCGCGGAGGTGGGGATCTTACCGAAACACAAAATGTAAAGGTAAGCGTCGTAATTTTTACGAATGGTTAGTGATCTAGGGTTAAACAACAAACCTTGGCTTTATGTGATATTATGAAACCGTTTAAAAGATAGGGCTAACTTACAATGTCATCCAATCAACCTTGCTTTTGATTAATATGTTCGTATATTTTTGATATAGCAATTAACTAATATGATAAATTTTAACTTGACGATAAATTCCAACTAGACAACTCCAACTGGCGAATGTAAGCGATAGGTTTATGTGACATAACCTATATTTAATTCGATAGTCCCAATATTCAAATAACGCATATTTACTCAGCCAAATAATATGTTTCGCATAGGCAAACACGGCGATAACACAATTATTTTTATATTTAATAATATTGAGCGAACTTCCGCTGGCACAATCCACTCGGTTATCGTACACATGGTTCGAAACTAGATCTTTTTCCCGGTTCACTTTACACAAACTAATTACTCACATATCAATAAACCTATTTGTTCTGGAATAATCTCATTAAAAGCGCAGTTGAAACATTTATTGGCGAATGTTTCCTTGACGCTTACAGAAACAACTCCGAAGTAGCTGAGGTACTATCTATAGGAAATTCCTGAATTCAATTATCAGCATCCATAATTGCCTCGGAACAATTACAATAAATGAAGGAAGGAATAGACAACATGCAAATAACTAACAATTTACAATTACAACAGGCTAATCGTCTAAATTACAATTGCAAACGCGATAAAAAATATTTTCTGTTTTATGCAAAACGCAAGCTGACATGCTTCACGTGGAAACTAGGTTTACAGCATGGAAACACAAACATTTCCAAACTCCCGAATGCATGAGTTGAGTGCGTTTTCGCAATCGGCAGTCTCCTTGCAAAGTGGGCATAAACATTTTCCGAGAACTACTAATCCGCCTGTGACTCCATGTCCCAACTTTTTATCGTCCCAATGAATTTCATAATAGTTCAGCGTTCCATTTGACATTGAACCGAATTAAAAATTGTTATCGTAGGGCTTGACACATTTGTATACGAGTTCACTCGCGCTCTTGTGAAACAATCGTAGCATTGAAACAGTGGAGAGCCTCATTAACATCTTTTTCTATTCTGCTTTAATTATTATTTAATCGAATTTTAATGTCCTTTACTATTCTAGTATGACGGTCACTGTCCATATTCATCTATTAGCATATTATTATTACACGTTTTTTTGTGCCCACGTTATACTTTTCGGTTCCATCAAAGTTGTTATAAAAGTTTTAAAAATTGCCTCAGAATTGTTCCTCCTGACAAAGAGATCGATGCTCAAGGTCAGTCCATGGGGATGTCATAAAACCAAGTAGTAAAGCGGCAGCTCTTGTGCAGAGCTGTTTTGTACTCGCACAATGCAATTTGAAATGGTTTGTCAAATTACTCCCAGCCCTTTCTTGTTCCCGTTCACGGTACAAATTACCGAAGGACGTTGGAACTGGGTCACTTCGGAAATAGTTTATTGTTATCGGCTAGCCTGCGCACACGCAACGCTCGCACACACGCTCTCCTGAGTTCGATTTTCAACGATAACGCACACAGCGACCCTTCAACGAGGGTTCATCCTCTACTGGTCTCGGAAGTCCTTTAACTGGTTGACCTTCGAATTTTCAATGCGGCTACCGAGCTCGAGTTCAGACGTCTTCCGCTTTCGTACGAAATTGAACATAGATAATTTTTCTAAGGTCAGCGGGTTCGTAAAATTGAAAAGGTAACAAATTTGTGTTTTTCAATATACAGCTTCATAAAGAGGCGCTAAGGTCGAAGTGGTTTTGATCTATTCGTTTTATTACGAAGTTACCCTTGTGCACGACGTTTATTATTTACGACTTAGGTAATGCTTTCGACAGACCCTTCCTATTAGCGCTTTAGAGTCGACTCTATGCGACTAATAAACGATTTCTTTGGTTCTTGTCTGTTAGCTTAATGCACTTATATGGTCAATAATTCTCTGCTAATTCCTCTACAACCTTGACCAAGCCCATAAATTAATTGTACTCGCTTGTCATAAACGGCAGTCAAAATCTACGCATAAAATCTGATTGTTCACAATTTTATAGTCAATTCGATTACTGGCAAGTTGTAAAATAAGTTGGAGCTTCAAGGCTTCCAAACAATAACGCACACATAGCGCGGGGTATACAACACAATGGACTCATAGATAACGCATAGAGCTATCAATTTGGTCTAGCTCACTACAAATCTGTGTTCGCATCCGGAGTAGGGCGTTGTGTACGAATGTGTGGGACCCGCACACATTGCCACATTTCCCACAAACCCCCACTCTGAGACACGCACACAAACAAAACCTAGTACCTAGAGTAGAGAGTACTAAAACTAAGCGATCGTGAACGAAAGTGCACGTTTTAGATGTATTTCTGGCTACAAGCGTATGGGTAGGTCAGTACTATTATGACTAAAATTCTGATAAGAATCGCTGATTTATCACGTGCGTATCATTAGCATGATATAATCATAGGCATTGTTTATTCAGTGTCGCATAATTTTTCTTTCATTCATCAACAATTTGTACTTACGTTGAAGCAACTTCCAATCTCTAAAACGTGCCGTACGCTCGTAATTTCTAATCTAAATATTTTGCTCTCAATGACTAGCACTCGAAGACTTTGTTCTTTGTTTATATACCTATCGTATCTTACTAAACGTGACCGTAGAAAGTGTAGTGAAACAATACAATCATTTGTGTTGGTCAGAATATTTTTTATGAGTCAGGTTGTGGTTGGACGATGATTCAGAGCTAAGAGGCACCATTTAGAGGAATTTAGAGGAACTCAGTGCAAAATGGATCATCGTTGAATTTAAACAAACCAAGGTCATAAACGCGAGATGTTGATGGAGTGTGAAATTTAGCGAGGATCGAAATACTTTTGATTTTAAATTAATATTGCCGTTTTGATTACACACATTTTTCAAAAATCTGTTATTGACATATACTTATTAGTCAGGGACAGAATTATAATTATTTTGTGATTAACATACTTATAACATTATTTCAAAGTCAAACTAAACTAATACAATAGGTAATTTTTTATTAGATATTTTTGGAAAAATTCTTTGAAAATTCAAAATGCATATCTTTATTACTTCCTTGAATGACTTAGATTTAGTAGGTATTCTTAGTATTGTATGTTTTATTCGTAGATATTTCGACTATTTCTGGCAATAGAGCTTTTAAATTGTTTTTTTATTCATTTGTGCATAATGTTCGTGAATGGAAGATGACTTAAAAGAATAAGTACCTACTGTAATAAACATGTACTAATAAGATTAAGTCCCATTTACACGATGTAACTTTCTTGTTTATTGTTTACAATTAAATTTACTGTCATTAAAACATGCATGGTCTAATAAAGCATTGTTTTAAACATGGAAGTCAAATATTGATTCAATTGATTTAATTGTATGCCTACTTCTATGGGAAAAAGGCGTGATTATATGTATATTGTTTGTTTGATTGATTTCATGTAACAAGCAAAAACCTTGCATCGTGTAATTGTACTTTCCCGTGTTCATTTAGTCCTAAAAAGAAAATAATTACATTATATTTTTTGGCTACCAAAGTACACCAATTTTATGACGTTAACTATAGTCAAAAGTCAAAAGTCAAAATATTTTATTCAATAAGATCATAAAAAAGACCACTTTGACATGTCACGTTCTTAAAACTAGGGGATTCTATTGCCTGTTCCAACGCGATTCCCTACACCAGAGAAAGAAGCAGGCAAGAACCTGGTGATGCGGGCCTAGCATTTTTTTCAGTGGTCCAATAACTGAGTTGGAGCATGTTCAGTCCCAAGCGTTTTTGTCATCTAAATAATCTGATATTTTATAATAAGCTTTGTTTAAAAGATGACGTTTAATTTGCTTTTTAAATTTGTTAATTGATAAGTCTTGCAAATCACTTGGAACTTTGTTAATAACTTTAACTATACCTTTAGGTTTATTTAATCTTGCAACAGAAGCGCGGTTCACTGATAATTTTGAAATTGGGACAAAGATTGCATTTCGCGATAGATAGGATTTCTTACACAATTTTCGATTCGCTAAATGTGACACCAAAACGAAGATATGAAAAGTACAATTACTCGTACATTATATTTGTACGTGATGTGTGAGTACATACATGGTAAACATTTCAAAATATAATATGAATCATGAAATTGATCAATATTATTAACATAATGTATATATTATGATAAAATATTTAAATTAAATTCTATAAAAAATAATAAATAGTTGTTTTAAAATTCTTGTTGGCTTTTAAATATGGGAAAGTTTATTACATTCTTATTAGAGTCAACAATGAGAAGAAACTGTCTTTTTTTTTTCGTAAATACTTATATCTATCTATATTGTACAGGTTGTAGGTTGTAGTTTTTTTATTTATTCATATACACAAACAACACACAAACCAGAAAATGATCATAACAAATTAAAAGATTTATAAGATAAAGGTTTGAGCTAGGTTCTATTTCATAACATGTGTACACATAATAGCCAGAGTTACCAAGCTTCAAAATAAGTCGGTACATTTTTAAATGATTATCTATACTAATATTATAAAGAGGTAAAATTTGTTTGTTTGACGGAGGTAATCTCCGAAACTACTGGACCGATTTCAAAAATTCTTACACGGGTGTGTAGAATGAACTGTCCGGGTGGTTATAGGCTATATTTTATCCCGGTAGCTTCATTAGTACACCCGTGCGAAGCCGGGACGTGCTACTAGTATAGAAATAAACACATTTTTTTTCGTCTTTTTGATGATGGTATACCTAAATAAACCTCATGGTTTAAGTCTTCACTTTTTATCTTTTCTTTATCAAACTTTTCTCTTAATGACGTATTTTACAATTTCGTCTTCGAATAACACAGACGACACGTCACTCAATAAACATTGATTTTACGAGTACACCAAACGCACCAAGAAAAAGGATTGAAAATATTTATTTTAAAATTTACTTGAACTTACATTGCAAGATTCAATGTAAAAAAGAATGTAGAAAAGAAAAAATAATGAAATATGAAATTATGATCACGACTGTATATATATGACTGGGTGCGGTAGACATTTCTTTCAGATCTTTTATGTAATTCATATTTGGTACATGCCCACATTTTGCAGAAGTTAAATAGCACAATAAAGCAGATATAAAAATCACCCCAAAAACTATCACGTAACTGATAGACGTAAAGTAAGGAAATCAAAACCGAGTCGCTACAACGTTACGTGGCCATTACATAAAACCTTTCGTATACTTTCTCTGTCAGCAAAATTTAGCCTTCTATGTTATGCAACGACACGAAATGGCAGCGGTAAATTTCATAATTCCGCTGAGAAGATCCGACGCTCGTGATGAAACCTGGCGTATGTGGGAAGGTATTTTGGAGAATTGCAGCTTTCTTTTGTACTTTTCGCAATACTTTAAGGCTAAAAATACTTTTAAGCTTACGTTTTCCTAAAAAAATATGTATCATAAGTATAAGTAATATTCATTGGTTACCATACCACCATAACACATGCATTAAATTCCTTAGCTTGGGATTGGGACTAAATGACGCTGTGTCCAGGGATATTTATGTATTAATATTTTCTTTAATATTTCTGATGTGATTCTGAATAATATTGTATGTCAAAATTTCAATTCCTCTAACTTCACTTCTTCATCTAAATTGTATCTCTGATTATGGTTCATCGCTGTTTTTAATGTTTAGTCTGAGTATTCGTGAAAACCTGTAATTGGCTTGTAAGGAGCTGTTTCATGGTTATGAAGATCTTATTTTGTCTTACAAAATGTACATTTGCGTTGATGGTTTAAAATGTGTAATTATGAATCTATTCTTAAACATTAGTTATTTTGTTCATAAAAACATTGGCCTACTTTTTACTTGTATTGTTGATACTTATTTAAATTGTTTACTTTTCCTCACCACACTTAACATTCACTGGTGTAAGCTTTCGAATGTAAATAATTAATACAGGAAACTATAAATTGTGGGAAAACATGACTAGTATAGAAATAATTGTCAGCAGATTTATTAAAATACTTTATAAATGAAGTAACTTTCTAAAAACTGCTCGGATGACCTTGAAAACGTTGTTACAAAACCGCGGGCCGTTCGCTCACCTCCCCCCCCCCTCTAGCTCTACGCACACACTACAAGCATGTCAGTGTGCGCCCGCGCATACTAACACACAACTATGTCAGAGTAGATCAGCTGGGAAGGAGTGGCGAAAAGAAAGACCATTTAGGGAAGATTCCTTACGCAAAATATTAGAAGTTATTACTGCAATACGTATAAAGTGTTACAGTTATAGATAAATAGGTTTAAGTGCGTTGAAGCCTTACCTCAAGAATGTAGATATTTCAGCGTTCCGTTTAGTGTATGTTTCTCCTGACTGGTTAGAAGGATAAACCATCTAGTAAATTACAAAGGTACAAAAAAATTGCCTTTATTATTCACTACATATTTGTCCAGATACCTACTCTGAGCAAGTGATCAGTAGGGCAGATGACATTATGGAGCTACCGAGAAAGAAAGACAGAATGAATAATGAGTAATATAAAATGACTAACAGCTTATCCTGATCTATAATGCTGTATCCGCATGCGTCATGGTAATGGAAAATCCATAGAAAAGTCGTAGAATTTCTAACAATAAATATTTCCATTAACTATAAAAATACGCCTCTGCTAACAAAATCACACCTTAAAATTCTGTATGTTTTGAAATCCACCTTCCAAATATATGAAATCCTTGAACGTGGGTATGTGGGTCATGGTCCAATATATGTCTCGTGGGGCCATTAGCATAGTCGAAGACGTATCGATGGATTGCGCAACTGTTGACTTTCATCCTGAAGGTCAAGAGCCATCCTATTTCAAAACGGACCTTGGTCGAGTCTCGCTCACCTCGAACCGCTCGTCTGTAACCGCCGAGTGCCGAGCAAACGGAAGAGATTGCTGCTAATAGATATTAATCAAACAAAGAAGACGTCTTTGAATTTACCTGCTAACTCTGAAGTGTAATTGTTTGTTCTCAACATACGTTCATGAGTACGAAATCAAAACAATAGAAGATAAAGATCATCTTAATAACAGTTCGATAGAAGCTCATGTTTGGTCCACACAAAGCGCTACAGAAGCGAAGGTCAACTAATTTCGCGGCGTGAGAACGCCTCTACATAGACGATTTAATTCATCATAATTTGCTGTAATAACACCAGAGATATTCAAATGACTGCCGACAATCAAATCCGACCTTTTCTAAGACACGTTCTTTATAAATAGTCATCTAAGTGCCGCAGTGATCGCAAAATGTCGAACACGAACTCGATTTGTTTCCGAACCGTTGCAGTTGCGAAAATGCAAGAATATGCCAGCGGGCTCGGCTGCGGCCACGCCGACGCCGAATCGAGGAAGTCTTCATCTCCGGCGTCGGTGGTGTCAACCTTTCGCAAGCGCATTCCTGAACCAACACCGACACCGCATTCGTAAACTCTATGCTCGCTGTTTGTAGTAACTGTTAACAAGTATCTGGCACAAGGGATCGATCGTCAATCAAACGCAAGGTGAGAGTGTAACTGTGGAGCTATTTTAGCATCATCGAAGGTAAAATTCATTCGCGCTTTCGGCCCAAGACTCTCTCGTGCAAGGGTATGGCATTTATAAATAAATACATCTATCAGTTGCCAACGATGATGTGTTTAGGTTTATGTTTAGTCTAAAGATATTAAAATTACGAAACTACTTTTTACTCACTGAGCAAAAGACGCAGTATGCAAAAAACAATAATATTATGGTACGTACGCGTACACACATGAATGAAAAACCAATGACATAACGATAACAAATAATGTAAAGCGTGAAGCTACTCTGAGTTATCAGACAAATTATCATAATGGCAATGATCTCATTTGACTCTACTCGGCACTGATTAAACAAATAATTTGGACAGTTCCTTGTTTAACAACGCAAAAGAAAATTATCTGAGATAACACGATCGATTCTTATATTTCCTGGGATTATCGGAAAAGTAAACATGGTGACAGTAAACATGATAACGGTGAGTCGAAACTCCTAATAAGTTTTGATGAAAGAATGCATTGGAGCATAACGCATGAATGGCAAGTTGTATAATGGTATATGGAGCGTAGTGGAGGGATAGCCAGGAGGCGGCAGTGGCGTGAAGGCCGCGACGGCGCCGAGCTGGGCGTGTTGCTTTGCTCGCTGCCACGCGCGCTCCACTATATCCTGCTTGACAACTATCGACTTACATCACTATCGCTTACTGTCACTTCGCACGTTAGAAAAGGGGTCCGCCTGTTACCAAGCACTATTGTACTCGACTTGTCATTGAATAATAATACAACTTCCCAATCTTGCGGCCTCTTCCTTATTATTAAATTATTCAAATTGACGTTTTCCTAACGTCATTAAGAATTAATTTGTAATAGTGCCCCCACACAAATCCGCGATGCGACGCGATGCGAGCTCGCGTCGCAGAAATTCGCATCGCAAGTTTCTGCGATGTGACGCGATGCGACGTCGTGCGAATTTGTGCGGCAAACCGTTTAGTAGGGCGACCATTCCTTCAAGTGTAGTCAGCCGTACTGGACGTGTTTATAATGGATCGCAAAAAGATTATTGCACTGCTGTTATTGTTAAAAAGAAATAAAAGAAAAAGAAGATTCTGGGTTCATCCATTTATTACGATTATGAACTCTGATGGGAACTATTTTACTCAAAAGTACTATGCGTTGAGAACTGAAGAAGATAAATTTTTTGATTATTTTAGAATGAGCATATCTTCATTTGAAGAACTTTTGAGTGTATTATTACCATGCCTTCAAAAACGATCGTACAGGGGAAGAATTCCTGTTATGCCTTTGGAAATGCTGGGACTGACTATCAGGTAAAGTAAAACAAAATGTATTTATTGACTTTATTGAATTTTGTTTCTTTTTTTGCGAAAAATCAAATGTGTGATTATCAGCAGTTAATAGTAATTAATATTATGTAAAATCAAACTCTTCTTCCGCCGACAAAGCGCTATAGGTAGAATAATTATCACTAGGTGAATTAATTTCATCTTCCCCTGCGTTTGATGATTGTTCGTGTGATAAATGTGGAATTGGTGTTTGGTCTGCATTTGATGATTGTTCGTTTGATAAATGTGGGCGTGTCAGTGGTGTTTCGTTTGCAGAATGTTGAGTTTGATGGCCTGTGTAGCGCTGGTAGTTGCTAGGCTGATTGGAGGAACTATAGAAGGCTTGATATGCTGGTTGAAGTAAGTCAGTTAAAGTTTGGAGAACACGACTTTGAAAAATAAGTGTTTTGTTCTCATCCAATTTTTGCAGAGACGGTAGAATTCCCTTAAAAAAAGACAAGTGCCTGTTTTCCGGTTCCTTTAAAATGTTAACAATTTCATCTTCAAACTCATTTGCCTTTCTTTTTCGCGGCCTCTGTTGGTATCGTATTGGAAATTTTTCAGATCTTTCTTGATTCTCTTGCCCAGGTGGTGCTTGCATTTCCGTTTCATTAATGCTATCTGTTGTCTCATTTTGTAAATTTTTTTTAAGAAATAATAACTGCTTGTACAGATGGTATTCTTTGGTAGATTTTGCTCCTGTTCCAGATCGCGTTTCGTCTTTAAGTTTCTTTAAGTACTTTTTAAAGGAATCGTTGATCCCTCTCCATTTTTTTAATACTTCATTACCTGTAAATTATATAAAATTAATCAATAAAAATACATAAATGTAGGGGTATCCCTATGACATTAAATATATACATAAAAGAAACCATTCATATGTTTAAAAATGTTTTATCGATCTAGTGAGCGAAGCGAACGAAGATCTTAGTGGCAAGTGAGGTGATTTTGCATTGTATATTTGTTTGTTTGTATGTTCCGGCATAACTGTCGAACCGTTAATCCAATCTTCATGAAACTTGGTAGGTATATAGGTAGTGGTAAGTGGTTTACCGGCTAACCTAATGAGCTGAATCGGTCGAGGGGTTGTAAAGATATTTGGTTCCGAAGGAGATGAAAAAAAAAAAAAAAGTTGTGCAAATACATTGAGTGGGGTGTCATATGATAGGGCTTTGTTTGTACATTCCAAAATGGTTTTATTTTTTATTCTAAGATGTAAGGTTTGTGAATAACTTCGTTAAATGTAAAAAAATCATGACTGTTATAACCTGAGCTCCCATTTCTATAAGTTTTGGTGAAATTGCAGCTCAGAAAATCGTTCTTATTCTTCTTTATCATTTTGTTGGTGTTTCTAACTCCTAACTCTTTTTGGCGAACCTAACGACTTTTTAATGGAAAAAGGATTCAACTTACTAAATAGTTTCCTTGAACCAATGTCACTACTACCATTTCACAACGAACAAAATACCAAAATGTTTTAAGTCGAAACACCCTCGTAAAAACTTATGCTCTTACAAATACCATCAAGTATTTTTTATAGAAATATAAGTAAATTAATGCAAAATGATTTTGGACAATGTTTGAAATAACCGCGGGCGACACATTTGTCATTGAAAGTAGTGCTATGACAGAATCAAAACAATAATATGACATAATAAATATACCTAAAAGAGGTTTAGAGCCTGAGGTTTGACTCTAAATTCATGGAGTTTTTAATCAAAACCTGTATTGTAAATTATGCACACTCAAAATCGCTTTACTATTAATTAAAGGAATAATAATCGGCTTTAAAAACTTTAGGTACTTAGTTCTCATTAGATCCTCAATTTTTTTAGTAGGCCTCTGAAGTAAATTCTTTCAAACACAGATAAAAAATAATATACACAAACACCGGCGAGCGAGATCTCGTTCGAGGCGAACTACTAGTGTATGTATTTAATGTCATATTAGGGTAAGTACTTAAATTTTTTAGTGTCGCCACAATTTTTTTTTAATTTTCAATTTTTTTTTCAGATTTTTGGCAACGGGAGATGAATTCAACGATATGCATTTAAACTATTATAGAGGTGCAAGTACAATAGCGAAAACAATACGATTGGTGTGTAACGCAATATGGGATCGCTGTTTACGTCAAAACATGCCTGAAATAACACAACAGCTGTTTGAAGAAATTAGTGCAGATTTTGACATGAAAGCCAATTTCCCTAACTGTTTAGGAGCCATTGACGGCAAACATATTCGTATCCGTAGTCCTGCAAATAGTGGATCACTGTTTTACAATTACAAAGGTTATAATTCAATTGTTTTGTTGGCTATTACTGACTCGAAATACAGATTCATCTATGTGGATATAGGAGCATATGGAAAGGAAAGCGACTCCACGATTTTCCACAACTCGAAACTTTATGACTCACTGATGAAAGGTAGCTTGCCTATACCAATATCGAAGCCGTTGCCAGGCTTTCAAGAACCGGTCCCGTTTGTTTTCGTAGGAGATGAAGCTTTTTCCATTTCAAATAACGTTATGCGCCCTTATTCTGGCAAGCATTTAACCGTTAAACAAAGAATATTTAACTACCGTTTGAGTAGGGCAAGGCGATATGTCGAGTGTGCTTTCGGCATACTAGCCAACAAATGGCGAGTATTTCATCGACCCCTTAACGTCTCAATTGATTTTGCAGTCGATATTGTCAAAGCTTGTTGTATATTACACAACTTTGTACTGAAACGCGATGGATTACAATCCCCCGTAGAAATGATCATAGATGATTCTGAACTTCAAAGCCTACAGACGTTGAATGCAAGAATAATGAGTGCAAATGTAATAAGAGACAAGTTTTCGAATTATTTTTCTAGTGACTTTGGAGCCTTGAAGTGGCAATTAAAAAAAATTTAAAAATATGGAAGTACTTGCTTAGTTCTAAATAGTTAAGTCAAGATAAATAATGAGCATAGGACATCAGAAATAAGTAATAACAATTTTAAAACCAAATAGGTCAGAAACACGATATTAGTTGATGCTCATTATTTACCTTGTCGTACTGTACACTTTATTGCACTGAATTACATTTATTCATAGAAGTACGAATAGCGCACCAGATTCTGGAAGCCCTCTTACACGTTGTATTGTTGTAGAAATAAAAGTACTTACCAAGTTTTGTTTTTTCACTGTTTTCTTTGTCTTGGAAATTTGGAAACAAACTTTCACAGACGCTCTTCCACGCATCTTGCTTCATAAATTTATTTTTGTAATGTTCATCACTTGTGTCCCAAAGAACGGGACGCTCCTCAATTAAAGATATTAAAAAATCTATATCATATTCCGCCATAGCCGCGCGTCTTTCTCTACGACGCGCGACGAACGAGAAGTTTTGCTTCAAATTGTCTATGGATTAATATTATGAACTTTAAGGTCGCTAAGGTTTTAAGCGAATTAATTTTTTATTTAATTGTCTCAGAGAGGACTAAAAATGGTGTCACCTAGGATGACGTAATATGGCAGGAATGTGCGATGCGAAGCAGATCGCAAATTCTTGCGATGCCATCGTGCGAATTCGCGCGATATCGCAGATTTTGACAATGCGACGCGACGTCGCGGATTTGTGTGGGAGCCCTTAATTAGCATTTCTAGATCGATTACTGTAAATTGTCGCTGGGCGTATTTGGTTGGCGTGAAAATGTAAACGGACAGTTTAATTTGGTCGATCATTTCAGTGCAATTGGAGCATGAAATCGTTTACAAGCATGTATAGGCTTAGACTCATGTGATTTTCTGCGACTGTGACCAAGCGGGCCAGTAACGTCGGTCATGCTTCAGAGCATGCTTTGATCTAGCCTTTAGGTAATTGAGAGTAATTGCTTTAGAATTCGTAAGTCCAGTATCAAATCAATATAATCAAATCAAGATAAAACTGTTTCTAGTAACTTTTTTGGCCCGAGTTTCGACCACGTTCAACACTCGGGGCCGTTCAACTATCCGCTGGTCACACCAAAAATCAGAATAATATTAAGACTCAATATTCCCTCTGCTCTGAGACAAGCCCACGACAATTTCGACTTTTTTCATCTTCTCTACTTCTTTCTTTTTCGTTCTCTCCATATCCTATTCAGCACCTTACGCGGCTATTTCTTCACTGAGCATAGGGTTAATGACGTTTGGCTGTGTTACTTGCTTTTACCAACTACGACATTTTCCATCATAAAAATGTTCTTATAATGAGATCGACCTTCCACGTGATGACAACTTAACCATAGAGACGAGACAATATGATTCTATTTCTGTCTTGAATAGGAGGCATCTTTAATTTCTGCAGCTTGGAACTCGAATACCATGTTACATTTTGTCTTGTTTTTTTCACACTTTGCTTGAATAGTGTATTATGATATAATATTATGATAGTATACTATAATGATAGTAATATTATGACTTATATTTTTATACACAAAATACACAAAGTTATTTAAGTACAAGCTGTATTCGAATATTGTATTATTAAAATAATTATCTGCAATACACGTGGTAACAGTTGTTTCGAGTCATTGGTTTGTATTTAACATTGTTTATTATTGTTTCATTAATTTTGCTTTCGTTAATAAGTACCTAACCTACACTATCATTACTATCGAATATATCGATAGTACGATTTTCCATTTCGGAAAATATATTTCATGCTGTTATCACTTCCAATGACAAACAACGTGACGTAGATATTATTTAGCGATATTAATGTTTTTCACAAATCAATTTGGAAACCACGTGTGAAATTTTCATAACAATTTACGTTTTCTACATCATTTTAGTATTTTTCTTTTTTATCTTTGATGATAAATTAAGTAAGTATCTATAATCAAATTTTAATATTTTAAAACATGTCAAAGTAATATTTATCAAGATGACAAGCAGGTAATGTGTCTGGAATCAAAAATAGCCTGTGTCATCGTTAGACACATTACATAATTATTCAATTCAAACATGTTTTACAAATTGTCCCTTATGGTGCTCCCACACTGCTGTTAAATAATGTTAAGTAACGTTAGTAAACATTTGTTAGCTAACATTTAATCACCAAAGTCAAAAAATGTTTTCATGTTAGTAAATGTTAATTAACATTTTTGAACAAAATTTTGTTTGTAAACATTTTATACAGGTGACGGCGGGGTATGCGGTGAGTCGTAACACTTTCCATCAGTGTAGGAGCACTTATAACATATAACAGTTCCTAACAAAATGTAAGAATTGACAACATTTGTTAGTAAATGTTTTAGTGTTCAAAAATGTTTATAAACATTTTGTAACAGCAGTGTGGGAGCACCTTAAGTTAATAAATTGGAAATACAGCAAGATGAAACCACCAAGAGTGACTGTAACATAACCAATATCAAGAGCTAATGTTCATTTGTTTGACGGAGCTAATCTTCGAAACTACTTTGCCGATTTCAAAAATTCTTTCACCGATCTCTAGAAAAGACTGTCGGGATAGTTATAGTCTATATTTTATCCCGGTTGTTCCATTAGTACACCCGTGCAAAGCCGGGACGTGCTGCTAGTTTACCTATAAAATTAAAAAAAAAAGACGTGTGGCACTCGAGGACTGCCGCGGTAAAGCTATTGCATGCCACCTAGAGGCGAGTTGCTGAACTAAAGTGACAAGCGTTAGGTTATTTTCGTTACGGAATTCCTGGATTTGGTCTCCACGCTCAAGGCCCGCGATAGAAGCTATGCAATAGCTTAATAATGTTGATAAAGAGCACAGATTCTAGATAGGTAATAATTTATCTAACTGTTAAATAGTGTCTTTAAATAGGTAATTAAAATATCTATGCACAACTTCAAAATAACACAAATGGCATTGAAATACAATAAGTAATATTCATTATCCAAATTCAATGTACAAAAACAACTGAACAATGGATTACATAATGTTTCCAAGTAATAATTTCAGTCAAATAAGTATAATTTTCGTAATGTTTCAGTAATATTTGGCAATTGTGGGGAAAGTTGGGACTTTTTTCTCAATTGTACGCTCCACTGGCATTACAATTTCTAGGCTTACAACACAGAGTTGCAAAGGTTTCGTAAACCATATTGTGCACTAGTTGCGCCCCGCGGTGATACCTGCGAATAGTTTCCGTTGCCGTAGAAATACCGAGATCAAAAGTAGCCTATGTGTTTATGCAGGATATGAGCTATCTTAGTAAATTTCATTATAATCTCTCCAGCAGTGAATATTCAGCTTAGAAACAGGGAACATGAGCAAATGATACTAAAAGCTAATATTATTGTAATGTACATGCAAACTAATAAGTACTTACTATTGTTATTTTTAACTAGCAAAGAGCTGGCCTGATTCAGATAAAACCGACTTAATTTATAAATTTTTATTTTTTTCAAGGTAATATTTTATTTCTATGGAAAACTGACACACAGTTTTAGTTAAAATAAAAAAAAGTAGTTATAATAACACCATTTCATTTAGCTTAAGAACAGCTGAACCGATTTTCACGGTATTGAAAATTATGTTGATCTTGAAATTGTTTCCGGTTTCAACCCTCAACCTCCTCGAAGTTTATAAATTTAAAAACAATTTTTTGTTCATTTCGTATAGAGTAAAAAATTAACGCCTTACTTACAACTAAGATTGGGTATTTAATCATTTACTTATTGGAGATCATATCTACAACTTAAATAAGAAGTAACAATGAATTTGATATAGGAAACCAACTAAAAATTCTCGCGATTATTATCCAAACTAAACTTCCATTGACTGTGAAAATGATGAAGTTATACAATTTGAATCATTTATCAATAAAATACTGTCATTTTAAACCTACACATAGATAAGCACATAACTAGCTTCTCACCTTCTAAAACTAATCTAGCTCATTTATTATCTACTACAATTCAATTAACTTAGATTGATATCAATCCGATAAAGAAATAACGATCACCAACAACCCATTACTTTTTATTGTAATATATTTCACTACAGCAATTTATTTTCAAGTAGAGGCATAAGTAGCTTAGCAACTAGAGTTGTTAATAAAGCAAATATGGTTTGACATTCAGTTGATCTTACACACCCGCTCGGCTTCGATTCTGTTTTGCGGAAAGCATCTCATTGCAAGGAACGATTTGAGAAAGATTTTGAATATAGAAGTCATGAATTATTATTATCCAAAAATAAAGGTAAGAAGAAATCTATAAATGGTATAACGACATACATAATATTTGGGCAAACCTTTTACTACTAAAACATAAACATACTGACGGAAGCAAATTAAGTACTGAATTAGACACATTAACATAATAAATACGAAAGGATTAGACGGTTCAAACGATGAAAAAACTAAACCACGTGGAAATAAAAATGTATCTAATAAACACCATTTTGTTTAGTGACACCCATCTAACAAAGTTCGAATGTTAAGTTACTTATGAGTGTTTAAAGTATACTTAGTGCTAAGCTGTTTGTGACAACTACACAGGCAGTTATAGGTACAATTATCTTGTTTAATTCCTCCTTTTAAGTGGCATTACTGTCATAAAATCTATAAAGGGCTAACAATCTACTTGGTATGGATCGTGTGAGCTACTGTTATGTAGGTATTCTAGGCTGTAAGCCTAATTAATGTTGACTGAATTATATAAGAAGTTTTGCTTATAGCGGTAGACGTCAAATTCATCGTAGTGCTATCGATCAAATTTGAAAGAAAACAAGAAATAAATCAGCCCTCTATTTTCTTTCTTGTTTTCTGATACCACACACAATACACTGTGATTAAAGGTTATCCTATGCGTCAAACTAGAGCCACTGCTTATTTTATCTCTTTATTAAAATGAACGAAGGAGTTTTAGAAATATTCAGTTTGTGATAGCTATCATAATAGGTAATATATGTTTTTATTTTAATACCTGTGTAATAGTTTTATTTTGTATCGTTTCTGATAGCGCGGTTAAATCACAGTTGTAATATCGCGGTAACGACATCTTAGGAAAGCAAAGCTTTAGGCATATTTCTAACCTTGATACTCGGACTGTTTGAGATATTTTTTAATCGATATAAACAAGTTTTGTAAACAGTTGTATTGTCTTCCTGTTTGTTTTAAATTATGTTATTGGTATGTGATAGTGTTGGTTTTCGCTAGTAGGTACCTACTTACGGCTTAAGAAACTTTATTCTCGTAAGTAAATAATTAATATTATTTAAATAAGTAGGTAGGTACTTAAGATAAATGTCATAACAAGCCTAGTAAGTACTTACCTACCATTATCATCCATCATCCACAGCTCATAGTTACCTACTACTGGGTGTAGGCCTCCCTTTCCGCCACATTACTCGGTCCTGCGCTATGCCAAGCCAGGATTGACCGCAACTTGTCTTAAGTTGTCAACCCATAGCGCCATGGACGACCACGATTCCTATGACTGATGGCCGGTCCTCGGCCACCATTCGGTTAAGACTTTGCTCCACTTGCCATCACCTCGTCTATCCAAGTATCCAGCTCAATTCTATACTTATACTAGTACTTATAATATGAAATGAAATGAAATGAAATGAAATGAAATGAAATTACTTATAATACCTACTCTTAAATTAAATTGAGGCTGAAATTGTAGATCATTCCAATAAATTGTGTTGGCATTTCATGATTTTGAGTACTTACCTATACCTAGATAAAAATAGGCATTTCTAATTTTATCTATCCTGGTTTTTAGTAAGGAAAATATTCATTTGCAATATAGCCATTGATTTTAAAATATTTAATTATCTACTTACATATTTTTAGTTCAGGTATGTACTTACCTAATTAATTTATAATTTCCTCCCTATATCAGAAATATGTTTAACTAACCTGCATTAAAAGCTTTTACAATCGCAAAGTACCTAACTAGTTTATTCAATGTGTTATAAATTTACCTACTTACTTGTGGTTAATTATTTTTTTACTTTATCATCCATTATTTTCAACTCTGTTTTTGTTAATTCGTTGTTACGAAAATTAATTTTATTTTTACATTTAATAATGAAATTTGAGATTAAAGTGACGTCACTAATAAAAATGCTATTTCTGAACCAAATCACCTTCGTTTCCAAACGCGTAAGTAAAAGGCAAAGAGATTGTAACTATTTAATTTTATTTATTTCCGTATTTAAATGTTTACTGAAAAAGTTGTGAAAGTGTTTGGTAGAAGGTTATATAAAGGTCGAAACATTTTAAAAAGAAACAGGCACTTTTATCAAACTCCAATATGGTTCAATTAAGAACACATAGCGCCATCTCTTGGTGATAGGTTGGCATTCGTTTAGATCGAGGCTTTGCCGATGTTGAAGTTTGAAAGTAACTGGGTTAGATAGTGTTAATAGACCAACACTAGATGGCAATGTAGCAAAACTTTATAGATTTATCTGCGATATTACGGTAATTGTACACCTATTAAATTCTCATACAGGTATTAGGCTATTTCATAAAGTATCTAAAATGATCAAATCACTTGATAAATATGCATTTACGAGTTTTTCTTTTATCCATACGTTCTTCACAATTTTATCGAAATTGAAATCTGCAATCTGCGGAAGTTTTAGACTACCCTGTCGCATTCGATGCAAAACATGGGAACTGCACCGTCTCAATGGATTCACACGGACAAAGGAAGGCGAGTCTGAAACGCATCGGTGGTTTCCATACCCTGAAATAGAACATCCTTGCAATCGTATGCATTGAAAGTAAACCTCCTACCGCACCGCCCATTCTCACGCCCCTCTTCATAATAATCCATGTTACTTAGTGCGTCTGTAATAAAACTTAAAATATACATTGTCACTTTTACGAATTCGCACAAGGGTCGTGGAATAAGTCCAATTTGTCCGCTACTAGATTGAGTGTGTGCAAGGTGCGCGTTAGAGGCGCTTATAAACATGTACCTAGGTTTTGAAGCAAAACTACTCATTCATGTTTTTTAATTACATAAACCTAATTTGCATAAACATTAGGTAAGTTTGATTTATTGAGACGACTGGAAATATTGTGTTTTAATCTTGTTTTTCATGGTTGTAATATTTACTTAATAATGCATAATTATAGCCATCGTTTAACCTTCTCATTACATGAATAAGGTACAAACTTATCTACTCACAATAGATTTCGGTAACTACTACGTTATTTTTTGCTGTTAGGTACTTACTTGTTTTTTATTAGTGAATTCATTCTTTATTTAGCTTTTGTTTCCCACTCTCAAGGAAATACTTTGGAAATAAGACTTCATTTTGTCTGACAGTCATTAGCATAGTGTAAGTTAATTACGTAGCCGCTAATGTGATTATGTTGGATGTTTTTTAGTTAGACCATAAAGTCACGCCTATTTCTGCTTAGGAACCTTGAAAATTGTTTAATATCATGGCCTTTTCAATTTTTTTATAAAAACCAATCCTAATTTTTTTATCAATATTTTAAAGGATTTTTACAATCAACCCTCGTTATTTCTATGATTTCACAATACTAAATGTCAGTCTCAATTTTAGATAGTTCGTTATATAAAACAATAGGTAAACATTCAAGTACCATCATTACCCAAATGGCTGCTCGAACCTGAAATATATAAATCTCAGCAATTATTTATGAGTTTTGAATGAATACAATAGCAAGATTACCAACAATGCTCCCTGTTTCGCATCTGACCCCGCTCTAAACTCACAATGCTAAAGAAGCGTTGATCGTATTTTAAATGATCTAGCTTTTGCAACTAGACTTGGGCCAAGGATATCTTGCATAAGGCTTTCTTACTGCTCCTAGCATGACAAATCTGTGAAACTAGATAATACTTAGATAGGTACTTACGTAATCATCGAAAGATTTACCCTTTCAGAACCAATTCGGAATAGATAAGTCCAATACAAAACGAAGGACTAATCCAATTCTTCTAGAATAGCGATTTTTCTTTGCATCGATCGGTAGAAATAACAAGTCTAATCTGCAAGCCATTGAATATCGATTCTTATTACTAAATGTCACTATGTGATGACTGATGATGACTTTTGACCACGCTTAGACATTAGTCTAAAATTACCATGGAAAACCCATTTTAATACATTAAGCTTCAAATAATTATTTTACAATAATGACTTATTTAATAATGCCTATAGTTTCCTATATACAAACCGCGAAAGTAACTATAGGTAGGTAACGTCAAGAACGAAGTTTTCGTCAATTCTTTCAAATGGTTTCCTCAGTGGTTTTTCAACAACTGATAAGTATTAGATGGAGCTATAAAGATGTATACCACGGAAGATTCGCAACCTATTTGATATTGAATCGTTTGTTATCGTAACAGTTGGTTAGGCGCAACCTTGTCTTCGTTTTCAGTTGAAATCAGTGAGCTATGAACATTATGACGGGCCTCAGTTTCGATGATTTCACTTCTATTGCGTTATTTAACGCTTCCCATCACGAACATGTAATGAAAATTGCTAGAAACTTGTAGGTAGAGATGTTTTTATTAAACTCAACATTAATAGTGCCATAACTTCCTTTGGTGGAACAAAAAGCGTAGATTTTAAGATTTAAACGTTCACACGATCGTCAGACACAATAGCGTTTGAATTTCACACAATTATGTACAAAACTAGATAGGATTTTATACGCATTTCGGAGGTTTTACTTATAGTTATCATTATTTCGTAATTATTGGTAAACATCACAAAAAAGAGTACGATAAATATAATAAAAAATATAAAAATATAAAAACAGCTGAAATCATTTGTTTTGAGAATAATAGGCTAATTGTAATCGCTGGCATTTTTTTATTTCAAGTTTTTACATGAGCTGGTAGCCAACTTGCGTATACAATTTTAATCCGCCTAAATGGTCTCAACAATAGCTGCAACAACCATTTAACGACATCCAATCCAAACCTCTCCAAAACACAGCAGCGTTCAAATATACCGTCACCCCGCAGAAATTCGCTCAATCAAAGACAACTGAGCTAGTTGCAACACTCTTTTAGTACAGAGCTGATACGACTACAATTGGTGCAACTATAGAAGTTTGTTGGTGTTGTTGCTAGCCTGAAGTATCCCACGGCTAGGCAAAGGCGTCCTCGAATTTTCCAATCGTTTCGGCACGCCATTAGCTGCCACTGGTTATCGCTAAAGGCGTCCAACTCGCCACGCCATATAAAAGTTTAGTTTATAATTAAACCTTTCACCTTTATAATATTGGTTTGATTGTTTCAGTGCTGGAATGATGGGCGAGGGGCTGCTGACACTGACGTACGGCAAGCACCACGCTTGCATACTGAACGAGGTGGGCGCGGCGTGGCGCGGTGCCCGCTACTCCGACCTGGTGCTGGTGTGTGAGGACGCGGTGCCGCTGGCGGCGCACCGCATCGTCATGGCGGCAGCTAGCCCTCTCATCAGGTATAACACCACTTCCACTGCCTTATTTTGTTTGACTGGCTTCTCTGAAGCTTGACTATTAAGGTTGTTAAGGGATCGCCTAAAAAAGCTAGGCCACACCACCAGGTTCTTGCCTGATTCTTTCCCTAGTGTTGCGTTGGAACAGGCAAAAGAGTCACCTAGCTTATAAGACTACATTTTAAGTGATCTTTGAAGTCCTATTAGCATCATTGGTATTTTCCCAACAGTTATTAATTACAGCACTTGCTTTCAAATTAAGAAACATCCGTGAACCTGACCCTGAAAACGAAGGTACCTAAGTCAAAGTGTCAGTGTGATGCAACCAAACCAGCTAATGTACTCATATTACTCACAAATACCGATCACCTTGACCGTATGTCATCAGTTTTGTAATTGCTAAGACAAAACAAATTGAATTGCACTAATCCACCTACTCATTATCCACCTATTGTTCAAATGACTAAAAGTTTCTTTCAATTGTATTTTTCGATTCATTTTAGGTTTTAGGTTCGTGAATCAATTTTATGAGTATTAGGAAAATAAATGAGGTTAGAATTGTAGTTTAGGTGGAATGATTTCATTGATTTCTGTAAAAGGTTTTTGATAACAATATTTATGTTCTGTTTGTGTTGTTACAGAAAAATTCTGGATGACACCCCATCAGTAGAGAATCCAGTCACCATCCACATGTCAGGCATCAGTAGCACTCTCATGAGGCATCTGCTCGTCTTTCTATACAGCGGCCAGGCTTATATTGAGGTCAGTATCTTACTACAACTTTAAATGATTTTCTATTAAATAAATGTAAAGTTTTAGCTGAAAAACTAATAATCTGTTGTACTTTATTTCAGTCTGGCGAAATAGATGACATGCAAGAGCTCTTCGAATTACTGGAAATCAAATCAGACGTTTGGAAATCAACAAAGGAAAGACGCCAGCAAGCAGAGGAAAGAAACCGATCCTGCGAGCGACTCAAAAACAAAAACCTCAAAACGGACATCAACAGCAATGAAAGCAGTAAACACGACGCACCCTCAGGATCCTCACACTCGGAAAGCGAACGGGTCACACCCAGCGCTGGATTCAGTAAAGACAAGGACAGAGAAGATTCAGAAGGAAGAAGTATAAAGAAAGAAAGCATGTCAACCAGTAGCACCGATGAAAGGGACGATGATGACGGTGATAGGGACAAAGAATGCGGACGGTTAACGGCACGACGAAGAAGCTCATCCAATCCGGTCAATCTGTCCGTTGCAAGGACATCAGAGAATACGGGCAGTGAACACGACGACTCGCAAGATGTGGATGTTGAAACAGTCGCAGCAAAGGTATATTTCTATTTTCATATACTTTTGTTCAAAACTACTGTGTAAAATCTTAAATCATTAGTATTAACAGATTACCTTTTGTTACAGAATATCAACAGGCGAAGATCAACATCGTCAAGTCAAGAAGACCATCCACCTGAAACCACTTACCGACGACAACTGCTATCTGATCGATTAGGACGAAACATTGAGCGAACTAAAAGGAAATCACATTACTTAGAACCACCAGAACTCGACCTACGGACCGTAAAACTAGAGGACTACGCACATCTAAAGCCTCCAGATCAGGATCTAATGTCGCTTGTACAAACGTCTCCTGAAAACTACGTCGTGACACCACATCGGAAAAGAAGACCTGGGTTCCACAATTCGCCTTCACAGAATCCGCCATTCGTATCGTTTGCACCAAGCTATTTAGAAGAGATGGCGCATCTCCGGTATTCAAGCTCGGCGACAGCGGCTGCCGTTGCAGCCCGGCTTAGCGGGCTCCATCCGGCGAGCGCCTCCGCTCCGCCTTATCTACCAGAGAGGAGTGTGACTCCACCAAATGTAACGCATGAAGACGCCTTGAAATATCGACCGCCAAGCGCAGGCTCGTGGGGACCATGGCTGTGCCAACCTCAAATGGGAGGCGACGACGCGCCCTCGTCAGAACACGACCAAGGCTCCAGCAAACAGGCCCCAGTCCGGGAGTACCGCTGCGAGTATTGTGGTAAACAATTCGGCATGTCATGGAATCTCAAGACGCATCTCCGAGTACACACCGGAGAGAAACCCTTCGCCTGTCGACTCTGCGTGGCGATGTTCAAGCAGAAAGCACATCTTTTGAAACATTTGTGTTCGGTGCATCGGAACGTGATATCGTCGAGTGAGAACGACGGGCGGACGAATACACCGGGTCGGTTTAATTGCTGCTTCTGCCAACTGACGTTCGAGGCTCTGCCCGAGCTGATCCGGCATCTCTCAGGTCCGCACAATAGCTTGCTTCTAAGTAAGAACCTGCACGAATGACCCGCGGCCACGTGACGCCGCGCGCGTACCTTTGGACTTTGAAAACGTCTTTTCTCTATGTGAGAGTTCAAATGTGATATGTGTTTAGGATGGATAGTGTTATGTGTTTAGAGTTAAGAGATCGCAGAGCGATATGTAGTGAGGCATTCGCGGACTCGCCGCGGATGTGATGTTAATGAGATAATTTAAAAATCACATTTTTGCCGAGTGGGTCCAAATTGTTATAATTTGTTTAAAAATTATAATTCGGGACCAATACCTTCCAAGATAGTATTTATTTGAAAGATATATTCATTAGGGTAAATATTAAAAAGCCACCGACACATTAATTCCTTAAGCGTAGAAAATAGACAAGTTGTCGACAGAAAGTTGCGAAGTGGTTCATAACTGAAGGGCTGGCGTCACTTAAACTACCTCCTAATTTAAACAGTATCTTGAAGAAACCATAGTGACGTGCTTATATCGACTCTACTCATTGAAATGTGAAGATTTCGGTCGATAACTCTAGTCAGTATTGGAACTTAGTAGTTGTAATTTTTATTACAATAATTGTAAAGTATTGCTAAACATAACTCTGATCGGAGTCTACCAGAAGGTAGCCTCTATAGTGATTTGTACTTATTAAATTTCTAGAGCCTTCGTTCCAATTGAAACCTGACATATTTCGCAGCTTTTTATCGACTTAAAACAATCTCAATTATAGTTTTTTTAAGTTATATGAAAAAAAAAATGTGTTCGTAACTTATGTCTGTTCTGTAATTCCGATATTTGCAATGTGGATACGCACCAAAGATTTATGAAACGTTGATGTTTGGTGTACGGTACAATTAAGGGAAATTAAAAGGGACCTGAATGATTTTATGTACGTATAGGTACCAATCTAATAATCTCATCTTTAGCCATTAACACTGTGTCGATCCATGATTCCACTTTCCAAGCTTACATATTTTCCTATTTTTGACTATTTTACTTTAGTTAAGGCTTACCTACCAGGCATTATTTCAAAGGGTTATTTGTAACATCTTTAGTACCTACTTTAGTTCTATCTTCGAAATAAATTTCGCTTTAGAACACTTTGTTGTGGCCAGTTGTATTAAAGCTTATGATGAGTGAAGGCTGGATGTACAATGATAATTTTATTTTTAAGGCTTTTGTTGTTAATACTTTACTTGTACCGAAACGAGGAACGTTCGAAATTACCAAAAATAATGCATATTTTCATATCAAAGAATAAAAAAAACATATAGAAATCGATTAATAAATCAGTACCTACCTACATTCAATATTTCAAAGCCATCTTATCAAATACAACCATCTATCGAACGTTCCTTTCTACTCAGTTTGCACAGTTTTTTATTTCGAATACCTCGATTTTAATTTGTGTAACATTTTGTTTCTAACAGGAACATCATGTTACATTACTTCAATACTCATTTGTTAAATACTTCATTTTTAAATCTCTTAGTTTTGTTACTAAGTTTCAGGTTGGGTCAAAACTTCGCTGATCGTTTTCACCATCTAATAAAAATAGTTTTGCCAACTGGTGAATAAACATTAACATTATTACTGTAACTATATTTTTAAGTTGGTGAAAACGAACGCAAAGTTTCAACAATACTGTTTTAATGTTTTTTGCCAATGCAATTGTTAAAAATATTTGTAATTCAAAAAAACTTAAAGTTACCATCTTGTTGTTCAAAACTTAGATTAACGTCGATTTTTCGAATTGCTTTAAAACTTTCGATCGTTACCTTTTTACCTGAATTTTTATAAAGTCATTTTTGACTATTATGATTGGGGAACAATTTTAATATTAAGAATTGTGATTTCAAGGTATAAATATTACATTATGTGATAATTGTCTTTTAATTTAAGTAAATCGGGATTATCTTCCGTTTTTCTCGACTATTCGATTATTTAGGACTAGGAGTTACATGACAATAATAAACGTCCACAATCAGAAACATACGCTGCCTTATACGTAACATTCAAACTCGAACAAATTTTATTTTTATATTGTATTTTGGAGACCGTTTTTAGTACGTAAGAGTTGTGATAGAATGACAAAAATGTCGGACGACCCTCTGTGTCAATGCAAAAGTTATACGTAATTTACTCATTTCTTAATTCACCTTTTTGGGTGACAAATTAAAAGCACAATAATTAAAAAAAGTTTTTACATAATCATAACCAAACAGTTTTGATAAATTTACAGTAACGTTAAAATTAAAAACTCTAAAGTTATGAATAATAAATGCCGATTCGAATGTCTAATACATGACGTTGTTGTTAAGAATTAATCTAAGAATGTAAATATATTAGATATTAATATAATAATTAAAGCTTAACTTAATCTTGTTGACCTTGAATATTGATTTTCTCTGTTAATTTGTAAAAAAGTATCTCCTAAGTTTTCACATAGTGTACAATTTTTTGTAGATATTATTAACATTCTGTAAAAATGTGTTCTTACCGTAGTAAATTAAATAACGAGAATATTTTAGTTACACACTCCATTGTTGTTTATTTATTTCCCAACTAGCAGCACGTCCCGGCTTTGCACGGGTGTACTAATGATACTGATACTATCGGGTTAAAATATAGCCAATAACCATCCCGACAGTCCATTCTACTCATCAGTGAATTTTTGAAATTTCTCTGCGTAGCTTCGGAAATTACCTCCTTCAAACAAACAAACAAACCAACATTACTTCTCTATAATATTAGTATAGAGTATAGATACAGATAGGCATCAATAAGCACCGACAGACCTTCATTTTTGTTCGCAGAATACATCGAAAAAATATATCAAATTAAAAAAATAAAATTACCGCGCTAGAGCAATAAATCATTAATCTATTATAAGCCCCGCAAGTTGATATTGCGACGGAACCTTGTCACAATAACAGCTGCGTGACCATACCATACCATCAGAGATTTATAACATAGTTTATTATTTCAATAAAATCAATATGTATAAATATAAATATTAATCAGGCAAAATATCCTAGGTCATTTCACACAGCAATATCATGTCTCATGCTAAGCAACTTAAAACTTATGATAAGACGAACATGTGGACCAAATTGGTGAATGTGATGAAACGCCATTTATTTATTTTATTTATTTATTCTGTAATGCCATGACAAAAGCACTCTGAAGTAAAAAGCGTGTATGAAGAATTTAATGATATGAAAGAAGTATGGCACGATCGTAGCAAAAGATGCGTGATTTTGTATGTTCATGCTTTAGATTATGATCATGATGATGATTAATGCGATATTTTATTCTCTGAGAAAACTATATTTTGTTTATTCCAATTTTCAAAAATAAAGAAATCATTATAAATAAACCAAATTTGCCTCAACTTACCACTAGATGTCGTCGCGCGGATAGCATCATAGCATTTCTGAAGTCCATTATATAACTAGTTCCTCTAGAATCCGATAGATGTCACTCAAATCAGTAGCAGCTTTATAAAGGAACTAAAGAGAAAGTAATATAAATTGCTGCTTCCTTTCAACTCACTTCTCAGTCACACTAAACATACAGAATTTACTAAATATCTTGTGTAAAAAAGATACTTAAATATTATTTTTGTCCTGCAACAAATAAATGTGAACTTCCATAATTGTCAGACAGGCTAAATACCTAACTATAGACCTCTGCTATTGCTAAAATTCGAGTAATTTACACTATTTCTAACAAAACAAAAATACTTTGCAAAAAAATTATATGATTGTATGATAAGAGTGAGCGCGTTGAAATCTTTTGTTTGAAAATGTGGTTTGGAAGAAGATTTTTGGTTACTATTTTATAGTTACTTCACTGTTTCTTGATCGGACAGTGACAAATCATGCTTCTGACCACTCATAAAACAGGACGTAAGTCGAACTGCCTACACCTATACTATACCCACATATATACCCTGATCACACGTACCGAGTAAAATGGCGAGACAGTGAAATGTGTCTCGGCCGAGAGAGTGAAATCTGTCTCGGCCGTTCACACGTATTTTGAAATACACAGTCAGTAGTTCAGTTGACTTCAAAAGTGAGACAAGCAAGATGGATCGCAAATTTATAATTAGAAAATATACAAAGTTACTTATTCCACTATTAGTAGAAGAATTAAATAAACTGCTGGAAAAGGAGCAATGCCGCATTTGGACAAGGCCATGGATTTTGAGAAGATCTAGTTTTGGCGCCACAAACACTGTTTTTAATGAATTGGAGTTAGAAGATCCTGATGAATTCAGAATGCTTTTAAGAATGGATGTAGACGCCGTAGAATAGATGTGGACGCCGAGTGCGCATCATGCGCGTGTTCAGACCAACCGAGTAAGCGAGCGAGACAGAGCGGAGTAGCGGGGGGCAGGGTACTCGGCGGTACTCGGCCGGGAAAAAAGATGAGGGTCCGAGTGACTCTCTCGCCCTGTGGCTCGGCCGAGGGATCTGTCAAAGTGTTCACACGTACCGAGCGCTCGGCCGAGAGCACTCTCTCGCCGCTTTACTCGGTACGTGTGATCAGGGTATATAGAATCTTGAATGTCTACAACCCGCAAACTAAAAAATACAGCATTCAAAATACATTTGTCTCGAATTTGGTTGTTTTCTTTGTATTATACCTACCGATTAGTAAATTCGTATGAGCAAGTGGCTAACTCTGGTGATGGAGTTTTTAGGCCGTATAAAGGCTTCCGTCATGGCTTATCGACTTGATTGGATCAATTGAGAAGTTTTGACTATACTCGTACTGGCTATTCTTATCTAAAAATCCTAACTGAAAACTGTATCATCTATTCTGATGATATCTACAGTTTTCTAAATTAGGATTTTTAGCATTTCATCATTTCGATTTCTAAGTCGAGCTAAACTATAACTATATATAACTAAAGAGTTCAGTTTGGTGCCAAGTGAATTTGTATGTCTCTAAAACTAATTTTAAGAATTTTAGTCTGATTTGTGTCTAGTAACGTGACAAAAAATCGCCACTATTAAATCTCAGGTTTTTCCTGTCATCTATACTTGATGATCTATACAGATTCAAGAGGCATCAACGAGACACTGTAGTGCTTGGGACATTGTTGAGATGGAATAGACTTGCCCAGCCCTTAAACCATCCTCACAGCTCAGCTGGCCATATCTACAGGACAGACTCTGGTCAATACGGGCTAACTAGTCGCTACTATTATGCGTAGGTACTATATAATAGGTAACTGTGCTATTCTAACGTAACGCACCTTGAAATGTTCAGGACCTGAACGTAATCGCGTTACGTTCAGAAGCCGTAGTGGCTACATACCAGGCATTCGCAAATCTGTGACTGAGCAGGTGAGTTTATAAATCAATATCTAGAGTGAAATTAAAAAAAATTGTAATATCATGCTAATATTGTAAAAGTGAAAGTTTGTGTGTAAGTGTGAAGGTTTTCTACTCCTGCACGCTTAAACGGCTGAACAAATTTAATTATTTTGGTACCTCAGTTTATAACCTGGATCAACGCTATCCTACTATCTCTTAATTCCTCTTATTTCTTAATAACCTTCTTCTCGTTATTTCTATGGGAACGGTAGTTATTTTACCGTGGGCAACATCACGTTAATAAATGTTAAAATTGTGTTGTGAACGGTAGGTACAATGCAAATGCATCGATTAATATCTACATACATGGTGTGGATTAAGAATTTTGTTTACCATGCCCTGTATATAAACTGTTACACCATTTCAAGAAGGTCGCAGTTCAATGTGATGTAAAACGCCCCGGGCGTAAGATTGTTTTTCTAACCCTGATAAAAATTAAGCTTTGTGTTTTTACAGGTCCTATGTTTATTCCAAGTTTAAGCCAATTTCGTACAATAGTTTTTATCGTTAAAGAAAAATAAACAACCATGTAAACTTTTGCGTTTATATTGATATTTAATATACCTAGGGACATAGGATATTTTCTTAGGGATGTATAGCAGTGTTTTATAGTTACAATGGCTATTACAAAGAGCAACGCCCGCGTCCAAGTTCGAAACAACCCATAATTAAAGGCACAAAGTAAATTACAAAAACTAGCCGGCAATTTCAGTCCTTACTCGTCTTCACGATAAAAATAGCGAAAGATAGAAAATAAAAGGTAGAAACCGGTAAGCAGCTGGGCCTTTTTGCACAGACCTGGTCCACTGGGAACATTCCTGCTATCCAGAGTAATTACAAACCAGTAAAATGACAACTTTACAACTTTTTAAATGGGCTCCCTGCTAAATGAGAGGAATAACGTAAAAAATATAAGATGTCTAGTTTTTGTTTTATTTCTCAGGTATATATTGTTTTGGAGAGACAAATAAAGCTTCGTGAGAGAAATAACATAAAAAATTAAAAGATATTATCTAGTAACGTACCTAGTAAATAAAACAATTTATCAAAAGAAAATAGGAATAAGGATTTGCCAGGCATCAAGTTAAGTTTAATCAAAACCAACCAATTCAAAAGACGTACCAACATGAGTAAAATTTGAATTCATTTTTATTAAATTAGTTTTTAAGTAGTGTAGGCATTTTTTGTTTGTTGTAGTAAAAGAAATACCTAGCAAAGTTTAGAAGGCAAAGTCATAAAAAATATTTAGAACAACCACTGGTGGTACCTACCGATAGAAGGGCAGATTGAGATTTGAGCAGATTGAGCGATTGGCAGATTGAGAACCTACACAGGTTGCTAGCACTGATTGCATCCTCAAAGCATTGAGGTTGCATGTTTTATTGTAAGTATGTTGTATTTATTTTAATTCCTACTATGTATACTATATACTATTTATATTCATATGGATAATATTATCTGAAATAAACGTTTTTTATTATTGTTTTGTAGAAGTAGGTTTTACGATTCACACTTTTTAGAGGACAGGTTCTATTACTGTAATTGAAAATCTGTTAAAAACTACCTAGCTTTCTATACATTCTTTACATAGCTAAAATAAGTTGGATTTTTATCTTTAAACCGAGACTTAAAGTCTGTTTAGTATTCTAGGATACCTGCAAAGCACCATAGCTTTTGTCTTCTAAAAAGCGGACTCCGTTATAAAACAGATGTAAATAGCAAGAATACTGATGTCTGTGCTGATGATAGCATTTACTCCATTCATTTTTCGTTCTCCGTTTTTGCGGCAAATCAAGAGCATTTTTTATTCGATGTAATCTCTTAAAACTTTTGAGTTATGACCTTTTTCTTTTTATTAAGCAAAAAGTTATAACAAACTCAAAATATTCTAATTTCATAGGAGCATCTGCCGACTACCACCATAGAAAATATTCGTTGATCTTTATAATAACGTTGAACGCAACTTTGCGTTTTATCAGGTTTCTTTATTTTTTGTTTAAAATGTTGCTAGCACACACAAATCAAGTGTAAAACAAAACACGATTAAAATGACGGCAGAAGTTTTCTATAAAATTAGGCTTCAACAAAAGTAAACAAAGAAACCCATTAGCACACACACTGGCACGTTACCTAACAAGGCCCGCTGCAAAATTCATTACAGTCTGCAGGGTCCGTAATAAATTAGCCTAGGACAGAGGCTCTCAAATGTTCAACCCTGTTTGCTATTGCACTCACTATGTATGTATGTATACAAAAATCTCTTGTTATACTCGTAAAATGGTTATCAGCGCATCCATAGCAACGTAGCGTAGCACATAGGTACCTATCTGGTGGAAAGGCAACCTTATTTTGTCTAGATTTTTTCAGGGATTACAATGTCTATGATAGGTACCTAGAGATTATCTTCCTAAGCAAAGATGATCTAAACATTTCCACGCAATTCATTTTACAAGTTACCGTAGAGATGGCAGGGTCCTCAGATTTTAACTTCTATTATTCTTAACATTTTTCTTTCGTACATTCGTTCCCTTTATTTAAAGAAGTAATTTACTATAAATTACTACTTAACACACTAGCTTCCGCCAAAGGGTTTGTTTGTTATATCAACACATTATACTCTAACTAATTGGGTTTAGTAACTTTGTTATGTGCTGTCTCTGCTATTCCGTGGATTAAAAAAACCATTAGTTTTTTGTAATGGTTCTATAATAATGGTTCTATCCCAAACCACCTGATTGAATATATATCTAATTCGCTTCCTTGTTACGGTCTTATTGTTACACTAAAACCTTGTTAGTCCAAATTGGGTTGTTGGTTCCTCTATTACTATTTTATCTTATAGCTCCAGAAACTATATTCTTCAGACTAACTTTAAACGCAAAAATTGTGGTACTTTTATCAACAAAAATGAACACTAGAGTCCTAAACCATTCCCAGTTTTTGCGTGCTTGAGATCCTCTGTCCATCCCCGCTAGAAGCGTCCTATTTGCGAGACCGGTTCCAGGGTACATATAGCAGGAGTCGGGACTTCAAGGAGCATTCCTGTGACAGATCTCTCATCATGTGGCTGCTCTGCGTCTTGGCTCTGGTGGCGACGGCGACGGCCCAGATCCCCTCGTTGGGATGGTGCCCCGATTTTCAGGTGAGTTAGATTTTTTTTAAAGTGATCTAAATAGGGATGGCTGAAATTGGAGGCTACTTTATAGTTACCATTAACGTTCTTAATTTCTCTTAAAAGTGAGTTAGAATTTTTAAAGATAGTGATCAAAATAGAGATGTCTAAATAGGGAGGCTACTTAGAAACCTAATGTTTTTAAAGTCTCTTGATGTTCCTATTGATGTATTTTCAAAGTATTAGTCTTTTTCAGTAAAATAATTGTTATTTTCCCTCCTTCCACTTAGATCCACAGTCTTGATCCACATGTAGATCCGAGGATACTTTTTTTTCCTCTTTAATCCACTGGTGGATCATTAGATACTTTTTGTGCCACTACTAAGTCCAAATTTCATTGTTGACCCAACATGGGATGCTGTTAATGGTCTATTGTAAAATTGGTTGTTCCTATTATTTCAAATTTTATTACTTTTCTTCTAATGCAATTAAATAAAGGTAAATTAACAAAATAAGAAGAACCTTAATGTATTTACAGTTAATAACAATCAAAAATTATTATTATTGGGTCGTTATTTGAAAAACGCAAGTACTCGTAAACAATGACAGGGTAGCGAAACTAATTCTTATATATTACAAAAATGTAATAAATTAGTGTTAGGCTATATGCCCTGTAATGTAAACCTTTTTTGAAAAAAAAAACACATTTTTATTATTATTATTATTATTTATTATAACTTGATATTATGTAATAACACAAGTACGAAATAAAATTAGAGTAGGTATGCCTCGCAAAAACTAGCCTTGACACCTTACATAAGGCAGCCAGCACTGACCACAGACAATACGACCGGTCTGCCACAGATTACCACATATAAACCAGGGTAGGTACTGGGTCAAGCACCTCACCGAACACCATGGTACTTTCGCTTTTATCGCTCATCACCTACCTGAGCAGGTTTTGTAATTTTTTGCCAACTTTTATAGACAATGGTAGAATTTGGGGTGAATGTTCAGGTTAATGAACTTGGTTGCACATTTTGTAGAGTTAAAAAACATAAATTGGTCAAAAGTCGGTAAGTTAAAAATATGAGTTAGGTACATAACTTAAATAAAATAACTTTAGAGGGTGTTTATAAAACTATTATTTTAATGATACTAAATTTATTGAATACTATCTTTGTGCCTGATACAACATCGTGCCTAGCAGCCATGTACAATATGTATGTACCTACCTATAGAATTACAAAAAAGCTGTGTAGTATGTCCAAGGATTTTTCTGTGATGTATTTATGCTTTTACTATACATAAGATCCATTTTTCAAAAATATTTCCTCAACAGCCTATGGCAAACTTCAACATGAACCGGTTCCTCGGTACATGGTACGAAGCGGAGAGGTACTTCACCGTCTCGGAGCTGGGCACCAGGTGTGTCACCACGAACTACATCGCAACTCCTGAGGGCAGGATCCTTGTGTCTAACGAAATCACCAACTCATTGTGAGTATACCGTACCCGTACTTTATTGTGACTGTTTGGCATGGTAATCATGGAAAATGTGATGGTAGAAGTCCCATTAAAAAAGTTGACAATCTTCGGAGTTAGAACAGAAATGCACTTCGAGAGTACTAGGAATTGCTAATTACGTCTAACAAAGTTAACCTATAATTGTTTTTTATTTTACCACTTGTTGTAATGGTTCTAGATTTTGTTTTGAAAAATCTAGAGTGTCTGGGCATATATAGCCTATACATAACTCAGAGTTATTTTTTTATACACATTAGCAAAGAAAACATTCAATGTTTGTAGGTCATGTATAGTTACAACCGCCATCTAAAGACCAAAGTTTCTCATATCATTTTGCTTTCAGGACGGGCCTGAAGCGAGTAATGGAAGGGTCTCTCCAAATGGTCGGTAGGGAGGGAGAAGGACGCATCATGGTCAAGTACTCCTCTCTCCCTCTTCCCTACGAGTCTGAGTTCAGCATCTTGGACACTGACTACGACAACTATGCTGTTATGTGGTCTTGCAGTGGTATTGGACCAGTTCATACACGTGAGTAAACAAACACTTAACAATAGTACCCTCATAATGTCTATAATAGACATCTATTTTCTAGCAGTTATCATTAATCAAATAAGTATTTTTTAATTGATCGAAAATATTTTGATAAGTATTCGATTCATTTATGTCCAAACATTATCAAACGTAGGTAAGTATCTACCTTGATATAAACTGGTCTCTGGTATCTACCTAGAAAGTTTCTATATTCAAGCTTTTAAGATTATTTTTAAAAGAGTTGTTGAGTCCGTTCTTGAGAACCTTAATTTAAAAAAAACATTTGTTATTTTACATTGCCTTACTAAGTAAAAAAATAAATACTTACGATAAACTTATATTTAAAATATCCACTTTCAGAGAACACCTGGCTCCTCACCCGCGACCGCCTCCCAGCACTCACCATCATGACAGGGGCGTACAACGTGCTGGACAGATACAAGATCTCTAGAACATTCTTCGTGAAGACGAACCAGGCTGACTGCACCATACTGCCCGACCCCGCTGCCTTGCCAGTGGAGAGATCAGGAGATGAAGACGTTGAGCAGAAGAGTGCTGTGGTTGTGGAGAAGGAGGAAGTTGTTGAGGTTGTTATTTAAAAACAGTTTATTTATTAACATTACTAACTTATCGCTTGAGCAAAGACATTTGCAAGCCACTGCGTGAAACTTAAGAGTAAAACCACGGTTTAGATGATATTATCTATCAAACAAGGTTCTAGAAGATTATTTAGTTAGAAAAAGATTTTTTTATGGCAATAACGAGAACTGAGCACAGCACAAATGTCGATAATATTTTTTTTAATGTGTTTAATCATCATGAATACCTGCCTATCACTGAATTTACGTTTTTATATATAAATCATTTGTATGAGATCTAGATAGTTATAAGGATAATGAACATTTTTTTTACAGAACAACGTAGAGCCGGTTGTTGTGAAGCCCGTCGTCAAACCCGAAGTCCTACAAGAAAGGACCGCAAACGCAGTACCCGAAGAATCAAAGCCGATGATGGTGCCAGAACTCATCATGTCAGAATCAGAAAAGAAGGAAGAAAAGATAGACAAGCCCGAAGAACCGATGAAAGACAAGCCAGAGAAGATCAAAGAACCAGAAATGCCACCTCAATAAATAGTAATGAAACCACGCTAAATCAGAATGACTGGTGGAAATTTTCAAATCAATTTTATTCTGATTGAGCGTGTCTTAATTTGTGAATAGACCCCTGTTCTGAATGTGATTGAAACTCTAGGGCTATTTTACCAAATAAGGAATGCTAACACATCATTCGGTGCTTAGTCGATTAGTTTTAGCGACGCAATAGTCATTACAATGGTAATAAAAAGCGTCGTAAAGTCAAATCTGAATAAAGAGTAAAAAATATTTTTGTTTTTTTTATTTATAGATTTTACTTACCTAAGACCTACAACTACAAAGATAATAAACCGGATAATAACCTCATCAAAATAATCTGCATACGGTAGCAAAAGATAAAATATTCACATATATTAGATCCAACCGTATTGAGCAACGCAACAGAGTATAACTTCGTTTACAATTCATAAACTGGTATCACGAAAAAGCAAGTAGGAGGAGAATTCACTCTAAACCGCTTGGCAATAAAGCAGAAAGTCTCTTGAAACAAAATTTAATGAAAATGTCAAAAGGAAAGGGTCTGATTGTATTGGTCAAGCTGATACTGCGGCCCCACTCCCGGCCGCTATCCCACTACTGCCCGATACGGGTACTTTTGGCTGCTGGGTTTCCCCCCTGGCCCGGTTCGCACCTCCTTAATTAACCTGCACCGCCCAGACTCCTCCGGGTGGTCCATATTAATACCAGGCTTAGTGTGGACGTCCAGTCAACATGGAACGCGCAGCACCAGTGGTTCCCGACCTCAAACCATCCTCCTTGCCCGACCTCCGAGAAGCCGGATTACAGGAGACGCCACGCTCCCAGTCGAAGTAAATTGCGAATTTATCCATCGCTTGAAGCAAAAGTGACGTAAGTTCAAAACTATTAAAAAAAAGGAATAATGAAATATTTTTGTAGAGCGTTTTTTGTATTATCAAAAATGTAAATTCCATTTTCTTAAATTTTGATAAAACTGCCAAAAAAAACTAAAAAACTACCGATTATTTAGAAAGAAGAAATTGTTAAAGTGATGGTAGCGCCATCTGCTGGGTGCAAGGAAAACCACGCAAGCAACGACAAAGTCAGTTAGGTATGATGATAACGAGTTTCATAAGTATTCGTGTAGAGGGAGCTCACTACGTTAGTTTAGAAACATTAAACTTGAAAGTCTATAAGTATTCTTGCAGACGGACTAGTAAAGCTGCCTGCAGGTCTAAGAACATGAGTTAATTATTACAGTTCTACTTTCAAACGATGACTCCTTGACACGGTTCCGACTTCATACAAAACTCCTCACCTCATACACACCTTATTAAAAACTTTGAATCTTCATAGTGTTCCAACTCATGCAAAAGCCTTCATTTACAACAGTCAGTCTTTCTTAAACTTTCGCGACCACAACTCAAACTTTCAAATAATTTTATGGGAATAACATTTTACAGTGTCACATTTAAAACTCTGGTAAGTAAGTGATGTAGTAAAGTAAGAAGAAAAGGTAAATATACGGTAAAACTCTGTGCCAAAACACCATAATAATTTAAACGTCTAATGTACAGTTTTCCACCTAATGGAAGAGGTGGTTCAACTAACAACTCAGTCAATACAAGACCGCGAGAAACGCTGGTCTAGTGCTCAACGAGGAAGTTAGACAAATTGGTGCAGTGTTTTTAACTAAAATAGGACGAAACAAAGGTGAGAATAAATTACTTACCTACATCAGAATTAGGGGGCTATAGAACTAAGAGATAATGCATACCTAATTGTCTTGTATGATTTATACAGGTTGATTTATATTTGAGATAGAAAATAAAAATAGGACACCTTGACAATACTAAACAAAACAATATAAATATTGCTTAGAATTTCAATGATGATGTACCTAATTATAAACTAACAAGATGCTTGTGTTATGGTAACTAGAAGACTGATCATGATACTTATACATTTTAATAAGAGGGATAATTGTCATTTTGTCTTTCAAATCAATATCAGTTCAAATAAATCCCCTTTTCTCACATCTCTTGCCAACAAATTATTTTATAAATTGCAAACATATTATATTTTGAAACCAGGAAGTAGGTACTCGTATCATAAGACCGGCAATATCACCTTGAAATACACCAATGTTTACATATTCTATTATACCACACCACAGTCTATCTTATTTACATTAATCATCAACAAAACTGTACCGTTTTACAAAATGCACTTTAGACCTTTTAGAGTTTATAAGTAAAAAACAATACTATGGATCAAGTATCTGAAATATAGAATTATTATAAGGTCTAAAGTGCTTGAGATAAGTTTTTGCAAACTCTACCTGGATTTTACAGCTCAAATAGAACAAGCAAGTTTTTATTATTGTTATTTTATGTGATTACTAGCTGCTCCCCGCGGTTTCACCCGCGTAAGTCCCGTTCCCGCGGGAATATTGGGATAAAAAGTAGCCTATGTCACTCGTGGATAATGTAGCTTTCGAATGGTGAAAGAATTTTTAAAATCGGTTCAGTAGTTTTTGAGCCTATTCATTACAACCAAACAAACAAACAAAGTTTTCCTCTTTATAATATTAGTGTAGATGTAGATAAGATAAAGCATCAAGTAACTTTTTATAATAATGACCTGTAAGGGTGTTACCTACTAATCAATCAATGGCAGAATGGATCGATTTTTCTTTTTAGATAGTCAAAACATTCCTGTATATAATGTTCTTCTTTTATGTTCTCCAAGTATATTTATTTAACGCTTAGGTTTTGAGCAGCAAGTATTGAGCAACCAGCTAGCCTTCATTTCAAGTTCAACTTAGAATAGGTATAATAAGTTTAAAATATGCATGCATTAAATTTATTGTACTTAACATTGAATTAATACAGTATGTCAGATTTATCTAACATTCGATAATATTCGATGTAGCTTTATAAAACACCTATTGAGTTCAAAATAGGAGGAGGTTTTAAGTAGGTATTAACAACAGTGTTCTTTGTTTTTTTATCTCGATATTTGCAGAAATTAAAATCATTTTTTTAATTTAATTTTGATCATTTTGTCCATTACAATTAGTTACTATCTCTATTCCCCTTTTCTCTAGTAAGTATATTAATTAGGTACTTTTCCGCTCAAATTATTAATTTTATTTTTAGCACTTATCAAGAAATTACTAGCCTTGGCTTAGTTGTTTTTTATCAATAACCTAAATTAATGCACAGCTTCTCAGGTCAACAACTTGTTTCCGGCCAATTCGAAACCAGTTTTTAATCCTAGGTTAGTTTACTCTACACCAAGTTTCATTACAACTTGAGGTTTTACTCGCAAAGTAATTAGTAACCATGAAATATAATAATATCCTTTGATTAAAAATTCATGTAGTATAACAGTCATCTGGTTACCATAATATTATAAGCATTAAAATTGCTTAGCTTGGGGCTAGAGACGTTGTGTGGAAAGTCCAAGAATATTCATTACTTTTCATTTCATATTTTCTATATACTGTGGAAAATGCATCTTAAACGTGTTTTAACCCTAGAGTGCTCGCGCTATGAGCATTTTGCCGCCCGCGGCACAATTTTCGTTATATTTTGTGTACTATGCATTCGTCATGTTCAAGCGTCCATGTAGCTGCCCCCCTGTCTTTCAACTTCTTGTGTTAGAAATAAAAATTAAATCAGTGCGCGAATTACTGCAGGAGACAAAGGTTATTGGAGGTGTGTCGCGTTTCGCGGCAAATTGCTCACCGCGCGACTACTCACGTTAGTAAAATTTATGGGTCTTAGTTTTTATTTTTGTTGAAATATTATTCATTTTCATTGCGTATAGTATTATTTCAATGTAAATATGGTATAATATAAATTTTTATTTGTTTTAATTAATTATTGGCCCTTGTGTTTATGTTTTATTTTGTTTAGTTCATTTCATATCGATACGTCCAATATTTCTGAAAGAAATTGCCCTGGCTAAGAATAGACCACATATTGTTAGGAAATTTGGCGTGAACATCTTACAGAAATATCTGAGATACCAAATCTCTCGATTTGTGCCACCGAAACATCAAGATATACCCTCAGTTCGAGAAGGTATATGCGTCATCAAAGAAAAATAGAAGGACAAAAAAGGGTGCATTTGATGTGCAATGTTACTGTGCAACGAACATCGCATGTACATGTGCCAAGATTTATTTGGTGAAATACATGCCGTAAATGACGAAAACGAATAATGTTGTTGGTTTGATAATTTTTACAGTAATAATTATGAAGAAGTTCTAAAACACCAAAAATTATTACCTAAGATTTCCCAAAGCATTTTTTTCTAATTTCTTATTATAAGTTTTTGAAAAAAGTTTTCTATTTTTATAGTTAATGGTCTATTTTATTATTAAAACATAACAACAAATGCATATGACTCCGTATTAACAAAAAAAATTGCGGCGGCAAAATGCTCCCTACGCGATTACTCGCGTTTCACGAGAAGGCGCGACTACTCTAGGGTTAATAATATATCAATAATCTCTTCACAATTTACATTTCAAAAATTGAAACCACTAAATTAATCGCATTAAAAATGTTACCATCAATCCATAATTCACTACGGACTTCGGCAATCAGGAGCCATCATTTATCTTAAATCTATCAGTAGTAAGAAACAAAATGCTTCTACTGCAGTCCAAACAAAAGAGTAAGGTAAAAAACAATTCTTATATAACGGAAAAGTGAAGAGAGAGTTTTGAAAGGTAATTTCCTAACAACTATACTTAGAAAAAGTTTCTACAGATAAAACATATAATTTTCAAATGGACATGCTACTTACTCCGAGTGTGAGAGACTACATTGAAAAATTTTAACATAGGAAACTTTGGAAAATAAAGTCATGGTCATCACACTAACATTATAAAGGTGAAAGTTTGTGTGTAAGTGTGGTGTCAATGTTTGTTAGGTACTCCTTCACGCTCAAAGAGCCTAACGGATTTGAATGAAATAGGATAGGACCGACTTAACACAAAGGCTAGGCTAGGCAATACTTTGGTCCAGGTATTCACACGGGAACGGTAATTATTCCACAGATAACACTGCGGGGCACAGCTAGTATTTCATATTTTCACAGTGGAAAATAGTAGATACTTTCATGACAACATGTATAGGAAAGCTTAGTCTTCTTTGAATCCACGTTCTAAACACAGTACTTAGGTATAGGCCTAGGCCTATTGTCGAAGTGGGTTGAAACCTAGCTGTACGTAAGTAGGCTCCGCATCTACTTGATCTACTGAAATAACAAAGAGAATGTGAACAATTCTATTGGGACCATCGCCTTTGGTGCAAGTGCAAAGGCCGTGGAGAAAGATATAAGCTGATAGCGGATGCTTCTTGAAAAATTGTATTTCTTTCTAGACACCACATTTCTAGACACTTTATATTACAGATTTTGCGTATATTAATATTAATTTAATATAAAAATATTAATTTGAATTTAAAGCAAACTATGCATAACTGGGTTACTTATTACTATTAGCCCATCTTGTCCCACTGTTGGGCAAAGGCCTAAAATAACTGGGTTACCCTTGAGAAATGAAACTGAAATTTACAAATAATTATTGATCACGACTTAGATATTAGGTTATTTAAATCCTTCGAAGATGTCTAAGAGGTTAGACTGAGGCAGGTATAATACATTTTAGTAAGTACAAAAAAAAAATAATGTGACAGGTAACCTTATCGACGCTAATAGATGGACGATGATGGATAAAGTTATCATCTGTAACAGTTATCAGAAATCGCAACATCTTTAAACACAAAAGGTTGCAAAGATACCGTTACACGATACTGTACATTGCAGCTGCAAGGACGCTCGCCTACTTCTGATGCGGTCTAGGTCACCTTATTGACAGTGCTTGGTTACGCGGACATGGTCGATATTTGGTACATGTTGGTCAAGCATCATCGTTCATATCAACCGAAAACGATGCAACGTGATAATCATCGTAGATCAGCATTATGTCGGTTGAATGTTCAGAATTCAGTTACCACCAACATAACTGACCTGCAATTTGATGCCGAAATATCATTTTTCGATTTGCTGAGTAGACAGACCACCTGACTACTTTTCGCGATTCAAATTTACAAATAAGTACATATTAATTTTGGATTTAAATTTGAAGTTACATTGTTATTTTAACTAATGCATTCATTAAAATTAATTCAAATAATAAATTACCTAATGTAATAAATTGTTATTTATGTAAATTGACGTACGAAAAAGATACTAAGTGCGATTTTTTTTCTTATTAATGTGCCAGACCAAAAATATAATTCGTCATGTAGGTAGGTACCCTTTCTAAATAGGGCAATTGTATTCATTTGAAAAAATATTGTAGTACGGTTACTGGTCAATCGCCCGTGCTGCATACATTTAAATAAATTTTGTACAAGAGAGTCTTTGTGTTTCAATAACGAACTCTTAAGAAGCTAGAAAATGCTATTTTCTTTTTCTAAAGTCTTATTACAATTACGAGTACTTAACTTACATAATGCTAGATTCGTGCCAGATGCGTACAATTAAATTGAAGTAATATTTGACTGGAAGTCAAGAAAGTGCATCGTGTCCATAGGACTCTTAATGCTTCCTCATTGATAGGACTTAACCGATTAAAATTTTCAGAGGAAAGTTGTTGTCTCCTCTACCTGCTGACTGTGGTTTTATTTTATTCAAACATCAATTAAAGCTTTCTTGTAAAAGTACTGAAAGTTAAGTATTAATTTCTTTCGATGTTGTGAAATATTTGACTTCAATTTATTTTCAAAATTGTTCAGGCGCGGTGCAAATAAGTACAAGAGGCGCGGTCGCTGAGCGGGCGAGGCTTGTCTTTGTCACGTGCCATAAAGTTCATTGATTCTTTTGGTGAACTAAGTTAATTATCAATTGATTCATTAGGAAAGTATTTATTTAAATCATCGTTACTTAGTATTAACGACAATGCAACATTTGCATTTCAAATTATCAAAGCTTGTTTACAATTTACAACAATGAGTGACCCAAAATCCCAAAATAGACAGTTTAGTCAGTCTCAGTACGTCGTCTATCGAAATCATTATGGAAAATCAGATAGGTATCTACCTACTTACCTTGAACGAATAATTCGTTCATGGTACTACGAGTATTACGCGCATACCTAAGTGCGTTTATATCATGACAGATATACTCGTACTTGTGTAAAACCAAGCCCAGTGTTTAAAACAGTTTTAAGTTACAATCATAATAGCAAATAGCACGCCCTATGATAACCAAGCACTAGGAAGTACCTACAAGAAGTTTTTATGATCTAGTTGTATGATATTATAACGACTTCTTAGCAAAAAGTGTTTGAAGGTCGAAAAAGTTTTATAATTGTGTTAATTTTATTAAATTACCTATTATTGCAAACGCTAAAGTTGGATGGATGTTTGTTGTTACTCTTTCAAAAATGAATTGTCTGCTAACCTTTTTGGCTGAAACTTGGAATATACGTTGATTAGGTAAGTATCTACTTAGTACATCAAGCAAGTGGTCAACAGTTGACCACTTGCTCATAAAAGTACCGTTACCAGTTACTGGTAACGGTATTTTTAAGCCACCCAAAGGCCTAAAATTGTCAAGTCATCATAAAGCTACTAAGTGTTCCCATATAATTTCAGATGTCAGTGCTACGTGAGATAGCTGTGTACCTATGCGGGTTCGTGGTGTTCAGGCTGTGCGACGCGCAGATTGTCCTGCCTGGACCCTGTCCTGATGTCCAGGCTATGCCAGACTTCGATGGAGCTAGAGTAAGTTAGAGCCGTTCATTCGAATGATCGATTTCGTCCTAGTTTGGTGGAAATTCAGTTCAGCCGCCTTATTCTCCAAATAACCATGTCTTGACGTGGCACGACACGGCGTCATTGTTTTCAATAATGCGATGAATTTCAGAAAACAAAAGCTAGAGAGCTTGCAATATTTTACCGCGTCTTGCTTTCAAAGACGTCGAGAATCGACCGCCAGTTTATTAATACTTAATCCTGAAGATGAGCCTAAAACTAAATAGTATTTTCTTGAATTTCAGTATTTGGGCAAGTGGTATGAAGCTGAGAAGTACTTCTTCTTATTCGAGTTCGGTGGCAAGTGCATCACTGCGAACTATGACATGAAGGAGAATGGTGTCATCGGCGTGCAAAACAAACAGATAAGCATCCTGTAAGTTTTCATTATTATATCCTGGATGAAAGAGCTTTGCTCGGTTTTCATATTATCAAAACGGATAAAACATTTAAAAAAAATGAATCCTAGCTAGATCGATTTATCGATTATCGCCCCCGAAAATAGCATACAACAATTCATAATATCTAATCGTTGGAGCCGTTTCAGCGATACAAATGCGGGACCAAGGCATAGAATTAAGATGGAAAGGCAAAGGCCCATAATTATAAAGACTAAAAAATCATTTCCAGCTCCGGAGTCCAATCAGAGATCCAAGGCGAGGCGAGCCAGGTCAGCCGATCAGATGAAGGGAAGCTGTCCGTGCGCTTCCCATCCCTGCCCGTGAACATCGCGGCTCCGTACTGGGTGGTAGACACAGATTATGATAACTATGCTGTGGTCTGGAGCTGCTATGAGTTCGGATTCTTCCATACTCGTGAGTAGAGTTCCTAAAATATTCCTAAGCCTGATGTGTTGTATATTTGTATGATATCAGGGAATAGTGAAGTACCTTATTTTATAAGTGCGTTATCTTATTAGGTGAATGACAGATTCTGAAAATGAACTCTTGTATTCACCAAAATGACATGAGCTTTCTGTATTAACTTAGGTAAAAATTGTTAATTGAAGTGAGTTAACACTCAACACACTCTCGTAATATATAATTAATTATTATAACTCATCTTATTGGAATAGGTACTTATTACATTATTTATTTGTTTACAGGAAACGCCTGGATCCTCACAAGAGCAAGGAACCCTCAGTCAGCAGTCCTCGACAAGGCGTACGAAGTCGCCGACAAGAACCACATCAGCAGAACTTTCTTTATGTCAACAAATCAACAAGACTGTCCCGATGAATAGAAGCACTAGAAAATCTATAAACTACAGGACTAATGCATTTAATCTTTTAAGATAATTTAATCTTCTCTTCTAAGATTTTTAAGCTATTTTGAAGACATGGTAAAAACGAAGGTATTTTGCCACTGACTCATCAAATTATTGTGGCACTGCAAACTTTTTTATCAGCAGATAGTTTTATTAAGCTGGTCTACTACAAACATGGCTGATAGTGGATCGTTCTAGTGAGAGCACTTGCATAGGTACCTTTATACCTACTGATTAATGTTTCAGAGCCCAACCGAACTAGCTGACATAAAAGTTTGTAGTGTATACGTTGTTGTTACGAGGGGTCTTTAGTTAATGTAATCCAGAAAAGACATCAAAATTGTATCCATTTTCATGACTATTTTTACTTATGAATTTGGATACCAATATTTACATGTATTATATCGATAATTTATTAGTTAAGAAATGAAACAATTGTTTAAGAATGCAAATTATATTAGCCATAAATCTACGACTTAAATAAATTAAAGCCTTTATTACTAAATTTCTTATCTAATACAACATACTTTTACAAACAAATAACAACAGTAGATACTCTACCAAAACTCCATTCATTTAAATAGAATTTTACTTTAGCTGAGTTCAATTCAATTAACGATATCAAAATCTTTCAAAACTTTGATTCTTAATAATACGAGTATCAATAAGCTTCATTTTCAGTGGTCGTTCTAAGTGGGAGTACTATCATCGGAGTGCCAACTTTTTCTGAAAAAAACAACATTTTTCTATACTAATATTACAAAAAGGAAATATTTTTTTGTTTGTTTGACGGAGGCAAACTCCGAAACTACTCAGCTGATTTCAAAAATTCTTTCATCGATGATGTGTAGAATGGACTGTCGGGATGGTTACAGGCTATATTTTATCGGTACCTCGGTACTACGTGCTGCTTGTTATTTAAAGCATAGTGAATTGTAACTTATTCTTTAGAATATTTTTGTTTAAAATTATTTGAAACACAAAAATAAGATGTTATATTGTAATGTAATGGCGTGAAAATGTGGAGGCCTTATACTCAGTAGTGGGTAGCTTTGGGCTAATTGGTAGAAAAATTTAGGAATGCCCGCTCAGCTTTCTGAACGGCATCAAATCACAGGTCAGCTTTAGTTGGAGGAAACTGAATTCATAATGTTAACCAACATAAGCTGACCTGCGATGATTGTTATGATGCATTTCGATTTGTAGAGTAGGGGGCTGACTTACCTGTGTTCGTTGATCGCCTCAGCATAAGTCGGTGGTGGTGGTATACTATCGCTTTTGGTCTTCGTCGGTTTCGCCGGCGGCGCTAAGCGATCTTCCTCAGCCTCTTCTGGTATGGAGTCGCGACGTCTTGTGTCGAACTCTGATAGAATTGGTTGGGAGATGTTGTTTCTTGTTGGAAGGCCTAGGAGTGCTAGTTTTGGCGCACTGTGAGCTTGCTGGAAATAGTCAACTTTTATTGGCAGAAACTTATGCTCTTATTCATAAGAAATGACAATTTAATAAAGGTTTATATAATGTTTTTTTCTTGTTACTCCTATGGCAACGAAAAGAGACAGCAATAGTAGATTGCTATACAAGGGGGCAAAGGCACTTTTTCTATGCACGAGATGGTTTATCGCGCGAGCGTCAGCGAGTGCGATAATAGTTCGAGTGCATAGAAAAGCCTTTTCCCCGAGGTAAACACTCTGCTTTTCATTACGAATATAAGGAAATTACCAAAAAAATAGATGAAAATTTAAATTTCACACACGAAAATTAGCTCGCTTTTTTTTTTTAAATCGACTAGTTTAATATGACTAAAAGCAGCTAACGATGGCATGGCATAGCTGCGTTCCAGATTTAAAAAAAATACTGACTGGTAGAATGGCTATAACAGTAGTAGGCATTCTACCAGTAGTTTTTTTTTGATGATGAAAAAATTTAAATAAATAAAATAAAATAAATAAATATAATATAATTAGTGCTAGAGAAGCACAAATTCGTGCAAGAGTGACATAATATCTAGCATCTGATTGAGTTAGAAGAACTTAAACACTTAGCATGCATCGACATGCCACAAAAGAAATGTCAAAAATGAAGTTGACATTTGACAGTTATTTACTTTCCTGCCCTAGGGCAGGAAAGTACTTGTTTTCCCTAGGGACAGAAAATGCTACTTTGAACCCTATAATCAGGCAACTTCGTGCGTACTTTCCGTGTATGAGTAATGAAAAAGATTTAATATCAGTTTTACCTAATATAGATTTACTGTCCTTATGTGCATAAGATATATATTTCTACCTGATGGCATAGAATAGAGCTGATGTTTCATACCATACTTAAAATGTTATTAGGTATGTGAAATATACATTTTTGGTTAATACTTTGTCATCTAAATATATTTTGAATTAAAAGTTATCTGGTGTTTGAGGAAGACTTGACGCAGTTTCGGAATCAACGTGATCTACTCGTACTTAGGGTAATAAATTTGCATCAATACGTCAGTAGAGCTAGAGATAACTAGACAAACACACAACACAAAGAAGCTACTATCTTTCCTTCTACCTTAGTATTTAATCCAGCATTAGTTATATAAATACCCTGTTTATAAAGAATACTTTATTTATTTACAGTTTTATAGATTTGGCTATCTTTACCTTTCACTTTCAGTAGTCACGTTGGAAAAGGCAATAGAATCACCTAACATGTAAGACGAATTCGATGATCATGATTGAGGTCCTACAAAAATAAATGGTTTTTCTTTCTTTCTTTCAAGTTAAACTGTTTATTGGCTGTTACAGAACTGTATAGAGAAATTAATAGCAAACGTTCTGACTCATTACATTGTCATTACGCACTCCTTCTTTACAAATTATCTATAGGTATCATCACACACAATCCATCTTTTCAATGTACAAAAGTACGAAAAGTACACATACAAGATGTGTACTTTTCGTACCTTTGCACCACTCACCTTATAAGCATTCGAGTTCCTATTGCTATTCAGTATCGGATTGGAGACGTTGTTCTGCCTCTTGCCGTGTTGGTTGCTGATCTCGAGCGCTGAACGGAGGAGGTCCACTTTGGACGCGGAACCTTCGTAGACTCACTCCTTCTTTACAAATTATGTCATCACACACAAATCCATCTTTTTAATGGACCTCTGTGTACTTTTCGTACTTTTGTACCACTCACCTTATAAGCATTTGAGTTCCTATTGCTATTCAGTATCGGATTGGAGACGTTGTTCTGCCTCTTGCCGTGTTGGTTGCTGATCTCGAGCGCTGAACGGAGGAGGTCCACTTTCGACGCGGAACCTTCGTAGTTGCTGCCACGACGCTGGCTGTTGCTACCACTACGACTGCGGCATTCGTTTATATCTCCTTGAGAGAACTGAAAAAAAACGAAGTAAAATCAGCAGGTCGATTCTCGACGACATTCAAATCATGACGCGGAGAGAGATTGCACGTTATCTAACTTTTGTTTTCTGAAATCCATCGCATTGTTCAAAATAACCACGCCGTGTCGTGTATTACTCGTATATGTATTTTCTTACAGTTCTCAAGTTGCTAACGTTTCTGATTTTCCCTTTCTCTTGTTGTCTTCTTCACGAAACTCACCCTGGATCGCGATCCTCTCGGTAATGAGTGTAGAGAGCCGAGCGGGTTGTACCGCGTGATCATGTGGAGCCTTTCTATAGACACCATCGTTTCTGCGTCTTTTCTCAGCGGTTGGGGTTCATTGCTCAGCTTGTCACCCTCACCGCTTTCTGAAATAATAATTATAATTGGTGAACAATGGAATAAAATAATGTTCTTTAAAAATAGTAAGTTTATTATATTGCGTCTTATAAAATTCTTACTTATTTTTACGCTTTACTGCCATAATAGAGCGCACGACCGATTATGAGTATTTTTACGTTTTTTATTAGGGTTCCGAAGTACCTAAACAAGGAACCCTTATTTTCGCTAAATACCCGGTTAACACAACTTAGCTAAATAAGAGACTTCAAATTTCAAACAAGTTGCTGTTATAGTGTTAAAATTATTTTTAATAAATAAATAAATAGTTTTGTGTAGCTCCTTAACAAACTACACTTGGGACTAATAAATTGAATTTAATGATAAATCATTGAACCAATCTTCTCTTACCGGTATCAGCTTCACAGGCGTCATCGAGTCCAAAGCTGGCCATATTGATCTTCCTCAGCCAGAAGTAATGTAGCAGACCGTAAGCTACTCCACCTAAGAAGGCTATAAGGCCCATATACCGGAACGCTTCTCTTGTACCCAATGATGCTATGAGTAGACCACCTCCAAAGCTACCGCTGCCTCTTCCTAGGAACAAAGTAATAGTCTTATTTATATACTTTCGTGATTAACATGTTGTAAACGAAATCAAAGACTTTATTGCGTAATAATGAACCATTTTTGTGGTACCGAAAATAGAAGTTTTCACCAAAATCGGATATACGGCATTATTAAAACAAAAACACAAATTAAAAACATACAGGATGTTTGCGGAAGAATAATTTGAATTCTTATCAATTTATTTTCTGCCCTTGTAAACTTGTAAGAAACAATTGACATCCGTACATTTTACACGCGTCTTCTTTTCCAGAATCCTTGACGATCAAATTAAATCAATGGTGGGTATCGCATGCTTTTGTTATAGTTATTATTCATAGTATTAAAGAAATGCTATGGTATGACCCAAACTTATTTTTTTTAATTTCAAACATGCATTGTAGGTACAAGCTTTCGTAAGCAGCATCGTTTAATATGGTAATATAAACCCAGTTAAAAAGTAGCCTGTATGTTATTTTGGTCACAAACAGCGTACATTCCAAGTTTCAGCCAAATCCGTTGAGCAGTTTTTGAGTGCAAGAATAACAAACATACATGGAAAGTTAGAATAGTAGAATGAGCTTAAAGGTACAATTTGGAAGCCGACTGCACGCGACATCAGCAGACGACGTGTCGTCGCTTCGAAGGGAATTTCATAGAAATACGTAGAAACCAGTAGTGTGTAGCGACACGTCGTCTGCTGGTGCCGCGTGCAGTCGGCTACCAACTTGTACCCTTACTTACCAAGACTGAAGTGAGCCATTCCGAGCACACCAATCAGGGTAGCTAGAAGGCTCTTCGGAGCCAACATCGCGCAATAGGTCGCTGCGGCCACCCACATCAGATGTACTGAAAGTGACTCCATAGCCTCAAACGGGAAACACCACCAAGAGTTCCTGAAAATCAACACCAAATTCATTTTCACATGAAAGCTTTAGCAAAAAGTTTAGATTATGTGATTTTATTGTTACCATAAATAAATTACCTATAATAATTGATGGTAAGTATAGGTACGTACATTACGCAGGTACTATTTATAGGTAAATAAAATATGATATTCTTCATGCTCATTTTGTGATAGCCTTATCTTCGCTAAGCAAGTTCTATAATTTAAACATCTAGTTTATGAATCGTTTCCTACTGTCTTGAACGTAATAAAGTATTCTAGTAAGTATACTATATCAGATAAGTGCCGAGGTTCCTCCCACACAACATCATTGTCCTCATAAACTTGACAATGCTTTATCGTCGTAAATACATTAATCCAGTAAATGGTGCTTTAATAGAAGTACCGCCTGACACAACATCTTTGGAACATCCGAAATGACGGACAAAAATAGCGGAATGAGAACTGGACCTTGAGAAACTCTAGACTTAAAACAGGTTGGTTTTTTAAAAAGTAAGGGCTGTTCAGAATAGATTTAAAATTTAAATTGATAAGTAAGTAGCTAATGAGAATTTCTTTATCTAACCTAATGATAGAATAGCAATACACAATGGAGTCAATGTCACGGTTCCTTTATCGTAAACTTCTGCCATTTCTAAATAGAAATGTCCAACATAAGACAGACAAGTTGCACATCGTTTGATATAATGATAACTTTGATTGTTGTGACTATCAAACTACATTTATATATAGAACCATCTACGCTAAAATTTGTAAACACTACATGAGAAACACAATAGGCAATATACAGAAACGCATGTAAGTAAACTTCTAGGTAGGTGATAAGTGTGCAAATGAACAAATCTAGGTAATTGTTACCGTTAGATGTTTTCTCAGATTGGTTAGAAGTAAGATAGCTTATCTGAAGTTAACTCATAAATTCTTGAAACCATCAAACATACCTTTTCCCTTTATTTATGACAAATATTTATGTAGGTAACTTGCAGCGCAGTAAATAGCAATATTTTACATTAATTATCTCTGAAACTTTGTTGCAGTGTATAGTAAAATTAGAAGAATATATAGACAAATGGTTTAGACACTATTTTCGTCTGAAACAAGAAGACTACAACGACAACATTGCATCTTAAACACACAAGAAATTAAAGAGTTTATTGTGCAACTAGTACATAACAAACTAGCTGCGCCCCGCGGTGTAAAGTTCCCGTTCCTGTAAGAATACCTGGATTAAAAGTAGCCTATGTGCTAATTCCTGATATAAAATATCCTGGTACCAAATTTCGTTCCAATCCGTCCAGCCGTTTGAGCGGGAAGAACTAACAAACTTTCACACTTACACAAACTTTCGCCTTTATAATATTAGTGTGATGACATTGATATTGACAATTTATAAGGTCACAAACGATACTCACTCAATAAACGAGTAGCCGACAAGCCTGGCCGCGTGGGAGAAGAACGCGACGATGATGACGTTGACGTGGCCAATGCGAGCGGTGATGGCATCCGCCCCGTATAGGAACGGGATGCTGCTCAGAGTGCCCACGGTCACGGTTATTCCTGGATAGATGGATGATAAGGTTAATGAATCTTCGCAGAAATCCGTGGAATTCAATGCCAATCATCAGCAAGAAGGAACTCCATAGGAGGTTCTTGCCATCTAATCTTTCTGATCTTTGAATTTGATCGTTTACGGTCAGCCTGAATGAGTCAAAGCACGTAGGACCATTGCAGTAGACTTAGATATTGCATTTTTTCAGAAAGTCTACTTAGTTGGATGTTATTTGGTAGGTAGGTACCTACTCTAAACAAAATTGACATTAAAGTTATAGAAATCAGGAAAAGTAAAACTTACCGAGTAAGAAATTCGGAGCCCCAAGTTCTTTCAAATAAATAAAAAGATACGACTCAATAAATCCCCAGAAATTCCCTAAAGCAAACAAGAAGAATATAAAAACAATGATGTGAGGCATCTTGATAATGTTGATCAAGTCCCGTAGTAAATTATCGCCGGGCAGTTTTGCTCCCAAGGGCATAACAGCAACAGTAATCGCTGATATGAGAAGTAAAACGTCATAGGTGTAGAAGGCTGCTGAGTAGTCGGTGTAACCTGTAATGATGTAAACATTCAGTAACATATTGACATTACAGATAACGATTACTAGATGCCACGATACGCACCTACTTGTTTACTGCCAACATCAATGAGCATGCCAGTTATAGGTGAAAATATGGCCATTCCTATACTTGAGAACAATCTTTCTCTTCCAAAATCTCCTCCATATTTCTGTATCATCGTCAAAGCAATAGGGTCCATAATAGTTACTCCGGCGGATAACATAATAGTACCCATAAATCGCAGGAAAAAGTAAATATAGAAGGTCTTATCGTCGCTTTCTTTGTAATCTGGTGGGCATATATCAGGACCACCTCTCCTGTAATATTCCAATGTCAATTATCTTTTGAGTAGGTACGTAAATATTAGATAAACTAAGTACTTGACTTATAAGTAAAGCATAAATACTATGTTACATTACGTCTGTTTTTATGTTAGTTGATGACGCGTATATAATAAATCACCTTCTTACCTGAAATCACATTTCTGAACCATACAATCAGCAGATAGTTTTTCAAGCCGTTGTTGGGATAGTTTAGTCATATTGTGTATCATAACAAGCCCTCCACACCTCAAGTCTTCTTTATCTAGCGCAGTAATATTAACTCCTTGTGCTATTAGAAGCTTTTCTCCGAATCGCGAACGGAAATCTGTTATTGGATCATCCTCATCCTAAAATTCATAAACCAATTTTTTATTTGACAAAAAAATACTTTAAGTGCATTAAGTATTAAAAACTTTTTGAAGCTTACCCGTTCCATTTCAATGCCAAGCTGTTCTTTTGGCTCCCCCAAGTCATTGTGTATCTCAATTAGAAAGTATGCTGCATCATTGTATTCTTCTTCTTCTTCGGTAACATTAGTGTGGCTAAAATAGGTACATCTTTATGGTAATTTAAGATACAAAATGATTTAGTTCTTCAGAGAATTCAATGACTATCATTTTATTAAAAAACATTTAACATCCTTATAATGAATTCGGAAGGCTTAGAAAAGCAGTAATTTCAGCAAAACCAATGTTTGCTGGGATATAAAAAGGAATTATTTCGTTATCGCCTATTTAAGACTAGAGGTATTACTCAAAGTTTGCTTCGTGCGTATGATATACAAAAATTACGATAATGTTTTAGTCGGTATCGGACAATATTCGATGTCGGGATTTTGTATTCACATGGTATTTTCCTTGCCTGTATTTTTTCTTGTATTTTACTTGTCAGCTTCTTCAGCTTTAGGTTATATTTATAACTAGCTGCGCCACGCGGTTTCACCCACGTAAGTCCCGTTCCCGCGGGAATATCGGGATAAAAAGTAGCCTATGTCACTCGTGGATAATGTAGCTTTCGAATGGTGAAAGAATTTTTAAAATCGGTCCAGTAGTTTTTGAGCCTATTCATTACAACCAAACAAACAAACAAACAAACAAACAAAGTTTTCCTCTTTATAATATTAGTGTAGATTAAAGTAAACAGTAAGTACCTGCTATTCAACAATATTGGTATAGGAATCTTGTGACTGATGTGAAAATCCAAATCATCTTTATCATCAGCAGGGTCATCAGTCGGTATTGGTATTGGGAAAGTTGTTATTTGGCAGTGATCTACGCAGCGATCAAGCACGAAGTCCACCGTCTCATCCTCGTCAGGGCATTCACGGCTAGGGCATGGACTCCACCAAATCTTAAAATGAAACGATACAAAACGCTTAAAAAATACGAAATTAAAACAAAATCTCTTACTGTACCTATGCATTGTTTTGTGACGTCTCACTATCTTATCTAACCTAGACCCTTTGTCTTATAAATGATCTAAATTGTATCAGGCCTGACACTGCTAGTTAGAGACAATTTATTTGCATCACTCAATTAGGTCTCACCTTAATGTGATTGATATTCAGGATATTCCATTAGCATCGAAAATAGACAGTCTCATCACAGACGGACATCCGATGAACATGAATCCTATTTAATTCTCTTGGCTAATCCAAACATTCATACGTACAAAACCAGTACCTACCTACACTAGTTAATTTGCTCAAGAGGGGCCGGATGAGAGCGATTTGCTCAAATTCTTAGGTATACTGAATTACCTACCAGCAAGGACCAATTGTTTAGGGGTCGGTTTCGAAACAAAGTTATAATTGTACGCACTTCTACACTGTTGGTGATCGGATGACGCATGACGTAAGCGGAAGGCATCACACCTGGAGTCTCCTGGTGCGGAATGAGGAGCAGCGAGTGGTGGAAGGCGGCGTTGAGGATCAGAGCCGTGATCACCACCGGCTTGTATTCTCCAAAACGATCCACCAGGAAACCTACAAAAGCAACAATAAACAAAAACTCATAGCTGTTTTAACTCTAAAAGGATTAAAACTCACCAGTAATCGGTGGACTCAAAAACGTCGTGAAGGGTAATGCTAAATACACAAATGATATTTCTGGCACAGTAAGACCTATACTCTGCATGTGTATCGTCAGGTACGGTAGCAGGGATGCTGTGGCTCCGTACATCACAAAAAGCGTCACTTTCAGCATAATAAGGTTGGGGTTGATGCGCGCCCAGACCATAAATCTACCGATATACCCCAAGTCTTCATCACTCTCCTCATCGATCTCCTCTTCATCGTAATTTTTTACGTCTGGTTTACCCGCCATGTCTGCTGTTTTAGATTTTCATGTTTGATAGTGGGCTGTATCTTATCGACTGACGCTGTGAGTCGTTCTCCGTCGCGGCTCGAGCGGTATTTACTCAAGCCCGGTGTCACTGGTATTTGGACTTAGCTGAATAGTTGTGGGCCCAGGTCGGACCCTGGTCAGTTCCAGCGCACCGGAGCGAATGCGCCCGGAGCGCTCTCGACGGACGTGTCTCGGGCCAATTTACAAACAAATTACCTTCGTTTAAGAAGTGTCACCGCGATTGGTGGGGATGCTAAATCGGCTGGCGATTCGAAGACCTTGCGGATAATAGCCGGGGTCGTCGGGGCGCTAGCGCTCTTCGGCGAACGCATTTACTCGGAGTTCCCGATGGAGTCGCGACTCGCGAATTAGAACGCCAGATTTGCTGTAAGTTTTTTTCAATATTTTTAACTGATAAGTTTTCTTTTTTTCTTATAGCTATCACCACGAATAACGTACCTACACGTACTTTACTTATATTATTTATTATAGCAAAAGTTACAGTTAAGTACTTGTAAGTAAGTACCTAACTTATGTAAGTAATGAATAAAATAATTCTTCTTTGTTGTAACTGTTTTGTTTGTGGTCTAATTTCGTAAGTAGGTAGTGTAGGTACCTAGGTACTTACCAACCTAAAAGGAGGGATGAATATCTGAACCTGAATCAAATCTGACTGGTGGTTACGAAGAAACAAACAAATTGAAATTTTGAAATATTAATGTTATGATTTTCTCTATAGGTAAGTAAGTACCTAATCCTGTAAATAAATATCATAAAAGCAAAAAATTCAGAACGGATTTGGCTGAAAACCTCAAACTTGGAATAGGGCGACGTACTAACCACGCGATCGAAAGTGCGGGTGCGTAGGTAGGTTATTTAGTTATTAAATCCATGATTTTTCTTTTTATTCGTAGGGTACCTACGTATAGTACAGCAACGTTCCTACAGTAGGTACCTACCTACTTTATTGTTAAACCACTTACAGACTATAAATAACCACGACCCATTTCGTCTTTATTCATTTGACTGGACTGATAGGTAGGTAACCAGCCTAAGGATACGTACTTGGTATGAAAATGGTCTTAAGTTTTTTTAGGATTTTCTCTCGAGAGAAAATCGGTTGAGAATTCGACCGATTTTAGGTTTGTTCGCGGATAGCTTCATCGTAAAACCGATAATTTTTGTTGTGAAGGAAATACATATTATTATTCCAATTAACGAACAGAAATGTAATAAATTGAAAAAAGGTAGGTACTGCACCTCGAGAGTCCAGGAAATTGTTCACATCTCACGAAATTGAAGTCGTTTTAATTGTTCTTATTGTAGGTACCTACTTACTTACTATAATTGCATATTGATTCGATCCTCGTATCGTTCGATCGACGGGTGCGATCATCGAACCTGCCCCGATAGAACGATATAGGTACCTACCACTGCTCCACATAGATCGTCATAGGTAGGTAGGTACAATGTAAGTAATAACCTATGTAGTAGGAAATGATAAACACTTAGAAGATGATTGCTCTGAGGATAAACATAATCCCCCTTAGGCATATTGGACCAGTAAACCTAAAAGTAGGTAGGTACCTACCTACCTATTAGCCTAAACCGATACAATTTTGTAGCTACCTAACTCATTTCGTTGCCTTATTTATGAGTATAATTATGGTACCTAGGTACCTAGGTACTTGCCTAAAAAGAAAAAAACATTATTTTAAATAATAGATTATGTATCAAATTGAGAAATCTGTGTACTTAAATAAGACCTGAGGGGCTAAAAAGGCCGTTTTGAGCATTTCTGCTAACATATTTTCATAAAATCATTTTATGAATTGTTTAGCAGTTTCACCAAAATTTAGTAAAATGGATCAATTTGAGCCATTTTACCAAAGATACTAAAACAGCGCCATCTATACTTGTTAATATGAATTAGAAGCTTGAGTGCACATGACGCCATCTGTTGGAGAATAGCAAAACTAGATAACATCAGCAAGGTTCTAAGATCTAGAAGAACCGGGAACCTTGAGTTTTGTTTAGCTAGGCTGTGTGCTCGACGACTGGGACCAGCTAGGGTATGTTATTTTTATTTTAGTTGGACTGTTTATTGATTTCAAAGGAAACGACATTCAAATATTGCTCCATTTAGGGCATACTTAATTGGCAAAACTATCTTCTACTCATGGTTATTTTTACATTTTGTTTGTTTTTAAAGAATGAATCGGATTTGAAACTGACCTTCCTTCGTGGCGCCTTTCTATTTTTAGCTGGAACGGATTTTGGCGCTCTGAGTTGTTTTTTAATCATGTACCTATGTATATTTCAAATGGAAGTTTTTATACCCATTGGAAAAGGGATAATTTATGTAATAATGTATTTTTGTAAATAAAAAATCTGAAATATTTAAAAAAGTATAAAAACAGTACAGCCATCTACCGACCATAGACACATTTTTTGACACTTTCGTCTATAATGTCTATAGTCTACTGCAAATTGTCAACCAATGCATTGCGCATAAATGGCCGCCATGTTGCTGCCGTCTGAAAGATGTTCGCAACTGTGTGTGTTTACTAATGAATTTTAAGAACTTTAGTAGTTAAATTACTGTGTTTGTGAAATTGTGAGTGTACAATGGTTTTATATTACATATATTGTTGTGATTAAAAAGTCTGTCAAATGTCTCTGAAGCCAATAAACAGTGAAATTTTCTTTAGATCAGTGTTGCCATATATACAGATTTCTCCGTATTTATACAGATTTTTGATGTGTGATACAGATTAGCACTGGATACAGATTTTTATACAGAATTTCTAACTCGGTTGATTAAATTACCATAATATTGAACTCAAAACAGAACGCAGCAAAAAATACATGCTTAGTACCACACATTCTTTGCATGATTCTATTATTTATGTTTAACAAAAATATATATCGACTCCGACGACCTCTGTGACGCAGTGGGCGAAGGTTCGGCTAAGACGCGGAGGTGGCGGGTTCGATCCCCGCTGCTGCGGGACAAATGTTTGTATGTTCTGCAGATATTTGTTCCGTGTCTGGGCGTATTCTATCTATAATATGTATGTATTTACAAAAAAAAATGTTTCTAAGTATTATATCAGTCATCAGGGGGCTGATGGTGAACCGTTTTTTTGACGGAAACTGAAAGCAGGCATTGTCAAAAAAACGGTTCACAATCAGCCCTCTGGTTACCATAACACAAGCATTAAATTGCTTAACTTGGGACAAGATTGTGTGAAATGTCAAAGGATATTTATTATTTTTATAAATGACTGAAAATAATAAAGTAGGTAATTATTAATTCGTTTATTGCGAATGTTTGATTTTCATTATGTTGTTTGTTTTAATTAATGTTTTAAATGTTTTTAATTTTACATTACATATTATGTAGGTACTTAGTAATAAGTCAATTTTATTAATGTATTGTTTAATTTATTAAACGATAATCAAACCTTATCACGTTAGTACTTATCCCTTTTCTTCAAAAGAAGCAATGATGATGATGATAAATCATTATATTTTGGTTTATTTGATTATACAGATTTTATACAGATTTTAGCAGTAATAAATACAGATAAAAGGTTTGAGGCATCTGGCAACACTGCTTTAGATAGTCATTCGGTTCGGACGGCATAATGGCTGACAATCTGATTCAAAAGTCACATAAAACTAGTGAGAAAAACAAGTATAACAACGTCGTTCACCGTACAACGAGCGAATCTCTTCGACTGAACGAGTCGGAGAAGGGAGTGACTCACCCAACAAGTCTTCAAGCCGCCCATAACCCAAGGAAAATATCTTCATTTCAGATCACCAGTGTTACAGTCGGCTCTCGAGTGAGCACCGATGCTGGAGAGGATTCTGCGGACGATCTAGATGAATCTCACACCGATGACATATCGAGAGTGACCGACATTGAGAATGAGACACCGAGTTACTCGGAAGATACCTTTTCGAAAGACGATGTGTTCTACAACGCGTCAAGTGCATCACTAGGCTGCGCGCCCGTCATCCCTACCAGCTCGCAGTACGGGCTCGCCATCGTGGGCCAGGACGGCGCCGCCACTCAGATCGGAGGACTGCCCAATAGTAATAACGCCGAAGTGGGTGACATGCACGTCAGTGTTACCAATGCCGGAACAGGCAGCATCTTAAATCTCATAGGAAATGCCAAACCGCAGGAAGGTATGAAAGAAATACAAGAACATGTTAGGAATGAACGTTTTAAAGTTGTTAAAATTGAAAGCACTGAACCTTTTCGAAGAGGCCGGTGGATGTGTATGGATTACTTAGATCACACTACGACACAGCAGAATGCTCCGATGACATTGAACAATAACTTAGATGTGAGTGAAAATAATACGTTGCAAGCTCCGGACAGTGGTGTTGTGATAAATGATAGTCAGCATGATGAAATGCCTAATGATCTGATAAACAAAGGGCCTAAAGACTTGCAGGGTAACCCTCCTACTGTTCAACAATTGGAGCAAACTCTTCAAAAACATTTTCCAATGGCTTCCCCGGGGCAGTCACTCACGCAGCCTTTAAACTCAGTGCAACAGACTATGCCTGTGAATCAGTCAGTGTCGGTGCAATCACCTCCTTTAGAAATGCCTCAGCAGATGCCAAATCAGAATATGCAAGCCAGTCAGCAAGTAGCTCAACAACATCCTCAGAGCATGACGCACATTACTATGCAAAACCCAGCTCAGAGCCATCCTCAACAACCTCAGCAGCAACAAGTGCAGCAAATCCCTCAGAGCTTCCCGCAGCATCAGCTACAGCAAGTCATAGCTCAGTCGCAGGGCATGGCTATGCAGCAGATTCCAATGCATCAACAAATTCCTCAACAAATGCAGCAGATGCCCAACCAGCAGATGCAACAAATGAGCCAACACATACCACAAGCTCAGATCACCAACATGCAGCAAATGCAGCAACAAATGCCTCAGATGCAGGCTATGACAAACCAGGGACAGATTCAGCAGCCTCAGATGCAACAGATGCAAATGCAGCAGATGCAAGGACAGCCAAACCCTCAACAGATGCACATGCAGCAGGCGCAAATACCTAACATGGGACACATGCAAGGACAGCAATCGATGCCCCAGCAACCACAACTTCAACACCTTCCTAGCCAAGCACAGATCCAAGCGTTAAACCAACAGATACCCAACCACATACAGCAAATGCAAATGCCGACCCAACTCACTAATACCAATCAGCAAATATCACAGATGCAAACTCAAATGCACCAACTTCCATCACAACCACAGCAGTCGGTGCCTGTTATGCATCCCCAAATGCAACAACAGGGAATGTCTGGAGTACAGCAGCAGTATAACCAAGCTGTCAGTCAATCGAACCCTCAGTCGATGATGCAGGCTAACATGCCATCTTCTCAGCAGCAGATGGTCCAACCTCAGCACAATGTTCCTCAATACCACCAACAGCAGCAGCAGATGAGCCAGCAAGGCCAAACTCTCCCTCAAGAGGTGCTCTCGAGTATTGTAACTTCCCAGCAAGGTGCCACATTACCCAACAACCTACAAACGATGGCTTCACAGCCTCAGGGCTCCACTCTCCCTGCGAATCTCCAAAGCATGAATCAGCAGCAAGCTACCAACGTGCATTCAATCGCCCCTCAACAGCAAAATGTCCCTCAAGGGAACATGCAAATGATGGCGCCGGCGCCTCAGAATATGCAGATGACTCTAGACGGGAATCAGCCTAGTATGCAGATACCCGCCTCAGATCCTATATTCATGCAGCCGACGAATGTTAGCCAGCAGATGCCGGTCGGGCACATGGCTCAACAGAACATGATGCAACAAGGCGTCGGAGGACAGGGACAGATTCAGTACGTGCAAAACCAAGCAGTCCCTCAAGTGTCGATGGCGCACCAGAACATTCCTATGTCGATGCAGCCGAACATGCAGGTCAATATGCAGGGGCAGGTGCATCCTAACGTCGTCCAATCGCAGACCAGCATGATCGGATACGCGAATGTGGTTCCCGTGATGTCGCAGAACAGTGTCGCGCCAATCGAGGCTACGGTGTCGGGAACTAACTCGCCAGTGGTGTCGTTGCCTGTTAGTTCTACCGCGTACGTGGCTAACACGGCCCAGTCTCATGATAGCCAGGGCTTCGGTAGCCCTGTGAGTGTAGTGTCTCATGCGGTGAGTGGCGCTGTGATGAGCAATGTGAATGTGAATGAAAGTGGTGCTCCGGACGCGTCTGCGGATGTGCAGGCTGGTGACTCGGCGGATGGAAAAGAGGAGGCGCTGGCGGCGCCCGCTCCTGAGGATGAAAGGTAAGTTTCATACACAAACATTAACAAAATCATGTCCAGTTGACATTCTCAGTTCTTGAGTATGCAAGATCTTACTTAAAATGTTTAGATTTTTATAAAAATACTTTTAAAAAAATATCTAAAAACTTTCGTCAATGTCATGAGACTTTCCATTAATTGATAAAAACTATTGCAAGCATATTGAATCGTAAAATCAATGCACTAATCACTTTCTCAACATGGCTCTTATTACCTATTAAATAGTATTCATATCTTTGTGGATTAATTCATTAAATTAGAAATACCTCGAGTGGGCTAACTATGATTTTTAACTTTGTCTGTGCCTCCCCTCGTTTTCTCTAACTTTAATTAATAATTAATACTTAGTAGTAATCTTTAAAATTACACTGAATAGATTCTAGTAGGTATTCTAAATTCTGACAACACCAGCCAAGTAATTAAGCTACTTGGGTTACTAATCTGATATGAAATAGGTTTGCTAAGTTTTTATCTAGTTAGGCTTAGGACGCGAACGAAGTCACTGGCGTTTGCTTGTTTGCAAATTAAATGTACCAAATCCATAAATTAGATTATGAATGGTAGGTTTCTAGCACAACCACCTTACGTACTTCTGCTATCTTGTATTATCTTTCTAATACCTACAACAATTTTTACTGACTACCAAATGCCATGTTTATCAAGTGATAACAAAATGTTCAACGTCCATGAACTTCTGCTAAGTTAATAAGTACCATGATTCGACCGAGATTGTTTTGATTGTTTCACTAACTTGTTAAATTCTGGAATGACAGATTTTTCATAAAAAACAGGTACTAACCTGTTTTTTATGAAAATTCGACAACTTTCTTCTGTTATGGGTCCCCGAGACGATCAAGTGCACTTGACAAGTCTCACGTGATTGACGATTTCACTTGACGAGGGACTTGACGCGACTTGAAGGTGCCATCAAGTTCACGTTACGCAGTCGTTCGCCCTTTGCCCACGAAAGTGGTCATCGCAAAAATTTATAATGGTTTCCAACGCAGTCAAGGCCAAGGCATTCCTTGCTATAACTCTAGCGGTATCTATCGCAAAAAAAGAGAAACGAAAGAGGCGATTATAATTTTTAATATAATAATAATTTTATTTTATTTGATAACTTTTTTCTTCAATAAATCTTCGGTGTAGGTAGGTTTATATACCTACTCGAAGTGCTTTGACTATGCTTGTTAAAGCAACCGACCTTTTGTTTTTATCCGCATAATCCTTCTTTTAATTTTCCACAGTGCAGGATAATCTCTATAGAGAGATATTAATAATATCACAAAATCACGCTCGGTGATTAGGTCGGCACTTGCCGCCAAAGCACGTCTCGGTCCGGTTCGTCGTCCGCCATCTTCGATGTTCCGGCCGCAAATGAATAAAAACTTGTCAAGTCGCGTCAAGTCGCATCAAGCGCAAGGTACTTCAAGTGCCGTCAATCAAAATTTCTGTCAAGTCGGTCAAGCCCGTAGATCACTTGACGGGACTTGTCAAGTCAACGCTGTAAACGATCAATATTCACTTCAAGCACGTAGACTTGTCAAGTGCACTTGATCGTCTCGGGGACCCATTACTTGTCTTTGAGAATTGCATTAAAATATACAATTCACACCATTCATTTAACACCATGGTATAGATTATTAGTGAGCAATAAGTGCACCAGTAGTACCTTACCTGGTGGACCTGCTTTCCATGTAAATATTTTATTAGGTACCGTATTAGATAAATAAAACGTTGACCTACAATCGAATTCCTTCGTGTCGATATTAAGAACGGCTACGTCTCTTTTGCCCATTCATTAACCTCCCAAATTGTCTGTAGTTCCTTAACAGTTTGTTCAGAGATTACAAATAGGCAACAATAGTTAATAAGTTAATTAGGTTAGATACTTTGATTGCGGTCATATCTTCGTAAGATTACATTACACTGGACTTTGGCCTAAGTTCACCCACTATAGCCGTTAGCTGTGACTATCACGCATCTGTTAATAACAGGAGATAAGAATCACAAAATCGTAGTAAAGTGAATAGTAACTTAAAATTTAACCAAATAGTTGTGTTGATGGACTTCGGTTTTCAGCAGGCTTTTAAGTGACGGTATTAATATATCTCTCGAGATACGTGATCTCGTGAGTATGCGTCGGTGAACGTATCCCATCGAATCCTGTGTCTATTTGCGAAAATAACTCATCCGTAGACAATGGTGACTGTTTTGCTTGATTTCGCCCGGCGTAAGTATCGCCGTCGCAGTGTGGAATCTTTCTTTGATGCTGTTTATTTTGTTCGTCCTGCGACTTGCGACGTAAATAGGTGGTTGACATGGCATTGCGCTTTAGGGCTTGGTGGGATTCGCTGTAATTTCCTGCCTGCAAATGCAATTTCAAACGCAGCCTCTGAAATGGGAACCGAAAGCTAGATCAAAGAAGCTAGACTCTCTGTGACGTTTTCTGTGAAATTTAAACCACGATTGCTCGTAGAAAATCTCACATCTCATCATAGTGGTGCATCCTTAAAGTCTTAGTGAAATAATTTTTGTTTTTATGTCGTAGTTATCGTGCTAAATAATTTCCGAATCACCTAGATTAAGATTAGGGACCATTGTCCCTAATCTTACAACTACACACACACAATTACACAACACACAATTTTTTGATTTTGGTCAAAAGGTGTCATTACACCTTTTGACCAAAATCAGAGTAACTTGTTGTATCTTGTTTAGTTAGCTATGACTCTGCCTGTCGAGTGACTCACGAATTCACGATGCTCACGCGCACAGTCTGGCTAAAAAAGCAACAGGCTCGCGTTCTTTTTCGTCTGGTCATTGACGGCCGAAGTGCTCTCTTTTTTGTTCAATTTCAATCCAATAGATTTCTCTCGGTGTAGACAATGTTTATTTGCATTGTACTAGTCTTTAAATAAAGTCTAATGTGTTTGAAAGTTGTATTGCCAGCCGTATAACGTCGAGCTGAAGTGTCATTTATTTGCGAGGCACTTGTGGTCTACGAAATAGTTTTGTTTGTATTGAAAGCTACTTCACTCGAACACCATTACGATCGAGCAAGGGTGACAAGAAACTGGTATGGCATGTGATGAACAGTTTTCTCTTTGCACTTGAAGAGTGGTCATATCAATTCCTTTATCGGCCTTTCAATATTAATTGCCAATAAATCTTTACACGGAACATCAAGCAGGCAGTCAATATTTAATTTACTCTCGCCGAAAAATCGGGGCCGTTCGGTTATTCATTGAATTCTCGAATCTTGTCCTGTTACAGGCTGCATTCCAACAGACCGTGCAACATAAATACTTGAATACCAGTCAATCTATATTTTACTTATAGTCTAACTTATAGGTCTTAATGGAGATAATGAAAAACCTTATTAGATGGCTAAGTAAAACATTTTCTTAATTTTAGGCTGCAGATTATATTGCTAAGTACGCAAATTAATAAATATCCTAACCAACTACTTACCTGTCATAAACACCTACCTTTATTAAAACCTCGTAACATTTGGTACTGAACTGACAGGGAATCCTGACTTATTTTTAGTGACAAGTAGGTGGAATCACGTGGTGAGAATGTTCTATACATATAGTATTGAAGCTGAATAAAATGCAAACGTTCTAATTATTTTTGTCAATGTTCAGGAAGGTTGTAATTTTTTGGAACAAAATTGTTCTTCTGCCAAGTAAGGTATCACTGCTTACTTCCTCGTGTATTCATGACACGAAGCCGCAGAGGCTGTAACCGGCGCCAGCTGCGTCACCGGCGTCGCTGGTAATCGAGTAGTGAAACGAAGGTCATGAAATCTGAACCTTCCAGTCGATCCTAATCATTCGATGCACCACAGAAACAGAACTACTGTGTACGCCCTACCTATTAAAAAAAATGATTGTTTCACTTAGGTAGGGATTGAAACTTGTTTAGCTTTAGTAATTTAAATGATACTTGTTTAGCGATTTTAATCAGACTCTACAGCTAGATTAGCAAATTAAGCGACAGTGTTAGTTAATCTCCTTCACAATATCAAAGATATCGTACAAACATGTAAAGCCGTCCAATACAACTTTATGGTCTTTATAGAATGTCTGAACTGAACTCTGTCAAATGCCAAGCACTACCACTTATCGTAGGAGAGACTGCGCCATATTTTCTTGTAATTTTTACCTCGAGTTTTCAACGACCTATTGTCTGAAACGGTTATTCTTGAAACAAGTATTCGTGGAAACATTGTAATGGTGACCTATTGAGTGCTCCTTACTTGTTGGAGAACTCAGCAAAAACTGATGTCAATCCTCTGACAGCGAATTATCCCGAAATCCATCCACCTCTTGAACGGTGGAAAGAAAACTAAAGCGGGAATGATCTAGTTTTATCTATCATCATCATCATTCATCATTTATAATCATTAATAATACTTTTAGTCATCCTCACCTGTTTGGAGGAGAGCGCTGACTCCACTACGCAGTTTTAAACTTTTGTGGCAGTCAACGTTCCTTGTTGTTTTTTGTACAATTGGCAATTTGTGTTCCAAATAAATGATAAATGATTATTTTTTTTTTTTTAGTAAATATTTTTTGCTGCTACGTATCAGTTTCAGATATTCTTAATAATTTGCCTTCGTCTAAGCAGCGGTTGACAATCCTAAAGAAAAATTAATCCACTCGCTATTTTCTACTTTGCGATGCAATTCATTGGCGTGCTGGTACTGGTGAAAGTGGATGCACTAAATGCCTCTTTACAATAATCTTGCGGCCGAGAATTGTCAAATAAGCAGCCGTTTTATTGAAAAATGTGAAATTTAAATCAGCAATTTGTATTCCTTAACGAGTTTGGTAAGATTTAATGGACTGCTTCACCATATCAACATAATTGAACATGCTGCATTACACGTTTTGTTTGATGTCACATAAATGAACTGTCAAGTTGTAGAAAATGTGATAGATCACATTGTCCATAAAGACAAGTTTAGCTCTAATTTCGACACATAAGATGGTAATTGATACGTGTATCACGCTTCGGAAACAACGCTGTGTAGTAGATTTTTCCATCGCATTCTGATGCTGTGCCTCATTAACACTGACGTGCTACGTCACAATGTCTCTCTGTGAATGTGATAGTAATAAACAAGTATGATACCGCATAGTTTGTTGTCAAACAAACAGCTGTGGGTTGGCGGTGCGTGACTGTTACGTCGCGCCATGCAAGGACACCTCCAGAGCTCTGAAAAAATGCAGACTGACGATCACTTCAGACGTTTTCCTCTCAGATTTGACACAAAAACTGCGCTTTATAGACCAGGAACTACTTGAGCGAGCAAATTGCCAGTTATTTCGGCGCAATAACACGTTGGATAACTATTTTGCATGTCAACATGGACAGTCAACAAAAGTGTACTTGTTTAACCGGAGACCTCTTAGCATAACACTTATTATGTTTACCGTTTGTTTTTGGCAACGATTGCATCCATTATAAAATTAGAGCTTTCTGTCTGTTGACTGATAAAGACTGATTACTGCAACCAAGAATCACTTATTGATTTCGCAGCCATTAACCATTAATTCACTGATAAGATAAAACACTGATAAGGAGAATCAGATTTTTTAGGGTTGTTCGATCTTGTGTGTGAAGTAGATGAGGTATTTAACTGATCACGTTTCTTAATGAAAGTAACATCGAATTAAGAGGGCAATGAGCCGGATATTATCGCATTGTGCTCATTCCGCTATTATTTACTTTAATGATTATACATTTTTAATTCATTGTTTGAAGTAAAACTGAAGTCCCCTTTTGGTCTAAGATCCCTTGAAGAACGACCTTCACCGAGCTGTTTATTTGATGAAACATATTTTTTATGAAATTTTATATGTTAAATGTTACATTGCATGTGGGTTGCCTAGTAAAAATCAGTCCAGTATATGATTAATTCATACTTAAAATTTTTTTTTTTTTTGAATTTTGCACCGGCTTGTTTATTAAATAAATACGATACCAATCGAAAGTATGAAGCCTAGGGAATATGAAAACGTTGGGTTGCCTATTCTTTTCCGGTCACAACTTAGGGTTGCCAGGTATCAAAAGGTCCATCGAAAATAGCATTTTGCACCGGTCTGTTTATTGAATGAAAGTTAATTTAAAATAAAGATTATTTCATTACGAACACGATGGTATAGGGTTGCCTGCGAAAAATCAGTCCAGAATAAGGGTTGCCGAGTTTTGAAAAGTGAAATATTTGAAAAGCATAGCGGCTATTTAAAGCCTAGTGATGTGCCGTGCCTGGCTGGGTAGTAGATACGCGGAGGACCGTACCCACTTGCAAGTTGATACCGTATCTGATACGTTACATGCTACACTGCTAAGTGAGTACCCAGCTTTAATTGTTCATCGAAAACAATTGTCTTTAACGTGATTGGGAAGATTGTCAAATCAATTGTCAATTGTCAAATCTAACCAATTCAAAAATATATATATCTAATAATATAATAATAATATAATCTATATAATATATATATATATATATATATATCCTAATAGGTACCTATAAAATGAGTTAAATAAAACTCAGTAATAATACTAAGTAGGTAATTTGCGAAGTTTAAAATTAAATTAATGTAGACTTAAAATTATTTAAGTCAATATTCTGATCACTACCTACTACCCGTACCTACTACCCAGCCAGGCACGGCACATCACTAGGCTTTAAATAGCCGCTATGCTTATCAAATATTTCACTTTTCAAAACTCGGCAACCCTTATTCTGGACTGATTTTTCGCAGGCAACCCTATACCATCGTGTTCGTAATGAAATAATCTTTATTTTAAATTAACTTTCATTCAATAAACAGACCGGTGCAAAATGCTATTTTCGATGGACCTTTTGATACCTGGCAACCCTAAGTTGTGACCGGAAAAGAATAGGCAACCCAACGTTTTCATATTCCCTAGGCTTCATACTTTCGATTGGTATCGTATTTATTTAATAAACAAGCCGGTGCAAAATTCAAAAATAAATAAATTTTTAAGTATGAATTAATCATATACTGGACTGATTTTTACTAGGCAACCCACATGCAATGTAACATTTAACATATAAAATTTCATATAAAATATGTTTCATCAAATAAACAGCTCGGTGAAGGTCGTTCTTCAAGGGATCCTGTACTATTTCTATTATTCTAAAAGACTAGACAAGTAAATGTGTAGGTATAGAATATTCAACAACTTTATTCGTAGGCTACGATTATAACACAATCGAAACCAATCAATGAAATAAAATAATTCTTCAGTTCGCATTGCAATTCTTCTTTTTACGCAGCTTACTGTATTCTAAAATATTATTACTATTGCATTAATAATTTCATGAAAAACCCATTCCCGGCACAGCTACCACCACGGTCGTCTTCGCAAGAGAATTCACTCGACTCTAGGCCACGTGTGTAATCGGCAGTGAACGCATTAATAAACACTAGCGACTTGCCCCGGCTTCGCAAAGGTCCAATAAATATACAAATAAACCTACCTCTTGAATCACTCTATCTATTAAAAAAAATGCATCAAAATCCGTTGCGTAGTTTTAAAGATTTACGTAATACATAGGGACATAAGGACAGAGAAAGCGACTTTGTTTTACAATGTAGTCTAGTCATACTGATTACTTACCTTAGCTACCTTATAATTTAACTATTTTATTACATCTTTAAGCGCGCTATAAAAATGAAAGCTCACTTCAAAAATAAACTTTTTCTTGAAATATCTCTTTAATCAAATTCAAACTCAGACTGAGTTTAGCATCGATGCAACATGCATGCAAAGAGGAAAAGTGCATAAGTCTGCTATTTTTAAACTTATTTAAATAGAATGAAACATGCGTAAATAAATTCACGCGGTTATCATTCTCTCCCGCCTCGTAATAATGTTTTATGCACTGTAATCTGATAAAATGTGCTTTATTGCTACCAATACAAGTGTAACATGTTGCTGGTCATACCAGCCTGTAGTTGTTTTGAGCCATACATCGTGAAACCTTATCACTCTGTTCATGCAGACACGTACTTAATATTAATAAACTGTAATCCTTAAATAGCTGTTTTAAATTAATCTTCTTGACATTACGACATTTCAAAAACCTAATCACATTTCGTTCGATTTATTGTCTGATCTCTCTTGATATAATATTTCCTTTGAACAATTCTCTACTTACATATTTCCTAATATAGAAATTGATATACCTATAAGCTCAAAATTCTCCTTACTCTACTTCCTTACGAGTGCTTTGAAGTTGTGAGCTCGATTTATTGCTAAGTTGAAGGCGTAGGCGTACGATAAGATTTCTGCGCGCTAACTCAGTGCTATCCAGTATCGATACAATATGTTACACTTCGTAGTACTGAAGTACTTGAAATACAACTTGCCCGAGCCTACATTATGGAGGAACTTTCGAAGGTTGGTTAGTCTGCGCAGCTTCAAGTTTCTCACCTAGGGGTTGGTTCTTAGTTAAATATTGTACAATACAGGCTGTTAAAACGAATGGCTGCACTTTCAATCTAGATTTTGTTTTCGAAAGCTCTTTTGAAATCATTGTTACAGCAACAGTTACTTGTTTCTTATCTTTTCATCTCTTGCTGTACATTTTTTCATCGAGTACTCTATTGAGTTGTCATAAAAAACATGTTTTATGATGTTGAAAAGATGACGCATGTCAAAAACACGTCCGCTGCGATATTCAATTGCAATTGTAATTCAGGCCAGAACGAATCGGCGGCTGCCGCTGCTTTCCGGAAACGACCTCAGAATGGCACTTTGCCAGCTTTAATGAATGAACGCAACTATTATCCTTCTTCCCTTAAAACATTTATAATCAATCATATCATCAATTTATATTTGTGATCATTAATAGCGCTTCATTGCCAAACAATAATTCGCGCTTGTGGATACTCTTTCAAATAACTAATAAACGTGGGAATGTATCTGCCTAACCGTTGCGTTTTGCTTGCAGATACGCATTTGCAATTCAAACGCAACGCTTTATTGGTTGTACGTACAGAACGCCCAATGAAAATTCTAAGCAAAATGTATAGAATTGTCGATAAGACTGCAAAATTGCGTGGCTGTTTCGTTGTGGGGAGTCGCTATGAATTTATGGTGTGTCCGAAGGTGTTCGGGTAGTGTTCGTTCCGCGACAGTACCTGTGTGACCCAGTGGCTCGAGGCTGTGCCGTGCATTGCTTTCCCGGCGATGTGCCAAGTTCATTGGCACCAGACGCCCACACCCCACCAGCGCCTCCCCGCGCCGGTCAAGCCTAAAAACTGACACGATATTATTCATTGCAAATAGAAAATATTTAAAATCGAAGTATTCAACTCTATTTTTATCCGATAGTCAGCCAGTCACCGATTTTGCAACCACCCTATGCGATCTTTCTGCACAGTCCTATTTAAAGTTCTTCTACAAACCGATTTCCCAGGATAGTCCTTCCAATATTGTCTTACTCTGTTTAAATAGGAGTCAATATTTACTAACATTGCACTGAAATTTCAATATTAGTTGATAGCAGGGACCAAAAATAGGTGGGTTTATTCTTGACGCTCGATTCTAGAGCGCAGGCCGGCTAGAAGAGATGTAAGATGAGGACGGGGCGCGGACATTTGTTTCTTCCGCGTCCCTTTCATACAAAATGTATAGAAGCGTCGCGAGTGCAAAACATACAGAAGAGATAGGGCGCGGGCGCAGCGCTTTACGTTTCGTCCTGTCCGCGACGCGTCCTTTTCTTACGTCTCTTCTGTCTGTCCTGCGCTTAGAAACAAGATTATTATTAGAAGTATCATAATTATGTTGGTTTGGTTGGTATTGGTTCTTAATCACTCGATACTTTTTATACAAAGTGAAGTAAAGATTAGATACTTACTAATAATTTCGGGAGTAAGCCTATGTAAACCCATCTAAGGAACTTGTAAAATAATCTAATTACTCATTTTCAAACGTAACACGTTAATTTGTAACAACCTACCTACACTCGCTTTATTAGACCGATGACTCCAAACAATACGTTGGTTTCGCGTAGAAATTCTTGCTCTGATATTTTTAGAAATTAGGCATGTTCTTATTCCTAGTATTTATTGATGCTTGAGTAGCATGAATATTTCTCTTCTTTAAAAATATTGCAATATCTACAATGCTTATGCTATGTTCAGATGTACGGCGTGCAGCCCGGCGGGCTGCCTGGCGAGCTGCGCGGCATGCAGCCCGCGCCCGGGCGGCGAAAATTCAAACTGTTCACATGCACGCAGGCTTGTCAGTCAGTGCTAGCATGTCGGGCAGCGAGGATCTCGATGTTGTTGCTGCCTTAACCTTTGGCTTAACTTATTTTTATTGGAAAAAGAAACAAAATGATAAACGATTCGTTTGACCATTCGACCATGTTAGCAACGGACGTCCACTCGTCACGAAAGCGCGAGAGAGACTGACTGCACGCGCGCATGTGAACAGTCACCGGGCGCCCGCGCATTCAGCCTTTGAACTTTGCCCAAAAACCGCCACTCGCCCGGTTCGCGACATTCACGTTCACGGGCGCGTTCACGGGCTCGGGCGTACCGTTTACACGCGCGTGCACGTGAATGTGCCCGTTGAATGTCTAGTTGCACGCGCGCGTGTGAACGTACTATAAGAACTTTGAAACGTGTAGTCAGTACTTAAGTCATATTTTGTTTATTTATGCAAGATTTTTATAAACTGCAACAATAGACCTTCTCATTAAGAAACAATGATTAACGAAGAATGAAGAAAAGACTTAAGATAGTCCATGGCTTAGGTTCGTTTAAAAAAAATACAGGAATAGCGAAGCTAATGCTGCTCTACTATTTTAATTAAATCAAATGTGAAACATAAGTACTTAGTTATATTTACAGCATTTTTTGCACATTTAACTAGACTATTACGACTTGACTTTGACTATTTTCTATTACTCAGATTAAGGAAAGATTAAGATATTCGAATTAATAAGATGTTTAATAGTAGATATTAAATTAATTATTTTAAAATGGATCGCTGGCGACCTCAATTCCTATTCAGGTCTTCAGTACGAACATCCAACTGACCTAAATAAAACAGCCAGAGCAACCTCATTTTCCAGAAGCCTTTGAACCGTTCCCTTTTCAAATTAAGTTATATCCCAAGAAAATAACGAAAATTTAAATGCGCTTTAACACAAACTTACGGCGAAAAACAATGTGAGGAAACCAATAAGCTTTCTAGGAGCGTCGATGGGCTTGCAATCTGTCACGTACGAAAAGTTAACTTCTGCAAAATGTGGGCATGTACAAAATTTTATTATTATTATTGTATTTTATTATACATAAAATTTTGTACAGAGGTATCTCTGCCCTCTTAAACATCTTCAAAAGGAAGGAAGGCTCTAAAGTACACAAAACACTGAAAGAAATGTCTTCCCCTCCATGGGGTAGTCGTGATTATATTTCATTTTCTATTTAATATCCCATGGAACAAATTACTCATTCAATATTCACGCTAAAACTATGAATGAATGATTGCTGCTCTGTGAACAATCGTGATAATTACAAGATACAACATTGTTTGCAAAACGTTTGTAAATGGAATGAAATTTATCAATAAGAAATCATTTAGGTCGTTATCGACTTATTATGTTCATGGCGCACCTATTCATGGAATAGTTGATTAGACTTGATATTTACCTGTCTCCGGTCTAAGTTCGTGTTCAGAGTCTGAATTTAGGCTTGAGTCTTCGCTCGTGTTGATTTTTTTGACAGTTCTCTGGGGAAACCGTGTGATGAATTTCTTCAGACACCACACTTTTAAGGCCTGAGTATCGACTTTGAATAAAGTACCTTATTCAAGCTATTGTGCGAAATAGGGATGCTATTATTATTTTATCGTCACTTAAGTGAGTACTTCTTAGTACCTAACTACTTTAGTGTTGATGTCTTCGACAATGAATGGCATTCCGTAAGACAGACGTGTTTTTTAGTCCAAGTTCTAATAATCAATGTATTTTTTTGTCCGATGTGCATTTGATGTTTTCGGAGGCGTACCTTGCAATTGGCTTTGTTAAAAATGGATTTCCCTATATTTTTACTTACTTGCAAATACAATAGATTCCTTCCACAAAATCTATAGTTTTTATCCAACATTTATTCTTCCAATTATTTAATTAATACTTAAGTGTATTTTTTTAATTGTAATTTAAATAATATTAAGTATGTAATTAATACTTATCTGTGCCAAATATCGCGTGACCAATGGCACTGGTTTTCTATTTTATGGTAAAATAATAAATTTCTGTTTTTGACCCCATGTACCACCCACCACAGTGCAACCACCGCGGAGTTTATAGATTTTAAACCGATTATAAAAACCCGAACGTTTTTAGTACTTAAGCATGAAATTGAATAGGCACAATTCTGAACTGAGGCTTGGCCTGTATTATCCGATTGAGTGGTTGCTTAGACGTGGTTTGATCCCATTTGCAATCAATGGAAATTTCCATAATGCATCGCGTTGGATGCACAAGGATGTCGTCCAACTGTTTGCATACAGAATGAGGTATTTTAAAAAATATAACATGATTTTGATTCTACCATTCTCTTTCTAGAAACCAACATGCAACGATGTCTTAAAACCAAAAGTTGAACATATTAATGACTGAACTAATTGTATTTTTAAATTGCAATAATGTAATAACATTATTCCAACTACCTATGCCAAGGCAACTCTTAAAAACATGGATGGTTCATGGAGTATCATTGACATGCCCCATAAAACTAAACAACTAACTACCTTTAAAATAGTAATGATCTATATAACAACGCTCCAGACTAAAACTAGTTTTGTAATATTATTCGTATTGGATAAAGTCAAAATTTATCGGTAAAGGTAAGTAATTGGTCTCAATCATTCTAATGTTATTCTTAACTGCTGTATCATCAAATGATTCAACTTTCTTACTCAACCCCGCTGGAGCTTACTTATGTTTAATGTTTATAAATACGAAAATCTCATCGATTAGTCAAACGTAAATTCTCATTCCACAAAAGAGCAATACAAGGTCAGGGTACCGCACCAGCTCGTACCAGCTCTTTGCTCTTTACACAGTTTATAGTTTAGTACATCCATTGGTATCGATTGAACAAAAAGTAAAACTTTGTGTTTCGTTGCTCCATTGTCAGTTCCTTATTCAGCTTCTTTGATATTGTGCATCTTTTGCAATGTCTTGCTGTTATGGGCAGACTTCTATTGACTCACCCGTACGTATTGTTTATTGACACCTTTCAGTGCAAACACACCACTTATTGCATACAGTCATCATAACCGATGTTTATCTTTGAAGGTTCGATTATCATTATTGCCACATTCTCTTTCTCCGAAGTAAACTACTCAAAACAAAATAGGGCCCACCCAATAAATTTGATTTAAATTGAAATAATACGAAAAACGTACAATTTACTTCAAGTTTATTCTTTGGAATAGATAAACACGTTCAGGATCATTAAAAAAACATCACAGTACCTTATTTTTGCCAAAAATATTCAAGAAATGCGCGTTTTTACGTATCAACTTAAAATTATACGGTTTTTCAAAACAACGCGTTGGAGACTCGAGCTAAATTTTTTTAAAGCAGGTTCGTAGGATTTCTTTGATGCTTTATGTTTAGTAACGTGTAGGTCCTCCCCTTTTGCGCACACACTCTTTGAGTCGATTTGGAATACTCTCTATGAGGTGGAACACGTTTTTATCTGGAACTTGCTCCCAACACAATTTTAAGCAGTTATCAACTCCCGTCGGCTATGAATTTCACTTTGGTGATCTCTATGGCTTCTTTTCAACTGGTCCCAGCAATGCTTGATCGGATTCAGGTCCGGGCTCATGGCAGGACAGGGTAGAATTGCGATACCAGCTTCGGAGATTGCACTTTGTGTCACTTTGGCAGTATGAGGACGAGCGTTGTCTTGCATCAGAATGAAGTTAGGGCCTACTTTCTGTGAATATGGGATCACATGAGATCGGATGACATGCTGAACGTAGCTGACGGCCGTTACATTGCCCTCATCCAAAACCACTAGCTCGATTTTGCCCATTATGCTAATCCCACCCCATACCCTAACACTGGGTTCACCAAAACGGTCAGTTTCACGAATATATGGGTCTGTAAAACGATCTCCAGGCCGTCGCCAAACTCGTACGCGTCTGTCATCATCAAAAAACTTAACTTTAGACGCATTTGAAAAGAGTACTGTCCTCCAATTGTCCATGGTCCATTCGAGGTGATCACGAGCAAACCTTTATCGCGCTGCACGGTGGGCTCTGGCGATTTTAGCCCAACAACTGACATTCTGGAAAGTTGTTTGGTCTTCATGAAGTCTGTTCCGACCAGTTTGGTCACTCTCTCGCGTTCCAGTGGCGTCACGCAAGCGGTTTCTCAATATGCGAGCAGTTACAGTTCGCTCGCGACGTGCAGAGAGTCGGATGTATTGGTCTTCTCGAAAGGTTTTGGCTCTGGTTCTTCCTGAACTGCGCCTCCCACTGACACTACCTGTCTTTTGATAGCATTTGCACACATTTCGAATTGCTCGTCTAGACACACCAAGCTTGAAACTACCGATCTTTGGGAATTCTCCTGATAGAGCACAACAATGGCTCTTGTTGTGGATTTTGTGCCCATGTGACGTCGGGAACTAAGCATTGTTTATGCAAACACTAATTTAATCGATAATTAAAGGAATGGTAACGATAACTTCTTCGTTAGACACAACAAACACCTTTGAGCAACAATGTAATGGCACTTATAGACTCTGCAGTATTTCGCAGATTTTTGTTTTTTTGTCTCTGAACTTAAGAACCACCATAAACTTGGCGTGTAAGTGTTAAAAAGGATCAATAAATATGCCTACTTAACATTCCCATACTTCAGTTTGCCAACAAATAACAAACAAAAAATTGCTGAGCACTTTATCGAAATATTTCAAGTGGGCCCTATTTTGTTTTGAGTAGTTTAGTTCTGGAACACATAAATTCGCAATCCTAGATACTTTTAATGTTCTTGGAAGTTGGAAGTTTTGAGTCCACAATAAACTGATCATCTGTCGTAAAATGGTTACCTGTTGATATTACATAACAATCCTTGTGTTTTCGGCGTCACTTTTAATTACGCTCCTTTTGAAGCTCACATATGTTTGTGCGATTAGTTATAAAATAAAACATAATTATTTAATGTCTTTACTCGTAACATTGGTAGGATTTAAACTGTCACTCATGTTTTCATTAATGAGAATAACAGCCGTACCGTACCCGTAAGGGATGTAAACTTAACAGAGTTCAATGGTCATTTCATTTGCTTTCCTAAAGCGATTGACTTGAGCTTAACTTCGACATATGGCGTACAAATGACTCGAAAGCTTCCTGCGGTGCAACATGCATCGGCAATGAAAAATAAACGATTCTCCTTCGTTTTGTTTCGTTCCAACTGAAAGTGCTAAAGCTTCCACTAAGGTTGAAATATGGCGCTTCGTACAGTAGTTGGTTGTTCGATATAAAATTGTATTGCTTTTTATTTTTAGCAATCTTCATTCTCAGAACTGATCCGCTCTCACCGCAGTCTTTTGTCTAGTAATGACTCGAAACAACTCTCCTTTATTGCTCCTCATCTAAGCCTATAGTGCTAAATGACGGGTCATTCATCTTCACTTTAGTGTTTAAGTTTCTTTTTCGAGATCGTTCTTAGCTATGTTTCAAGAAAATAGACGAACTAAATGGTAAATAAATTAAAATGTAACAGTGAACATTGTTAGTCTCTTAAATTCAAACCCTATGATTAATCATAGTAAATTAAATATGACACGATCGTATTTCCAATATGCGGTAGACATATTCATCCTGATCCTTTAAAGATGTCTAATAATGGGTAGTCAGAGGCATGAACAAATACATTTATGTATTTTTGTACTATATATTGTCGTTGTTTAGTTAGTATCCGATGTTTTAATTACGTTAAGCGATCAAACGATAGCTATCAGCCACATTAGTCAGCTCATGATCGTTACATTTCACAATTGAAGGGTGTGGCTAGAGAACTTTGCTGGTCATTGGCCCCACAGCCAAATCTTAGACTTTCTAATGAGAATAAATCTGCCCGGGCGCATGATGACGCTGAGCACACTGTGCACTCTGTAATTGCCGTCGGTGCTAATTAGGTGTTATATCCGATGCGAAATTGCACAAATTCCAAACATTAAAAACTCTGTTACATACTCTGAGGCACAAATGTAGGCAATAAATACTGAGTGTCGGAATACTTGTTGTGTTATTTATTCTGTGGTGTGGGTTACGATTCGTCCGCGAACAAACTGACTGCTGAAGAGTTAGTGGAGTTTTATTCACAGATGAGTCCAGAGAGGCTTAGAGGCTTTCAAATGGTCTGTAGAAGAATTGTTTTTTTTTTAATACGCTTGTCGTGAAGTTCGGCGGAGTAAAAAGCTTCGTTAATTTCTATTCATAATTACATCTATTTTATACATTCATTAACTTTAAATGCAATAAGACTGTTACCCTGTAGATATCATTATTATAATAATTATATTATAGTTTTTATTCATGCGTTTTAATCATGTCTTCGTTGTTTAATATTTTGATGCAAACATCTCTTACTTCATACTTCTATCGGAATCGAAATGAAAGCACAATATGATTTACTATTTTATAATGACGTTTGTAAATTAACGCGTGAAAATGTAATAACACAGGAATAATGTTAACAATCAGTGCTACCGAATCATTAAATCATTATAATGGACGTTTACATTTACGTTCTTGTAGTTGTAGAGATTGCAAGGGCAGACAGGCTTTCACCGCCTTGACTTTGCGAATTTAAAAACTACGCTTTACACATACGAATACGGTTGATTATAGAGTGTACCTTCATCTCTTCCTAACTTTCCGACGCTGTCTCACGAAGGAGTTATTGATTTGGCTCTCGTTATTTGCACAATGTGCTTTATTTCGTAGGTTTAGGGTTTAGTTTGTAATCAGAGGGTAATCAATCAGCTGTCGTGCAAAAGTTAGACCCAAAGTGGATTAGCCCAATTCTCCAGTTTGGTCTGTCTGGCTGGCGGTAATCCTTTTACAGTTCATGGAATGAGAGGTCGAGGTTTTTCAGTTAAACGAAGACTGTTTTAAACCTACGACGGTGTAAGATTGTAATGTTAGGCGATATCTTCCGAGCAGATAACCGATTTTCAGACGGGTTTTTAAGTTGACGTTATCGAAATGGTTTAATATTAACTTATGGAAATTGACGATATCTGTTCTAGGATCATAATGAAATTGTAGACTAGTTGTACAACTATTATGCAGGCCTTCCACTGCGAAAGGGTAATGAGCGGAAACTGAGCTGATGATCTGAGCGGACCGGAGTGAAAATAGTTGTACACTTCCACTAAGAAAGAGTTTCAGATTTTGCCTTCCACTGCCAGAGGGCTTTGCGGAGCGAGTGAGGTGGGAAATGAGCGGGGTCGGATGAGCGAGTTGTTGGCCTTCCATTGCCAGCGGCGCGGCGATGAACGAGGAGGCGCAGACGTTGCGCGACACGTTGCCGACACGTTGCGCGTTCTGAACTGACAGACGAAAGCGATCAAGTAAAGGGGAAGGGGAGGCGACGGGGGGCGGAGGTGAGCTGAGTCCGTTCAAAACTCGCGTGCGACGCCATGACGCAGCGGACCCATTTTAACTCGCTCAATCCGTTCCGCTTTACTCGCTCGCAGTGGAAGCACTTGTATGAAATTTTGCGTTGCGAGTTGAACTGGATCCGTACGGAGTCCGTTGGAAATCCGCTCAACTCTGCGACCAATTTTGTGACTCTTTGTACTCTTTTGATCCGCTCAGTCCGCTCATTTACAGTGGAAGCACTTCTATGAAAAAAGCCGTTGCGAGTTAAACGGAGTCCGTACGGAGCCCGCTCCGCTCGCAGTGGAAGGCCTGCATAACATGAGACTGTTTATTGTTATTTTAATGTGAGGCATTTTAATAAAAAACTATACATCCCTATTTACTTAAATCAATATTATTATTACTTGCCCCTTTATTTCCTTCCTTTTACATTGGCTCACTTATTCCAATTAATTTTACACTTTCAGATCTGAAAAACCAGGAGCCAATTAAGCTCGAACTTCAGAGATAAGTAAGCTCGTTTTATCTCGGCGATTCTTGAGATGGTGTCCGGTTTGTAGCATTCCGGCGCCTCAAATGCCATATCAGTAAAACATTCGACGTATTCGATATTATCGCGAACGCTCGAAATAGCCTTTATCTCGTCCGTACTGAGGTCACTAGGCGCTGCGTCGACGCACGCTAGATCATTAACGCAGTAATTAAAGGGTACCAGTAACTCAGTTATGTTACAGATGAGCACGCACACAGACGCATTCTTCTAATCAAAAATCTGATCGAAATAACTTCAGTAGTTATTTATTTTCAGTACGTGTAATCGCTTTGTTTAAATGACGTCGTATGCGTCATAGAACCTTATCAAGACTGCATTATACACGTGTATGTGTGCATTTGATTGTTGGCTTTGCGTTTGACTTTCTGTTTCTGATACCCCTATTATTTTAGTGTGTCATCAACAAACCGATTAAAACCACACTATTCTGCGTAGTAGTTTTTGTTACGCGTTATCGTTATCGTACCACTCGTGTTAAGTTCTTTCACTCAATGGATTTAATTGCTCAATCAATTCTGCCAATTAGATCACTCGGTCATTCATATCTGGGTAAGCATAAGGTGCCTAATGAACATACTATTGGTTGGAGAATTCTTGATAATTTCGTACCGTAATTATAGCAGTACTGTTTACGTCATTAAAGTGTACATAATAATATCATCCTAATTAAATACTTTTATTTCTTTGTGCCAAAATATATTTAGTAATAAAAACATTGAGCTGTTAGTTTTGAAGATCTATCTCTGAAAAAAAATTACTGGAAGCTCAGTAGACGACTCTCAGGGATCGTAAATATATGGCTTTATTAACTTTTGAGTTAAAGTTTAAACTCCTCTTGACGAAATATACACACGGTTTACGGATTTAGATTACTTCAATTTTGCATATGTCCGTAAAACTAAATAGGTAGGTACGTTCCGTTGAAGCTCGTTTTTCTTTTCAAGCCGACTTCATTATGACGCTTGGAGTGCGTACTAGGCCAGTAAAGATACACTTTTGAAATAACAATAATTCCCGGAAAGCTGAATTTTGGTAGAGAGCTTGGTATTACCATTACAAATAAAGTGTTAAAAGTCCCCATCGATCCCATGTGTGCGTCACGAGTTATTCGGGATCAAAGGTCCAAATTTAAGGTTTCTTAGTTTTTTTTCGAAAACGGTAAGTTTTATCAAAACAAGTTTCAGCCCAAAGTTGTAGATCTTAAAATTGTCTACAAAAGTAGTCCCGATAATATTTTTCCTAAGAGTTACCATTCGTGAGTTATCGCGGTGATAGCGAGCGAACCACGCGGCCTACTAGGATGGAGAAAGACCGCGATTTGCTTGCAGCGAGTGCACCACGCTTTTATTCCATACTGAATTAGGGGCTCGTACGGAATCTCGCACTGCACAAGGGGCTCTGAAACGTTTTCATAATACATTAAGACTCATTATCATGGATTTTCAAAATGAATAAAGATCGGATTTTCCAACTCTTTTATGGTTAACTGGATTCTAGCATAATTTTAGGAGAGAGAGAATTAGAGAGAGAAACCATAAAACCTAGAGAATCCATTGGAAAAGAGTTGGAAAATCCAATCTTTATTCATTTTGAAAATCCATGATATGAGTCTTAATGTATTATGAAAACGTTTCAGAGCTCCTTGTGCAGTAAGAGATTCCGTACGAGCCCCTAATTCAGTATGGAAAAAAAGCGTGGTGCACTCGCTGCAAGCAAATCGCGGTCTTTCTCCATCCTAGTAGGCCGCGTGGTGATCTCGCTTCCACCGCGATAACTCACGAATGGTAGCTCTTAGGAAAAATATTATCGGGACCATTATTGTAGACAATTTTAAGATCTACAACTTTGGGCTGAAACTTGTTTTGATAAAACTTACCGTTTTCGAAAAAACACTAAGAAACCTTAAATTTGGACCTTTGATCCCGAATAACTCGTGACGCACACATGGGATCGATGGGGACTTTTAACACTTTATTTGTAATGGTAATACCAAGCTCTCTACCAAAATTCAGCTTTCCGGGAATTATTGTCATTTGACCACTATTTCTCTGTTTAACTTGACCGGTGTAGTACGTAGAAATGTAATAAATTATATCGAATGTCGACTTTCCTACTCTCGATGTCCCTGATTTACGATAGGGCGGAGTACGATTGCAGTATCAATATGATTCTCAGAATAAATACGTCATTGTTGTTGTTGTTTGATGTAGTTAGTTAGGGAACGTGGTTATTCGATATGACCTAACGAAACTTAACGCGACAAAAATCTGTCCGCCACGCGGTTATAAATTCGTATTGTATTCAGTAACGCAGTGAGTTAAGTTTTGGTGAGGCATAGCGAATAACAGTCCTAGATTGTCAAGGGTCAGACTATTTACGCTAAATGCTATTTGCATGGTTCGGTCATGGAATCGGTAGGTAACTATAAATAGGGTCTAAATTAGCGGACTAAAATAACCTTAGTGTCGCAATATTGTGCCTACACTTTTTAAAAGTATTATACTTAAATAAAATAATTTACCTAAGTAAGTAATTCTTATTATTCACTTTCTGTAGCTGTTTAAATTACTATTTTTCATACTACCTACTTAATAAAATTAATATCAACAAACAGCTAAACAACTTCATTTCACGATTGGATGAGTAGTCGTAGTTCGCCGTATTATTTTAATGCAATTAAAAAAACACAGTAAAGTTTTCATCAGCTGTGAGCAGAATCTGCTCTTGACGAATGACCTGAAGGAGTTTAGTTTCTTCCTATTTAAGTACAGAGAAAAATCACTAAAAAGCTTTACTTCATAACGGTTACTAAATAAACTCGTACTAGACCTTGAAAAATTGTATTCTAAACCAAATAAAATTAAAATAAACCTGATGGTCGCTGATAGTTTTTGAAGTTCAATAAAAACGGATAATAGATTAAATAAACACAAGAATGATTGACCGAAGCTCAATAGTGATTGATATAAAAACTGAGCATTAAAACCATTAGACAATTTGTTATACTTTCAATTTTTAATATCCTATAATTATTTATCGTGTCTGAAACTTTCTCATTTAGAATTTCAACTCTTTATTCTTTGTTATGCAATGTAAATAGTAAATAATTACTTATGTTAGTTTTATAATTTAAATCGAGATCGATCTAGATTCTAAACATATCATTAAGTAAACAGTTTTTTTGTATCATGAGATATCGACTGATCTGTTTTTATGATTAACCGACTTCAAAAACGGAGAAAGTTCTATGTGTGTAAGTAAGTATACTTAGTGAAATATAAATTTAACTTATTTATTTATATTGTTTTAGGCTCGCATTCTTTGACCCTGAAGTACTTAGGTATTGTTTAAACTCTAATCTTATTCAATCTAACTCTGATTGAGTTTTGAATGTGTGCTTAAAACGTCACTCAAAATACACTCAACCATTAGAATAAATAAGAGATGTAAACTTTCTTCAAAAATTACAAAAGAAACAGTTGTTTTGAAAAATGGTTTAAGACTGTATTCCGAAGGGGCGGTAGGCAAATTCTTTCAGATCTCTTTTAGTAAATTTAAATGTCTAACTAAGGGGTAATAGAAGTGTTTGGATACATAAATCGTTTTTAGAATGCCAAATATTGTCAAAACTAGCAATGTGAAGTTCTACTAATTACGGTATCCCTTTAGCTTGATTAGTCATTCCTATGAAAAGAGGAATGTAGGTTGTTTCGGAAACTTGATCAGTGGCAACATTCTTAGATTAAGTAAAATCTATCCGTTTAATTAGGCGCACGCGTAACCTTGTCTGTCTGGTCTTGCCGAGGGCTTTGTTTGCTGCGAACTAAAGACAACTGCGCAGTATCAAGATAACATGGTACCTTTATTTTAGGAAATATTGATTATGTTCAACTGTTAGAATTTGAATTGTCCTTGAAGTGGATTAACTTACCGCTAGACCTTAGACTTTCGAAACAATCGTTCTGCTTTTAATCTTATTTATTTAAACTTTTATTAAATTCTGGATCCAGGGGTTCGAAAAATTTGTTAGATTTCTTATATAAAATATTGATTTATAAAAGAAACCTGTAATTTAACTATACATGTCCTGACATTGTTAAAGGTAAGAATACAATATACAATAAAAAATAATTATCCTATTATTTACTACTATGCCTAAGTCTGATGGTGTATGTATTTGATACTGTTTTTATTAGTGCACCAATTTAGACACATCAAGTTGTCAAATATCAAATTAGCGAATCCGTGGACGGAAGCTAGTAAACTATAAATGTCATTTTATTCTAGACCGGAAAAGGGAAATGATTTTGAGGGTCTTATTTTTATGACAGGCAAGGTGTGATTGCTGCTGAACAGGTTTTATATAATGAACGTTTTAGGTACTTTAAAATTATTCAAAGAATTTGTTAGTTGCTCTTGAAAATTTTATTACACCAGAAAAAAATAACACATTGCACACAGTTCAGTTAATAATGTGGCTTTGGTTTCTCTGTTACTATTTAATGTGGTCTGGTTACTATTTAAGTAATATGATATCTACAAATTTAGAGCAAGAAGCCTGACTCGCTATCGTGACAAATAGAAATTTCGTGACAATGTCGGGTTCAGCTAATATTCGTGGATACTGAATTTACAGGTCACCAACATAAGCTGACCCCGAAATTGTCTCCAATTTTCTATTTTTCGCGGTAGCGAGTCAGGCTACTGGACTGGGCACACTACCGATCTTAGAACGAGCAGTCACTGCGCATTTTGTCTACCTACTAGTTCGCAGTGTCAGGTATGCACAGTCACAGCTTGTCATCTACATTTTGTTCGCCTTCCGTTTGTATCGATGAAAACGTACTGTCACTGAGCGGTTTTGGCGTTTTTTTTTTCGATACAAACGCGCAGCGCAGTGACGGCGGCGCGTTCGGAAAACAGGGTGTGCCCAGGCTCTGTATGAAAAAAATATGTGTAGAAGAACCTGTTTTCACAGCAATAACCTGCGACCTTGTGGAGGTCAACTCTTGTCTATTCGCAGTTTCGCACTCATTCGGCAATAAAGCATTTGGTCAATGAATAAAAACGATTAAAAAGAACCATTGGCTGCATGCCAGCCCTCGTCACATAAACATTGGGAATTTAAAGAAAATGTCATTACGTAAGTGAACGAAGATAACAGTTTTAATGATTCCTCGGAAACGCACGTCAAATACTCCGTAATGATCATAAGATGAATTTCGAAAGTCATTAAAATTTAATTTCATTACACTTGCGACACAAATGTGATATTAGCAAATAGTATTCCGTGATCCCTACCTCTCTGTGACAAAGACGTGATTTTATGTGTTATAATTTCGTAATTGTAACATGATTTGTAGAATTGCATCACAGCACATGCAGTTGAAATGAGATCAAATTGGAACTAATGAAATCATAATCAGAAATAATTTACTCAGTGAAAACTGCTGGCTGAGATCACATAAAATTGTCTAAGTCCTAAATGATTCTGCTCCCTGTTTCTTTTTCCTAAAATACATTATACTATAGAGAAGGTAGCCCAGAGATTTCAAAAAGGATCGTGAAGAATTAAGGAAGAATCGGGTTGGGTGGGATGTAGCTCTCTTCTACTATTTCAATATTTTTAATAAAAAATCAAAATCTTCAAATTATTGTCTTAATTTATGACTAAGTTTGACTCAGCAGGTCTAATCTGGAAGTCATTAACTTCTTAACTACATATGTCGTAATTCGTTCGAAGGAATTGAAAACTAAAATTCTGTCATAGTATTTTTAACTGAATAATCGTTTGGTTGAACATTTTTTGTGATCTTTTTCTCTTTCTCAACCAAAACAGGATTTCATCCCTTTTGGGATTTATGAACTATTTGGTAACAATTTCTATTTTTGTAAATTGAACCTGTCACCCTGTCAGTTCAGATAAGCTCGTTTGGGATTCGTTTGCTTGACTTCCTGCGTATCTGTTTTGCGTGGGTTTAATTTTGTATTCCTTATTGTTGGTCTTTGTGTCCAATAACAATGTGTTTCAGTTCGTGGTGTGAAAAAGTTACTGGCGTTGAATGATAAAGCCTCCCCATGACTTGCATTGTAAGAAGCTTTCCGTTCAAAACACGAAGCGATTGAGCATGCTCATGCTCACATTATCATATCATGTCTTTGGATTTTTTATTAGAATCAGTGACAGGTGGCGTCCAACGGTGTACGTTGACTCCACGGCCTTGGCGTCCTACAATTCAATGGCATGTTTTACCCGTGTTATGGGCTTAACTTTTTATCGTCAAGGCCAGCTGGTTTACCGCCGGTTTTTTTTATTAATAGATGGAAATTTGCTCAATCTTCTTCTTGAACTGTAGTACAATTCAAACTTTTATTTAGAATTGATGAAGATACCGGATGGTATTTAAGTAACTTAGAATATCGAATACGTGAATTCCTAGGATAAAATTGTAAATTATCTATGAGTAAGAAAATAATAAATTTTAGGAGTTAGTTCATAGAATTACCAAAGAAGTAATGTATTTTTTATGTCACAGATCATTTTCATAGTTACATTCGCATTTGCGTCATTCACGTCTGTTTGCATTTGCATACCTAGATACCTACACATAAAAGCCTCCATAGAATATTTTGTTTAGCTAATAAGCGTTGAAACCTGCTCGTCAGGGCTCCTGCCCCAATTGGTTGATCACGATATGACGTCATGTCGTCTACGCGTTGTCTGCTGTCGCTTCCCGGAACGACCAGCCACATTGCCCTCCCGCTCACGCCCTCATTATCACAATGAATGAACTTTCGATTATTTCTAAACTGGTCAAATAAAAAACAGTAAATTGATCATGACTGTATTCCCAGGAGGGAGAGGTAGATATTCCTTTTTAAATGTTTAGGCACTTTTGGATCATACTAAAATGTCTAAGAGGGTCAGAGGTATTTTACTCAACTAACCATAAAACAAAACGGATAATTCGAAAGAACCAATTACTGTATTTCCAAGACGTTATTTATTGTATTTAGGTAAAAATCATATAAAGATGACTTAAGGATCGTAGACAAAGGCACGTCCTACCTAATACACATAGCTCTCGTGTTGAACAGTTGATTTTTTATATTTCATTAGTTCGAATCGAAAGTCGAGTACGTCCAACTTAACCACGACACACTACACATGTACTTCTAAGCTCTCAATTATCCGTAAAACAAAATCAACACAATTGGCTTTCCTTGGCATGACATCATTCTATTCTCTTAGTGTCAACGTCAGCTATTATTTCGAAAAGCAGCACTACTGCTCTAGTGACTGTTGCATGATGAATGGATTTCACTCTTTCTATGCCAATGAACTTTGATCCACTTTTGATCTGTGTGGGTGTTAAATGACAGCCCGCTAATTCAATAGTAAATACTTTTAGCATAGTAATTATTATTGGTGCCACGTTCTTCTTAGAATGAATGTATCATACATAACTAAACCATCCGAAAGCAGTTTCAATTTGCTTTCCCGATATTTTACTTATACCTTTCAATGGTTAGTCACCAGTCTTGCAGTTTGAGGTCATACTTAACATTCTCCAAATGTCCATCGGTCAGGAAGCAGTATACCGTTTACCTCACATTACGTTAGCTTATTGTGTTCACCAGTGTATTGTTCAGTCAGTTATGCCTGGCATTATGATCAGGCACTATTGATACCATCAGGTGTCAACTAGCAGCTAGAATATGATTAAATGAATATGATTCCGATAAACACTTGATGTGATTAATACTTGTGACAAAACATGCCGAGATAAAAGAAGATTACGTCTCAGAAATCAATGTATGAGGTCTTGTCGCAGTGCAGATACCTAGCAAACGCCGCCGCCAGTTCTTTTACCAGAGAAAGTCTCGACCCATTTTCGGAATGTACCTACTATGTCCAGGCAAATTATATGCTCGAACAGCTTACCTATGCTTTGAGCTTAACGGCACGTTAATTGGTTCTGGCAACAACGTTCACGGCCACTAAATAAATCCATCCAGTCTGAATTATGTGACGCAAATTGTCGCCATCATTCTGCGCGAAATTTCTCTCGTGTGATTTAATGTTCTTACACACCTCTTCAATAAATATAAACTTCGTAGTAAACTTCTCAACTTTAAGGCTGTCTTTTTCATAGGCGAATTGATAGTTTATTATCTTTGCATAACTTTGAGCTTCACAGATCTCATCTCGGCTTTGCCCATGGGCGCTGTTGTCTTCAATTAACCCAGTTCTAGTCTAACCATTGTGAGATGTCTGTGCGGTGTCTGCTTTCTTCTACTGGCCAGTAATGAGTATAAGTAATGAGAGACAAGCCGAGAAGGCTTTGTTTAGGCGTCATTTGAGATCAGTACACACATCAGCCGTAAGTACTGTTGCGTTAATTAATGTTATATATATATAACTCTAAACGCTTTGCTAAACTCGTGTCTGTAAAGGTTGGTATTTTGCGATTTCAGGCATGTAAAAGCTATTAATTGAGATATTGTCTATCCTGTTTGGTAACTGTTTCATTCCTTGATAAAAAAACTACTTTGGAAAAGCTGTGCGTTCATATGAGACATTAGAATATCTTGGGACGTGAGTATTTTCTTCCACAGTTAGTTCTTAAGAACAGCTATAAATCAGCAAGCATTCTTGAAAGTTATGTTCTTTGTAACCTATTACACAAAACAAGCCTTACGTAAAGGCCCAAACAATTCAACTTAACATCAATGTACGGAAATGATTTATCTCTATACACCCCATTGTTACTGCCATATTCGACAAAACCTTTACTGAAAATGTTAACTTTTATAGCTACACCTATTAGTGGCTGACAGCTTTGTCTTATAATTAATCTCTATAAACTAGCATTGTAACGAAGACTACCTTTCTCTGGGCACTACCACAATGCAAACCAGACGCGGCTCAGACAGAGAACAACGTCTACGTTAGGATTATTAATGCTCCATTGGATACGGCTTTTTTGTCGTAAGTAATAACAGTTCGTTTATATTTGAATCGGAAACTTTTAAATAAAATGTTTCTTATTTAACAGTGTTTCATATATAATTATATGTGTCACAACATGGATGGGTGACCGCAAGTGGCATTATCAACTGATCGCTTCCGTGCTTCGGAGGGCACGTTAAATTGTCGGTCCCTGCTTTTAAAGTCGTTAAGCCATGACGGAGGCCTTTAGGCGGCCTAAAAACTCCGTCAGCAGTGTTGGCCACCTGCTCACACGAACGAACGAACGAACCATCTAAAAGATCTTAATGTTATTCAAAGTTAGTTTATCAATTTGTAATTCTATAGAGTAGCTTCTAAATTATAGTTTTCAAATGCTTTTGAATTGTTGAATCAAATTTCATGGGAACGCCCCCGTAAAACACTGTCCCTGTTACAAAAATAGCATCGTTCAATGTTCGAATTTCTGAATTGTTAGAGAAAGCTACCTGTTAGCTATTTTCTCGTTATGTCTTGACAGACAAGTGACCCACTTGGCACGGGTGAAACTGTTTTTAAATTATATTCTTCATATCAGAGCAATGCTCTATTGATCTACATTTTAACCCATATATTGCTTAGTTTTTTGCAGCAGTCAAATGTATAGTTTTACGCCAAATTTCTTACTTCAAAGCTGTTCTGTTTCTGAAACCCTACATTCCGCTCTCTAAATATTTATTACTCATCAAGTCCGTATTTAGATGGTCTAATATTAAGCTCTACTAGGACCGAGCAGCGTAATAGAAATAGAAACTTAATCTTAGTATAAATCCATCGTTTTGGCATCTAATAGTATTAATCTTATACTAACAGAAAGACTCGTTATAGTTCCGGCAAAGTCCGGTAAAGAGAGAACAAAATTTTCGCGTACAACTGACGCAAAAAAACGTTAGTTTACTCCAAAAGCTATTCTCAGTTACTAATAACTAACAAAACACAATACACGTGTAAAATATTGAGATTTGTGCCAATGTACTTAAAGCTATAGATTTTTGGGGAAAAAAGAGACGCCGCCTTCTCTGTGACGTCAACGCAATTTTGCACGTCCACCTTCCTATGCGAATGAAAAAAACTTGGCAATGTTTCACGCTTCGTCCGTCTCATGGCGCTCTGTGTGTCAGTGGCGTCTGAGATGGCGCTTGCGAGTTGTAAGCTCGGTATACCACTGGTTTGACGCTTATTTTCAGCTCATTATACACATTGTAGGATTATTTTAATAATGAAATAAGATATTAATACTTAAGCATACATATATTAATAAGCAAACACCAGACTGTTTTCACTGCCGCTTTCTACTTTATATTGCTGCACTGCCCAAACTTAGGATGAAATATCCCGCGTCCCGTTTGAATTTACTTTATTCTGTCGAAGCAAACATAGCAGCAACGACCTCTTCGCTGTTTTTCTACTAGCATTATCCTATATAAATAATACAATTTAATTCCTAAAGGGATGTCTGACGGAGTTACTAAAGCTTTAAAGATATTAACAATTTACTTTGCAGCATTCCAATGCCGTAAGCTTTTGGCATTCCTCAGAACCTTTGTACTCTTTAAGCCACTTTAAAATTTTAAAATCATGACATTTGTTGTGTAAAGAAATACCGGTCAATCGACTTGCAATAACAGTCTATCAAATAAACTAAGTATTACATTGTGTGATCAGTTTTAAACAAGCGTTCAAACACCGCGCAGTCTGTCTCTGGAAGTGGTTTTCTGTGTTCAATTGACTAGTATCATCTAGTATGCTCGATGTGGTTTAGTATATCTCCATCGTACTTCACTGCTCGGTCGGGTATCGTTCCGATAGAACCAGTTTGCTGGCCGTCTGCATCGGAATTACTTTTTGTAAGTAACATAGTTCATGTAAACAAGAACTTGACAATTTTAAACTAATTCAATAAACAAGCTAACCCGCGTCTTCGCTGGCTTGTTCAAAACCTGTGTTTTTTTTAAGTCATACTTAAACTTTGTTCGATTATTACAAGTTACAACAAATTCTTTCACTAGTTTTCGTGTGAAAGAGTAACAAACATCTCATGCATCCATACAAACTTTCGCGTTCATAATTTTATTATGATAGGATGTTGCTCCAAGTTTTGTATTATGCTCCATAACAACATTTTGTGAATGTTATTCATAATGTTATTCGACAAAATCAAAGTAGGTACTGTTGGAATCGGTTCAATTTTTGCCAAAACTTTGTACAATCGCGTGACAATCCATAATAGACTAACATGTTAGAAACTACGTAGGAACGTTGCATCGCTTCCTTCCCTGACCCGCACAGATTATATTGAACCGTTTGGAAATGGCCAATTATTTACCAAAATAACATTAGACATACCTACTTGAAAGAAGTTGAAGTGGCTGTCAATTCGTTCTCGCCGAAATTATCATATACTCTGTTTCCTTTTTAATATTTTATTTAACCCCTCTGCCCCTCCTTATTTAAAAGAACGATTTGAGTTTCTCTATAATACCAATTCCCGTCCTTTGCGTTCCTCTGATACTCTTAAATTAAGTACTCCTATCCGATCATCAAATTTTTATGCAAACTCTTTTACTGCACAGGCCGTCTGCCTCTGGAATGATCTTCCTGACACTCTCAGGAGGGCTCAGACCTTACCAATTTTCAAAAAACAGTTATTTGATCACTTTCTTACGTTATCCTAGTAGTTTGTGTACATATAAGTATTATAGTACTACTAGTATTTTATTTATTTGATTTTAAGTATGTATTACTAGGTACTTATTTACTTTATTTATTAATTCATGTATTTATTTATTTATTGATACTTATATATAAGTACTTTATGAATTTGATTAGCTTTTATATTATTATTACTATTATTATTTTTATGAACACCGCCTTTTTGCCTTCTTGTAAGTCCAGTTCATCCAAAGGTTGTCTGGAAGAAATCGCTCATAGCGATAAGACCGCCCATTGTACTTCACTTAAAATGTTCTGTGTGTCTGTAATTTGTTCTAATGTAAATGTGGTGTGCAATAAAGTGTTAATCTATCTATCTATCTATCTATCTACTTTTATAAAAAAAAAAACATTCACAAACCGTTGTTGAATCACTGAACGAGATGACTAATTCAGCAAGAATAACTTTGCCACTTACCAAATACCTACTTACAAAGAAAAAATGCAATTATATTTTATTATCTTGTGGTGTTCATATTTCGATGACATCACTGGGGTCCGATCATTTTACCGATGTTAGAATTGATGCCAAGTAACAGAATATTGTTATCAGAGAGCATTTTGGTTTAGGAAAATTATATAATATGCTTTTGTTTAATTTAAACATTTCTAAATGTAGTATTAAGTTTTTACTCTGAAATGAGTTATACAATGTATTATGCTGTATCTCATAAAACTCTGTTCTTGTCCCTTTCACATTATTAAATCAAAAGAGTACGTATATGCGTGTGTATTAAATTATGTTCGAACTGCCCACTGTTACCTCCTATCCTATCTTTAGACATACCAAACTCTAACAGCCTTGAACTTCACCAAAAACTGATACCACTATCTAAAATAAACTTTCAATCTATTTTTACTTCGGACCAACAGGTTACAACATAATGCATCAAAATTGAATAGAACCGCGATCAAACGCCCTACGTCCTTGATGCCTGTTAACCTCGACAATGATGGGTGACCCAGTTGTCTGACCAAAGCCCTTCTACTCTACATATAAGTATTGAAAACGATGCAACGTGACAATCATCGCAGGTCAGCTTATGTTGGTTAACCTTCCGAATTCAGTTTCCACTAACTTAAGCTGACCTGCTATTTGCCGATATTTCGTTTTTCGCTTTGCAGAGTTGACCCCCAGCCCCAGTTATGGCAACGCTGCGTTTCTTTCAATCTCTGGCAGGAAGTCTTCCCATCACGTGAATCGCAATAATAGCGTTTTATAGCTCAGAGGCACCCAAAACATGACTGCTACAAAAAATAAACAAGATAATTTGTCCGTGGGATAGCAATTACAGTGTTTTAAATATCTTTATTGATAGTTTGGAATTTGCTTGATAAAGATAAATATGTAGGTATAGGTACTAACAGATACTGATATTTCATTTTTATCTTTTGTGGTGGTAAGTTAAGTACATACTACGAAAGTTGAAAATCCCAAGAGGGAAAATCTTTTTGTTATGAATGGAATTATCCTTTTAGTATTTTATATCTGCTCTCTTCGAATTGATAATGCGTAATAAATAGCTAAAATGTACATAATATGGCATTTTAAACAAGCAAAGCAAGGGCATTGCTCTTTTCGATTGAACACGAAACTGCTGCATAAAGTTTTTCTCCAACCCTTGAATCAACAACGGTGATTAATGATTGTTATTTATTACAATGATTTCATCAAAGGCCGCTTACACCCCAATTAGCATTCATCGAACGTTATAAAATTTTATGTTTTATTACGACCAGTTAAGGAATTATGTAATTTCTTGGAAGGTCAGACCGAAACCCAAGGCCGGCCGTGGGTGATAAGAACCAGTCCAGCGCACTGACCGCTGAGGGGTCTGGTCATACATGTACCTTACCTCATACCTCATACCATGGTACTATTTAGTTAGCTAGTAGTAACCAACATTTTGCAGAGTAATGTCCTGTTGGAAAATGTCCATAAAGCCAAATCATAGCGCTTACTGTTGGATAGGGCTGATCAAAATGAATATAAGAATAATGAATTCCTTAATGGTCCTAAGTTATTTTAGTAATAAATAGCGCAATGAAGATAAGTTGATACTAAAATTCTAACATGGAGAATGTTTTAGTTTCCCTTAGAGTTTATCTCAAACATTTACAACACTTAGCTGAAGTGAAATTGCTCGTTTAACAACGTCGGAAATTCTATCCTAGACAAATGTTTTGGCGAACAAAAGCGTATTGATTGGTGTTGCCTGACTGATAGACATTGCCGGATTGGCCAGTGCTGCCTGCCTTTCAGTCTAGTCTAGGCTGGGCGCGACTGGGTGTGGCGTACCTAATTTTATTACAGTTATTATACAACTAATAACATATTGTATTGGTGGCACTGCGGGCGATAATGTTGTAATCACTCGGGTGAGGTTCATTCACATCGGTACGGAGAGAGCAAGAGTCATTCATGATTGTGAATAATATAATATTAAGCTGCAGCAGAAGCTTTATTGTTAAATAATACTTGGAAAGTGAAATTTGAATTTGCGCTGTAAGCGCCGGCAACGCATTTCGGATTAAGTTTTTGAAATGGAGATTTTTTGGAAAGTATCCAAGTATGAATAGTAAAAAGTTCACAAGTTAATTTACTTATTAAACATCTACGAAGATACTAGCTAAATTAATTGCAAGCAGTTACCTTTAATAATATACCTTCCATGCATTTCAAACAGGTGTGTTTCTTATAATATAACAGGTGACAACAGAGCAAAGTTTTCACACCTGAATCGCTAACATGCTTGTGCGAAACCAGTGCTCATCAAGTGACTGATTGGTAAACTATGCCACTACTAACCAACTTTCCGCTGTTTGTTACAGGTACTATGACAGTCTGCGACGTGCACCGCCGAGACCGTGAGTCATTCGTTCGTTGATAAATTGTTATGACGTTAATACCGAAACCATCGAATGGAGGTACTCCAGTGCCCATCGTGATAAAGCTCTGAATCCTACAGTCTATATTAAAGCGCGATGACAACTAATTCTGGGTTGTCAGGCCTCCTCAATATCTGAGAGATCACATAGGTTTTTCAAAAACGACCTTTCTCATATTCTAGTTATAATAGTTTACAAAAAAGTTCTTATGTAGGATATTGTTATCGATTTGTTATAGTACAAGGTTTCTTGAATCTATATCAAGAATGTTAAAGATCACTAAAATTAAAATGCCTGAAACAATGTTAGCAGACCATGCGATTTGTCATTCTAATTTCTTTGTCAATGAAATACAATCAGCACATTAAAGGTGCCTTTCCTGTTTCTGTATGGCATACCGATTCTTCTAATGACCTATCTGTTTTGGTAATGGATAGCAGGGTGACTCAGACAACTGGATTCCTAGTTTCTATTCTAATGTAACTGTGTGTATATGACTATTTGTATGTCTATATTACACGTTATTGAAATTAAAAGTGACAGTATGAGCACTCAAGCGTCGCTTTAATAGATTGACTGATTTACTGTCCAGACTTTTATTTGCCAATAAGTAAGAAAATAGTTATCAAATAAATATTGCCCCATAATGTTAAAAGTTTCAAGTAGTAGCAGGCTCCCTTCAAACGACGCAAAAGTCTAGTTCATTAGTTTAAGTATTTATCTACTTACACTATAATGGTACCTTATCATTAGAAATCGTACGTTGTATAGTTTAGAATAACGTATTAATGATTCACGGGATCGGTATTTTTCATGTTTCAGTAGTTAAGTATCATGTTTACAGTAACACCTAAGTATTTTCAACCTTTTACATTCAATAAGCAACATTCTTAAAAAATCTGGTCACAGTCGTCCGGTAGATGGCGCAAATTGAGTAATTCAGTATGGTTTCATACCAAAATAAAAACTATTTTATCTTTGTACCGCTGTATCTTCCGAGGTCACTGGCATTTTAAACATTAATTAAATGATAAAGCATTTTCAAATTACCATTGTCACATGCCACACGTATAGAGTGATTTGTTCCTTGTATTTGGTATACCATGGCCTTTTTTCAACTAGATATTTTTTAAGAATGTTCCTTATGTAGCTCTTGGTCATTTAATTCCGAAACACCTAGGCTTTGCTGTAACATAGTAAAGTTTTCTTGTAAGTTTTTTTGTTTCATTATCCAGTGTTTTTATATTTAAGTGTCATAACGCCATTCAATGGAACGACCTTTGTTTTTGTTTTCTTACAATTTATTACACCTGCTTGCAGTGCAATGCAAGTGGCATTGCGATGAGCGTACTAACGAGTGCATTAACCTCTCGCTACTGAAATAACAACTCATAAAGGTTCTTTATGAATGGCGTTGTGCGATATTTCTAGGCAATCCACTGCCATCTTGTTATCCTGCGCCCGCCAAGAGTCGCCTAGTCGTTCCGGAGCAGAACCTACTCAGTGTTTGAAGACACGGTTTGTTGGCAAGGCTGACACGATTTTGTTTTGTTTTCTATCACATTAATCCCACTTTTTTTTCAACTGCTTTTAGACATTAATATTAGTACGGAATAGCAAAGAAATATGACGAATATCACACTTGGTGCTCTACGGTGTCTATGGACGTGTTGTTTATTTAGCTTAGGAATGTAGCGCCATCTAGCGTCGAGTAGCGTCTTCGAAACGTCGAAGTTTCAGCGTTGAATATCTAGATGTAGTGTTAGTGGGAGTTAATTGTGTTTCTTGTTCAGCATTATTGTAATGATGTAAAAGTTCATAGAAGTTTTCATAGATTAACAAACAATAGTATTTCTTGCTTTTAAAATTAAAATGAAATAATTATGATAACGACACGATCCCAAGGTGTGGTAGATAAATTTATTTTTAGATTATTTCTTAAAATTAACTAGTTCTCTTTGGAGAATAAATTTCTAATAACAACTATTCCTATATGATAATAAATATTTTTATTATTTTTTTATTCTACACTGTCCCACTGCCGAGCAAAGGTCTCCCCCCTTCCAATAAATAATAGGTGTAAACAATAAATAATTTGCATGGACGTCGTGTTACTTGATGATTTGAACTCTATTAGAAGCATTTGGACATTTTCGGCTCTGTCCGCAGAGCCCGGATAGCTCAGTCGGTAGAGCATTGGACTTTTAATCCAAGGGTCCAGGGTTCAAGTCCCTGTTCGGGCGGCTCTTTTTGCACTTGGTTTATACTTTTTATTTGACTCCTTATTAAATAACATTCTTTGGAATTAAAGAATTTTAACTGTACATTTGAAATACCCACTTTGATAATTGCATATTATGGTATGCAAAACCTAAAATCACTAACTTACTGAGTGTAGTAACTTATATAGTAAGTAATTATGTAGTGCAACATCTAGTAAAATGTTTTTGTTTGAAGTCCATTAATTGTTTCGTTTTAATTTATTAATATAAAAAAACAAGTGTTATAAATGTTAGAAAAGCGCCATCTGTTTAACATGTATAGAACTAAACAAAGCCCAACAAACATAAAATACGAGCTGTCGATCGCCATACACAGATGGCGTCATTTAAAAGCTTCAATATAATTCTATAGATGGCGGTAGTATTTCTGATTGTTATGATATTGATAGTTGTCCATAAATAAAATATTGGCACTAAATTACTCTCGGATAGGTACCTTAGTAGGTACGTACCTACTAATCGCAAATTGAATATTAAAACAACTGGATGCATAAATCCAGAGCACCGAGTAAGCTCTAATCAGAATCAAAGTCCATCTGAAACTATTATAGGTACCTACCTGACCTACCTATATTTTTTATTTCAGTTTGTCTTATTCCCAAAGGCAGCTCTTTTGTGTTATGCCTTACCTTACCTATTCCACGAAGCCTACAAAATTTTTTTTTCCTTGTTATGCACTTAATTAGCCACGCGCTTGTGGCCTGTGTGTAAGGCGGCGATGTTTCTCATTTTGTAGAAGGATTACAGTAATCATTAGACCAGTAAAATAAAGACATCTTTGATAGCTACTGACGAATAACGATTTAATAACGACTACATATAAAAACTACTTGAATTCTAATAAGTAAACAAAACCCTGTGTCGACAATAACATTTAATTAAAAATACACTTGTGCCTAAATAACAAACCGTAAACACATCTTTTCCAACTGGTTTTTGCTTGTATCTTCGAAACACTTCACAAATGGGAATGGTGATAAAAAATGTAAACCATGTTGTCATCGCCAAAAATAGAATTTACATTTCGACAAGGTTCTAAATCGACATAAACACGCCTTATAGCATTAGCATTATTATAATTCAACGACAAAGAAAGATAGGTGTTTGGTTGTTATGTAAGCAGATTTAAATTTGGATAAATGAAATGACTATAATAATTTAAATTTATTTAATTACTTACTATGACATTGCAAAGCAAGAAATCTGTGTAAGCACTTCAGAATTAAATTACATTTTTAGAGGTACTTTAATTGTGTTTATTATGATTAAATGTATAAGAAATACTGGATCTAGAGACATTGCAACAGTGCTAATATTTATTGACTAAAATAGAAATTTAACTTGATTTATCCAGTTTTATTCGTTCCTCGTGATAAAGATGAAAATAAAATCATACTTACAAATGGCACAAAATGCCTGAAAATCTCGTCACCATTGTTGCCCACTTGCTCATACCGAACGAACAAACGGGACAGCTTCGGGACTCTTTACAATTGACGGAATAATCGGTAAGTAATACAATGGAACATAGAACCTCTTCTCTTTTGAAGTCGGTCAAACTGTGTAATAACACATCTGTTTCCAATCGAACCCAATTCTTCTACCCAACGCTGCCATGCGGTTTTTGATTTCCTTATTCCTCTCTACTACTACTACTCACAAAAGAAGTTTTTTTGGAGAAGCTGCATTGACCTTTGACTATATGTAATCTTATATCAACTATAGCGTATGTATTCCGAAACTCTTCATTTTATTATCTCGAGTAACCTAACTCCTTTTAACGTCGTCGGTCCGAAACATGTTTTGGTTGTAATTCACCATGCATATGGGTATATTATGGTAATGTAGCCCGTAGGTGGGGTTTTGTTTACATTTTTTGTCGAGGAACAACTTTTTTGCTACCCGTGCTTTATCACCTTTTGTCTAATTTATGTGTTTTTAAATTATTTTATGCGTGTTTCTAGTTTTTAGGTAACTAATTTATTTACCATTACAGTTTTTGGTTCTTTTAAAGGATAAATATAAACGTCAAGTATCTAAAACACTAGACATTTTCTCAGATCTTAAGATCCATTGAAGCTCTTATGTCTAAGAAATGTAGTCAAGAGCAGTTCTAACATTTTGCAAGTAAGATTTATATTAGAGATTCAAGTATTTTTTTAATAAAGTATCGGAGTTATCAATTTTAAATCACGTGTTAGTTAGTATCACGTTGATCTGTGTAGTAAAAACGCCTATTCAGAAATGACATGTTATGAGAAAAGTAAGATCAAGTCATCATTTCCCTGCCCTTATCCCACACTAGGTGGGGTCGGCCAAAAGTAAGATCAAGTCAAATTATTAAAATATTGAATATAAAAAAGTACCCGCTTTTGGAGATTTAGGTTATGTGGGTTATTTTAGATAGGTATGTATTTTATTTCAATCCCTCGAGCAACCTTAAACATGTTTATTTATAGAGCTGTGATCCCTAATCATGTACCTAAAGAGTAGTATCGATTTCGTCTTTATATTTTAGGAGTTTAGGGTAAACAACTAAGGTTCGTCAATAATTAAAAATCATGAGAATCTTTCAAGTTATTAACGTCTGTAAAGCAGAATTTTAGATCATAACATTTAAATTATTACGAACAAGTACAGCTTTCAAATAACAAAGATGTTTCAAATCTAAAACATCCTAGCATTATACATCTAATAGCCCTTTTCCTATAATAATCTACTAACAGTGTCTGATGGTAAACTGAACACGTGATGTCCGTTTCGTGGAAGCCACGGCCGCAATGCGGTAAAAACACCGTATCCACGTTATAGGCAGGGCAATTTATACAATAACTTATAGATTCCCTCAATGTTGTATCTAGCCTTGACCGATCGATATTTAATCAACTGTCTGGAAGTGATTGGATACCTTGCGAATTTATTACATATTATTATTAAAGAGCTGTGTTGGCCGAATGTTAGTCCCTCGACTTTCATTCGAAGGTCGTCCATCAATTGATTTTACGTATCGAAAAATGATCGTAAGAAAACCAGTTGGCTATCTAATAGAGACGATGGACAAAATGCGAGTATAGTAGTGTTGTATAGTAGTCATATTGAAGAGTATCTCTAAACACCTGTAAAAGATCGTTATACCTAAATGTTTTGACTTTCATACAGTTTGAGCCTTCTAATGTTATATGTCTACTTTACGCACTGACCTGTCAAGTCTAACAAGTGCATAGCACCAGTTCAGGCAGAAACTACGCATCATGCGTAAACGCACGCAACGGTTACATCATTTGGCATCATTATGTCGCTAACTGACACTTTTATGTGCGCCGGCCCACTGCATTAGTATGCTAATAAAATGCAATTCTATTGTAGCCATAACAATATATAAAACCGTGTTAACAAAAGTAGTTTTGAACCTGCTGCCAAACAACCTAGATATCTGATTTGCAAATGTACGTAGTGTTTTCGTTCTGAGCTCATTTGTCACCTATAAAACTTTTGTTATCATGAACTTTTAGAATCAAGGAATGAAAAATAAAAACTTCAGTGTAAAAATGTGTAGTAAATTCATTCGATGATGCTATGATAAAAGTATAGGATACGTTTGGAATATAACTACAGGCTCTAAAGCTGCTATCATTCACAACCACTATAGTAATGTTACCTTCATTTATTTAGATAAGAGCATTTCAGAAACTTCCTTGTTGCTAGGATCAATCAAGACAGTTTTAATGGACGGCATAAATCAACATTGTGTTCAGGAATATCCACGCTCACTCGTTCATTTTATAATTCAATTAATTTTCATACTCTGTTTATTTGTACTGAATCAAACGGGAAACGTTAAATAAATAATCGCCTCCGCGATTTAATTTTCAAAAATATTATTGACTTGGATATTTATTCGTTTCCGCAAAATTTAATTCGGCACATACAAAGTGAGCTTAAATGAACTCAGGGCCGAACACCGCTTTGGTTCAGAAACTAACACATACTAATTAGAATTACTTCAGAAAAAAACTCCATAACTGCATTACAAAGATTCCGCCTTACGAAATGGCCCGCTGTTGCCACTGTTTACGCATTGTTGTTCAACCAGGAAGTGGTAAACAAATTCCTTTTATGAAAATTGTGGCTGTAATCAGGGTGGAGCAAACTGGGCACATGGTACTTAAACTCTACTAATATTATCACTTTCATGTCATCTCGACGGCTCGAGACACCACGACACAATATTGAACTTAGAGCTACAATTTTGTTAATAGTGTGCTGCCCGGCTTTAATTTTATAAGCATTTCCTTGATGTACTAAATATGTATGTTAGCAAACTTTCTCAAGACCTGTCAAGGAAGGATTTCTAATATATTTGATTAGCAATTATGTTCTCTGTCTGCTGCCTTCGTAGATCCTGACTACATCCACATAAAAACATTATGATCGCTCGCACGTGCGTTACTTGTTACATTGCATTGCAGTTTTGTAACAAATGCGTTATGTCGTAGATAAAGTGGCCGATTATTATAATGTTTATGTTTGTGAAACTGTTGCTGCAAGTAGAGCGGATCATTATACCGATAACAGAGTTTTGACACCGGTGATGGTAACGATTGATATGAAACTTGTTTGTCAAACTTTATTGTTTTTATTTACTTCGAATACCGAATCGGTAGGAAGTGAAACATGCAGTAAACCACAACAAAGTAATATCTTGAATGATTTGTGTCGTAATAAATTAGTGGCTGTAAATTAACATTTTCGACGAATCTTCTAGGGTAAATTTATAGCGTTTATAATTTCAAAGGCGTTAAATATTTCAATCCTTTCTAGGAATATTGCATAAAAGTGTTCGAAGGAAATCCGTTTTGTATAATCCTTTATACTTTTCTTTACTTTAAACCTATAAAACCTGTAACTCAATTTCTTTGATAAATATTTGACATCCATACAAAAAATTTAAAATAGGTTATTGAGACTAGATATAAACCAGTTAAAGCTGACTTATTCAAGCATTTAAAAATTATTACTAGTATGATAAAGTAAGCGTAGAAAGTTTATTATTTCCTTATTGAAAGCGAACAGATAATCTGACGTCTCAGTATCTCCAGCGCAATGGAACTGTTAATAATTTGAATAGTATTTCCATGGGAGCAGGGAAAGTGAAAATTACCCCAGCACGGATATAATCGACAATTGAATTTCTCTTTTTTGTTATTTCATCTGTTGTTTATCATGTTTCTGTTTACTTTCTTGCGTAATCGATTCATCATAATTTGAGAATAAATTGAACAATTATTAAACGACTTTGGAAAGGAGTTTTTCAATTAGACTGTAAACTTTTTTATGTATCTTTGCTGATAACTTCGTCGTTCGTTTGTGAACCGATTTTGATGATTATTTCTTTTTTGGAAATAAGATATTCCAATGGTAGTCTCATTTTTGAGGATCTGATGAGAATTTTCGGAGTTATAAACAGAAATGCACCGCGATAGCGCAGGAAATTGCCCTCTTTTCGAGTTTACATTTAAAAAAAAAAATCAAATTTGTAACTTTTCTATCCATTAGTAGCAAATAACTCTATGATGGATATGTTAAAATACAGTAGGTGCTTACCAATTACATCGATCCATATAAATTTGTGCCGTATTTATAAAATGTGTCATTATCTCTCTTTAGTCTTTACATAACACATTCAAGACATGATCGACGCTCTGATTACATGCTCTCGAAGTTACAGAAAGTAATTGTACACTTCCAGTATTATATCGATAAACTGCTACTTGTCTTTCATTTCTATCTGTGTACAATGTATAGTGATGAAGATAAAGTTTAAAATGATATGACAATAAAACTGCTCGTCGCGGTGTGAGTTGAGGTTTAGTATCTAGCGATAAAACTTAACCTAGTTCTTAGCGAAACCGTACCAGTAATAAGCAGCTGGTAACTTAAGCGGTATATATATTATATATAGAGGTGGGTCGACGACATAGTTCACGTCGCGGGGCGACAATGGATGCGACTGGCGCAGGATCGTAGTGGATGGCACAAACTAAGGGAGGCCTATGCCCAGCAGTGGGTAAAAAATCTTTAATCAAAGGCCAATTACCTGGAAAGATCTAAAAAGATGGGAATAGAGTCTGAATTTTATGAGGTAAGGACAATATACTTTTTCTGAGATACTATGATTATTTCAGCTGATAATAAAAACAAAGTACGTTTAGAACTGAAATTGCTTCTTAATAATATAGGGTTATGTTATTACGCTGCTGATGTTTGTGGTAAATACTTTAATTACAAATTCGCCTGTCTCGAAACTGCATGCAACAATAGATAATAACCAATAATTATTTTGTATTGTTATTTCGTAGTTCGAACACTAAACTTCCATCAGCGTAATTGTCAGTACTTACCGTACCCTTTGTAAAGGAAAGGATAATGGCCTGTGGGCTATAATAAATGTCCATGCGTTGATTTAAAGTACTGCCTTTATTGGTCATTTTGTATCGTACAGCAAAATTACTAACATAACAAATGATGGCGAAGGAATAGATGTAGGTACTCGTACTTACTCCTAATTGCGTGCTTACTCTAAATCAACACTTCAATATTTTAAGCTTTACAAAACGCAAGAGTTTTATTTTTTCAACGAAATGTGTCAACATCGAAGGTACTCGCATACGAAATAAATCTTTCTGGGGCACGATAACCGATCCTTCAGGGACTATAAAGGATAATGTCGACACCGCGTCCCAAATCCCACTCAATAAATGTGATGAAACGAGAAGCCTGCTGAACTGTCAAACGAGATAATAAAAATATATATTACCTTAAGTTGCTCACGTGCCCTACATAGCTTAACCTGAAAAAACATCCGCAGATTGTGATGACTCATCGATGTCGAGAAAGCTGAAGATGAAGGATTTCTACTGAAAACTTGATAAAAACAATAGGTTACATATTTATAAATATTAACGGGACTTAATCGCGTATTAAAATCATATTATTTACCTCGACGACAATAGGTTCTTGGTAAAGAAATGTCATTGCCATCACTGAGTTGTAATGTTGGTTTAAGTAAGTTCATATTAGCTAGAGGCTAACTCTGGAGACGGGAGTTTTTAGCTCAAAGGATTCCGCAATGGCTTCACGATTTAAAATGTTGGGGCCTGATAATGTAGTGGCCCCTGAGAAGCAAAGAACTAAGTTGTTAGTGCAACTTGCCCACCCATACATATTGTGGCCGCTCAGAACGTCGCTTTACTTAAACGATCTATCAAAAAAGTCTGATATTCGATTTTAAACGATGCTTCGTATACCCTTCCTGTTACCAATGAACTCCCTCACAATGTCATTTCATTTGTTCCCGCCATTTCGAAGGTATTGACCGCAGCACGCATACAATGTAATCAGTCTCATGTTGACAAACATTGTTTTATTTTTCAGCCCTAATGGGCAGGGTTTCGATAAGGTCAATGTAAATGCGCAGAAAATGGTATGATCTCACCCAGGCACGCTTAAATGTGATGACGTCAGCATTCGGGGTAAACAAGCTTGCGTGTTTAATTTTTTAATCCTCTGTTTTCGTGCTTCTTCACTTGATTGAAAGGATTAGACTGGTAATTTGTTTCACATGGCATGCCAAATATTTGCCATGTACCAACTATACTGCAATCGGTTCAAATCGAATCCCTAATCCTTTGTTCAGACACTTCCGACCACGTGACTTGTCGTCTTTAAACTTCAAATACATACATTTAAGTTTCTATAGAGTTAACTATTTTAGATAAGTATTATAAAAGTTATCTAAAGCTTTAGCTGGGACGGTTATTCTCACGTAACTGTCGAGTATACCTACTGCAAAAGTAAATATGAAAATAATCTTTGTCTAGATTTCTGGGTAATCATATTTTAGTAAAATATGGATAAACATTGCAAACACTTCTATATTAGCACTAAGACTGCATGCGTTCCCTTATCACTACGTTCCTAGAACATTTACCGTTTGGTAGTTCTTGATGACACAATTTTAGTTTTCCTTCCTCTTATTTACTCACTACTAGGGGCTCGTCATTCCTTACATTTTACAATATATATTGCGTCATAATATAGACATAAGTAATATCATATTCCATTTCATTTTATGACATAATTGTTTTGATCAATATAACTGAAGAGTTTGGTTTACTGAGAACCTAAATATTACGTCAAGCTCAGTAACTCTTATGCGGCATCCTTTGATTTAATCTATATTTCTCTCGTCTTCAGTTAACACCTCCAAGTCTTGTCTCCCAGTTTCTCAACTGACTAAATACAACAGTTATAGAATGTTAAATGGCTTAACTGTGTCTGTAATGTTTTGCGAGAGTCCGCTAAATTTGACGGGCGCTAAACGTTTTATTTGCACCGCGATTCCGCATTGCGGCCGTCAACCCGCCTTTTATGAATGCACCAACAATTAACCAATGCTTGCTTTATTTTGTTTACTGCGTTAAGTCTTATCTATAATCTGACATTAAGAAAGAAAGAAAGAAAGAAAGAAAAATATTTATTTACTACACTCATTAAACATACATTGACTTAAATATAAGGTAGGTAATTTTACATTTTATCGACGTTGAGTGACGCAAATTGGTCACCACTCAGCATTTGCTGCAGTAGCTCAAGGAGCACATTACATTAATCTTCCCTAAACCCATTTAACGTACGAAGATTTTCGTATTAATCTTAAATTAAACCCTAATAATCGCGCATGTCCACACTTCAGTAACAGAGTGTACAGCTATTTCGGTTGGTCGCTACTAAGGCTTCCACGCTCCAATGCTCGGATTGACATGAGCGTTCATGAGCATGAGGAACTAAATCTGTACCGATCATATTACAAAGGCTTTGGGTACATTGAACCAAGTAACGAAGACCTTCAAATGATTAATTTCTTTTAAAAATTTTGGTAATGCTTAAGATTTAATTGCGCCGTATAAAAACCATTAATGTTGACAACGAAAATATCAGCTGCGTTCTGCGACCATGCTGCGGCAAATAAACAAATTAATGAGTAGAGCAGATTATGATCCTAATAAATAACTCAACATTTTACGATCGTATGATGTGAACGTACTTATTAAGCTTAAAATTATAATCATGTGTGTGCTATATGAGTAATGCTTATTATTAATATCTCATTTACAATGATTCAGTCCGCCCGGATACACGATATCTTCATGGGAAAACTTCTTGATAAGCATGTACAAAATTACGTGTAACCGTTCAAGCGTGTGGTGCAATAATACACTGCGTTATTGTATTCTCGACTACCTACGACACTTACTTTTGATGACATAGCATTTGAGTCTGACCACTTCTGAAAACATATACTCAGCTACTTTGTCTCAGTTCGTTTGCTTCGGTCGTTGAACCAACTAATGACTATTGTGAATGTCCATTACAATCTTCCATCAATCATTTTCGGTACCCGGAAAAGGCTAGAATGGTTCGTTGAACGACCTTTGCGTGCGACCTTGGTGTCAAGTTACACCCTGGAGTGATGGGTAGGGTTTCCTAGGAGGTCGTTGGACTTGTCAGAATAATTACTTATGACATTAATTAGCCTGATTGATGTTATTATTGCTTTGAAGATTCGAAAAACACTGTTACCAAATATGCTCGAGATTTTGTGGTTACATCATAATACTTATGCTGAAGTTACTTTGACTTGAATGTACACTGTGTACACAATTCTCTAGAACCCCTCGTAAAAATGACTTATTAATCGGTCGATGCCCTTGTAGCACCCTCTACATCACCCTTATTCAAGGTTCAACAAACGTCCTTCGCAGAGCTTATCATGTCATACTAGACATGTTTTATTCGAGCTTACATGGTATTGATCCTTTGTTCGTTAATTACGTTTCTGTTTACTCTCTCTGTGTATTTTAATAATTTTTTTGTTAATAAAATACACAGAGATAATTAACTTTTTTTGAAGTTTAGGAATAAGATAATTTGCAATCAACCTTGAACTACGGCTATGTTAGTCCCATGTCCATGAAAACTAGATCGGATCACCTGGCTAGAATTTACCAATGAAAAGTTAGAATCTATCAGTAAGTTAGATGTCACAATTGAAACAATGGCTGGTTATTCCGTTTCGTCAGCTTCAACATTTCTAATCTCGATTGACTTTACGACAAAGCCATCATTAAATTAGCTCACATCACTATCTGCAAGCGTCAGCGTCGGATAAATCATTAAAAGGCTTTTAATGATTCTTCTTCATTAATTAATGCAAAAAAATCCCATTGCCATCGACCATGGTTTCCATAATTATCAAGTGTTCAATTATTTCATAACACTTAGTACATGCGTCATAATAGTTTTTGTACAATACACAAAGGCACTAAATGAATAAAAACAAGGCATTACATCATTGAATGTTTTTCGAAGTTGCAATAAAATGTAAACTGCTAATAACAGGTACATCAAGTAACAGGCATGTAGGTAGGTACTGACATAGCACTGATGAAAGCGAAACTGGCACTAATCAATTAACATTTTATTACTTCTACTAGTTTTGAAAATCACGTGGGTCCAATAAATTGAATGGCTTAAAATTACAAACAAGAAACTATATTTTAGGCTTTAATACGTCACTGAATCATAGCTCAGTCGTGTGGCAATAAAAGCTATCAGACGGGCGTTATCAAAGCTCTTAACGATATCAAAGTCGCTGTTGTGAAATCGTTATACATTTACGTCAATACAAAACTTCTAACCCGAAATAGTTTCTAATGTTTACCTCTCTGTATTACAAAGTGAATTGTAAATATGCTAATTTTACTTTGTGTTTACACAAACCCGCAAATAGAGCCCATCTCTCTTGATCTTACGACTTTAAAGACAACTTCATAAAAGCAATTTTATGAAGTTGTCTTTAAAGTCAAACTTTACAGTTTCACACATTTATATTATACTGCTATTTACGCTGCCCGAAATTGAACAATTCCACACCTGTTTTAAAAATTTCAGAATTTATATCATTTTGGTAATTTATTCCATCACATTTTGAGAAAACTGCACTTAGCTTTATTTCAAACAATCCAATTAGCTCGCAAGAATGAGCAATTTATTCTTGAATATTAGTTTTCGAGGGGATGGAAAGGTCAGCCTTCCTTGGTTTATTGCACTCTTCGGTCAAGGTGTGCCTCGGCGCCTGCCTGCAGCCGAAACTAAAATAAACAAATTGCGAAAACATGAATGATTTCACTGAATCTGCAAAATGTTTGCCGGCCCGGATGTTGCTGAAGGTTAATCTGTTGCTTTGCAAAAGGAAGGCATGCTTTTAAGTGCAGAAGTCTCTCAATTTATCAAATAACTCTTACTGAGATTACCATATTTCATTCAACACACGCTATTTCGCAACATGTTTTGATACTTCGTTTCGGTACGCCAATTTGTTATACAACTATCAATCTGATGGCAGAATTAATTGGGGAATGCGCCCGCGGTCGCGAGTCTGACGCAAGTCGCAACTTTCCGACCATTCCGTGTCAAGACATATTATAGCAATCTTGCAGTATTTGCCAAAATTTAATTTTATGTTACAATTAACGATTCTGCTAGAACTCATATTAAAAATACCTACACGGCTCCTCCATGAATTTCATTCTACGCAGTTAACAAGGAAGTCCAGCACTTATTTTTTATATTGCTGTTTTATTACCCATCATATTTGTGAATCAGGCAGGCACCTAAAATAAAAAGTCTCCGTTTCTCATAAAATATTTTGATCTCGCAGATTAAATATACATATTTTGATATAAAGAATATACTCGTAGAATTGATAATACAAAGAAGGAACTCAAAATTCTAAAATAATAAAAAAATAGAGAAAACAAGAAACCAACTCTATAGAATTTTGTATTCTGTATTATTTTGTCATATCATTATGGGAAAATATTGAATAAACCAAGGCACCAACTTTTCATCAACTCCTAAACTTAATAACTCCATGTTCCCGTCGGCGTTTATCTCTTCAGCGGTCACGAAATGCAATTCATTATTATAAAGTATCACTAATTCGAACATTAACTCTTTCCTCCAGGAAACTCTTACTCCAATAAGAGTCGAAGCAAACGTGATTCCGAAATAAAGGGGCGATTGTTCTGTAGCATTTATCACTCTTCATGGTCTATCGATTCCGTCATATTTAATAGTTTAGACTCTATACCACAGCTTTTACAGTCGTGAGTTGAGATTATAGTGACAGTTCTTGTAAGGCTGATTATGTTTGGTTGTTATCGGTCGGTGCCGTGCCGCGCACGCGCCACAAACGACCATTTGTATGATTTACAATGTGCTCCATTGAAGTGTGCCTTTGTTGTCCTAACAGCGACGCCGATAGTCGATTACACAATCGCATCTTTTAACGCTTGTCGAAGGTTATCCAGCTCAGTGTGTATTTGCCTTTGTGTAATTGTCAGAAACTTGGATCAGTCTCCTTGATGATATTTCACGTTTCTGATCTTTGTTGGTTATGCTACTACAATGACCGTTCTCTATGAAATTGCTGCCCTTTTCAATTTTGTGGTTACGATCGGTAGGCGTGGAGTTGAATTATTTCTTGCAACATGCCTTTGAAGTAGATTTATTGATTCATATAGCTATTTTATTATGTTTATCGATTCAAGCAGTATAACGTTGTTTGGAATTCGCTGTTAATTAGCTGTACTGCTATTTAACATTAAAACAGGGAAGCGATGTCAACAAGCTGGCAAAACTCCCTCCTCAATTAGCATCTATCAATAACACTATGTTGCTTGATTCAAAACCGATTCCCTCGTAGATCACATGTCCAATGATGAATTTTGGTAGTTTGCCAAACAGTTGCTTCGTAGTTCTCTCAATTTCTGGAGACACATTGGAATTTGTCTATTTTATTAATAATGCCGCAGTTTCTTATTCCTCTCACATCTGCGCAGTTTAAGTGCTTATTTTAGAGACGATAAAAAACATTGTACTTACTGAGGTAATAGCGTCAGCAAATTTATTGGTTGATCTATGTTTTATCCGACTTGAAAAATGTACACCACGTTATCCGACAATTTAGTGGTACGATTTTGATAGTATTATTGTTTTTTTTTTGATTGAAAGCGTTTACTCTTAACTCTTAAATTGTTGAAAAATGGACGAGGTTCTGTCTGGAGGATCTAAAGAGTAATAAACAGAAATAAATCATTAAACTCAACTTTAACATCGTAATCAAAAACATCGTTTTATTGACCAAGAAAAAACAAACATTAACTATTCCTGAAGCCTAACTGTGCTAAGTCGGTTGCTTTGTTGGCATGTCAACACGGAAAGTTGTCGTTTGAAGCGATTACTCATACGATTAGCGTGGCCGTAATGCACTTCACATAGAAGTAAACATTGCAATAATAAATACATATTTCAAAATAATTAATGTCGCTAGTGGTCTTAATGTCATCAATGTAATTATAGGGCTCTTAGTATAGGTTGACACTTAAGTACAGTTTAAACTCTAATTACTTGATCTCCGCCTTGAGCATAGAAACTAGTCTCATGCTTCTGAAACACCACTTCAATTTGCACTTCTGTTTATTTAGAGTTTAGTTCAACAGTAAATGCTACTATTATACTATACTTCATTTCTTGAAGCGAGCTAATAGGAACAAAAATTAACGCACGTGATTGGTCGTAGAAAATAATTGTATTGCTTGTGATTGGCTAGATTGTCAAATCAATTGTCAATTGTCAAATCTAGCCAATCCAATGATTGTCGACGACCAATCACGTGCGATTATTTTTCTTCCTATTAGCTCGCTTCAAGAAATGAAGTATAGAACAACGTATCTAAATCAAAACTCAATTTACTTAAATACTAAAATCTAAGTATTTTTCAGACAAATGACGTTGATTTCAACTTTAATAGTTCTAAGGAACGATTCAAGCAATGCAGATTAAATAATTCCAATAAGGAATATTCCATCACATACTTAGAGGTGTTTATCTCTGACCTTGTCGGCAGCAACAAAGGAATTCAAATGCAACTTAGTGATGCAGTAACATTAGTAATTATCTCCAAGCCTGCACTACATGATCTATCTATTCAGGCGTATAAGATAAACTGCTGGATTTCTTACGTCAATCCAATATGTAATAAGCCAATTACGATAATAGTAACTCACCTGCGTCATATTGAAAATTACTTAGCAACTTTATTCCAAGTAATTTATAAAGAAAAAACACGTATGTTTACTCATTTGATCAGTCTTGCCGAATCGTCATATCATCACATTATGCGGTCAAGTAAGTCTCGAGTATTTTCAAGGGGTACTTGAAATGTACTTGTGGTCAGTTGAAGAGCGACAATGTATTGATATTACAAAAATAGATCGTACAAGAATAACCAACAATCATGAAGAGATGACCTTCTCCTATCATTAAATCTTGGTTCCTATAACTCATAAATGAAACTTAATGTTACGTTACCTCATGTTATTTTTTATAAAGCTACATTACTACTTCGATTACTAACGAGTAAAGAAGTAGATAGTCTAATGCCTCAGATAAGCGGATTGTCCCATCTGATAAACGTGTAATACTTTTAACAAACAGTTTTAAACTTCCGCTTAAACGACCTCAGACTAAATGACGCTATGCGACCTTACATTATGGTTTAACCAAATTAACTATGCGCGGAAATATCACTTTTATTGTGAACAAATCTTTACTTTTTACGGAAATGTGTACAGTAATTGAATATCACCATAAATTACCGCTTATTGCTTTTGTGAAGTTATTATTCTGCAACAAATGTCGCTTTCTTTTCCTTGAGACGAAGAATGGAACATGTAACTTTATCTGTTTGTTTTTGAAAATGGCACCAGGAAAACTATATTTTCTTTAACAAAATGTGATAAAGTAATATAAAATGGTATCCTAGCAATTAATTAAATTTTAAGCCTCAGTGCTGTCGACAATAGATAACCTTGCGTGTGATGTTGGCGACGAGTTGGCTGCTTTTGTCCACCGGTGTCTGTCTTACGCATACGTAGCATTCATACATGTTTTTCGTCCCACATCATTTGATTTAAAAGTGTATAGCTCCCTCACAAGTTTATGACTTGGTTAATGTAATATCTATGCCATCCTCCACAGGGGATAAACAACTTAGGTACAGTTGTTTATCCCCTGTGGAGGAAACAAATCTGATTCTTCTAGTTATTCTCAGTTCTTGATGTCCATTTCAAGTTAATCCAAGAATATCTGTCCTGACATATATCTGCGTGATTGAATCAAAATTATCCAAACATGCTCGCACATACTTTCATATTTAAAGTGATTTAAATCAAGGCTATATAGATAATACTGTGAACGAAGTGCTCTTTGATTTTATAAGAAACAGCTGTTCTACGTTACTGTGCCGCGACTAATTGCCCATTAGCTCGCCCATTGGTTTGCGTGACCAAGGCTCCGTTTTCCTACTAACACTTATCTTCCTAGACTCCTTGACTGGCATATGAATAGACATTATCTCAATTTACAGCAACCTCCTACTCATAAAATGATCTATGGCTACTCGTAACGCCATTGCAGACACTTTGTTATCGTGCTGTTCAATTAACTCTACCACCTGATATTTTATTGACCAATAAATTGATACGACGTGAAGATTACAATCGAAGACGATTTGCATTCGGAATGCTTGCTTGCCAGTACCTTATTATGACTGACACTCCTGTTGCCTTGCCACTAACTGAATATCACTGCTTACTATATTGTATCTTCACCCTGCTGAGAATGCTCTGCTTCGCTCGGCTGTTCGTAGTCCATAACAGAATTTACGAGAACAATAGCGTAATTATCCACAATGGAAATTGAACTTGGCGGGATATCGACTGTATTGTTTTCATTTAGGTTTAACACTAGATTATAATACCGTTAGCCATAACATTAGTGTAACCAATAGTCTCGATACTAGTTCAAATCAGCTAGCATTTAGCTGTTCCAATGTGATGTAAATAGTTGGAGCAGCTAGGTCTAGATGCAATTGGATGTTAGCGATCGACGCTAGGGCTGTGGTGACGTGGTGATGTGTCGGCAGCATCAGCGGACTGGCGTTGGCGCTCGGTGGCAGCGGCGCCGGCAGTCCGGCGGCGACCGGCGACACGCGGGAGCAGACGGCGACCTCGTCTCGCGCGGCTTCTCCACCGCCCTCCGAGAGGCAGCAGCACTCCAGGTAGACGCGCCCCACGCTCGGAACGTTTGGCTTCTCTGGCATAACCTGAGTTTAATACTCTTTGACAAGCACTCCGCTAGATTTTATCTGTTTATCCAATATTTTAATAACTATCTGTTTATGTATGAATGAACTAGCGTGCTATTTGTCAAACGTATAAGGTGTTGGATTTTTATGTTCACTTTTTCTGTGGGTAATGGTCCTTTGTTTTGTTTTTATTGTAATTTAGAACGCCATACAACGTTCCTAGTATGTGTGCATGCATGCCTGCGGAGTGGTTTTTTTTGTTTCTGTTTGTCGTAGTTTAGTAGTTAATGTGAAATATGTGTTGTATGCAGTATTGTTTTTCTTACAATCTAAATTTGCATCAGAAGGCGGAAATCTTCTGTGCACGTTTAGGTCATCGTGAATAATTTAACGTAGCCGCCCACTACGGTTTTACTCTGTAAAGTGCCTAATTATCTACTCAAACCTGTCAATAGCCGAGATAAAAGACTAATACAGGATGGAAATCAAGTTTAATGGCCGCTTTAAACCATACAATGTCAGTGCCGCCTTTTCTTGTTGACACAAATGACTTCTAAATAAAGCCGAGACGACATGATCCTTGCTATTTATCACTGTAACATTTGAGTCTAACAAGGGTTTGAAAAGAGATCCGATATAAGTGATGAAATATCTCTTTCATCTGACTTGTGTTATTTGCGCACATGGAATGATTAATGATCATCAGATTATTCATTTGTATAGTTACCATATTCAATGTAAATTAAATCCTTGCTAAATTACAGTTAAAATAAAAGTAGATAAGTTAGAATACTGTCTACGTAAGTAAACGCTTCTTATAAGTTTTCTCTTACCAATTTTAGTGTAAAGTACAGACAGATACAATCGGCAAAGCAAACTGCCTACATAAACACGCATCCGGGGCTCACACGAATGGAATACTAATGTAGAAAGTTAGTATCTAAATACAAACAAAACTCGGAAGATTCATCAGACAATACAAATTTACTAGAAAGTACGAAGTTCCTGGTAATTTTGTCACAATGCATCTATAAACTACAATTTTAATTGTAATAACCAAATATAACTCAAAAAATCTAAATACTTGCTTATATCGTAAAAAATACGTATCATAATAATAATGGTGTTTGCTTTTTGCTTCCGTTTACAGTTTTTTAACGTCCCACGTAAAACATGCTCAAATCCAGAAGCATCTAAATTTAGTTTGAGCTCTGTCAATATTTGTCATGCTTTTGGACCATAACTGAATATTTGTTGATTTACCAATTTGACTCTAAAAAGCATCGCGAAGGCGTCAGCCTCTAAAAAACAACGATCAAGTAACATGGTTATGAAATTATGCAGCAAATTCAAAACAACACGCACCTGAACCTCCATTATTTCGGGCAATTTATAAAACCTTGAAAACTGGTCAGAACCGCATACTCGAGCCGAAAAGTACATACTTCCCATAATGTAACTCATAATTCGATGTTCCAACTCGAGAGCTTACGTCATGGTCTCAGAATAGGCGGTGGTTGCTTTCAATGTAAAGTTATTGCAGATTTTTTGTGAGCAGGTTATTGACTTGCACGTTTTAGATGTCATGGCAAGGGTACTCGGCATGTGAACTTTATTACACCGTGCCGTATCACATGGCGAACAAACATAACTAGTAGTTCGCCTCGAACGAGATCTCGCTCGCCGGTGGTTGTGTATATTCGTTTTTATCTGTGTTTGAAAGAATTTACTTTAGAGGTCTACTAAAAAATATTGAGGATCTAATGAGAACTAAGTACCTAAAGCCGATTATTATTCCTTTAATTACTAGATACCTAGTAAAGCGATTTTGAGTGTGAATTATTTACAATACAGGTTTTGATTAAAAACTCTTTGAATTTAGAGTCAAACCTTAGGCTCTAAACCTATTTTATATTCAGTATGTCATGTTGGTTTGATCCTGTCATGGCACTACTTTCGATGACAAATGTGTTGCCCCGGGCAACCGCGGGCAACTTGCCCGCGGTTATTTCAAACATTTTGTCAAAAACCATTTTGCATTAATTTACTTATATTTCTATAAAAAATACTTGATGGTATATGTAAGAGCATAAGTTTTTACGAGGGTGTTTCGACTTAAAACATTCGTTCGTTGTGAAGTGGCAGTAACATTGGTTCAAGGAAACTATTTAGTAAGTTGAATCCTTTTTCCATTAAAAAGTCGTTAGGTTCGTCAAAAAGAGTTAGGAGTTAGAAACACTAACCAAAATAATAAAGAAGAAGAAGAACGATTTTCTGAGCTGCGATTTCACCAAAACTTATAGAAATGGGAGCTCAGGATATAGCAGTCATGTTTTTTTTACATTTATCGAAGTTATTCAAAAACTTTACATCTTAGAATAAAAAGTAAAACCATTTTGGAATGTATAAACAAAGCCCTTTCATATGACACCCCACTCAATGTATTTGAACAACTTTTATTTTTTTTCATCCCCTTCGGAACCAAATATCTTTACAACCCCTTGACCGATTCAGCTCATTAGGTTACTGGCTTACCGGCTTACCACTACCTATGTACCTACCAAGTTTCATGAAGATTGGATTAACGATTCGACAGTTATGCCGGAACATACAAACAAACAAATGAACACAACATACAAAGCAAAATTACCCCACTTGCCACTAAGATCTTCGTTCGCTTCGCTCACTCGATCGATAATTGCGCTCGAAACGGTCCTTTGCTCGTTTTACGATCTACATTTAATTGAAAATCCCGTTCCCATAATGTTCTACATAAATTCTGACACAGTAATTCCATTAAAATCTTTCACAAAATGTTATAAAACGAACGAAATGTCTCGGTCAAAGTAATAACAGTTACTGAAGAAAAGTTATATATTTCTAGTTTTTCTATTTGTTCACTATTTGAATGGTCCGTACCGTACGAACTTTTATGTTACATTACAGTGTTATATTAGTTGAACCAACAGCTCACTGGAAATGTTGGCAGTATGATTAAATGATAATTTCAAGTAATTTTTTGTGCTGTGATAGATTTGTTTTTGCTTGTAATTTAACTTGAAGATGTAGTCCAAGATAAATGTATGAAACATCTGACAGGCTTTATAATAATTTAATAAATAATTTACAACTTACTGTAAATTATAAGAAAGGTAAAGCTCGGAGTGTTAGTTACATTCATATTTAGAAAACTTTTGTTACTTCGCTAAAGTAAGCAAAGTTCGCTATAAACTTATAAGACAAATTTGAGGAAAGATTTTTTCGAAGAAGTTTTGGTTCTTGGTCATATCACTGCTTTGTCCTAGCACACATATCTGCTATTTTCTTCAACTCAAACAAATTTGATTATTTGAGTCAAGAGTATATTACTGCTAACCCAGATGTGCACAGCACATGGTGGCATTTTCAAAAGGTTTCATATAAATGAGTGCTAGATGCCATTATACTGACCATCGAGTTTTAATACTCTAATGTATACTTATTGTAGCTTTTATTTAGAAGGATTGAAAAATATCTAATTGGTTTTGCTTACTGTTATTAGACAATAGATTTGACAATATTTTCTTACGGCCTAGACAATAGATTTGACAATATTTCCTTACGGCCAGTCTCAATAAACGATCCATCTCTGGTTTTGCTTACTGTTGGTAGGGATTTGACACATTTTGTAAGGAAGTAATGTCAAATATCTATGCCAGCAGTAGGCAAAATCAAAAATAAATAGATTATTGTGACTGACAGTTACTTAATGAGACTGGTCGCTCGCTAGTAAGACAAAGATTTTTGTCATATACTGAAATTAAACCTATCTGTCATCGATTCCATCATAGGATAATGCAGGTGTAGGTAGAATTAAATGGCTGGCGTGTCAAGGCATCCTTTAAGTTAAGATCATACGAGTAGATACCTTAATAGCTTTAAAGGTCAAAGACTTAATGAAGCGATGAAATATAATCAAAGTTTCGAAAATGCCATTAGTAGATGGCAAGTTGATATTATGCTTGAACTAAAATTAATTTCCAGACTAATAGATAATTCTCCTCTAGATTTTTTTTTTATTTCAATAAAATTCATTATAATATTTCATTGTTTTGAAGATTCCTTTTGAATAAAGTGTACCCGCTGTAGACATCTTGAAAGGAGTAGATAAAAACGATTTACACGAAGGTACATTGTGAATCAGTTTAAATAAATAAGAAAATCAATGCAGACGTCGTTTTCCTCGATAGGTAGACAAAGTGCAATTCACATTCTGATAAATGCATAGCATAGCAACCATGGCACGCCATATGCTATAAAGACCTTGCAGCTGTTGGCTTATAAACCACAGCTTATATTGAGAACACTTGTATCACTTAGTAAAAAAATATTTAGTACAAAAATCTAAAAACTTGCCTGAAGGAATTCCTTAAAACGTTTAATGAATATTGAAATTGAAACCATGTTATTATTTAATGAATATTGAAACTATGATAATGTAAATTAACATGCTTCTTATGATTCTTCATAATCTAACCAGCCGTTTAGGAGCAATGCCGTATACACGTGTTACATAGCCCTTTTGATTTGACAGTTAGTCTGATAAAAAGAAGCACAAGCTATACTTTACCTGGTTCATTATTTCAATCTCAATTTATGAGTACGCACGCACCCTTATTCACACCCTAGAGCTATTTACACGCTCCACTCGTTACCCCAACGGGTGGGGTGCAATGTCAATGCCTCTGTGTATAATAGCACCTGTAAAATCTATCTTTCTATCTACATATTAAAAATATTGTGCTTCTCTCAGTTGATTTAAACATAAAACGACACCTAGTTGAACGCCATGCAATTAAACATAAAACGACACCTAGTTGAACGCCATGCAAAGGGCACGTCGCAGATTTTAATTTGACCAAAATATGTTTAGTATAATTATATCGCTTAATACATTCAAACTACTCATCTCATAATGAATTTATTATTACAGGTTCGAAGTTTTAGAGACTTAACTGTACCGTGTCATTAGTTTTGAAATGAGAGACCTAATTGCATGCTTTTTGAAACATTTTCTATTTAGTTAAGTACTCGTTAAGAGGTTCTATGATGCGATGGACCCGTTATAATCTGGCCACCAACAGCAACCAACCAGCGACGGGTTCGTCGGCCGACGAAAGCAATGGTGACCTCATAGATTTGCCATTCGCAATTCATCATTTCGTTACTATCTTACTTACAATTCCATAGTAATTTTGCAAGCTGTTGCAGGAAGTTTACCGTTGTGTTGATCCTTTGTTCGGATACCGCTTCCAAATGTAATGATAATACTCTGACTCTTGACTCTAGGTTCATTTAAGATTTGAATTTCATGAGAAATTTCCGTAAACAACTTGTTGATGTGAACTTTGAAGTGTAAACGTTCAGAAAATACAGTGAAGCTGTTTTTTTTAATCGTATCTCATGAAAAACTTGTCACAGGAACGTATAGAGGTACTTATTGAAATGTAATGGCAAGCTGTAAAAACATAATCAATGCTTCTGTGCTGATATTAAAACTAATACAAGAAATAAAGGTATGCAGTTGAAACCGCAATTAATAATAAATCAAGTCATTGTCAATGTAAAAAATAAGGTTGCTTAATTATGATGCATCCATAATTTCATCCACATTTGTTGCAACTTAGTAATGCAATCATCATCAATTATGTATGAGCAAGAATGGCCAGCGCTCAGGAAACAAATCGCTTAGGATTCATCATGGATCTGTAATTTAACTCCGTCGCTAGCGTGTGCGTATTCATCTGCCTTGAATACAGGTCTGATGTATTGTTTATGCTCTTGGCAACAACGCACAAGCGACATGTCCACGACAATGAAACCTATCCCAGAGTGGTTGTAACCGCAGCCACGAGATGCGTCGACGCACCCAACCGTACAAGGACTCGCGCTTACATCATTGACAATGACCGTCGGGATCTCCAATGCAAAATGTACTTCTCCCTAAACACATACAGAACATTGTACCTTGACATATTCCGAGTATTTCAACTATTTTCTGATCTTGACATTCTGGGTTCTTGTGGTTTGGTTGCTCATCATTTTGCCGTTTATAATATGATAGTCTGTCGTCCAGTGATGATGAATTGCTAATAGAAGTTTGTGTACCGTAAATCTTCTTAGCAGCCATAGAAATATACCTCGCATCACATGACATGCTTTTCCTGTAAATCCAATGTGAACTGTTGCAATCAAACCAAACTGTTACCATTACAATGAATGATTGCTCTGTAAAGAGATGACATCAATAATTCTAACTACAGTTCACATATCTAAATAGCAAGTATTTTATTGACCTGAAATATTTAGAAAGTAGTAGCAATGTTTTACTACAACGTCTTAAAATACCAGTCAAATAGAAGGAAATGCGAAATCATAAATTTTTGTTTTATTATTTTGTGACCCTTCACATGAAATGATTGACGCATTCGCTCGTACGATCAGCTTGTGGAAAAACCCCAAGCAGTAATTACTTCTAAGAGTTTGACCAAATATTGTATCCGGAGGCTGTATAACAATTTGTCGAAGCTTCGTGATTGAATAACTATTCTTGACCCATATTGACTGGGTTCCGGTTCTCTTTCATCGTGTAACCTTGATGTGATTTGCTGAAAGGTCAAGCGAATCTAAAGATATATAATTTTGATAAACATTCACCTCAGTTCGTGGGAAGTAGCATTTATTAATCTCCTTCTGAATGTTTTCATTGTGAATGAAAACAAAGATTTTGGTTTTGATTATTATTTTGCAAGTTGTAAGAAATAGGTGCACTCAACTTTTGTTTGTATGTAGACGACTATTGTTTTGGCTTCATCAGTTAACAGTACCTTTTTAACCTTCAACACCAAATACTAAAGAGCTAATAGTTTGTGGCTGATACTGTAAAATAAAAATCTCCATCTGCTTGAACTTTTAAATAATCCTATTAAAATGTTGGTTCTTCACGAGCTAGGTGCTAAGTCAGACAAACATCATATCCATTCCATATATGAAGAAGTATGCCACTCCTGAAATGTATGCAAAGAGGTGTTCATCTATGTCAACGGAGTCTATGCATGAAAATGTAACATGCAGGGTGCATGTTGCATTGCATTACATCGTTTCGCTAACAGAAATTCCATTTCTGTGAAATGTGTTGTAGTTTTAGTTTTTAGAATAGGTTACCCTGGACAGACCAAGCTATTATTTTACTATGTAAAAAATAACTGTTCAGTTTGTAAAGCTACTATAATTTTTTTTAATTTCTCTTTAATAGTTTCATTTTGTATAGGAAATAATTTAGGAATAGTAACGTAGCAAGTTGTATTTGTAGGCCACCAAACTCTGTTAAGGCATTTAGACTTTTACACATTTCATTTTGTTATCAATTACCCTTTACATAGCAGCTTTGTGATTGAATCCTGACCACAGAGCTGATAAGGTAGTCTTACTATTTATTTCTAAAGTATCACTACTGATTGTCTTATTGAACCTGCATTTTCGTTAAATATCAAATACCAGAGTAGGTACCTTTATTTAATTAGTTTCCTCCTGTCACAAACTAAATTATTCGCGAGTTCCTACTTCCTCTTGAACAATGCTGTTCCGGGGTCTCGTAAGTCCAGAGTTACAAAGGTCGTCACTTAATTAATTTGCCCTCTCAAAATCTAAAAGCATACAATATAAGTTAATTTTTTTTATTGTGGTACTTATTATTTTATGGTATACATGAACTCGTTTTTGTCCTAACCGATCTCACCTTTTTTATTGTGATCTTCCAAGATTTTCATAGTCTTATTTATTTAAGCTAGTCTTCCTGTAGTTATTTTAAATGATTTTTTCCTCAATTGTCAGGAAATTATAACATTTATCGCTATATGCTGAGTCACACGGATAATAAGTCTCCAGCATCAATTCTGTATCATTTGGAAAAGTACGCGCAGTTAATTGCGAACACTTCACATTCATGAATTGAGATTGACAGCTCTGGACTGGCCACGCCATTACACAGACCATCAAATGGCTATATTGGCATAGAGGCAGACAGTTGGACATAGACTTGCAACAGTGTATATTTCATGGAAACGCTAACTCTAGTACATATCTCTAGTACATTTTCTTATCCAACATTTCCGACCCGATGCCAATTTCAATTAAATGCTTCCGAGCTATTTTATTATTATTTATTCCGATTTCCGCGCAACTGTCATCAATTATGCACTGGATTTGGCTTAATTTGGCATTCAAGAGTACGTAAATGGTTTGCTCAGTTGCCGATCGGTGTTGCATTCTACGAGTATAACGCAGCCGATTAGTTTCTTTGACAGGGAGTTTTGCTTCTACGAGATCGAGTGCTGTTACCCAACAATTTCAATTAAACTTGCGTTAACATTGACCCGAGACGCAAATAGATGCAAGTACTGTAATTACACGCGCTCGCCGCGAGTTATTATCGTGCACATGAGGTATAACTCTTTTATTGGTGAGATTAATACTATTTGTCATATGGTTGTTGTCTATGTAAAGGTATCGTCTCGTTTAATTCTCTTTTGTCTATTTACTACTTCAAATCACTTGCTGTTACAAAAATACCAATACATTATGAGTAGCTCCGATCCTTTCAGAATATTAAATCTGGTGTTGAACATTTGAAAGCCTATGAAATCCTAACGTTATAAACGCGAAAGTTTGTATAAATGTTTGTTACTTTTCACGAAAAAACGACTAAACTGATTTTTATCAAAAAAAACTACGTGTGAGAAGCCCGCGCACGAGTTAGCTAGTATATAATAGCTTAAAACATATTTGTCTTGATATTTGTTTATCACCAGATTAGGCAATATTCGGTTACTCAATCGTTCTGCGCACAACTCTTAATTTATTGGGTCTTGAGCAATTTAATTAGACCCAATTACTTTACGACATTTTTACGATCACTTCTGGCGATTTTGTTATCATTGACATAATTTAAGATTAACCAGATTCAGATTCATAATAGCTTACTTTGACGATTGTCGGAAAACAGAACGGGGCAAACAAACAACACTCTTTTGCATTCGTTACTAAATATAACAGGTAAAATACTTATTTGTTTCATCGTGATGTTATTTTCCTTCACTATTTAGAATACATATTTCATGACCTGGAATAAAATATAGCCTTTTATCCACCTGGATACCACTACCACGGGGTAGCGAAGCCGCGGCCCAGTGAGCTAGTATGTTATAATATTACGTGTGTAATTAAAACATTAAAAGATAGATTGTACTGTAGATGCAAAAAACCTTGGTTAGTTATTCCATATTCAACTTTCACGGCCCCAAAAGAGATCATTGACTTTCGCAACTTCTAATGGAACTGTTGTTCTTGGCATATGAACACGACTCTTTAATGCGAGCCGACATGTCAGGAAACATCATGGTGCTCGCGATTGAAGACTAGGTACTGGTAATGTTGGTATAATACGAGTAAGAGCCCAGAAGCTGACAGTTTGAAATTATAAAAATATACAGCAAACTTTTTGCTATTTTGACTGCGCAATAGAGAAAAAAAGCGATATAATCTTAGATCAAATACTCTCTTCTATGTTTTTAATGTACAAAATAATATTTTCCCATTACCTTTAAATAAATCAAACTACACATTTAGCAGCCGTTCCATGGAAAGACCTGAAAATCAAGTATGTGCAATAAATAATTTGTGAACATCAACTCAAAAGAAATTTCCGTAAATGTCAAGTAGGTAGGAAGTTCTAGATTTATCCCATCTCGGTCTTCTGTTCTACATTGACTATAATGTGCCTATCGTCTGTCTAGTACAGCAACGTCTATTACCGTTATCGACTGTCAGTGCGTCTCATATCTGATTGACGGTGCTTGGTCTCTAACGGGCCTTGTACAATGCCGAGTTGTGCCCAGGGGTTGTACAGTTAGCTATTGGATTTGAAAGGGGTGGAGCGTAAGATTAGCGCTCCTAATTAGTGTCTATTCAATTTGCTTGAGGTACACGCTTTGTATCACAGTTCGGAGTATTTTACGGAATTTTGCTTGACTTAAAGTATTGTATTTTAACTTGGTTCTTATAATTGACCTGGTAAGTATAATGTTAGTTATTATTATTACGAGCCTGTAGCGTCCCACTGCAGGGCAAAGGCCTATAATGTTAGTTGGTATTTTTAAATACCATTTTTATAACAAATTCACAATGTGCGTGCAGGACACATAATATGTATTTACTTTGAGCTTTTATCTAAAACATCAAAATTGAAATACATGAAGACGCATAATTGGGTAACAAGTCAGAGATAAGTCGAGTTACATTTAGGCACAAACCCGAATATGTATAAAGAAGTTTAAAAGCAAGAAATTTTGAAAGATATTTGAGATTGAAACATCTTGAATGATGATTATAGTGTTTCTACATAGAATAGAATGTAACGATTAAAATTAAATTCACACGCATAAAAATTACAGGTGATCTAACAAGTAAATTAAACCGAGCAAAACCGTGTTGCGATACGATTTTCACAAAGTACTCAATGGTTTTGTTAATGAGCCAGTTTCGCTCCAAATACCACATTGAAAAGGCACATTCAGTAAACAAGATTGAATTGTAAATGAGTCCATATTAGGAAAATTGATGTAATAGATATGTCTATTGTAACTTGTTATATAATATTTAGGCGAGGTTGAAGTTCTGCAATGCAAATTTAATGCAACCTACGTTGCCTGCAACATGGTCAGGAATAGAATATATTCATCATCATTTCAACCGACACTGGTTTTCATACGAGATATATGTGTCTATCATTCTATACAGGTATAAACAATTTACTCTACTTTACTTTAAAATTATGAATTGCACTTTAGGTATTAATTAATGGACATGGTTGATGAAATAAAAAAAGCAGTATTATATTGTGAATATTTTGAGCTTTGAAAAAAAGTATCAAAGTTACAGCAATGTTCAATACATACCTAACTCGAGAAGTCAATTATAAATAGTACTTGAATATTCAACAATCTACATAACAATGATCACATTGCAATGTCGTGTATGCGCCAGCGCATGGTACAAAACGTGATTTATGCATTTCTAATCACAAATGCGCCACGATGTTGTGTAATCTGTGACATATAATTCCATCAGTATTGCTGATGTTACTATGCTATACGGAAAATTTCAGTACAACAATATTTATGCATATGTTTTGATGCTTCTGTATTAAACGGGCAAATATCCACTATATCTAACGGATATGGTAAATATGTAGCCACGAGTTGACAATTTTAAATAAGCACCGACTGTTTTATACATACAATTTTGCATTTTAACCTTGAAACAAAACCAGTATTAAGGTAAACAAATAATTCAAACATGATTAAGTGGAATAAAGTTGTAATAAATAAAAGTCAATGAAGTATAACGTTTTCACAACCGTTCAAACAAATCACGAATAACACATTTGCTTTTGAATTCTGGCTGATGGCCCATAGGTTTGTCGATTTATTGTAAATACCATTATTTAGAATTTGCTTACAGCCACGTGTGTTCTTGGTACTTGAATGCAAAGCTTATTATAATTTTCGTGTTTTAAGAACTACATGACAATTTATGACAATCCATGACTGACTCAGTTTTTGCTCTCTCCAGTAAGGTCATAGCAAAACTTTTGGCTTCGGTTATCGTCGATTTTGTTACTTTTAGATTGTGACAGTTTACAGCGTTGTTTAGCTAAATATGGCAATTTGTTTGTCGCTATCAAAGAAAATCTAGCAAATTCTTAATGTCTTTACTGATATATTCATTTATTTTACGTTGCTTGCTGCTCTGCTTCATGTTCTAAAATTGTATATATTTCTATTTCAGGTAAGACAATGGCTTCTAAACGGGTGACATCTTTTTCAAGAAGGTATGTCATTGTAATCATTCAAACACATCGAACTAAGGAGAACCCGATACCAAAATTTAGGCATTAGTCTTAAAACTGTCAATTTACAAGTTTCATTTTAAAAAATGAGTGCTACAAGCGCTGGACAAATACTGCAGGTCATCCACCTTGCCAATGGTTACTTAATGTCCAAACGATTAGTCATACAAACCAAACCAAATATTTGCTAAGTGCTCGGCGTGTAAACGTTTCAGCTTAAAACCACAGTTCAGGATTTTTTGACATGTAGACATAGTTAGTCATGTGCATGTGTACCTATGTTCCAAGTAGTTCCAACTATGTCCATCTTACTAGGTATAATGTCATTCAATTACGTCATTGTATTTATATTCAACTTTTGGATTATGACAGTTTGAGAGACAGTAAAACCACCGATGACATCATGGTGCATGTTGCTGGTGATGTCAAAACATTATTGACATCATCAAGCTGAGCTTTGCCTACGTAATAACTAAATGCATCACATAATTTGTTACATTTCATCGTATTATCCCAAATGATTGTTTTAAAACAACTTTCAGTTTTTGTTCAAAGATAAAGACAGATTGATTCTCATTCATTCTTACATTACGTTTCTTGTATTCTTTAAATAAACATGCTGTTTAATAAAGTGCCAAAAATGTTAATGCATTTCTAATTACAATTGAAATTCGTCTTGGAATTATGGATGCCAATTGTCCTTATTTTGACATCAGCCCATTGATCATTCAGGTAAGGGGAAGTGGCATGTCTGTGTATGAATACGCAGAATCGTCTTTCGAGAACTGAAATAGATTGTTTACGCCATGTCCGGGCAGCTTGCCAACGGTCACCTGAACCAGCACTTCGCAATTTTGGCACATTGTATTTTTTACCAAACCTTCTAGCTCAGTATAGGAATTAGATTCACTTGCAATTAGTCACACGTGGAGTTCAAACAAAAGCATGTTTATTAATCATATTTTAAATTAACATTCAATTTTTAAGACAGGAAACATATACTCACATCTATGATTGAAGATGAAATTAGTTAGAAAGTCTATTACACAATTTTATCAAAAGACAAGTAAAACGATGAAACAGTAGAACTTAATAAGTATGTAAACGGCTTAACGTTCAACTTCGGCTTATTGGAAATTAATATGCATCTGAATAACTACGGCTTTAAGAACATAATATTTGTAGCTCGTATGTATGTAATGTACATTATAGAAGAACAACAATGGACAATAAAGCTCATGTCAGTTTGCCAAATACTATCAGAAACCAAGCTGAACCAGCTGCCATCAAGAGTTCTATGAGCTCAATATGAACAGCGTCATGCAGTGTCAATTTGAGCATTCCTAGACAACTATTTTAGGAATCTTTATTCCTTCGACACTGAATCATACAAGCGATATGGTTATAAATAAGTGTTCATGGATCCAGTTGTGTTGATAGATTGTTGTGTCTACTGTTTCTGCTTTATTTTAACTTTATTGTTCGTTTAATCATGGATGATTTGTTTATGTTGATGTTTTGTGTGATAGTAGCTTAACCTTTCACGTTTCTGTTGACTTTTCTGTATGTAACGCTCAAGTGTCGACTATACTCAATAAGAGTACTTAAGTAAATTATTTATAACCATCTTTGTTTTTACTGTGAATTATTTACTTAGTGTCCCTTCAAGATATTACTTATGCCAAGATACTACTACCAATCCTAATTCACTAAATCTACTAAAGCCAATGACAGCCATCTTTGTAAAATCGCGTTATCACCTCTTATCTAGTGTTATGTTTACATTAGCACGCTCTTTGATATGTAACAGCAGCTAGTAACGACATAAATTTTAAAATATGACCCAAGAAGACATCCTTCGTCAATCATAGAAAAAAAAATAGCTACTTAAATTATGACAAGTTTTCTATTAGAGTCGATGGGCTTGCAACTTGACACATATGAAAAACTATCATTTGCAAAATGGGCATGTACTAAATTAAATATGTAGTTGGATAAATTTCACTACCCCATGCGACATCCTCAAACGATCTAAAAATGCCGTAAAAGATCTGAAAAAAATGTTTACCACATCTTGGGATTACAGTCGTGATCATATTATTTTATTTCATGAACAACATACCTGCGACGAACCAATGCCAAGACATTAAATTTGGTTTTATTTTGGCGACAGATGTTTTAATACCAATTACGTCATCTGTGATGTTATTCAGGTTAACATTTTAGGAGTGTTTTCTCACAACATTCTGTACAAAATATGGGCTTTGATAACAATTTACATAGCTGATTATCATGATTACGAGCAATGCATGGAAAGGTCAGAGTATGTTATGATTTTGCTGTTTTGTCTGCGCACCAACAGTCGAGCGTCAAATCAATCTTATCAGTGTCTATAAAGCGCTAACCCAAGCGGATACGATCAGAAAGCGGGTCTTAGGTCACCTAACAGCACGTGTCTCTTTGACGTCAATCAACACACTTTGCGATAGCTTTCTAACCAGCCACCTATTTACTTTGTAGATAGTTATCTGAATCTTAACATTGTTAACTTGAACAGGTGCGAGTAACTTACTATAAATATTGAAGCACCCATCAACATATTTATCTAGTGTTACGCTAATGAGTTTGTCCCCCATCGCTATCACATCGTGCGAGCGTGTACCGATAACCTACATCTCTGCCGAGTTGTTTACTCCATCGCACCTAATTGTCCAAATTCGATTACATCAACCCGCTGGTCGCTGACTCGCTCGCTGCCCACATCCATTGTCTCTACAAAATTTAAACTATACAAATGCAACATTATGGTGTACATTTCTCAATAAATGGCCTACTATTGCAAGTTTTGCTATTATAGACAACATATTAGAAATAATAATACTTTACTCAATTCAGTCAGCAATACTTTCATTTGCACACTCAGGCCCTTCGCGTTGCTAACAATTCTGTTTACACCTAACTGCTCGTAACACTTGCGCAATAGACGATAACTGATTGCGCCCTTCTATTATTAGTACTTTCAGCTCATGGCCTATTATATCACCGTATCATTTGGCACTCTCGAAGTTAAAATTTGGTTTGTTGTCAAAAGGTCTACCAACTATAGTTCGAGTCTCTGGTTATAACCACAGTGCCAGACTGTAAGAAATTTTAATGCATTTGAGTGAGCCATTTTATTACGAAGCATTATGCAGAAGACTTAGCTTAAATTTGGACTAGAATTGTCCAGATTAATGCTGCTACCGCAATGCGCAACGTAGTCTACTTCTACGATGTAATATACTATTAAGATAACTACGCTACGACCCACTGAAAATTATTGCTAATTCTGATTTCAAAGTTAAACAAACACGAATAACACACTAAACATAATAAATGCGTTTATGACGCCACTTCCTTTGATAAATTGACCTGCAAATAAATTCAAAAGTTGTTTTTATAATGTCATGTAGTAAAAACTGCGAGCAGTTTATATATATTAGTGCTCTAAAACCATTCGCGTAGGCAGTTTCGTTCTTTCACCGTGTCATTATATAATTATTAGGCACGGTTTTGTGATATTTTGAATTCGGTCTAATAAAATCATCTGTCGAGGTTAATAAAAACATGTTACGGTTTCTTTTTATTATTGAACCTAGCAATTGGAAAAATTGGATTAGTCGCTTAAAGCGCACTTAACTCGCATAAAGTAGTATTTTCTTAGGCTTCCTTTCTCTAATTCATCCTACTTATTAGTATTACTTGAATTGTGATGAGATCATAGGCTTCCTTTGTATTGAATTGTAAAACAACTTGACCTTTTGTAATTCAATTTATTATTTTATTTGTTTTAAAGACAAAATAATGACTGGACGATCGAAATTATCTGTAATAACTACTTTACTCGTCTCTTGAAGCCAACATCGTAAATATTTATCTATATTCGTTTTGTTGTGTTCCAGTACATAGGTTAATCTACACTATATATATCTCTTCTCTATCTCTTCTCTACACTTATAAAGAGGAAAACTTTGTTTGTTTGTTTGTTTGTTTGGTTGTAATGAATAGGCTCAAAAACTACTGGACCGATTTTAAAAATTCTTTCACCATTCAAAAGCTACATTATCCACGAGTAACATAGGCTACTTTTTATCCCGATATTCCCGCGGGAACGGGACTTACGCGGGTGAAACCGCGGGGAGCAGCTAGTGACAAATAAAATTAATATTAGTAATGTCGAGTTAGCTTCATGCGAATATCAAAATATGGAATATTATTATTAATTACGCGCCACAGATTTGGGCGACGAAAAGATCACAAAAAATCAAAACTGTATTAGGTTACTTACTTCTAGTCGACTCTATTTAGTTGCAAATTGTATCTCACAGCTTTTATTACCTGCACTGTATAATCATACCGTAAAGCTTCGGTCAAATATAGCGATTGGAATTGCATCATTCACTATCCCACCACACTGAATCATGAACCACGCGACATCCCCATTTGTAAATATGATGTCATTTACACCGTCACTCCTTCGGTATATTTACATGTTAAATATTACAATAAAAACTTTTCCTTATATAGCTCTTTCCTACTTTCTCTCATATTAATGTGATATCACTAATACATTCTAGATTTTACCACATTACAAGATTTACAGCATAGTACCGTTGTCGCCTACTTCTTCATGTGTTCTTCCATCATGTGACTGTTGTAATACATTGAAAGGTTTTCATTACACATACACACTGTCGTATGTTCTTAATGATAATCCTTTGGTAGAGATTCTTATAATATACCTATATTTTTAAAGATAAAGTACGTAAACAACTCTGATCATCTATCACGAACGTGATATTGTTTACAATATTATGTTAATATTTTTTGACATTATATTTGTTTGTTCATGATTATCATCGTTGCCACACATTACGTGAACTGATTATATTGCTGTTTTAATATTTATATCAATTAGTGCTGATAGTGGGTTTGTTTCGAATAACATGGATACATAATAATTACTTAAATGTTTTGAACTAAATTTGAATCCATCAGATTGATATCGTCATTCGTAGGTATCTTATTCTATTCTAAGATTTCCTTTTCGAAAATTAATAAGCATAAGTACCTAATGCAAACATGTTAAACTACACCTCAACACCAGTATATCATGTTTTGTAGTTTTTTAGCAGCTACTGCTTGGCAAATTGACATAAATGTTAGTTTGGTTGGAGTCATATCTTTTTCCGAATTTATGTAAAGAAATGATTATGAAAAAACAATACCCACTATCTTAATCTAATAATCTTAAACTCCATTATAAGAAAAACTTACTCATTACAAATTTAATTCAAATACCGGCATCGATCATTATAAAATTGCGTTATAATGTTCTGGGGTGTTACGTCACTTGTTTCCACTCGTACTCGTTTTTATATATCTACGCCATGATACGATATCTATCTCGCTCCCTCCCTAGCATTTATTCATAAGTACGTCTCAGTCTAGAACTGGCGGCGACAAGCAGTCTGGTGGTTTCGGGCGGCCATCGCGTCGCAAACAAAACCCTAGGTCACGGGCACTGGACATATTTTCGTACATTGACTTATTCTGAACAATAACAGTGTTGAATACTCTCGGTGATTATACCGTGTTTGGTGTACCGTGTTGGCATTCATAACATTTTCGTAAAATGAAATACTAAGTTTACTCAGTGTCAGTATAGTGATAAATACATCCTGAAACAGAAACCATTAATCCTATTTGATTGGCAACACCTGCCAGAACTAAGCACGTAAACTCGTACTTTTAAACTGCTTAAATTGTTCGCTGCTCCAGTTGCCAAAACCGCAAGACTCAAGGGCAGTGCGCAGTTAACTCTAAACTCAAGGTGAACATAATACAAGGAGACCGTGAAAAGTTTCTGGAACAATAGTAGGACAGCGGCTGCGGTCCTTAGTCACTCTAATAATACAGACACCCGATAGGCCAAAACTTTGACGAGCGAACGTGCCAAATAATACATTAGCATCCCATTGGCGATAGCATCGTGCCAAAACTTGGGGCTGGTTGTCAGACGCCCAAAATGAGGGTTTGGAACTAGAATGATGAATTGAATGTGATTTTGTCTAGTATTATTGTTTGAAAGCTGAAATCAAGGAATCATTATGTTAATTTCTCAAACAAAATAACAGTGACTTGTCACGCAATTTATCAAGGTACAGCTTTGAAAATCACATTTATTTCAATTTGTAAACGAATGTACTCTTACTTGTACTGTTATATATTTAATAATTTCACAATCAATTTGCTAGCAGGAATATGATCGATTCGCAATTTCGTTCTATTAAAAGCAGTTACATATTCACACAATGACATTGAATACCCAAACTTTATATTATACTGAAAAATGATTTATATGTTTCTTCGCTACAGCGAAAGAATCCGATTTCTGCATTACCACATCAGAGATTTCAATATTTCGGGAAAGATTTATTATGTATAGCACTATGCAACTATTTTTAGTAGCTAGCCACCGCACTGTTTACAAACTGCACCAACTCATTGCGGTGGTCTTTTATTGCTTGTTTTGTTATAGTTTTTATGGATTCCCTTAAATAACACGAAACTCTCACAGGTTGTTTTATGATCGTCCGATTTTATTACTGTTTTTATCACCCTGGTGTCCATCATGAATGATTGAAATGAAGCATCATTGCTTACCTAATGCCACGGCTCTTTGATAACCTTTTATTTATTTATATGTAAACAGATTTATAATCAGTCGTTAAGAGCTACTGGTTGGTTAACTCTTTCATTTTGAGTAGATCTCGTTTTGTTCATTTATTTTTCATCGGTTTCATACTTCCTGTAGGCTACTAAATAAACTACGGTACTTCCAGGCACGTGGCTCTATAATTCCCAAAACTGTAGTGTCAACGATGACCCTGGTGATTGACAGATGTCTTCCTGTTCCAGTCTTTATGTACAATTTCTGTTGTGAGTGGAAAATATACCATAACACTTGGTGTTAAGATACATTAAGAATTGATGATTTCAGTTTCGTTGTAACCCTTTGCCGCATTTTGGCTGTGAACAAGTGTAGGTGTCGCCGTAAAGCCAACTCTGCTCATCGACACTTGAAGCATAATTAGACACTTTGGCAAGATAGTAAAGTAGAACATTCTGTTATTTTCATCGTGTTTTACTGCATATTCTTAGCAAAATATTCAACATGGCTGACCAACAAAACTCTAAAAGTAGATTAACATTTAAACAAGTAAACTTGAATTTAAATCTACTATTGAAATTAGATCTGCTCTTGTTCATAAAGGTCCATGACTCTGCTCGTACTCAAACAAAAAACAATGTATTTTGCGTACATTATTTAAATGCAAACGAAGCATTGTAAGCGAGCAACATTTGACGGGCATGAACAAAAAAGAGTTACTCGCAACGTTTCGGTGTACCGCAAAAAATAATGACATCACTTTTATTTCGCTCCAAGTGTAGCGCAGTACTTGAAACAAGTCTCTCAGCACTCAGCAACAAAGTTATCAATAGGCTTGAGAAAGTACAGTTAATTTTACAACTATTTCGACCTAAATGACAATGATTGCTTGTAGGCAATCGGCTTGATAATTCTATAAATTTTAAGCTCCAACAGTCTAGTTTCATCGACGTATAATGAAGTGATAGGCTTTGTGCTATCGCTTGATTCAGTGCAATATTTATGTCACAGTATAGCTATTCTCTGCTTTACACGTTGGGTGCCCCGGACGCACTACCTCGTAGAGGAGCTGCGCCGCCGCGGCGGCACAGCTCCTCTACGAGGACCAGCAGGTGGGCCTTGAATGAGTTATACACTATACAATAGGCTATACACACCTACACATTGAACTATCAATCAAATAGCTGAAATATGATAGTGCCAACGAAGCAAATTCCTATTAGAAATTCTTCCACTTGCATTCATGGAATATATTCGTATACTCCTTAGGTTGCATTCTAGTTTTATAAAACATAATTGTTGTGAATTCTAAGAAATAAATACGTACTCCTTAAAAGTACAAATATTTTGTTATACATCCAAAGACCTTGAAACTTTGCTACAAAATTTATTTGCGTAACTGAGTCACCAACTTCTTTTCTTCGCATGAACAAACGTGACAAAAATATTTTTCAGTTTATTTAATTAACCGGCTTCAAAACAGGATATAATGTACTTACTCAATTTCCACGATTACGGTTTTTTTCTATTTTTTCAGTTAGTCCCGTAAAAAATGTTTTTAGGCATGAATGAAAGTATTCGAGAGTGTAGCTTTCAGACAACATAAAATACGGTTTTCTGGATTTTTTAATTTTCCCTTGTGTTTTTTACAAATTGAGTGAAGCTCTCTTGAAACAAGCGATTTGTCGAAGTTTCTGTGGCATGATCTGTGAACTCGTTCGTGTGAAGTGGGTTTAATTAATAATTACCATCTTGAGTTGCTAATTTTAGCATGTTTAGCCGCGCAAACCTAAACAAAACTTGATATTTATTGTTCACATTAAGATCATCTTAGCCCTCCAATATAATCCGACTTACATGTTATTCTATTCAAATATTATTTATTTATAAAAAATGTTTTACCAGCTAAAACTTCTATATTTGCTTAATGTAGCTGAAGATAGAAAAGTACAGTTAACTAGAATAGGCGTGTCCTATCTTCACTATGCTAATTTAATTTGTTCGTCATAACAATAACGATTCTACTCATGAGTCTATCAACGGATCATTTAACACAATGCGTGCAAATTTGGTCGCGATAAAAATCAGTGATCCATTGAATTGTTGCATGCTACCCGAAACCGACGGCATTGAACTTCGATACAATACTTTAGTCGGAATCGTAAACAACTTTGCTCTATTGCGTTTTAATTTAAAATTTTAATATTCACCACGGTCACTGATAACACATCTCTCGCCTTTCGCCTGATAGCCACGGTGCGCATAATAACAATACCCGGTCTAACTTGGCCGATGATGTCAGCTTTTCTTTAATGACCGCCCGGATCGCCTCGGGCACTTCACGAGCTTTAAGCATTCGTTTTTTACCTGGCTCAGTCCGATGATTACCTGCCGAACGACGAGGAAACAACGAGTTTTAATATAACTTTTAATTGGCCCCTTTCACGTTTACAATATTGTATTGTTTTATAACAGTGATCGCGGCATTTGGACTACTTAATTGTTTACGTATAGAAATAACTTTATGGTGAACCGGTTGTTTTGTAATTTGGCACGCATGCGCTTTTGCTCTCATAAGCCGATCCAGCCCTCAGAAACCACGGAGCCAATTATTAACATAATGCTCTGGCATGAGTATTATTTGGAGAATGGAATCCATCATGAAAATGATTGAAATTATGGCATCGTGGTCTTGCTTTAAACATTTCGCGCCGTGATTCGGTGGAAAGGTAAATTACCTTCTTGAACGTTTACTTTGAACGTTTTCAAATGTTTGGTGTTTCTTGCATTTTTAAATATTCATAGCGATTTCTTTCAAAAGAGTAAAACATAAAAGGATATGATTGCATCCTACGTAAATCCATATTGATTTATCTACATACTCGTAAAGTGTTATGTTATCTACGATTTCTATTGAAAATCCTTGGAACCTTGCAACATAGTTTTTCTAAATAAGAATTCAAATGCATGTAAGGTATTTAACAGAGGCCTGACTCTATCGCGTAAAATAGAAAATTCATGACAATTTCTTCAGGTCAGCTTTTGATGGTGAACTGTTACGAATTCAGTGTCCACCAACATTAGCTGAATTCGAAATTTTTGTTTATGTTTTATCTCTTTCCTTTGTGGATAAAACTTGGTTACTTTTGATGGACATAATATTTAACAGTTAGTTTAAGTTAGTCTTTTAACGATTTCATTTCTGAACTCAACTCGTCGCAAATATGAATAATCCTGTTGCTTAAAACGTTTACCGGATCGGTTTGTATGTGATACTAGTTCTATGAAAACAAACAAAGAATCCACACAATAACAATACCGATTCAAGTTCTAACTTCTAAGCCTAACATCAAAGTAAATTGATAACAACATCCATAAACGGTATTATGCCAATCAAACTGTTATTAGCCGACTAAGTGGCAGATAACATCCATCACTAGACTATCAATCGCATCATAGTTATGGCAATAAACACGGCTTGCTAAATGCTGTTTTGCATTTAACGCACTTTTCAATTGAACTGTAATTACTAGAGATGTGTCCACTATGACTTTGGCCGACTAGCCGATTTTTATGTAAGACCAACTTGTCGGTCAAGCTCAACCAAAAAGTTTGTATTATTTATTGTTAATATTTTAAAGACTTTTTTTTTTGCCAAAAGCTAAACTTACTCATTTGAAATGTAAAAATGTGCTTGTCATTCCTTCAATATGTTGTACATTTTATGGCCCGGGTACCATTCTAAAACGCACACACAGTAAGAAGCCGGATAGTAAGCTTTCTGCCGATTAAACTCAAAGTAGTTTCAGACTACAAAAGTTGCCGGATATTTGGCTATACCGACTAGTCGCCGTGTAATCGGAACATCCCCAGCTAATTACGTATTGCGCATGATTCGCGCACCACGCTTAAATTGCTGGTTCCCCGGACGGTTAGCGTGATGCGCCTCACGATGGTGCCTTTAGACACATTAATTTGAGCAATTTGCTGATGAGAAACTTTAGGTTACAAACTTGCCTGACTAAGATTTTACCCTCGCGATTGTACATAAACTGATAAATAAAGACTAAGGTTTTCTGGCATTACATTTTTGTGAAAATATCACAGTTGAAAAGCTTGCCAAAAACAACGCCAATATTGACGATTCGATTTTATTTTTTTGGAATTGGCAAAATAACCTGTAATTTTTTTAAAATTTGGTAATTATTTATTTTCGTATGGAAGTAGTGTTTATAATCGAATTTGTAAGAATTTACAGTTTTATGGATTATCATTGACTCTGAATGTAGACTTTGTGGTTTTGTTCTTACTGATTTTCTAAGTTTAAACATCAGCACTGCTCACTACATTGTTTTAGAAGCAACAGTAAGCTGCATCTGCTTCCTCATTGCAGTTTCATTTAAGTCGTGCCCTTCCATTGGACGATTCCTTACTTTAATGTGTTAATTCATCAGATTACCTTGACGTCGCAAGGTATAAGAAGCTTTGTATTAGTGAAAGTTATTATTATTGCCTTAATAAATTTCACTGAACGGCTCCTTGGCATTCCTAAAGACTTTGTGTCTTCATTGTTGTCCATAATTACTTTGCTGGGAATTCTAAATGTAATTCATGAAACGAATGCATAATGAATAGTAGGTACAATAGTTCTATGCCTACATAATTAATGCAGGGCTTTAGAAACAAATTAACTGTACGATATAGAAGCTAATGTATATGTTTTTTGTTATAGGTATGAAGTCATTTTATGACTGTAAGGTTTTTTGGTCGAAAACAGCTGAAAAGGTAAAATGGTTTTTGAGGTTAATAAATCTCTTATGGTTTCATTGTGGCTCTATAAAACTATCAGCAGTAATGATATCGGTATTCAATATACCCATAATGGAAAACATTTTGCTCAACATAGCAACTAGAAATCAGACTTTTATGAAATCCAGGTTTATAAGTGGTGGACTCGTTTAGCAATACCCACTTCCTTTATCATAAAGTTTAAAGTTACTGTCTTTGTGCTGACACACATTTTAAACGCGTGTATTCTTAGAAGTATGTGCGTGCACATGTTATTCTTTCTTCTACAAAAGCATGTGTTAATAACCTCTACGAAACAAACAACTTGGAGTAATTTTAGCGCTGAAAATGGTTCTCATTTTGCAAGACTGTTGATCAAAGAAGCCGATGGGAGGCTGGTCTTCAAAGTGACGCGCGTACTAATTGGTCAGATTACAAAAGGACTCTGCCCTCTTGTCGTGGGGCTGTCGCACGCATGTTGAACGATACAAACTGCGACAGATGCTAGACAGTTCTCATTTTTAGACTATGACAAGTCATCAGATCTAAGACAACTTGACGTTAGTGAAAACATTAAAGAAGAAGATCTGTATCACTATAAATCCAATGAGTTCGCACAAGTGCAATCATTTCGCGAAACATCAGAAATAAAGAGTATGAATGTCTCCTGGGTTATCCCAGTATGCGATGCCAATTGCCAGGTCATCGTTTTAATTGTTGGAAAATCCCTCTGGCTCTTGCAAGACTTTATAATAAGAGATTCAGGTTAATTTCGATTGCTTAATTAAGCAATTTTGCTTAATAACGTGAATCTCTAATTATAAAGTTGAAAAGATAATAATAAAATATGAAACATTAGACTAATCCACGCTCTGAAGTTAGATATTTTCTCGACAGTGCACAGCAACTGTTGCAAATTTGTAACTAATGATCGCAATGTCTGGAGGCGATCGCGGGAGTGCAACCGTATGATAAATTGTTAGCCAACCCGATCGTTTATTCTCGACGTGCAGGTATATCATTCTCAAAGTCGGAGAGTTGAACCTCGAAGTTCTTGCCATCAACCTGTTATTATATAGTTGCATCAAATATCCCCACATTTGTACTTCTAAATTGTGCTCGCGAAATACCGAACATGATTCAGTCAGGCTGACCTTTAGTTTATCGTGTTCAAATTTACTTGTATTCTACCTATCGTAAGATCTTCTGAGAATTTCATTAAAAGCGTTTCTAAGAATGTCGACGCATCACATTGTTTTAATTGAATTCGAAACATAAACATCGCGTGAGAATTTCGCCCACTGACCGCAGACAGGTTCTCACGGGCATTCCCTGTGCTATTTGTAAACAAGTCTTGCTGTGAACTACTTGATGAATCTTAAACGGCTTAGAACCAAAAAAGTCGCAATTTTGGAAAGGATTGTTTGTCTCATATTGTACACTCTTACACCTCTAGTAGCCTGTTAGGTATTGGAAATACCTTTTCTAAAAGGCTATGTATGCTATAACAAATTTACTACGGCATTTGTACAATCATAGTTAGTTTAGAAAACTTGAGAAGCCAATAATCTTGACAAATAAACTATATTAGACCGATATTGTAATAAGTACATATATATTGTACCTACCATAAAGCTAGGTTAGTCTGATAAGCATTTAGCATAGCGGCATACGTGACAAACTGATAACAATTACTCAATATGTGCATTTGTAGATACTTTTAAATGTCGTTCAATAACTCCAAGAAATTCATGTAGGTTACTCTATTTACTGGTTACCAACTAGTATTTATTTTACTTGGTTTCGCGTGTCTATGTAATTATATTGCAAAGCATGATATCTGTATCTGACATAACACTACGCTTGTACATTATAAGTGCTAAGATATCGGCTTAGTTTTTGTATCATGTTGCTTTTTTCTAATTTGATTCTAAATACTTATTAATACAAACATTTACATTCAACCAAACCAGCGTCAACAGCGATTATTTTCAAATCCTTTACCTAAAAACATGAAACCTAAAACTACGACTTATTATATTATACTTATTCTGTGTCTTGATTGTTAACATAAAAATAGCAGTTATTGTAATCGTTATTCGTTCTCTTTGTTATGCTATTCAAGCATAACTTCAAGAAATATAAAATCTTTGATATTTTCGTGCCTCATACGTAACGCCTGGAACAATTAAAATCTAAAAGCGTCCTAATGTTGATCGAACCGAGTTTGTTTGTTCCGACAGGAACGAATACGTTATTAACTTTAACTGCTGTTGTAGGAAAACGTTTGTTCGTGCCTATGCGGCTGACTTCATGCAGCTGACTAAGGATGACTGAACTTTTAGATTATACACTCTAATAAATCTATGTGTTGAGTGGAACAGCCGTCTTTACTATTTCATCTGCGACAGATAACTACAACAGCTGGCTAGTACTCTACTTTGTGATATATGCTATCGTATCACATGTATCAACAATGACGATTGTGACAAAAACCTGACACAAATTTTGACCAAATATTTTGCTCTCGTTATTTGTAGGTATCTTGTCCTTCAGTAAGCAACTTAATGCCCGATGGCGATTGTATACTGCCCAGTTTACCGATCTAAACTTAAAAGACTGCAGCAATTTACAAATTACGTATCCACCTACTTCCAAGTAATGTTGTCATGTCAAGCCAACATTTGACATTAGACGGGTGTGCTGCAACTGCGAACACTCTCGTTCGTAATGAGAATAATGATGGAAGCTTGCGCCATAGATCAGTTTGCGCGTGCGCAGCCTGTCGATTGCGGGAAATCGCCGATACTTGCGTAAATACGGCAGCCGCTGCCGGTGTTGAGATTAGATTAAGTCCATCTAGCTAGAATGTTCCCCACAAAGCTTGATACTAATCGCTTTTCTGATTTTGCTGCCTTCCACGCGGCATCGTTTCATAACGCTGCAAACGTTTTTAAAATCACAATTTGTACAGACAAGTTATAATCCATTCTAAAATCAACAAACATGAAACATCCTAGCATTATGAATACGTTGGTGATACTAGTCAAATGTTTCATGGAAACAACATCTGGGTCATATTGCATCAATAGAACGATGCACGCGAACGTTAACGGCACCATAGAGCTGATTGCAAATGCAACTTTGTAATTTTCTCGTGTCACGAACACTACGACATATGCATTCATTCGCAGGCGTAATATATTACGAGATTTTAGTACACAATCAAATTAACAACCTAATGAAAATCCTTGATAGCTTCATCAACTAGAAAGCGCTTATGGTCTTCAAACGCCTCTACAGATGTTGATGAAACATAGTTAAAAAATTTCTTCTACTTTGTTCAACTGCTTGGCAAAAGTCTTTGCAGCAAAAGAATGTGATTATTGCTTTTATTTGTATAATTGTTTTTTGTCATTTGATTTTGTAATTACTGGAAATGCTCGATTTGGTTTTTGCCCCTTTAGAAGGAAACGCAGTATCTGCAATACAAGATTATTTATAATCTTAGTGCAGGTCTTCTGCATCTCACCTATCTCTGTACATTTAAAGCCAAACACCTTGTAAAATTTTTCATTAACATCATACTACTCACTCATATTGTCTGCTTATGCTTATGTACCTACCTATATCGATCAGTATCCAAGGTGCAACAAAAACTGTAATTTGTAACTGTACTTTTTTGAGAAATAAAAATTATTATTATTATTATTATTATTATCTTTGGCGATCATATTCTGAAATCCGTCAAGAACGCAATCAAGAATAAAGAATCCGAGAAGAAACGTACAGCTAACAACACATAAAAAAAAATATTTCAATCGGTACATCCGTTAATTAGCCTCAGCTCAGACAGATACACAACACAAACTCAAAATACCCTATTTCTTATCGGGGGTTAAATGTAAACATCTGTTTTATCAATGCAGTGCAGACGCAGAAATATATCTTCTTAGCCTCCAAGTAAACGATTTCGTAAAAATGGAAACAACCGTGATTTCCTTCAATCATTTGTTATCATTAATATTCATTCCATAAACACATATTTTCAGGCATAAGTAGTATTTACGTAAATTTGGAGGAAGGAAGCCGGATGAGTTTTCTATTTTACAGTTACCCACAAAGGCCTACTTGCTACATAATCTTTGCATCAAAATTAGTGATTTTCAAGTAACTTAATTCAGGTGTACGTTTTGTTTTCGCAACTTTTCCAACTGCCAGTTCAATTGAGCTGATTGGTAAACAATAAAATAGCAGTTAAACTAAATTGCTATAGTATATTAGCTTTCAGGTTATTTTATAGGTTATTGATGAAGTCTTAGTAGTAGTATCTCTAGCTAATCTTGCTTACAGTCTTCTAAAAATAACATCGTATGTGAGTATGACAACTCGATGTGTGCTAATCTATCCGAACCATTTCTTGGAAATAAACCAGAACTCTTGTCGGGAAGTCAAGAATCATCTTCTTGGAACCAGAGTGAGTTGTTGTTGTCTTTCACGTGGCAAAAAGAACATCAAGATGTGATGTCTTTAGACATGCTATCTAATTGCCGAGCAACGGAGCAACTCATCTTGAAATAATTTAACAAAATAATGCCTAAAGCAACAAAAAATATCAAGTGATAATCTCTGAGTTCGACTCAATAGAATCGTGGGTCGATGTACTCCGTGCTCAGCATGAAGAAATTGGATATGTCGCCGTTGTTGGCGAAGCTCATGGGCAGTTGCGGTAACCAGGTCATGTGTTACAAGAGCCGGCAGTTCAATAGACGAATTCCGTGCGTCAAGTCCTGTTGCTATATAGCAAAAACTTGCGTCAATTTACCACGATACTAGTACATTGTAGGAGAGAAGTTTTTTGTTCCCTCTCTTGACTGATCGCTCTATCCATCAGTCCGTCACGAGGACGTTGACCGTGGTTCTACTATTTAGGGTGTTCGGTTTCTGTGTAGACATTTTTATTCGTGTCTCCTCTTTGGCCAACAACGTTTTTTCTTTTCTGGCGGGAATTTTTGTTTAGTAGTTCTTTTTTCTTCAATTTTACTTCAGAATGCATTTGTAATAATCATGAATATCAGAGCATAAAATAATCTTCGATTCCTGATTTGTGTTTTCAGCTTAAATTCTGTATAATTTAAGCTGAAAATGTACGTGTTTTTTTTTGGAACCAGTCTGATTGCACTCAAAACTGTAGAGTGATGCGATTAATATTCCTTGAGTAAATCAAGGTGTACAGGCTGTGTATGAGTTGTTTGTATGTAGTGTGTATAGATAGAGCAGTGAGCGGATATCGGGCGGGCTGCGAGCGAGCACGCTTCGGCGCGAGCGCGCCCAGTCAGAGTGCCGCCGCGCCAGCAGACGCACGCGCTACTTGCACGTGCTACTAATAAAAGCTCACACAACCGGTTCATCACTGAACTTTACCTCGTAAAAGATTCTTATCTCGCAAACAAACAAACAATAATGTCAGTTTGCATGTATCTCTTCTGTCCGTGGTTCTTTCTCGTGATGTACCTCGCTTTCCTCATGCTGGACGTATGAGACGGGAGCTAGGGTAGCGCGTAGAGGTTGTAGCGCAGAGCGCAGACGCGGCGTCGACGCGATCGATAGGCGCTCGTTCCCGCTGGTGCGACGGCAGCGTGTGTCGTGTGCTCGTCGCGAGCTCTCACGCTGGTGGTGGCGCGCTCCGGCTTGGCGGTGCAGCGGAGCCGCGTGCCGGGAGTGCCGGTGCTGTGCTGTAATGCGGCGCGGCTAGACTCGGCCACGATCGCTCCGCACGCGTCGGGCACGCGGCCGCGCGCCGCGCCCGCCATGAGCGCGGCCACGCCGGAGGTGCGCGCCGACTCCGCGTCGCCGCACCACATGCTGCCCAGGATCAAACCAGAACTGGGCCTCAATGATGCGACCCTCTTCGCAGTATACTGCTTTATCAAGAATTTTATTGGGTGAGTCCAAAAAATCAAAAGTACTTCAATAACTAAATCGAGGTGCTGAGGTAATTTTTAAGAAACAGCTATTCTGTCTACTACGAGTATAAATTAGTATGACGTTACAAAGCTTAACTTTATGCATCCATTATGTCTGATTTAGGTATGCTCTATTCCGACGTACCATTTACTGTTTCAAAATCAATACTTGGTCAGTTAGACAAAGACCACTTCGCTCCCCAGTTTTGGCAGATGTTCGTCACAAGTTTCAATATTGGTACAAAACGAATATGGAATTGTGTTATCAGAATATATGTTTTTTCTTTTAACTCTTATTGATCTAATAATTTGGAAACCAAATTAAATCTTATAGTTTTTATACTTCTGAATACTTGCACAAAATTATGTGGCGAGGTCAGTGCTTGATTTATGATTGCCCCTACAAAAGCAGTTAAAGTTAAGTAGAATTAGCAATCTACTGATTGATCGGTCAAGGAGTTAGGTGTCGAAACACCTTCATAAAGGTAAAAATAATAAATAAATAAATTATTCGAAGTCTAGTCTAGGCACCTTCTAATCTTACCAAGCGTTGAGTCAATTTTGTATCGAGTATAATAAATAGAATGTCGAGACTGTACATTATTGTTTTAGAAACACAATAGCTTAACCTTGACTGAATCGTCAGTTAAATCGTATATTTACTGTTCAGCAGCTCAAAATTGTTATTACCTTGTTAATTCCTCTCTGGCTTCTCTTACGCGTTTTCTATTGTAGCTATGTGACCTTATGGACACCCTGACCCTATGTATTTACATCACGTAACACCGAATATTTCACACCTTTGTAATGATTGGGTAAATGTTTGTTTATGTCCGTAGCAGTATCTGCAATAGATAAGGTATCACACAGCACAATACTGTTGTTTCCAAATAACCTTGAGTCGTGTACACCTAGTCGTTCACAGTCCACACCTGTGTTTACGTTTTTTATCGACTCTGGGCTTGTCTCGGTAAATATTATTAAATGTGTTGGTCACTGTTTGCTTATCCCGACAAGATCCACTCCTGCATATTTAAACCACTGCCATACTACTCTATCTTTGACTTACTTATCTTAATAAAGACAAGTTTTTAAAACATTACTTCGAATTAGCCACTCTGTAATTGTGTTAGTTTACCATTTAAAGTTTAAAAGATAATGGTAACAAATCTTGTGTCAACAAATAAAAATGAAGTTTACCATTCGTAATCAATGAAGTCCGGAGAAAATAGGGAGGAGGATTTCGCCATGATTCACAACTGGCAAATCTTGTATTAGTCCAAAATTACTCTACTACTTGAAAATCTCCATTACTTTAATTCGGAGTATGTTGTCATTATTTTATTGATACACTCAAGTTGACCTAAAATTCAAGTGCAGATACTATAAGATAAAATAAAAAAAAATATACTGTCACATGCGTTTTCATTTTATTCTCGTGTCCATCAAATAGTCTCATAATCTGACTATAAATCTAATGCTTCAAGTAGTAGATTCGGTAGCAAAAAGATAACATAGTAGCACGGTTCTCTCGTAAACGAAGCATTGCTCGGCCAGTGGCTAATTGTGGGCAATAAAGGGCAGGCATTAGCCGTACCGAACTTCGTTTGGAGAAAGTCTACGTTTAGAAAGTACGTTTTGTTTTGTTTTGTTTTCATGTTCAGGTACCGTAGTCCTTCGATTCATAGATAGAGGCACTGTACTTGATATTCCTAAACACTTCCCTAGCTCATTCTGTAAACTAAATAATATATAGACAATACTGCAATCAGCATTTGGCACTGTCGCACTAAATTCATAATTCTGCCGTCCTATGTTTAGAAAGCCGTTAAGTGACAAACCCAAAATTTTGGGTACGAGCAAAAACGTGAAAAATGTTGTTTCTCGACTTTGTGAAGACTTACAGTTTACATTGATATTCCAAAAAAAAGGTAAATTCTTGAACTATTTTTGGAATTTAACATACGAACATTAAACTAAACGAGTGGTGTTTTATTTTAGTTTTTGTGTTTTAGTCATGGATTTCTACTTCACAATGTAAGAATATACTAAGCTAGAAAACAGTCAGCTGAAGCGCAGTCGCGTTTTAGTGTTGTATTTTATGGTAAATGCATGATGGTTTGCAGATTCCACCGTTAAATCCTTTAGCCGTCTTTTTGCATTGTATTTTCGTCAAATTGGAGGAATTTTCCTTTTTTAAAACACCGTCACAAGCCTTTTACTGTTAATTTACTGTTTCAAAACTAAAATAATCACATTTATTCTAGGCTTAAACACAGTATTGTAGTGATCAATTTTAGAAAACTGCTTTATAACGTTGACAATGCTAACTATAAATTCATGACATCATGTTAATTTAACGGCTAAGTGTAAACTCATAACTCTTTTTTATCATAATTAATGGAACATTTTGTTTAAATTAAACAAAATTTGGCATTATTATGATATTGCAAAGAAGGAGATAAGAATGAAAAATATTCTAGATCATCATTGTTGTATTTATTGTTATTAATTGAGTTTTAGATCGTTGAATAATTATTTAATCAATAATTGTTTGCGCTTAAGACTGTCTCTGATGAAAGTTAAAAGGTTAGAAAGTCAGCCAACAACGCACTATATGGTTTAATGCCTATTAGGTTTAGGATCAAAAAATGTTTATTTCTCATAAAAGAAACAAAAGTAAAAGCAAATGTGGATGTTTTAAATGGTGGTGGTAGGTCTCTTCCGTTGTGTTTACCTACTTATTAAAAAAATTTGATTAGTAATACAAACTCCAGAGAATATTGTGCAAGCTTTAATTAGCATGCATTTAATGAGACATTATGTTGTACCCTATGACTCTTAGTTGTTTATGCTCACCTTCGTGTAGCATGTAATGTGCCTGCCCGATACTGTATCAAGTGACTATGTAGGCACAAGCAGGTGGAGCACTGTAAACTCGCTTTGCACGAGTGTACCTACTAATAAAACCCGGAATTAAAATATAGCCTAAGTTCATTCGGAAAGTCTATTCTTTAAACATCAGTCAAATAATTTTAGAAGTTGGATGTTCGGTTTCTGAGATTACGCTCAAAAAACCAACCAATTTTACCTCTTTATGATATTAAGCGAGATATCTTAATGAGCAATGCGGGTAGATACGGGAGCTCTTAGCTAGATACGTGTGGTAACCGTGGACGAGCCGTACACACTTGTAGGTGGATATAGTATCTTATACATGCATTACAATGATACATGGCTAGGTGAGTACCCTGGTTGTTTTAGGTACTTACCTAAACCTACTAAAACTAGGTGCGTTCTGTTTGCTTTACTTTTGCGAAGGATAAATTAGTATGAAGTAAGTTATCTTTTAACACGTTGGGTGCCCCGGACGCACTACCTCGTAGAGGAGCTGCGCCGCCGCGGCGGCGCAGCTCCTCTGCGAGGACCAGCAGGTGGGCCTTGAATGAGTTATACACTATCACGTTGGGTGCCCCGGACGCACTACCTCGTAGAGGAGCTGCGCCGCCGCGGCGGCGCAGCTCCTCTACGAGGACCAGCAGGTGGGCCTTGAATGAGTTATTTATATAATTAATTTACTGACTCGATAGATGTAATTGGTATTTTATTATAGCAAACGCATTGGCAACTTATAGTAGAAGATAGTAGTAGTTTGTGAACAAGTACAGTAAGAACTTCTTCTCGATCGCTGACTTCAATTCTGAAGGGCGTGCCCTTGAAAGAATTTAATTGCCTTGTGTGTTATCTTTCTCCATCTTGTCCTGTTTTCGGCTTCTCTCAGGGATTTTGTCACAGAGAGTCCAGTGTGACTGGTAACTTGGTCACACCATCGGCTGGGTAAGTGGCCACGGAGTCTTTTTCCTTCAACTTTATCAACAAAGTGTAGCTTGCGAGATTATCTGGTTGGCGGCGGGCAATGTGACCGAAATACCCAAGAACACGTTGGTAACATACGCTCGACAGTGTGGTTTTATGCTTAGCTGCTCCAAAATGGACTTATTTGTTTGTTTGGCAATCCACGGTATTCGGAGCATTCTACGACATCACCACATCTCGAAAGTAACAGTAAAAATATTGCAAAGCAATTAGGTATCTTTTTCGATCTGAAGTTGATCCTTGAGATTGATTTCATGAGAGAAGTTGAGCGGGTCCTTTTACTTTTACAAAATTTACCCAATTGTATGTTGCAATATGTTTTCTTTGCAAGTATGACTTCAATAGTAACCCCAAACGGTAGATTTTGCGCAAACACGTTAGTGTACTATATAATTGATCATCTATGGCTCAAGATAGAAGAAATTGCGACAAAAAAAAAATACATAAAGGTGGAGCAGGTAGACGTTTTTTAGCTTTGAAATGTAGCTTAACGGTCTTATTATGTTGTTATTAAATGAAGTAATGTCATCATATCCTATGACTAAAACACAGTAACTGTCTTTAAGCATTGTAATTGCTTAATACTGTCTTTTAGACTTCATAGATAATCATCCAGTTGGCTGCGTATAAAAAGCTAAAACACAGTTAAGGTCACATTACGGTTCATAAGTATTGTTTTTACATGTAACCGTTTTCTAAACTTGTTTCAGTGATGAAATTATATTCTCAAGTACAGGGTTGGAGGTGTTTAGCGGTATTATAGCATTGTAATACTAGGTAACCGTGTTTAAGAATAGGAAAAGTCTGAAAATGATGCACTTTGCGGTGTACGTGGTGTTAATATCTCAGCCATTATAAACAATAGAGCCATGAGACCCAGATTGGAAGAAAGAGCAAAATTTACGTTTTCGCGCCATGTAGAAAAGTCAATTTTGCCCAAATGTTACTTAACGGCCTTATAACCATAGGACGGCAGAATTGTTGATGTCTTCTATCAATTTGTTTGCAATTAACACAGTCGGTTAGCATTTTGTACAAGTAAGCAGCGTTCTATTTAGCATCACTAGAGTCCATTAGAACACAACACGTGATTGATAGTTCCTATGAAATTCAATTTACTAAAAAGTTGTTATTTCATCTATAGAACACGTGATGTTTTCAATTTGCCAGTCAGCTTTATATAATATCTCGGAAACAATGGAGCCGTTGTCGCGGATGATTTGATCGGTGGTTGATTTCGGATGCAAACTTTCTGTTGCTTTGTTGCATCCTGCATCATCACTTTCACAATAAGAAAAGGGAAAGTATCGATGACGCTTGCTCCCTTGCGGTCAGATTAGCTCGACTATCGGCCGACGTTAATTCTTATTGTTTATTTCATTGCGCACTACTATATATGTGTTCTCATTCTCTATTTCTTCATTTTATACCACCTGCTTCTAATATTTTCTTTTTTCAACACCATAATCTAATTTGTTTGATTCTGAATGAGTGTTAGACAATTTATTGGCTTACATCACAGGCTTACATAAATATATTCCAGTCCAACATCTACACTGTCGAAACTCACTCGATCAGAAGAAAGTAGAGTAACGTGAAATTACGATCCAAACAATTATAATCAGCTGTTATAGTGTGATTGATTGCTAGCATTTTCGTGCATATTTTGTCGTTTACCTTGTGTCTTAATGTTTATTGGATTAAGATTTTTTTCTTGCTATTTGTGTTGAATGATGATGATGTGTTCATTTCTCTTTTTCCATATTTTTTTTCATAGCATATTTTTAATAACCTAATACTCTTTTCAAAATTATGCGTGGAGCCGCCTTTTCTTCGATAAGTAATATGTTTATTTCCTTTGAAAATTATAATTTATCAGATCCGACAAATTTGTTTTCATGGTTCATTAAACTTCTTTTAGGAATCCGCAATAAAAATGCGTCTTGAAAATTTTTAATGAAGCAGTTTATAAACATTTATTAAACTTTTTTTAGTTAAAATTGGAATGCCTTTTGAAAATTGTTTTAATTCAGTTAACGAGAAGATCTCACACCTCGCTGAATTAAATTTATCTCTCCTATTTTTCTTTTTAATTAACGTTTCCGTTCCTACGCATTGATCTTGCTACGCCAGTTTTCACAACCGTCATCTATCAAAAAAATTCTAATGCATTAAAGTGTTTCATTTACTAATTTATTGACTTCTATATTGATACATATTAGTTTTGTTCAATTTTACATGTAACATAATGTTTTTGTAGCTATTCTTTGATGATGGATATTGTAATCACTTGCAGATGCTTCATGTTTCAATTTACTGTCTCTTACTGCTATTTTTTGTATAAAATATAGAATAGCACTTGTTAATTTTTGTTTCATATTCTGTTTGATATTTTCTTATTTCTATACCTCACAGCGTAACCAAGCATAGTAGTAGTACAACAGCCTTCAGTATAATTATGGATCGGTGAAAATATTATTGTCTGGGTCTATCGATCAGCTGTCGGTTCACGCAATGATGCGTTTTGATATGATAGGAGATAGTGCGTGTCGGTCGATACCAATGAAATTAACATACGTAACTTCGAGTTGTGTAATCCACGTATTTTGTACAACTTGTAACTCACCAATGTTATGTCATGATATTATTAAGTTCTATCATTCGTTTGGATTATTCCTAATTTTCAGGTTCTGTTATTTTATTTACAAGTGGAATAAGATTTGACTGCGATTTTAAAATTTTAAACTTAATCACATCGATCCAATCGTCTTTATAAATAAAATTACTCTATAGATATTAATGACTTAGCGCTATTGTACAAGAGTCAAGAGTACTTGAAAAAATTGTGCAATAAGTATTGCATCCGCATCGCACTGATGTGCATACAAAAACCTGTTGCGTTCTACGTACTTGTTGAATTCACTTTTGAAATTACACAATCATATATGAAATCTTTGACATAAGAGAAACTTACTCATTCATATAAATAGCGGATAACTGTTTTGGAAGGTCCTGCATTCTATGATAAGGTATTAACAAGAAAGCTCATCTCGCATATTGATTGATGCTTTGCGTTGCCTTGACGAGCTACCATGGCGCCACCCTCCCAAAACCGCCCCTTTCAAGCAAGGACGTCGGGTTGGGAATAGGGACGCGCGCATATTCACTATTCCACTCGAACGTGACTCAGTTTGTACTCACCCACCGGAAAGGGAGCACGCTCTCTCACCTTGCGTTACTCGCAAGTGCAACCCGCGTAAGTGCAAACGTTTCTATTGCGACTCAAAAACATAATCAGCTGCACTGGAGAACTCGCTAAAGCAGCATTTGTAAGTACTCACTGTATTAAACTAACGGTACCCTGGATAAGCGAACTAGGTCAAGCTTCCACGTCCTCGACCCTTGGGCTTTTATTTATGAATGGGCGTGTTGTTTGTTGTTCTGCATCGACGTTGCTTCTGCAGCAGCGATTTTTCTTCTTAATTGTTCTACCTGTACACCCAAGCTCCTTTTACTATTTGCATTGTCCTCATTAAGTAACCTAGTGGTATGGTACCAGCACCGATGACGTCACTGTCCTTCATGTTGAATGGCTGTCATCGATTTTACTGTCGAGGAGTATATTTGCATTCAACATGCATTATTAATCATACTGTCTCGAACCCCGTTTTCTTTGTTTAAACTTAGTTCTATTCTACCACACTTACCTGAGCTATATAAAAAGGAGTACTTAATGTTATACCAGTACTTATTGTATTTCAACGATAAAAAATACTACTACGTAATATGAGGAATTGTGCCTTACGCTTAATACAATTTAGTTTTCTTTTGTGCTGGCTTCTCGCCTCAGGATTCCTTTGTCCAAAAGCTTTCGAAATTACTTTCCCGTTTTTAATTTTCTTAAAAATTTTTAATAGCCCATAACTTTCAGGACACTGACCTCTTCATAAAAACCAAATACCACTTACTTACGTATTTATTTGACAAAAGAATTAAACACGACTTCAAATGGTTGATGATTTCAAAACGGTTTCCACAATACTAAAAACCGGGAAGTAGTTACAAGCTTCCTCTAGCTTTTTCTCGTTTGTGGCACAGTTGCCAGGAAGTATTGCCCTGTTTGTTGATTGCGCTTGGATTATCTCGATCCGCGATCTAATCTCCTTCGTCTTCTCAATCGGAGAAAGTTATAATAGGTCATGCCGTGTATTTGCTTTATTGCCAATAGCTGTCTCTGTCATGTTCTAATTAAATGTTTGAATTTACTATTGCTTGTTTCGTAATCGCTTACATTTGGACGGATGAACTTTTAGTTTTGCTTACATGAATGGAAGATTCTTCTTCTACTACTCTCAATAATTATCAATACGTGTTGTTTGCTAGGTACGGTGCTTTAAGTTTGTATTCTTATTGCTGCTTATACGAGTATTATTGTGATAACATTACGATACTTGAATCGAATTGATGTACTGTACTAAGTATAGGTATTTTGTTTTTCTATTCTTTCATCTTATTCATGTTTAGAGCAAGTGAATGAATTTTTGTTTTTGGCGATGACCGTTAAAAAATGCGTGTTCTCTCCATACTTCGGCCGTGTGCCCGACCGTCCGCACTTCCTGTGTCGGCGTCAGGTGGTGCTATTTCTACCTCTCCGTGAACCGGCTTCTCTCCCAATTCACGTTCAAAGTCGATTATTTTAAAAACGAAATGTTACCAGTTGTTTTTTCGTGCAAATGTAATTGAAATTCAAGGATTGCCCCACTTCGGTTACGTTATTCGAATTTCGTCCAATTGTTTGTGCCAGAATATGGTAATAATTTGTATTTAAGTCGATTCACTTTCGATGATAAGTTAAGGACAATACATTAGGTATACAAGACAAGAGAAATTAGATACTTTTAAACAACTTTTTCGCTGAACTATAATAACAGAGAAGTGATGTGATCTGTGTAACATTTTTGCCGAGAGTAAGAATTTATATTTTCTGTCCTTGGACCAATTCTCTTGTAAATACATTACAGCGACCTATTTAGCCGAACTCATAGTGTTAAACCTGAACAATGCTTGCATCGCATGACCTCAATTTCTATCGCAGCCATTGTGATCCAATGCAGTCGACCCACATCTTCTATTGTTTATTGCAATGCAATTAGTGAATTGTGTCTGATATTTGAAGCTTGAAATTGGCCTTGGCCTTCCCAGTCCACACACTTTAGACCGGCTCAGGAATCTAGATCCCGTTAAAGCTTCAAATACATTGTAATAACCTAATCAGATCGCAACATGCGTTTCGTGCGTTCCCATTTAAATATAAACACGTCGTCTGATCTCGCATACACCACCTTGCGCACTCATCGGACACTTATAAAAAGCGTTGGCGAGGTCAAAGCGTTGTACGCTGATCGCTCACACACAGTGTTGTACAAGCACGCGAGTTGTTACGACGCTAGTATCGCTATCGATGCTCTATTATCACGTGTGCATCAGTGACGTGTTTTGTATATGCAACAGTCGAGCCAATGGCTCTTGGCAGGTCGGTTGCGATTGATTGAGGCTTATCCACTATAGTGTATTGTTTGGTTGTGCTTAGACGTGTCCGTATGGTTCAAACTCTGATGGCGGAGTTGAAGGTGCTCATCGGGAGACGAGCACCTACGGGGGGACAGCCGCCCCCCTTGCCCCTCTCTCCCGGCCAACAGCCCTATACTAGAAGAGATCTAAAGGCCAACCTACACAAGCACATGAGTATAGTTTTGGACAGGTCAGTGAAGGTAACATACTGTGCATTTGTTTCTTTTTCCAATTATGTATAATTTTTTTATTATAAATCACGGATAGAGCGGCAAGAAGAATTCTAAATACCCACGATAACAAATCAAATCAGATACCAGCAAGTCATGATAAATGAAAATATTAATGTAACGACCGATAAGCATTTAAGGTTATTTGTCCGTAAAACGATTTAAATGTATTTATCATTTTAGCTACTTTTCCAAAGCCATCACTCATTTGTATCATCAGTGTCACATTGACGAGTATTGGCTTGGCAGTGCTCGATTTGAGCAACAAATGTCAAGGCTATGATTGGCGCGCAATCATTCTTGCTCGACAAATGTACAGGGGTTAATAATATAGTTACGGTACTTCCATTACCCTCAATTTCTTTCAGATTGATTTATATCCGTTCTTCATCCGTTATTCTAAAACATTTATTAATCTTTAAAGAAGATATAATCTTATAGATGGAATTTCTGCATATCTATACATATCAGATATCGAAGATAGTAGTCTAAGAACTTTGACTGGTGATATCTTTATCTTAGCTTTAACATCTGCCATGACTTTAGTTACAAGTAGGACCTAAACTTGTTTTCCTCAACCATAAGGAAATTGTGCGAAAAATTCACGATAAGCCAATCAAAGCATTAAATTCAATGTCACTTGGTTGCATGTGTGTTGTTTTTGTTTACAATCAATGCCTCAGTCGATTGAGAGTTGTAAAAATAACCTTTAGCTTTCAAAATTGTTTAATTTAAGTTGCCGAGGTCAGACACACCTTCCACACAACCCAATATACTTGACAATTAATTGAAAATAAATCAAGCTGTTGCTAGTTGGTTTCATTTAAATAAAACCAATTATAAAATATATTATCAAGGTTTTTTATCAATTAAAATATCAAATCAATGTTATCTAATCAACTAAAGGATGCGGTAAAACTTAAATGGAATTAGATATTTATTAATTATTTTAGATTTCTAAATAAAATAGGCATAATATTCTTACTCCAAACAGTGCTTATTAAAAAAATAAGCATTTTAAGTAAATAACAAAAATCTACTGTATTCTATTTTACTATTATATATGCTATTTATCTATCTGCCAATAGTCATTTACTGCTGTCATGTACGTAGCGCTCATAAAAATAAAAAACTATTATTTACAGAGAGACTGTTCTAAGTCTAACTGTTCGATTCTTAAGAAACCCAAGTTTTTGTAATAATCATCCTGGCCAATTCACCGCGGGTTAGCGCAACATCAATCATTGCCTATAATTATGGTGCTAGAACAGCTTGTTTACATTTGCCCCGTAAGACTAATTACTGCAATTACGTACCCATGTGGATGTACCCTGAAATAATGACCGACGTCACTTTGATTTCATTCTTTGTTTAGCAATGCCAACATGTCGATTCATTGATCGTTCGGAGCTGTTGTGTGACACTTGTCAAAGCTTAATGAGATGTACTGATGGATTAGTGCGTGATGATTTCTCGGGAATTCTACCTTTTTTGGTGAAAAGCCAACATTGTACTTCAGTCATTATAAATCTTCGTAAATGATTAGTACTAATTGGGACTTAATTAACGGATCCAAATGCCTTCAATGTTTGTCTAACTAAAGTGCGTTGACAGTGGCATTTGACATTAATACTGACATCCAGTTTCACAGGGTGGTTGGTTATTCGCTATGACCCACCAAAATGAATCGTGATAAAAATTAAATGCTACTCATAGCGAATAACCACACCACCTATGAGTTTACCTAGTGTTCTGGTAGCATTAATGACTGAATATATTATAACTTAGAATTGTATTAAAGTTAATCATAGTAGCTTAGTATTTTACCGTATATGAACAATCGTTGTACTCCCTTCAAATTTCACCCGCGACCTGGATATTGACATAATCGATTTCGGCGTATAATAAAACCTTCAGTCACGAACTCGACTCATCAAGAGGCACAAATAAAATGAAAGCGAATTCTTTTAAAGCTTGAAAAATAACATTAGTAAATTCGTTCATGGACTATAAACATTGTCGCAGACGGTTTTGATGATTAATTCTTACTTCGTACACAGAGAACACAATTCGGTCAGTGTTCAAAAATAAGTAATGCTTCCAGAACGTGGAAATGTTCGACCTTGGACTGAATATGTAGAGCTAAAATGAACGAGGAGCTAAATCTTTGTCACTTTAGCTTACAGTTATAGATTATGCTTTTACTTCATCTAAAATTATTTGTTATATCTGAACAACAAATGCTTGGTTTACTTATCGATGAAGTATCAAAATATAACAATGTCTAGTTTCGAGTGAGTCTTGCATCTTCCGTCATTGAATGCACTGAAGGTGCCAGAATGAATACTAAATCAATCTATTGATCGCATAATGCAATAATTCATCGAAGCTAGTTGATTGTTTACACTTACAATGAACACTGGTGTGTGGTTGGTCTTATATAATTATCTTGTACCTATTTCAGAAGTTGAAGTGCAAAAACTAAGTGGAACTGAACATCAAGTAAAAAACAGTAGTGTTGTGCGTCCATAAAAGCTTTTTAAGTGATGAGTTGATGACTATGACTGATGATGTGATCATACGACACATCTAACAGAGAATGGTTTTATTGTCTCGTATGGGTATAACCAACGAACATGATGTAATCTGTATACCTACCGCAAAAGTCTATTCACAAGCATTTTAAAACTCACGTGCTTGTGGGAAAAGTATGGCCCTGATTTTTTATTTATGCTAAAGAATCTTCTGGACGGTTTCCAACGTATGGATGACACCTTGCTGCCAGTCATAGACGTCTTCGGTTATGCGATGGCCACACAACGAGATATATTTACCGCAAATACTGATATCTTCTTCAGCGTTCGAATTACGATCGACTGTGGGGTTGCTTTGTTGTGGTGACCGCAGTCGCATGCGTCGAGCCGCGCGCGCACGGCCGCCCATCGAGGCCGCACCGAAGCCGTGCCCGTGCCAGCCACATCGTCTGGGTCAACAGACTTATTCGCGTGTACTCCTTATCGCGTTCCCATTATCGCGTTAAACCTATTTCGTTCGAGTATCGATCGGTTCTGTACTCCGCTTGAAATCCGTCTTCAAATTTCCGAGCGACGCACGCGAGCGGTCGCGCGTACTTCACTCGCATGACATCAGTTAAACCATCACGTCCGCTGGAAACAATAATCGCTCAGTGTCCGCGACGGAGTCGGGTCGGACGCACGAGGACCCTCATGGAGGAGGGACGGTGCGCAACGTGCGAGGCCCTGGGCCGCCGGAGTCTTTCTACCAAACTGCTGCAAGTGGCGACGACGCAGGCGCACATGAGGACTTGCTCGCACGCCTCCTCACCTGAGAGGACCCATGACGGTGACTTGGCCTCTCGTGCATTAGCGGCGAAACGTCGCAAATCAATCGCTGGCTTCAAGTTGAACTTTACCACGGAGACACAACCGGTTGAACCACCACCCAGATCGACAGCTGTCGAGGAACGACAATCACGAACACTTGCAGCGCGTAGAAACACATGGTGCTCGTAAGTTCATTTGGTTATCATTAGGTACTACAATACTGACTGAATGGTCCTTTATTTTGAATATAATACATCAGACAGTTTTCTGTTTGTTGTGCACATAAAGCTCATTTGCGAAATATTCATAAGTGGTATCATCGCAATTATTGTTTCATGCTTTATCTTTTTACCCGTTATTATTAAAATATGTTTTAATTACGTGTTTTTTAGCTATTACCACAAGACTATTTGTCTTTCTTATCATCTCTACCTGACATAATCAATGATAATCTCGTTGTCAATGTCTATTGCATACGTTATATGAGTACTTAAGACCAAGTTTTTTGTTTGTTTCTTTGAAAGTATTGATCCTTTATTAATACCAACACTTACTAAACACGACCTTGTATCTATCGATTCATAGATACAATCATTCGTTGTTCATTAGTGGATAATTGCGCATATAGATAGGTGTATGTATACTTTATAACGAACATTTTGATATTGCAACAATATATCATTATAATTTCGAAATGTTTAACGAAGATGTTTTGTGTTGGTTTTGTTATCTAAGCTATTCTCTTCTAAATGTGAATTTTAAGAGAAATATCGTAGCTGAAACTAATTAGGTACTTACATCATGAGACATTTTCCAAAGGCACAAAGTTGGTGCACGGTAAATAGCGCCGCCAGAACAGGAATGACGCATTATCCATTAATTCGGAAGCAACGGAAACTACAATTTGTACGTCTTGGTCTTCTTCATTGGGGTAAGCACGAAATCAGGAACTGACCACTTGAGAGAGTTTAGTTCGTCTGTGTGATAGAGCTTTCTATCCCATCCCACATTAGGGCAATCGATCAATCAGACTAGCATCCTTTATCATATCATCTCTGACAAGCGATAGATGTAAGTGGTTTAGATTATTTGATGTCGCATCCTGATGATAAAAACGATGAAGTTCCAAACATGATGTTTAATTCCATGTTGCGTATCAATTCCAATACAAACATTTACTTATATCAGACATAAAGTCGTATCTTAGATCTTCATCTGCATCTGGCGAACACATGCTCTAACACTACAAACAGATATTGATTAGGTAGTTACATCTATTAATGACACTCCAATGACGGCACGTATACATCATGATTAAACAATTTACAGTTGTTACTTTATGATCATTCCATTTAATTAGCTAGCATCATTGACGTTTTTACGGCACTAGATTACTTGTGTGTGTCATTATAAAAATCATTACGCCTATAATAGCACATCCAACTATTAGCATGATGTAACTATGTATGCTGAGTGCTAGCACAACAATGCTGTTAATTCGTTTCTAATAGCACTATTGTGAGTAGCAAAAAGCATATGTAACAATCGCGACGTGTTTTTTACCATCACAATCATCGTATGCCGTCATAGATAGAATCTAAAGGTCAAGCTACCTGATCCATGATGATGGTTTTAGGCACGTTGCTTTGACTAATGATAGTTTTTATTAAATTATCAAAGTAGATGCAAAGTCCGCTGTGTGCGAGCTTTGTCGTCACCGTTGTAGCTATTGGCTTTTATTCTGGGTCTCTTAACTTGAACGGGCAATAAAATCCCCTAGGTTTAAGAACTTGCCTTTTCTAAGCAGTCTGTATAAGATTTTATGAAATAAAAACATTTTGAGCTTGAGTTCGAGTTTGGTGCAGTCTAACTTAATGTAACAATACTTTGTAGTATAATGTTATATACTAGTGAAACTTATTAAAAAGCTCACTACTTATCTATTCCCAAGCTATTAATATACACAGACAAGACACTTTATGGCTCAATATTCAAAGAGATGATGTCACTACACGGTGGTTTTATAATCCCATTTAACGCATCATAAAATGTAATCGTTCTCTTTTGCTAAACCGCAAATCGCCGTTCAAACATCAAATAATGTAAACATTTTATGTTTGTTTGTACTACTGAACTGATAAAAACAGTTCTTTAATCAACTCTACCTGCCATTAGTATCGCATTAATATACCACTGTCATGTTATTCAGTTAGGCGATGTTTAGAGCGTCACTATTCGGATAGATGACCAGTATGACCACGGCAATTAGTTTCAATATTTGAGCGCTTTCGTTCAATAAAGGGGATTTTAAGTCCACCTTTAATGTTGATAAACCATGTAGGCCATAAAGCGGCCTAAAAGCATCGTCATCTGAGTAAGTTAAAACGAGTATAAAAGGTTTACATACCTATTGGTCTATCATCTCTTACAGGTATGTACTTCTTTGTTTATTTTTCAAGGAAAATGTTTATTTTAATGACTCCTTAAAATTTAATTTTCTAAGTTCCACTGTATTTTTTTTATGTATGTTGTTCACCGATATTTTCAACAATGAACAAATACCTACGGCATTTTTTTTTAATAATTTTTGAAAGAGTATAAGTACCTACTTCCATTGTGGTGCAAGGAGCTGATGATGGATGACCTGCGAAGTTATGAACAGAAATACACTTCATGAGTGCAGGAAATTGATTCTTACAAAATTGGAGTCGGTTTTATAAAAAAATAAATAAATAAATATCTTAAATATCTTTGGACATTCCACACAGCGTCATCTAGTCCCAAGCTAAGCAACTTAATGCTTGTGTTATGGTAACCAGATGACTGATATAATACTTAGATACATTTTTTTTTTTTTTTATAAATACATACATATTATAGATAGAAAACACCCAGATACGGAACAAAAATACCACTTATTCATACTTCTTTGTTTCTTATAACCAAGACTTATCACATCTGGTAGAGTAGTGGTTTCATTGTGTAGGTATTATTATTCAGACCCTACTTGAATTCTCGCCAATCCACTTGTCGCTATTACAAGTTGTTACCGCACTCTGTTTATGCTAATGAGCTTTGTATCGCTAACTTTTCGATTTCCTATTGTAAGTATTGCTTGTTATATGTATTGTGGTTATTTCATTTAGATTTCCACGCTATAAGTAAACCTCTGAACAAAAGTTACGGATTGAATATCAGGATTTGGCAAAACAAAAAAGTTGTAAAAAGAAACACAGTTTAAAGAAAGTTACTTTTACAAACACATCTCATCCATATTTTTTTTATAATTAATGGTTAATTGATTCATTCAAGTAAATTGTGTTTTTCTTTTATTTTCATTTAATCAACTTGGGCATTATGCTCGCCATTGTGCATTCGTTTATGATTAATGTGTCATAAAATAATTTATTTTTTCCAATAAAGATAATATTAACCTAATTCCTTGATGGATGGTTTTCTGCAGCATTTACATTACCATCTAATTAATTAAGTTCATTTCTTTGCTATGCTGTAATTATATATAGACTAGCTAGTCCTTAAATAGCGCGTAACTTGAACCCTGACAAACAATACGCGGAAGTGTCTGTAATGACTCCAACAATTGTATGATGGCACTCGTCTAGCCGACTTGCTGATAATGCCTTGTTGAAGCTGCCTTGTTCCCCGACTACTTCAAGCGCTTTGTTGCACATGCACATAATTGTGCTATAATTTCTTTGTGTAACTTGACTATATTTTAGTTGTACGTAACCTTCCGTCTCTAATAATTCTTTGTAAATAGCTGACCTCTCTCGTTCACTATATCTGTTCTGATCTGCACCTATCTATTTTTAGCAAATGGCTCAATATTCAAAAACAACTTTTCGAGTCCGGCCAACCTTGAATTAACTCTATCGTAAAGAAGATTGACCATTAGAATCGAATTGCGGTTTCTGGTTTCTGACTCTGTTACTTTTAGATTCATTCTCGTTATGCGCGGGTGTGTCGCAAAAGCGTTGCCTTGGTGTTTCGGGGCGCCATCGTAGCCCGTAGTAGGTAGAGTCGTGCGCGCGCCACTTGCTCGGATCCCCGCCGCTCGCCGCGCCCCGCCGCGCTGCGACCGGCTCGGCGGCTCCCAGTTTGCCGCAACGCGTCGATCCGGCTACCCGCGCGTAACCACGACCAATTTTATAACTTTTATACCAGCTTTTAACACGCAGTACGTACGTCTCGCACGAGGCGAAGCTGACAAAACGGCTCCATTTAAACCAAAGACGGGGACCCGCAATCCCCACGTTAGATCACTCGACGAAGTGGATAAGATGCAAACGAAACTCATAAGTGGCAGTTACACCTCCATCATGAACAAGCAGGATCTGCTGAGAGAGGTCGTTGTTAAATACATCGACTACTTTTACCCCGCCGTGTGAGTACCTTATTATAATAATAACCCTTTGCAATATGTGTACTGCCTGACGCATTGCAGACTGTCTTACGAATGTCGAAGCAGAGATGGCGTGAAGGTTCTCACAGTGCTCGGTTGAATTACCGAACCGGTAAGTCGGTGAAGGTTCCACGGCAACGTGGCTGCAGCCAGACAAACGGCTTCGTCTGTCGTGAACGCTGCTATTGAACTCCAACACAGTATGGCAGACATTGCTTTATTGATCCGCTGCACTAAACACTCCCAAACGTCTACATTTTCATAATTACTTAGGCTTTAATACTGAAGCTATTTAACACTAGGATGTAGCGATGAGTAATATTTCTTTGAAGGTCATTGCCAACGATTTCGCAAGTGAATGTAGATATTTAGGTAATTATTTGTTACACTTTTGTTAACTTATTATTGTTACCACTTTAGCACAATTCTTCTGTTATGTTAATTTAAATCAATACCAAGCGTTATTAAGTCATTCATGAAAATAGCGGTGGCGTTTATAATCCTAGAGAAAGCACAGTTGCGTGACCGTTTCGCGTGACTTCACACTGACTAGCTGACTACCGCTACAATATTCCCCTGATGTCCCACTAATGTCCCCTGTGGCCTATTCACTTTATTGTCCACATACAAAACCACTCATTTTACGAGCCACACATGAATCTAACTAAGCCCCGGTTAGGTTTGTTATTCACGTGACTTGACTTTATAGCTTCAATCAATTCCCAAACATTTATTCTCAACTTCCGCTTAACCTGCCGATAACGGATTTAAAGCAACATCACTTTTACAATTCAGTTCATTCTAGTTGTTTCCAATTGAAAGGAACTGAGAGTGTTATGAAACATTGCTGCGAGATGTAACGCCATTCAGTTAGTGGCGCCAGTCGTAGCCATGTCGACATGACCCGTCGATTTCCCTTCAATGACCTTGCGCGTGCGCAGCCGCTCGCTGCACGATAACAAAGCTAATCTACTTATTTTACTTGTTGTTTATATAAAAAAGGCACACTCGTAGGCCGTGGCACAGCAAATTAAACTACACATCGCCTGGAGCAATTCGATGCTTTAAAGTTTAAAGAGTTTAATAAAATGGAATGTTCCAGACCAGTTGGATGTTTTGGAACGGATGTTGGTTATCTAATATTGGATTTTTCTTGGTACTTTGATGTTACGTTTGTTTCTTGTAACCTCATCTCACTCACTGTTTTGTGAAGAAGTTAGGATGATAAACATATACACAGCAGCAATGTTTTTAAAGCTTATTCGGCGTAACGTATACAATTTAGCAAAACACACATATCTTTCCCACAGGGTTAGAGATCAAGAATTAAGCAAAACTTTGTACCTAATACATCAAAACGTTTCTATCTTAGTTGAATTAAAAACACTGAACTGTATTTAACTATATCACCTAAAACTGTTTTAATTGTGCCACGACAATGACTAATACGTTGAATTTTCATGCGACTCGCATAATTCCTTCAGTGACCTTTGTTTTCTAACCCGGTATTGTTTTAAACAAAGTGATACAATTGCGTCGCTTGTAGCATGATTCATAGTATTAGTGTTAACACTTTTACTGTATCTTGAGCACATTTTGTGATCCAAATATGTACTAGTAAAGACAAAAATTACTTACACAAAGACAAATATTCGTATAGTCTAAATTATATATTTTTAATTTGCTTTAACTAGTATGTTTCATTAGCAGAAAACCTGTATACCATATATCATACGGTTGTGTAAATAAATTGACAAAATGACAATTATGAAAAATATTTACCAGCCAACATTTGAAATCCATATTGAAAACCGGCCGCGCCAAACATGCTACATCTACAAGGCTAATTTAATTTATTTAAACAAACTTACGAAATCTTCTCGCCACGGCTAAGTTATAAAATTCGTATCTGTTTAAAAGGTTTCGACCGGTTTGGCAATTTAATCAATTTGTGGGTCTTGGCAGATGCTATTTTCGTTATGAGTGATGAGCTCAGGAAGAACAAAAACATGTTGTTTTTGCCCATTAAAATGAAAATAACCTTTTGTTCTCTATATAAGTAGTATAATAAAAAATCTCTACTTGCCATTGTCTTGATACAAAGTGCAGGGTCTACGATGCGATGAATAAAACCTACTGAAACACGCACGTGCGTGGTGACAAAACGTTTATCTCTTTGTTTGTCTCTTATATTTGCTTGACATCTTTTAAAACACATACTCACTGTTTGTACTGCTTCTACCTACGCTAATGTTGGTTGAAACTGCTGTTAAACGAGTGAATATTACCTTGCTTATAAAGTTAATATTTATCTCACGTACGCTTTCTTCTTAAAGTAACCAAATCTGCTCAAGATGTATTTTAGTTGCTGAGTCTTTTGAGACTTGTGTGTCAAATAACGCTTTGTTGCGTTGATGTTCCGTTGACTGACGCATGATGAATTTATGTTATTTTTGGAGTTATGTTTAGACGCAGATATTCCGCAAGGATGGTTGTGAAAGCAGAGTCAAACTTGAAAATATTTAACCCGTGGGAAAATAAACTCTTGCGTTTAGAAAATTGCATCATTACTTGGTGCTGTGCTGGTCAGCCACTATTTGCATTGTTAATTGTCATTGAATAGTTGTTGCATTGAATAAAAACTACAGTCAACTTTCTGATACTTTCTCGAGCTCTCTGTTTTCATCTTATATTATGACTTCTTCATATACGGTAGTGACAAAAACGTCTCACATTTTGTCAGCACTAAATCTTACGCAATCGCCCACCGAATGCTAAAACTTGTCAAGATCCGCCTAGAGAAAGCCAGTATATTTTTTGTCAGCGCAAGTGTCACCTTTCAAAGATAATTTTTAAATCTGTCGTGTATTTACATAATTTGGAATCATTACGTATGTCTCCATTTCACTCAGACGCGGGCGTTGCATAAAATGGCGAATGTGTAGAGCTCTGCGTGAAACGGTGGCATTGTGCGGTGGCGGTTATGTGGCCCACGGCTTGGCGGCTGTCGCTAACGTTCGACCGCGAGTTCACGACGCGGACCGGTCGAAATCGATCCGCGGTTTTCTACGCTCCAATGGCTTCAACTTCATCGTTGTGTTGTTCACCTCGTTGAAGCGACACGGAATCTGTCAAGAGAAAGTCAAGTACAGTCGAGTTAGCCGTATAACTGCCATGCTGTATAGCCACCGGAGTATTACACCAGTGATTGGATCATAATGGATAAGTCAGTCAATAATTAGTAGCTGCAGGTGCTAAGTAGAGTGTGTCGTCAAAGACGCCTGAGCCACGTGCTTTCCGCCGCGTGCTGATCTCGTGAGAAGTCGCTACTTTCGCATGCGTATTGTTTTTAATTTGCAACCTCAATATAATCCTAACTAGGTAATGAAACGCGATGACAAACGCACTACGGAAATGCAAAATTATCACTAACCTACATTTGGATTTGAAATGGATGTTATTAGGTATTGTCATACCTTGTATATTGTAAATTTTAAGTGTACGAGTAGCGTAATTTATTCAACACATGGCGGACCAGTCTGTGTTACACATTCAATAAACTTCTTATTTGTTTAATTGAATTTGTCATCATAGATTTCTTTCTTATTCCACTTGGAGCTTCTCAGTATTATTTAAATTTTATGTTATTTATCGAAAACGAAACCGGTAATGTTAAATTCTGTTTATTTAACACTTATATCAGTCCATTGTTTCCACGTATTGTTACGAATATGGAGGGCACAACACGCGGCCGGCTTTTGCAATATTTATCCATTGCTGCGGCGTATTAATGTAATCATCCGCAGTGCAACCGACGGAAGCTTTTGAACAGCTCTATTCCATAACTATGCATTAAAATTTAACTGTATACAACTGGTGTTTTGTCATTATAACAATTATTTGCCTTTCGAATTGCAACAAAATGTTCAACAAATCGCCTTCGTTCTACACTGTTGATGATGCCGCATTGTAGAACGAAGTTGTGCCGGAATCGTGAAAGCTTCCGATAAACGATTTATGCTCGAATCACTTCAATTCGTAATGATATAGTTTCCTACTTTGGCTCAGGAATAAGCATTATTTTAATGCAAAATTCATAGGATGTAAGGATTCCTCAGAAATTATTATAATTTAGTACAGTAGGTATTTCTTCCTTCACAGGAAATCGATCTCCTCATAGTTTCATGTCATATATCTTTTGTAACTTTTTGTATGTCTCTGTATATCATTTTACTTGCATTACTGATCTATAATTCTAAACAATACTAACTTTGTCTTTATTTTTTGTTACAGCGCTTCGGGCACAAGCGCGGTGGCCATCGACAACAAGATCGAGCAAGCCATGGTGAGTTATATTTATCATTATTTTTATGTTCTTCTTCCAGTCTTAACCTAGTTGTTTAGCATATATTTTTCATGTTATTCATCTAACCGAAAGGAAAATACCCTCTTTTTGTTTGTTTTTCCTTATATTGAGGATTTGAGGTATGAACTCTAGATATAAGAAAGGAGATAAGACTTTCATTGTTTTCTATCTTTTGTTTAGCATTCTTAACTTACTAAAGAAATGTTATCCTGTCATGTTTTATGACGTAACGCTAAAATGGCATTTAAAATATCAGTACAAAAAGGCAACACTCCCAAATCCACTTTCACTTACTAATTGACTCACCAGTCACCATGAAAGGTAAAGTTCACTAAACCCTCTACATTAAGCCTCGTTGGATTTTCGTCCAAAGCAAAGTTGAATAGCATCATTTGAATCTTTAAGTTCGTTCCAAAGTGCATCCGTTATACGTGACTAGGCAGGTTAGACCACCTTTACATGCGCCGCAGGCTCAGGAGCTAAATACTAGAGGGAATAAATAATTAAATAATATAAAATAATAAGAAAGGTAATAACGTTACAATAAAAAGTCACCACGAGCCGTGGTGGAACTCGCGATGGGTTAAATTAATTCAAGAATTGGCGGCTAGCTAGTCAAGCTACATGATGATTGTACTGGTTTCCTTGGAACTATTTCTGCGCAAAAACCATTGACAGAAGCCACGGAAGCTACTATTAACATTTTATAAGAGGAGACTCAAGAACCTGTTGACTTAATCTTGAATAGCTGCACACATATACCGTTGATTTTCTTAGGTCTGTAATTATAGAACTGCATATCTTAATCGTTTTTCGAAAGCTGTCTTGGATCCCTCAAGAGTTAATTAAAAACATTCAGACAATAAAGGGGTAGACTCACACACGCTTTTCTATCATAACCCGAATTATTGTCCAGTTTTCTAAACAACTCACAGTGAATGCACTTTCGAAGCACTACCTAGAATGCGCTGTGGAGCGCAGTCATTAAAGTTTTTGTGGAACTTCAGAATACATTTCTCTAGCTAGACGTTCATTTTGTGTCATGTCAGTCGGTCGCCCGGGTTCCGCATACTCTATCTGATCAATTCGAGGAACATTTGAACGATGTGAAAAGCTGTATTCTTTAGAAATCGTTACATCCAGTTCTACTAGAAAAAACTTACTAATAAAACCAAACTGAACTGGAAATTAAAGATAAGCATTGTTTATCAGTTACGCCACGCAATGCACAGTTGTTACCTCATAATTAGGAGAGTCAACGAACTTATCGTTTGCTATTATCTGTTTATGCCAATTTATATTTGACTGATATTTTACGTAGGCAATGAGTTTACATCAATATTGATCGACACAGTGCATTGAATGAACAACATTGACACGTCCAAATATCGGTCAGTTTGTTCTGACCGATATCGATCGATAAGACTATAAATTGAAGTAGTGGTAATCAAACTCGTATCATATTGAGGAAATGTGAAATTTGTTTTGATCTAGTGTGTGGAACTGCAGAGCATTATGAATCCGTTTCACGCAGCGAGCAGTTGCGTAAAGATGCAATCTCAAGAGAGTTTATCCGTGTTTATAATGACAATGTTCGTGCTGCATAACACCGTTATTAGATCGGACTCACCATTTGAATCTCTAATGACTTCCCCTTGTTAATGGCCAGGAAACGCGTCCCGTTCTGCTCCAAGCATGAAATATATAACACAATTTTGAATAGAACACACTTGATCAAATTCAGATCATCTTTCGAATGTTTTGTTATTCAAATCTGATCATATCACAACAACAACATCGCTCTTCAGGCATATCACGTTTTATATATCGTGCTCATTTCAAATATTAGGAAAGCATTAGACGCCATTTTTCCAAGTAAATTTTCTTAACATAACTTGATTTTATCATTGTTGTTTTTGTTTTTATTATATTTTATTATCAACAGGTTTCTTTACATGCACAGCATAAACATTTTCAATTGGGATTCATCGTGCTGCGCTATTGGGCTCGTCTCATCGTCTATAATTAGCCAACGCAGATGGCCTCAAGCGATTGACCTCAATCCGGCCCTAATGCTCCGCTACCATCGTATCATAGTATTTTTATCACTCCCTGCAGCGGCACACAATTCCCCTAGCATCATACAAGTCTATGATGTCGTTATGCTCAAGCCAATTGCCAGTAAATTAATATAATAGCAACTGCTTTGCCACATCTTTGTCACTCACAATAACAACACTAAAGTTGTTTGTCACGAATTTATTATCTCTAGTTCTATTTATGGTTTGCCCTTTTAAGTCGTATCTATGAGGTTTATCAGATTTGTTTGCTTTAATCGCTACACGTGATAGATTAGATACACCGTTCTCTACTTTATATTCATTTCAACTTTAACATGCATTATTATTTCACCGAAATAATTTTGTAATTCGCGGTTACATTTTTACAAAAAAGACACGTCGCGTATATAGTCTGGCGCAACTGTTTCGCTGCACATATCTTACGAATTAGTTACTTCATCGTCCTCAGTTGTTTATACACCAGATATAAATTAGGTGAGTTACCTACCAGTAATACTAAAGTTAATACAAATAGATATGCGCATTTTAAATCCACTTTGTAATACAGAGTTAATAATATCTTGTTTGTGATTTATAATCTTTGATTACGCTAACTTTGAATAAAATATGAAATCTAAAGCATCGCATCGTGGGACCAGTGTTCAAAACCGGTCCACCTTGAAGAACGCCATCTCACAAGTCGCACGATGAATGTACACCTGCAGATTGTATATAATTTTCGATTCTGAGGTACAATACCACTCCTCTCACCGGTTTTCGCAAGAACACTGCTGCCTAGTCTTACGTCATTGGAGTAGATAATGTTTATGCGAGCTGTCTTGTCGATGTTTACCAACCATAGCTCACACTTCTGACCCGATTTCATGCATCTGTTCAAACATAAATTTCTTTGATTCCGGTTAGACATTTTTTGTTTACAAATTTTTAAACAGTTTTTAGTTGATTGATGCAACGGCTATTGAGCAATGAAATCGAGCGAGATTTCGATATGTTCTGCGCAAAAAAATTTATATATTCATCTTCCTTGAGAAACTGTTATTTTTCAGTAAAAGAGTGTTCAAAAAACATTTGGCCAAAACACAGCCCGTAAACTCCAATGTTGCGAACGTGATTTGCATGTGAAAAGCATGACCTATCGGGACTCGAAACCAAGAATAGACACGGAAGGAAAGCAGGGCCCGGTGTTGCGTTGGATACACGTGCTCTCCTGATTACTTCGATTGTTTGCAAATAGGGTGAGCTCGAAGTCTTGGACGGCTCAGGAGGTCGCACGATTTGGTCGCGTGCCTCCAATAATGTGAACGAGCGTTGGATAATTTGCAACTAAGAATGGTACTGAGCACGCGCCAGATCAGAATCGCATCACGAAGCCAGGAAACGGCAGCAGTTTTCTCGGAATATAAACCCGCATCGTATAATGAAGTCGTAATGTCTACCTTGTGAGGGTATCTAGCATGACCGTCACGTTTGCTTCTAGGAGTTCTGTATGTGGTTAATTCGTCTCTCTTGTTTATTATGCTAACGCACCGATCTTATCAATTACTAGCAGCACGTCCCGGCTTCGCACGGGTGTACTAATGAAACTACCGGAATAAAATATAGCCTAAAACCATCCTGACAGTCCATTCTACACATCGGTGAAAGAATTTTTGAAATCGCCTGAGTAGTTTCGGAGATTACCTCCGTCAAAAAAACAAACATACAAATTTTACCTCTTTATAATATTAGTATAGATTTGTAAACAAGATTTAATACTGAGTGTTGATATCCTTAAGGTTCTGTTTAGCTTGCGGTAAATATAAATAAAAATCACTGTATAGGTGTGCTCGCGATAAGGTTTATTTGCAACTGGTTTATTCACATGCGTGCGTCGACTTATATCTAGAAACGATTAGGTAAACAAAAGCTTATTTATTGAAATATGACATAACATTCCGCCCACCAAAAGGACTAACAAGTCTCTTTTACTGATTGATACATTATTATACAAACAAGATATTTTATAGTGATTTTGAATGAAGAATGAATGAACTAACAATGAATTGAATGCATGCCATTTGATAACAAACTATGTTGATTAATGAGTTACTTAGTATCTAATCTACCGACCATATTGAAGTATCTACCTACTTGTTTACATTGTTACTATCCAGCAAAATGAATTTCCAATGTTGTTACTAATCAAGCCTTTGAGTATAATACATTTTATGGAATCTAGTAGTAGGTAATTTACACAATAATAATAATGCAACTTCGCAGAATTTCTAAAGTTACACAGTACAAATAACAAAATGCATAAATTAACCTAGCCTATTCAATCAGTATCTATAGGGAGGGGACACAGTTTTGATATCGATCTTTTTACAACGTTGCTACCACTTTTTACGCTGTAAACTCTTGTATGAGAATCGGGTCCGGGATGTTTTTCAACGATACGACCCAGGGACCATTTTCCTGGAGGTAATCCATCGGTTTTGATCAAAACTATGTCTCCGATTTTAAACTCATCTATTCTTTTTAGCCAAATCGGACGTTGTTGAAGTCTCGAAAGGTATTCTTGTTGCCAACGCCGCCAAAAATCGCCGAGTAGTTTCTGCGTGTATTGCCATCGTGATAGGGTGTTGACCTTGTTTTCTTTGAAGTCTGGCGATGGGACGACTATTGGGGCTTCTCCTATCAAGAAGTGTCCGGGTGTCAAAGGTTCTATTGAATCTGGATCTGAGTCATCGATAGGACATAGCGGTCTAGAATTTAAACACGCCTCTATTTGGCATAGCACTGTTGTCATTTCTTCAAAGGTGAGATTGGTTGTTAGGATGCGTTTCAAATGATGCTTAACCGATTTCACGCCAGCTTCCCATAGGCCTCCGAAGTTTGGTGAATAAGCGGGTATATAGTGCCATTGAGTGCCATCTAACGCCAATGCATTTGATAAATCGGCATCAAAAACGAAGTTAGCTTCTTGCCATGCCGCCTTTAACTCTTTATCTGCACCCACGAAGTTTCTTCCTTGGTCACTCCATAAATTGCTGCATTTCCCTCTTCTAGAAACGAACCGTTTGAATGCAGCTATAAAAGCTTCTGAAGTGAGATCTCCAACTAGTTCCAGGTGTAGGGCTTTGGTAGACATGCATACAAATACAGAAATGTATGCCTTCTGTGTCTTCACGCCTCTTCCTCTGGACATCAGTACTTGAAAAGGGCCTGCGAAATCTACACCACTATGCAAAAAAGCTCGTGTTGGAGTAACTCTCTCTTTAGGCAGATCTCCCATGATTTGCGTTCTTGAAATGGCTTTCTGCCTTGCACATACTAAACATTTGAGTATGCATGATTTTACCAAACCTTTGGCTCTTATGATCCAGTATTTACTACGTAAGTAACATAACATCAGCTGCACGCCTCCATGTAGTGTCTGAGAATGAGAATCTGAGACAATCATTTTAACTAAAGTGTTCTTGTTTCCTAGAATTATAGGATGTTTAGCGTGTTCATCAAGAGTTGCGTGCCGCAGACGACCGCCCACCCTGAGGATATCGTCCTTGTCAAGGTAAGGGTTTAGTGTTTTTATTTTACTGTCTCCTTTTAGATCTTTGTTTCTCTTTATTCTATCTATCTCGTCGCTAAATTCTTCTCTTTGTACTAGTTTAACGTTTGTCATCAGTGCGTTTTCCAATTCTTCAGTAGTTAAGCTTCTTTCTAGGTCTAGTGTACTTCTTTTAAAATTCAAAAACCGTTTGCAGTAGGCTATGACTTTGATTAATTCTTTTAGGCTTTCAAATTGGTCAAATTGTGACGTTATACTTTCATTTACTTCTTCATTTTGAATCTTTAGATTAGTCTGTATTTTTACTTTCTTCATTTCTAATTCAGTAGCTATAACTTCTGTGTGTTTTAAACTTATTTTCTTTTCAGATAGCCACGCTGGGCCTTTCCACCACAATGTTTCTTCTTTTAGTGCAGAAAGTAGCATACCCCTGGAAGCTATATCTGCTGGATTTTCTTCTGATGGGACATGGTACCACCGATTGTTGTGAACGTTCTCAATGATTTCTACAACCCGGTTCGCTACGAAAGGTTTCCATCTATGCGGCTCACCAGACAACCATGCAATTACAATCGTTGAGTCAGTCCACGCATATATCTGTGTCGTTGGTATTCTCATAGCTTGTTCTATTTGCTTTAACAGCTTCGACAGCAATAATGCTCCAGACAGTTCAAGGCGTGGAAGGGACACAGTTCTTAAAGGTGCCACTCTAGTTCTTGATGCGATGATTCTTGATGTTATTCTGCCGTCTCGAGTTTCAGTTCTTAAATAGGCGACTGCTGCATACGCTTTCATCGAAGCATCGCTGAAGCCATGAATTTGTGTCTTGCTGATTTCATTGCTTGTTGTGCCAAGCCATCGATCGATTTGAATTTCTTCTACATTTTTAAAATCTGCTCGCACTGTCTTCCATTCTTCTTCTAGTTGTTGATTTATCTTTTCGTCCCATCCTAATCTTTCTAGCCAGAGTCTTTGTATTAGCATCTTCGCCATAACTAAACTTGGGGCAATCCATCCTAGAGGATCAAATAGTTTCTGGACATCGGATAGGATTGTTCTCTTTGTGATGTTGTTTGAAGCTGTGGGTAGATTCATTTGGTATTGAAATGTATCTGTTCGTAAATTCCAGATGATTCCTAGCGCCTTTACGATTCCATCCAGTTTGAAATCCATGTGTGCATGAGTAGTTCTTTCGCTTGGTTTAATGGACTTCATAAACTCTGGACAGTTTGACGACCATTTTGATAGAATGAATCCACCTTTCTTTAGAATAGCAGCTACTTCTTGAGCTCTGTCTATAGCTTCTCTTGCTGTGTCTTCACCTGACATTAAGTCGTCCATATAAAAGTCTTCTTTGATTATAGTAGCTGCCCTTGGATGGTCTTGACCTTCGTCGTTTGCAACCTGATGAAGTGTTCTTACCGCTAGATACGGAGCTGACGCAGTACCGAACGTGACTCGAAGTAAGCGGTATTCCTTAATTCTTTCCATTTCGTCTTCTCGCCATAGAATGCGCTGATAGCTGTCAGCGTGGTCCTTATGTACGATGCATTGCCTGTACATCTTTTCGATGTCGCTTGCGTAACAGACACGTTTAAGTCGCCATCTCATGATCAGATTCCTAAGATCGTCTTGAAGCTGAGGACCAACGAGCAATTCATCATTCAGGGAAATGTTGTTTGAGCCTTTTGCTGAAGCATCAAATACAACGCGTGTCTTCGAGGTTTCTTTATCTTCCCGGATTACGGCGTGGTGTGGTAAGTACACTGTTTTCTCTTTACTTGTTTCATGTTCAGGTATTTCTTCCATGTGTCCTAGTGTTAAGTATTCTTCCATTACGTTCTTGTAGTCTTCTTTTAGCTGTGGTGTTCTTCTAAATTTTCTTTCTAGTTGTAACAGTCTGTTTCTTGCTATGTTTTTTGTATTTCCTTCAGTTGATTTTGGATTTTCAGTATTAAAAGGTAACTTTACTACATATCTCCCTTCTTCTGTTCTTGTGTGTGTTTCTTCATAGATAGTTTCGCATTGTTTTTCTTCTTTTGTTAGTTTCCTGTTTTGATTTGTATCTATTTCCCACAGCGACTTTAGCATATCTTCCATTTGTACTTGATGATGAAGGACCAGAAATGAGTTGTCTTGCAAGTTCGTTGAATTGATTTCACCGAACAGAATCCATCCAAGGTTTGTTTTTTGAGCACATGGAGAACCTGGAGGACCTTTGATAAGTTGTTGTTGCACAATTTGTGCATACTCTTTGACGCCTAGAAGTAAGTCAATCGGTCCTGGTGTATGGTATCTAGAATCAGCCAGATTGAGTCCTTCTAGGTGTGTCCAATTGTTGACAGTGACAGCTTTGGAGGGGAGTTGAGTGGTCAGCTGTTTGCTCATTACATAAGCCTTTAGATCCATCTTGAAGCTTGGTTCCCATCGGGAACCAACCTGAAGCTGTACCACGTGATTGACGTTCGTTCTTGTTGATCCCACTCCAATGATACTTCCTCTTGCTGACTGTTTGGTAAGGTTGAGCATTTGAGTTGCCTTTTCACTTATAAATGCTGCCTGCGAACCTTGATCTACTAGCGCACGGAGAACAACGGTTTGATTATGCTCGCCTCTTACGGTTACCATTGCCGTTGCTAGTAGTGCTGTGCCAGTGCCTTGTTTAGTAGTGTTGAGTGACGCGATCGTTGTGTTTACCAATAGATCTTCTTGCTCTTCCACAGTGTTATGAGATGCTTCCGGTTGAATAGTTTCCGATGTTCCCGGAGCATCAAAGTTCTTGTTTTGATGTAGGAGAGAATGATGGCGCCGTTTGCATATACGACAGGACATTTGCAATCTACATTTATGGGCAGAATGTCCTGATCCTAAACAGTTATAGCACAGGCTGTTCTTTTTTATATATTCATATCGTTCCATAGGTTGCAGTTTGATGAATTCTTTACAATGACATAAGGTGTGATTTTCTTTACATATTACGCATGTCTTCTTTGATAGAGTATTTGACGAGTTTACCGTTGTGTTAGATGACGTTGTTGCAGTTGTAACGTGAAATGAACGCTCTTTCATTGGTTTTTCACGGGAGCTCGACGGTGACGAAGAGACAAGTTCCAGTGTTCGATATTTTGAATGTAAAAACTTCTTCAACTCGCTCCAGGTAGGTAGTTCATCTGCTTCTTCTTTGTATGCATTTTCTTCCCAGTCCTTGTGTGACTCAGGGTCCAATTTCTGAGTGACCAGAAATATAATTATAGGATCCCATGAATCTGTAGGTATGTTAAGGTTGTTCAGGTTGTTCAAGCAATCCATTGTGACGTCAAGTAGATTCTTGATTTGAGAAGAAGACTGAGAACTGATCTTCTTCTGGGCGAACAATTTTTTCAACACTGAATTGATAAGTAATCTTTTATTTCCGTACCTTGCTTTGAGAATATCCCATGCTTGATCATAATTTTGTTGAGTTACCTGGATGTGTTTCAATAATATCTGTGCTTCTCCCGTCACACTAGTCTTTAAATAATGTAACTTTTGTACGTCACTAATTGTCGAATTTTCATGTACCAACGATGTAAACAAGTCCTTAAATGTAGACCATTCTTCGTAATTTCCGCTAAACTTTGGTAATTCTATTCTAGGCAGCCTGACGAGTTGATTTGTGTTCGCATTGATACTTGTATTCGTGCTGTTTTGCGAAGCAGAAGCAGTAGCGGGCGATTTGTCCAAAGAAGTCAATAAATCTCGTAAATCCGCCAGTAAACAAAAGTATAAGTCCTCGTACACGTAAAAGTCTTCATTTGCAAAGTACGGTATCGTGCTCTTTTGTTCTTTCGGTGTGATTTTAACTAAATCTTGATGTGTATTTCTAAAAATCTTCCAATACTCTTCTATTCCATTAATTCTTGCTTCGATGTAGCCCTTAGTTAATCTTGCCTTCGCACATTTCTTCAAGTTAATTTGAGTTTTTTGTAGTAATGAAGCAGTATCTTCCAAAACATTTATTAATTCCTTTATATTAGACATTGCGCTAAGTTCTTATCTCCTCAGGAATGCGGCTGCTATTGTTCTCGCACGGCGACCGACGCTTCGAAGCTCGTAACTTATCCGGCTCGAAGGACCATATGTTGATATCCTTAAGGTTCTGTTTAGCTTGCGGTAAATATAAATAAAAATCACTGTATAGGTGTGCTCGCGATAAGGTTTATTTGCAACTGGTTTATTCACATGCGTGCGTCGACTTATATCTAGAAACGATTAGGTAAACAAAAGCTTATTTATTGAAATATGACATAACACTGAGATTAAGAAACTCTAAAATTGGCAAAGAATCGATTGTTTTGCAAAATCTATAAAAGTATTTTTAGTCACCAATTCATTGCTCTCCGGAAATTAAGCTCAGTGCATTAACCTTGTTAATATAATTTATGTCTGCTAAATTTATCTGCCATTTATTTAAGTTTCGGTTTATTTCAACGTAAAGTTATTACGTAAACATTCGGTTTTAAAAACATCAAGTCCGTGGAAATTTACTTAGTAATCCGAAGATTACCCCAATCGTATCGGCTGATACATCAAATGTAGATGCTAAACAGGCTGCGAATCGTTTGGTAAACATGTTTGTGCGCTACCGATGCTTATTTTCGCACCTATCGATAGATACAGGATTATGAATCAAGTGTTTATCTACACGTTTTAGTCTATTTCAACTGAATTTGAATAACAAACAATGATCTGTTATTTGTTGTACTATTTACTATAATAATATTATTATTTATTATAATAATATTATTATTTATAATAATTATTAAATAACTTCTTGGTCGCGCCTTCGCTACCGTGGTTTCTACGTGGATAAAGTTTTTTCTTTGGATTTAGTTTCAGTCAAATCCGTTCACTAGTTTTCGCGTAAAACAGCAACAAATATTCTTACAAAAATTCGCGTTTATAGTAGGATGTAATTTTTATAATTGTTAAACCTAAAAATCTTATATTAACTGTAACCTACTAACAAATTATTATAACTGTATGATTCATTTTAAAACATATTGTCAGTGTTTTGTGGTTAGTGACTTATCGTGTTATTTGTAAACTGTGGTTACTCTCGGCTCGGGTCGTATAGGTAAATGAAATCATCTGATATTATAGTAGCGTGACATCAACGTAGGTCAAATGTCTTGCATGATTACTCCTGGATACGAGAGTTTAAGTATATACAATTTTCTTGCGTGTGCTAAACCTTATCAGTACATTCGAGACGGTACGTCAATGCAATGTTTACGTGAACTTTGTTTGTAAAGATTACAGATATACCTACGGCAATGTAAGGAAGTTGGTAAGCATCGATTGGGTCAAGGATTAGTCTGATATCCAGTAGGTAATTAAGATTATGTTATAAAAGAGACGAAAACAAAGTCACTAAAAACATATAGTCCATTGAAATGTTACAATTTGAGGGCCGAGTATTGCATTTGTTAGAGGACGCAATTTTATTATTGGGACATGTGTGGGGGGTCAATAGAAGCTTAACCTCAAGTTTGTGGGGTCGCAACCCTTGTTTCCCGGCCGCCATCTTGAAAATAAGGGCGAACACGATATCTCAGAAACTATGCGTCTTACAAAAAAATTGTCAAGCTATAATTTGTAGTAAATTGTTTTGCCTTCAAATATGTTTCTATAACTTTTTGCCCTAAATCAAATATTTAAGTAGTTATAAGCAAAAAAGTGAGATTTTTTTTCTATTTTGCTCTATAACTTGACGCAAAAACGGCTGGACCGATTTGGTTGAAATTTGGTATGTAGATAGGTGATACCCTGGATTAACACAAAGGCTACTTTTTATCCCAATTTTCCCGCGGGAACGGGATTTACGCGGGTGAAACCGCGGGGCACAACAACTTAAACCGAATAAAAAGTAGCCTATGTGTTAATCCAGGGTATTACCTATCTACATACCAAATTTCAACCAAATCAGTCTAGCCGTTTTTGCATGAAGTTATAGAGCAAAATAGAAAAAAAATCTCACTTTTTTGCTTATAACTTCTTAAGTATTTGATTTAGGGCAAAAAGTTATAGAAACATATTTGTAGGCAAAACAATTTACTACAAATTATAGCTTGACAATTTTTTTGTAAGACGCATAGTTTCTGAGATATCGTGTTCACCCCTATTTTCAAGATGGCGGCCGGGAAACAAGGGTGGCGACCCCACAAACTTGAAGTTAAGCTTCTATTGAACCCCCACACATGTCCCAATAATAAAATTGCGTCCTCTAACAAATGCAAAGCAAATGTAACATTTCAACGGACTAATACTGAATGACAACAAATAATTAAACAATATATAAGAAACTGTTGAATGAAACACGTAACAAAATATATTTAGCTTAATTGAACGATTTGCATTTTGAAGTTAAAATTAGAATATTATCAAATTGTTATTGAACACACCACTGCATATCTTACGAAATGTGTCATAAATATTAATAAAGTATTATAACTAAAGGCAACTGCGTAAATATTATAGGTAAGTATATCGAACATACGGTGCCACAAAAACATAACATATTTAAACAAGTGTTCACTAAATAACTCTTATTAAAGCGCTCAGTTTTTGCAATATTGCTCTAGAATCCTTAACATTTTTGACCGATAAATCATCGTTTACTCACGCGTTAATAAATTATCTGTTGGCAAAAAAACTTGGTTCTAGTTTTCATAAAAGAAATGTGCTTTATTACGCGGCATAGAGGAAAACCACATTTGTCTTGACTAAGAAAACATTAACTATTCTTATCATGCCAAATGCTTTAACAACAGTCCTCTGCAGTATACAAACCTACAACATAAAACATCGACTCGTAACTTCACATCATTTCCTATCTCTAATGAAAGTCTAATATTTATTTCCTGCATTTGGCTATCAAGATACAAAAGAACATGCAAACACTGTAAATTATCTGTTTGCAATCAAGTAACGTTTGTTAGTCATGCTAACTTAAACAAAGTGGAGAAAATCGTAGACGTGTGGATCATGTATATGTGGAAAAGCTCGCCTCGTTTGACCACTTTTACGACTGTCCTTTGGAACATCGTCAACCTGTTTCACTGGTGTCAGCATTTTATGTATGGAACAGCATTTTATCTTTTGAATCTGCTTACATTTAGTTTTTGCGATGTGAGTCAAAGAACTGCATTTATTAACATTTGTTATTATTAAACTTGCTCTGCGATGAAAGTGTTACTACACTTGCATTTCTAAAATTACAAATCCAGGCGTACAATATTGGCTGCGAAAACAGAAACTAACTACTGTTAGGCAAACCACATTACAATATTTTCAAACAGCTTATATCTACATAACTTTATCATCTTAACTACGATTCTTATTTCGTTCTTAAAAGTTTATGAGTGTGTTTTTTCGGCGCCACATGTACTTGTTTTGAATGTGGATGATGTCATTAGAACAATTTAATTAAAACGCAAAGCGAGGTATGTGGTAATATCATCACACGCTCTGAAGCTATTTAAGTATTCAACAATCGAAACCAGTTTTTTTTTTACCTTGGTATTGTTTGAATTATTAATATGTTTTTGTTTTTTTGTTATCGTCTTGTTTGATAAAAAACAAAAAGTCGTCTTATTGCCTCTCTGAATTAATTGAAGGGAATTGTGATAATGGTTGATATCGTTTATGATACGACCAAAGGCATACTATTAATTTGTCTATTATAAAGTCTGTTGTATCACATTATATTTTCCATTTGTGGAAATATACTCAGAGCTATTAGCGACAACAATGAAACCGAAGTGGCATGACTCAGGAAATGTAGCGTTTCTCACTGAAAACAAAGCTTATAGATAATTATTATTTATGTTATTCAAGACGATGTAATCCAATCGTTCAGAGTTGCCAATACTTCAGCCTGCGATTAATATAATTAAAAATAATAGGACAGGTTTTGACGCCTGCCCTTGGACTGGTTATATAAACTTATATAATCACCAGCTGCTTTTGGTAATATAGCCTCTTAAACGGTTCACTGTACTTTTTACGACGTTACAGTAGAGCGACGCATTACTGCTCTTTATTATCTAAGAAATCTCTTGTACATCAACGTGGCCTCAATACTTGTTTTTCAAACACAATCCTTATCTAATTTACCCACTGACATCAAAATGTCTAAGTATCATACACGATAAGTGTGTTTAATTTGCAAACAGCACAACCGCATTCAAACTAATCAATGTTTTCTCGTTGTTTTTATTGCACCTTCTCGCTGAATGATTCTATACCATTTTCAATTGATCGACATTACCGCAAACGTGTACATTGGCGCTGAATCAATCTGCAGGCAAGTGTGACGGACTGCCGTCTAATAAGATCCGGCTTGGACTGGTGCAATTTTAATACACGGACTCTTCTAATTGAAGGTCGGAGCACCCACGCGTACCACCACTCAACAAGATCTCATCAATCCAGCTATTTATACTCCTTGTTCTAATTATAACAGCAGACAAAATCAGCCCTGACCACTTTTAGCCACTCCTCACGTCTAAGTGCATATCCTGAGTCACCACCTCATAAGAATCACCAGAACGTTGATCTCTCTCAAATTTTTGTCGCTCGGTTTTGCTAGTCGCGGAATGCTGTGGCACTAAAATAAATTCAATGAAATTTTATTTTCGAAGTTGTCACATTTTTAAAAAAACGTGTGGTTAAAAAATATATGGTCTAATACTGGTGTCTAATATCAAAGTGCACTATCCGCATTCCCATTATTCGCTCTACATTGCTGTTCTTCTAATGTTTGTTTCTGTGTGAGTATTTCTCGTTATTTTGATTACTTGACTTTTATATGAAACTGTTATGTTATGGAGTTTCGGGAGCTTCGCGGCTTCTTCTTAATTAACAAAGATAGATTTCAATGAATCGTTATTGATTTTTGTAAACAGAGATGTGTTAAGAATTTTCTTTACATCAACGATGATGTTTAAATAATTTTCCACTGTTGTTGAAATTCTGTTTTGTTTATCTTGTTTTTGTGTAAATATAGAAGGTATTTAAAAGTCTGAAGGTTATACTAGATAAGCCACAGTGTTGTTTGAAATTTAGTTGATCGTTTGTATTATCGACGTGGAGTTTGCAGATGTTCTATGCTGATAAGATGATCACGAATGCAAACGCTTCTCGGAATACTTTTCATTGCTCCAATTTCATTTCAACGTCAATTACTGTGAGTACAATACATCCGCGTGCTTCATGCTACTATAATGATGCTTAATTTACTTCTTAAGCTCATATTAGTCGTAGTATTTGCATAGACAATGTGGCCAATATTCTCAAAACTAGATCCCGTTAAATTATATCTGTTGCCGGTTAACAAATATTGCAAAGTACCTAAAATAAAAATAAGGGCTTTTCGGTATCGATGTAGGTTGTGTTGAGTTCAGGGTGCACGGTTGTATCGCGTGGTCGCCGGTGACGTGTTCAATGCTCGCCGCCATTTTATATAGGGCGAGCTCGCGCTCAGACCACCAGTCGCCTGCTAGGACGCGCAACAGCACACACGGTTCCGCGAGTAAATACTTTATCGCCAGTCGTTCGTGTGACACTGCCCGCGACGCACATAGTGACCCTGAAATTCGGTTCATCAGTTTCAAATAAACCAAGATGCTCGACGTCGCGCAAAGACCCAAAGATGCCTGCCTCTACGAGATCAGGCAAAAAGGACAGAACGAACCATGTTACGTTGTCGTGCCGAATCCAAAAGTACGTTTGCGTTCATTTTTATTTTAAAACATTTCGAATGAGAAACGGAAGACTTGAGACCGGTTCGTTTGAAACCTTTCGTTTTGCAATTCGGTTATTCCGGTTCGGCTGCAACGACTATCGTTGTTTTATTATAAAAAATTACGAGTGTTTTCCTTAAACTCTCATACAAATTTGTTATATTGCGCATCTTTTTTGAATGTATTGGTTTTATACTGACATTTAAATCGCAAGACTGCTCATTTCTTACCTCCATTCATAGATCTTTTGTTGAGTGATGTGGTCTCAATCGCTTCGGTGCGCCAGATGTACGTACGGCATCTCGGAATGTCAATAGTATCTAAACTACAGCAATACCATCTGACCTACTTTTTGATTGCTTCGTATTTGCGTCCCGATTTCTCCAGTTTATTTTGAGGCACTTTAATACTTTGTGTCTTCTTCCAAAAATAGAAACGTGCAGCTAAATATTTGATTTGATTGAATACTTACTAAGAAATTTTCTTTTAGCGCACTCAGCGTGTTTTTGCTTTATAGATCCCCATAATTATAATGAATACTTACAATGCTAGATTTAAGTTTCTCTAATTTATGTTCTCTTTCGAGCTGATGTGATTATTCCCCAATGAAAATGTTTCGTTGTATTGACTGTGTTGTATGTATGTAACGCTATATCTGTTTGTTTCAGGATCTGGTTAAGAGCCACCTAATGTTCGCGGTGCGCGAAGAAGTAGAAGTACTGAAAGAGCGCATCGCGGAACTAATGGAGCGCATCAACCAGTTGGAGGTGGAGAACACGTTCCTCCGCGCACACGCTAGCCAGGACACACTGGCGCAGCTGCCGACGGGCGCGAGCAGGGCCCCGGCGCCGCCGCTGGGCCCTCAGCCGCCGGTCTCGTAGGCCCCCGCCTGGCGCCGTCCACTCGGCCCCCTAAGCTACTCGTCCGCCCTCGGCGCGCGACCCGCCATGGCTGTGCTATGTTACTCCTAGGTTAACCGGGCTCGAACGACACGGTCCCGCGCCGAGGACCCCGCCATCGCGCCAAGATGGTGCGCGCTTCCTAAAGATATATAGAGATATATTTTTTTCTGTTATACGGTTTAGGGTGCAGATTCACGTGCTAAACTGCCATGCTTTTGCTGCGTTACTCGGCGAGTCTTTAGTGTTTCAATATCTTAACTTCTTTCCGTTTTAAAGTTAGATACCGCTATCCACGTAATGTATTCCATTTAAGGTAACTTTAAGACGTGTGTTTATGGTAAATATTATAATTAAATAGTCTGTTATGCCTACGCATTGAACAATGACTGTGTGTTAATTTATTTTCTAAATATTTTTATTTGTAATTTAAGTTATTTATCGACGTTTATTTTACTTACATAAAATTACAAATGTTCTTTCTTGTCGTGTGAATATTGATCTGACGATAAAATAGCAGAATGAGTCGTGTGCAGTTTTCGTTTAGTGAATAATGGTAATTGTTTACGATTAATTGTAATAGAAGTTTGAATGTATGTTATCCGCAGTCAGTAGGTCGGTAGGTAAGGTAGAGATCAGATCCTTAGGATAGAATCGTTCCGAGTGTCCTCGGGCGAACGCTGGCTTTAGTGAAATTTGCACGCTGAATAAAAAAATATTTTAATTCCAACCCTATATCAAAAATAGAGGTTTAATAGCAATTTAACATCGTATTTTTTAAATAAATAAAAATTGTTTGTATATAGTACAAGTTGTAATAGAGTTGAGTCGGAATGATGTACATAATGTAATATTGTGATGGTAGGAACCGAATCCGCTGGCCGCTCGGCGACCTTCGATAGAGAGTTGATATCAAAAATGTATAAGTTTAAATAATGCTGTATTTAATACTGGCTTCATTGTTTAACGTGAAACGGCCGAACAAAGTAGCTGGGTTAGTAAGAAGGGAAGGCTCTGATATGTTAGCCGCGGAAGCTCCCAGCGACTGATGTGTTGAAGTGACTAGACTTAGTATAGTATTTTGTACAACGCTACTGCATATGATGTGTATAGTTGATTTTAATTAGGTCTTCGTAATTATTGTGAATACAGTAATAGCTCGCGGAGAGAATTACCTTTAACTTTAGATAGGATTATGATACTGAATTTGTAAATATACTGTATACAGAGAATGTCCATCTTAGCTTATGTTGACCAGAAAGGTTCCTCGTACATACCCAATAAATGCAAAACTATACTCAAATTATGTTTTTGATTCATTTTCCTTGTTTACCTTACCTATCCTCGCCAAGGCGCCACAATGTAGGTATGAATAATAAACTAGCTGACCGAATAGACGAGTTTTAAAATGAAACAAGACTTTTTAATGATAAACAAGGTAATAAAATAGTATCTAGATAAACTAATAATAATTTCAAGCTGTCAATGACTTTTAAACCTACTTAGATAGTTTTTCACTGCTATTTATTTAACGTTCACCTCTCCTCTGAAAGAGGGCCCTTGTGTTTCAGTGGCAGGCACTCACAGTTTTTCACTAACAGAAAATCAAACTGAAAACCATATACAGGAGTTCATTTTGTAGGTAGGTTAGTACTTGTAAGTAAGTAGGTAATGAAATAATGAGTTAGAAATTACTCCCAATGTATTACGTGGTATTACTAGGCCTAGGCTTTCTAAGGACAGGAAATGGCACGTGAAAAGCTAAATAAAAATAACTAGTAATTATTTTCCTTTGTAAGACTTAACACAACACAACACAACTTAAACACAATCAACGACTAACAGTGCATTTTAAAATAATACTAATAGGATTCTAATAAGAATCCTAGCAGTTCACCAAGTACCAGTGATTTTGATTTGGACAGACAGCGCCCTCTATCAAATTTCAATTTTCATTTCATTCAAGTATTTCCAAGAAATCTACTTGTCACTAGATGGCGCTACACCATGATTCTGTTTCCTTTCATAGACAAAAAGTAAAGATATTTAGCATGATTGTTGATTGTCTTTGTCTCTCTTGTTTCTTTTTTATATCGCTGTCCTGCCGTCATTTTCGAATGTCGAGTTGTCAGACAACTGTCATTCGATTTTGACAAGTAATCAGCGGCGGAAGGAATGAAAAATTGAAAACAAAACAATAAAAAAAAATCGGAGATCTTTTATAAATGGATAATATGAGTTTGAAAGAAATACAAAGCAAATTATTGCTATGGGAATCTGCAGAGAATCCTCTAGCGCCTCTCACATCCAGCCAGAGAGAGGCAATACTTGATTTGGAGTCGATAATCCTCGGTGCTCCTGACGAACTGGAAGATGTATGTTTTGACCTTAAAACCTTTTATTTTTCCTATTAATAACATTAAAATTGGTTCAATGCATAAGCATAAACTCATTCATCATTTCAGGAGAAAAGAGATGAGGTTGTGACCGAAGTTACTGAAGGTTCTATGCCTTCTGTAGACACGACTTATGACTTCTTAGAATGGTACGAAAGTTTATGTGAAAGTAATTTGAAGTCAGACGATGGGCCCTATGAAGCATATTACAAGCAGCTGGAAGACAGACGGAACGAATGCGTGTCTTTAACTGATCAGGTGAGCATTTCAAGCCTCATATTAAAATATTGAAGGGGTTTGTTGGAAATATGCATATAAATTGAAAAGTTATTGTTTTTTACATTAAATCAACACTGATTTGGTTCATTGACTTTGGTGACATTAGAGAAAGCCTAGGTCAAAAGTACCTTAACCTGGCTAGATATAATGAAGAATATAATGAGTGACAGTCCTGGCAAGCGATAATACCTATATTGCCTCTACCTAGCCTCAAAGGTAAACTCTTGATTCTATGTACCTATGTATTAACACTTTGTTACATGTTATACAATTATCAGATTGGAGCAACGATGTCAGATTTGGATAAACTGACTGAGCAATATGATTTTGTTTCAAACAAGACTAATGCTTTGCACACAATGAGTGAGCAGTTGTTGGCTGATCAGACAAAGTTATCTAATATTGGTAAGAAAAACATTACATGTAGTACTACTACTCTAAAAACAATTAAGTGTGTCTTATGATGATTAGTAATTAATTAATTTATTGGTAGAAACTGTATTAAGAACATTGAATTGACCATTTTTCACTGAAGGGCTGAAGGAACTTAAGGGCCCAGACAGAAGTAGTGTTAGGGTAGGGAGCCAGTCATAAATGGGCGCCTTCAATTTCAATTTTCAATTCCTAAATTTACACTCAATTTCAATTTTCAAATTTTCAATTTTTATACTTTTTTGTTCAACTAAAATACTGCAGTTGTTCTACAGATCAGAGACACTAGCAGCAAACATAAGGAATTTTATCCAGCAGTGGATCACAAACCCAACTTGAAACTCTCCTAAAACACAGTCACAGGACTGATTGCAGATTAGACAAAGAAGAAGAAAAAAGTTGTTCAACAGAAACTTACAAATCTTACAATGCCCTGTCTCTGGATTCCAGGTGATGATATAAAGCAGAAGCTACACTATTTCACCCAAGTGGAGCATCTATCCCAACGCCTCAACAGTCCGACCATGTCTGTGAACAGCGAGGCTTTCTTCATTGTCCTCGCTAAGATAGATGAGTGCTTGGAGTCTATGAGGGCTAATGTGAGTATTGGTTTAGTCTTTCTGTTTTGAACCTAAATGTAGAAATCTGCTTCAAAATTAAGTTGCAGGATTCCATCCAAACCGACATACTAACATACCTACATTGCAAGTTAAAAAAAAACTTTAAAAAGAAAGGCTTAAATTGATTGTGGGTGTATACTAAGGTGTACGGCACTTTAATAAATTACAGTTAAGTAAAGATTCCAGATTTCATCCAAATCAAAAGTTGTTACAAATTATGCAGTATAATATTTTTTTGCAATATGTGCTATTTTCTGAACACCAAATTCAATATAATTTACACACTTTCAGAGTAACTTCAAAGAATCCCACACATACCTAGTCAAATACCGGCATCTGCAAAGTCGAGCGATTTCCCTCATAAAGTCTTACGCAAACCACGTTTTGGACTCGGCGTGTGACGTCATACCCACTGACAGTAGCCAGGAAAGTGAGGATACTGCTTATGCGGTATACTTTGGAAAGTTCCAAGCGGTCGCGCCGAGACTCACGGTACTGATAAAGGAAGTTGAAACCAGAGCTGAGAAGAGTAATGAGTAAGTTAAACATGCTGTTAACGTAATCAGTGCCTATGACCACTGGTGCCTCATCTCGAAAATTGAAATGACTCCTTTTTTCTTCAGGCTATTTTTGGTGTTTGATTTTTGCGGCGTCACCTAGCGGCGTTATGCAATCTGTGCTATGACTAAAATATTAAAGTTGTTTTTTATTATCTAAGTATGTACTTATTCTTTATAATTGAAATGAACCCCTAATGCTTTTGGTTACAATAAAACTCGAGAAACGCTGGACCGATTAGCCTTATTTAGATCTAGAAATATTTGTGGAAGTTCGGGAAAAGTTAAAACAGTGAGAAGATAAATTAATAACTAGCAAAAAATTTACGAAAAAAAACTGGCGATACAAAATCCTCCAGGTCAACTAAACTAATTATGTATTATAAACGTGAAAACTATTGAACGAATTTGAATGAATTTTATTGAGGTTTTATTTCAAGGGCATAACGAAGGCGGGACTACTAAATAAACAATTTTTGCCACTTTTTTCAGCTACGCAACACTACTCTGGGAGCTACAAAAGGAGTATGCATCTCGCCGCGCCCGCGTCGCAGGTGGCGCCACCGGCAACGCGCTGCGAGCCGCTTCGACCAAACTAGCGCGAGATCACTGCGCATTGACACGCTGTGCCTGTTCATTACTAGCCCATGCTTGTAGAGATGAATGTGCATTGTACCGACATTTGTTCTCTACGAATAAGCCCGTTGATGATAACACACCATCGCCTTTAGAGTGAGTATTGACTGTGCGGTGACCGGCCATTTTTTGACTACTAACGCCATCTATGTTTAAAGTAAGGGAAACTAGCGCGAGATCACTGCGCATTGACACGCTGTGCCTGTTCATTACTAGCCCATGCTTGTAGAGATGAATGTGCGTTGTACCGACATCTGTTCTCTACGAATAAGCCCGTTGATGATAACACACCATCACCTTTAGAGTAAGTACTGTACTGTGATATTGTTATGACTACTAACGCCATCTATGATTAAAGTAAGGGAAACTAGCGCCAGATCATTGTGCAGACACGATGTGACAAAGAACGGCACGCAATGAGGGACATAAGATTATATAATGCTTTGTCTCTTTAACATTTAAGAATATTGTAAATATTCTTCTCAGTTATTGTGTGACCGGGAAAGGTACATACAGCGAACTATAAAATTATCTTTTTTCCTCTAAGATGTTTACTGTTAGCGCCCATTTTTTGACTACGAACAACATCTATGTTTAAACCAATTCGCACATTTCGCATTCGCATGACTTTACTGAATTATGACGTCACACGTGTTCTCTTTACTCTGTTCATAATTATTCTAACACTTGTATTGTTACAGAGAGTACCTACAATCACTCTGCAACGTTCTATACGAGACGCTTCGACCTCAGATCATTCACATCAACCACTTGGAGACGTTGGCTGAGCTCTGTGTTATATTGAGGGTAGAAGTTATTGAAGAGCAAGTGAATAATGATCGTAAGTTTATAATGTTACTAGTAGCACGTATAAAATATAGCCTATAACCTCCCGGACAGTCCATTCTACACACCCGTGAAAGAGTTTTTGAAATCGGCCCAGTAGTTCGACCGTCGGAGATTACCTCCGTCAAACAAACAAACAAACAAATTTTACCTCTATAATAATAAGTGTCGATGTAGATTACCTAAATACTTTATGAGTCATAAAGAGAGGGGTAAACTTTGTATCACTTGTTTGTACTTATGAGAAAATAAAATTGTTTTTTATATTTTATTCGCAATATCTCTTTTTTCTCACCATAGTTTCTTTCTCTCTCCTGCTGTGTTCTTTTAAGTAATACAAACATGTTAACATCCACAGCGGAAACCCTCCACGCGCTGGGCGTGTCAGCTCGCTCGTTACTACAAGACACGCAGGAGAGGCTCGTATTCCGAGCTCACGTTCACCTGCGAGCTGATGTATTGCACTACAGACCGGCGCCTGGAGACCTGGCTTATCCACAGAAACTGCTTATGATGGAGGTATATCCTATTAGCCAATCCTGTAGAGCCCACAATCTCTGCAGTGTAGACCTGTTCTTTGCTAGATAGATGCTCTACTGAGTGCACGTGCACCGAATAAGCAACACACAAAAACAAGTTAGTGTGTAAGGTTATAAGACACTCGCTCGTTTACTACAAGACACACAGGAGAGGCTCGTATTCCGAGCTCACGTTCACCTGCGAGCTGATGTACTGCACTACAGACCGGCGCCTGGAGACCTGGCTTATCCACAGAAACTACTTATGATGGAGGTACATCCTATTCAAGCCTATTCTATCTCTACAGTGTCCCGTAAAGTGTAGGCAAAGATTGCCTCCTGACGCTGTATAAATCATCTAAGTAATAAAGATGTAAAGGCCTTAGTTTGTATCCTATTAGCCAAACGTGTAGACCGACTGTGTTCTTTGCACTGCTTATCATGGAAGTACATAATCATCCTATTTAGCCAATCCTGTAGGCTGAGGGTGTTCTTTGTCAGACAGATGTAGGAATGTATTTATGTCTTGAATGTTGAGCGTTTGCTCGTTGGTATGAGTAACCCCCGGTTCCTATAACAAACTAACGGATGTTCGTAGGTCCATCACCATAGCAACGTTGTTATTTCAACATAAAATGTATGAAACTTTTTGACAGATAACAACGTTGCTATGGCGCAAGTCCTACGGACGTCCGTTAGTTTGTTATAGGAACCGGGGGTAAGTGGCCAACTCTGCTGACGGTGTTTTTAGTTTTTAGTTTCCTTTTCACAGCAAACACAGTATTTATAAATATATTGTCCACAGCAAATAGCCATGTCTCTCCAGCAAGAAGCGCTGAAACGCAGCGACTCCCGCAACTCGATGATATCCGACATATCGGCGTCGTCCGAGGTGGCGCATATAGAGGCACAAAGACGGCCGCACGCCTCGCCTGCTGACCTCCACGGCATGTGGTACCCCGGTGTGCGGCGGACCTTAGCCGCGCTGTCGCGGCTGTATCGCTGTTTAGAGAAGAAAGTCTTCCAAGGTAAGATACTATATCAAAAATCAAAAAATCAAAAATCATTTATTTGGAACAAAAGACATTGGTAATACAAACAATGGGAAGTTGACACCTGCAAAAGTTTAAACTGTGTAGCAGAGTCAACATCTCTCACTCGATCGAATATATTGATACACATATATTCGATCGAGCCTGCGAAGGTCTTCACCAATTTGACCAATTTGACGACCTCTGTGGCGCAGTGGGCGAACGCCCGGCTGTGACGCGGAGGTTGCGGGTTCGATCCCCGCTACGGGATAAATGTTTGTATGTTCTTCAGATATTTGTTCCGCGTCTGGGTGTTTTCTATCTAGAATATGTATGTATTTATAACAGAAATGTATTATATCAGTCATCTGGTTACCATAACACAAGCATTAAATTGCTTAGCTTGGGACTAGATGACGCTGTATGAAATGTCCAAGGATATTTATTTATTATTATTATAAGTACTTCATTAGTAGGTACCCAATCTATTACTTTTAATGCATGTTAGAGAATCCCGGACATACAGATACCTAATTATATTTTTTTTGGTTTCTAAATGAAACCAGTAAGTAATAGAATTTAGAAATACATGAACCCCAGACAATTAAAATGTCCCATGAAACTTAATATATAGGTAAACTTAATAATCTTGTTTTTTTTTTTAGGATTAGCGCAAGAAGCAATCTCTCTCTGCGTACAAAGCGTCGACAACGCCTCAAAACAAATCTCAATGAACACAACCACTATAGACGGAGAACTATTCCAAATAAAACACCTACTAATCCTCCGCGAGCAAATAGCCCCCTTCCAAGTAGACTTCATCGTTAAAGAAACAACACTAGACTTCAGTAACATGAAGAATGCGGCCTACGGTCTCATGCAGAGACCAAGGCAGATATTCCTTCTGAATTCCAACAATGCATTGCTGGAGTTTCTTCTAGAAGGAACGCCAATGGTCAAGGAACATCTTCTTGATTCGAGGAAGGAGGTGGATAGGCAGCTGAAAAGCTGCTGTGAAACATTAATAAAGGATGCGACGGTGATTTTGGCGGGACCTATGATCGCTTTTATGGAGAAGGTCAGTTGTGACACTTTATTTTTTGCCTTAACGTAGCTATTATTTAATCTTGATACTGAGGACACTTGAAATAAAATCTGTGAAATCTATATCATAAATAAAAGACGAGACTTTTTTTGTTCTGACAGTCATTAACGTGCATTCTCACTCACCTATTTTTTATTTTTTTTTAACCTATACTTTCCCACTGCTGGGCAAAGGTCTCCCCCAATTGTTTCCATCTCTCTCGGTCTTTTCCTAGGTCCCACCAACCCTCTTGAAAGGTGTCGAGGTCATCTCGCCACCGTTTTCTAAAAAAAGACTCACCTATAAAAATCTAAATTTTATTTTATTTTTATGCACCATAGTCTGATTGCTAGTCACTCAAGTCAATCGACAACACAACCAAACAATCAATGCTAACGAGATTGAATAATACAAAACTGGTATCTTTGCCCACCAGACCCAAGCTGCTACGCCGGAACAACCCAAGCCAACAGCAGAAGAAATAGCGAGCGTTGTGAAAGAAGCACAAAGAAGAATCAAGGCCAGTCTTGCGCCTTTACAGAGGTCCATGCAACTATACCTCTCTAATAAGGAGACAGAGTTTATATTGTTCCGGCCTATACGGGTAAGATAAATTAAATAGAACTCTTTTTAAGACGCGCTAGGACGCGCTAGACGTTAGCCCCTTTATGCATATAGGATTAGTTAACCTATATTAGCAAAAACCGATATGAAATCTGTTGCTATCTTTTTTCGTTGCCATAACAAGCTTAAGTAGCATAGTATAGCTATCCCTGAAAATTAATCATGACTAGAGATGTAAAGAATAGGACAATCTAATTTAATCCATTTAAACTACTTATGTAAAAAAATTGAAGCTTCTTATTCTTGGGAGGGCCCAATAAGTAATTCATACATGGATACACTATTTCCATTTTTCCAGAACTATGTGGTCGGCTACTTCATCCAGATTGAACAGCTGCTAGCCACCGGAGGCTATTCCTACGAGGATTCCCTCATCGTGGCCTGTCCCACGCCAGAACAGGTGTCCGTCTTCATATCCTCGGCCAGCCTCATCAGCCACAGCGAACCAGTACAGCCTTACGGGGTCAAAGCCAAGAGTGTGGTTAGGAAACCTAGCGTTAGCAGTGTGCAAGAGAAAGTGGAAAAGGAAGGTAGTAAGAGTATGGAGATGGTATAAGTTGTAGCTTGTATTGTTATTATTTATCATATGGGGGTTATGTAAAAATGACTTGGTATCACCACCCGAGCTAAATATATAAGAGAAGTCGTGCGAAATGCGTGACACGAAAGTATTTTAATCGCTTAATTAAAGCAAAATTGGGTTAAGTTATGTTTCAAAGTTATTCAGGAACTAATTTCTTTGGAGAAGTGTAAAGCAACAAAGTATAAAATAAAATACTACTGATGTTTTTCATGTTCTATCACAAAATCATTTTTGTAGATTATTTGCCGAGCATGTTAGTGTTATACTTATCAGAGCATTTTTAATTAGAATGTATTTAATTTATTATTTGGTCTAAGTATTAATAAATAATAATTAAAATAATGCAAACAAAAATTGTAATAAAAAACTAATTATTTATTACTTTATGTACATTTAATTTCTTATTTGACTATAATAAATACAGTTTCACCAACGACAAGTGTTTTATTAATAAAACAACAAACATGGTAGTGATTGTTTTAATGATTCTCATTAACTGATTTATATAAATAATAACGTTTTCTAAATTATGCTACAATTTACGCCCTAAGCCAGTAGTGTCCAGCACGGATCCTGGTGTAGTCGGGCAGGCCTTCAGTGGGACCGACGGCGGCGACCGCGGGGCAACGGTCGTAAAGGTATTTGTAGCACACATCACGGACATTCTGAGCGGTCACAGAGTCAATACGAGCATCCAACTCATGAATAGGAATACGACGGTTGTAGCAAAGCATTTGACGGCCGATATCCTCGCACACAGGGGTGGTACCATCAAGTTGAAGAAGCATGTTGGTCTTCAGAAGGTTCTTTGCGCGCTCTACCTCTCCTTCGGTGACTGACATACACAGCTTCATCCATTCCTTGTGTACGTTGGCCAAGAAGTCGTCCAATTGTAAGGACTCACCAACAAAGTAGATGCCCCATAGACCTGTGTCTTTGTAGCAGGTGTTGAATGATTGGAAGCTGTGAGCCATGCCGGTGACAGAGGCAGCACGGGCGAGGTAGGAAGCGTTGTTAACACCACCACCCTGAGAGCGATCCCAGGCTCCAATGAGGGTGTTGGCCACCATCAATGGAATGTTGTCAGCGCTGGTCCATCCAGCTCCCTCGACAGCGATTGCAACATGGGCGAGGGGCATTGAATCATCACGGACTCTGATTTCCGAACCGGTGTAACGGCAAGGAGTTAGCTCAGGGATCTCTCCAGCTGTGTTCTTCAAACCGCTAAAGTGTTTGTTGGCCAGAGCTACTAGTTTGTCATGGTCTACTCCACCGGCTCCAGACAGCACAATGCGCGCAGGCTGGTAGTGGGTCTTGATGTAGTTTTGCAGGTCAGCTTTTGAGATTTTCTTAATGTTTTTGGTGGGTCCAAGGATTGTCTGGCCGAGGGGTGTTCCTTGGAAAGCGGTGGCGTGCAAGTGATCGAATACGACCTCCTGCAGGTTGCTCTCTACATCCTGCATTTCGCGGAGGATCACGCCGCGTTCTCGTTCGATTTCGGGCTCAGCGAGGGACGAGTTCTGAATAATATCGGCAAGGATCTCCACAGCCACGGGCACGTCGCTGGCGAGGCATTTAGCGTAGAATACAGTCTGCTCCCGGGATGTGTATGCGTTCAGATGTGCTCCCATATTTTCAACGAGCAGTTCCAAGTCTGTCTGGGACCTTTTGCTTGTGCCTTTGAAGGCCATGTGTTCGAGGAAGTGAGCTACTCCATTGTTTTTGGAGTTTTCGTACCTTGAGCCGGCGTCGATCCAGAGACCAACGGTGGCGGTGGCGGAGCCGGAGTCCTCGGTGGCCACTCTAAAACCATTATCGAGGACTGTCAGTCTCGTCGGAGGTACATTGACTAGTGCCTGCTTGTAACCGACAGCTGTCGCCAAGCTCCGTACCTGGTTGCCCTGGTTTGAGACTAATCTCAAAGTACTCGCTACTTTCAGCATTTTCGTTCTGATCCTTGCACTATGTATTACAAATTTTTCCTCGCTGATTTACGTAATAAAATGGGCAAAATGCTCAGAAAGAGAACTGTCAAATTGCAAAATTACCAGTGTGGCTAGCTATTGTTTTCAAATTCTACCAAATCTACTTTTTTTCGGGTTCAAAATTCCAAATCCTAATTTACTTATAGAGACTACCAAGGTTAATTTATTTTGTGGATTTTGTATTGTAAGGCCTGAGAGGCTGAGTAAATATGTTCTGTTCTGTGCTGAGAACCTAATATTGATTTTTATTATAAAAAAAAAATCGCAATTAAAAAAAAAATGGCTACATCCATGTCTTGAAAGTTGAATCTTTATTGCCATAAAAATAAAATATGCATACTAGCTTGCCCCGCGGTTATAGCCGTTATAAATGAAATAATAAATGGTCGTAGTGTACCAAATGTAGATAGATTGATAACTATTTTTGCTTGCGATCGTCAGGTTTCTTATCTCAACATGCTGTGTCTCAACTCATCCATTAGTTTAATAAGTAATAGATAGTTAAATTGAAATTGGTGGTTTGACATACTAAATGAAAAGCATTATTATTTTAATTATTTAGTGCGAAAGAAATTTCAGAAAACTACAATTCATAGGAAATTGTTTGTAGAAAGTTTAATATTGTCACCTTGTTCATATTTTGTTTTTACATTGTTTTTTTTTATATTTCAGTTAGCTGGCTACTTAATTCATATCAAACCGATAACACATATTGAGAAACTTGTGTTTAATTTCTAGTCATGCTTTAATAACTAACAAACAAACTCGTCAAAAAATACTTTTGAGAATCTTGTTTATTTTAGTGCTGGCAGCATTTCAACCATTTTCTTGCATCATTCATGCGTTCCGTTTCAAAAACGTGGTATTAATTTTTAGTACTTCGAAAGTATTTCTAATAGAAATAAACTTAAATTCACGGTCAAATTTAATTTTAAAAACCATATAAAAATACTATCATTCAAGATGTCCGGCTTGTGAAAAAACATAATATTTTTCTTGAAGAATCATTGAAGGCATAAAATATTTCCAAAATAATGTAGACTTTATGAGTTGGCGTGTAACGAAACGTTGAAATCAAATAATCGAGAAATCTTTCATTTTTCATCGCACGTAATTTTGTGGAATTATTACGAGGGCATAATGTTTAGTGAAGATTGCTACAAATTAAGTTTTGTCAAAGATTTCTGGGACAGTGTGTGCCGTTAGAAACAGTGCTGGTGCCCCGCAAGATGCTATTTAAAAAATTATCTGTGATCTAGTAAAATTCGTCATGACTACAATGAAGAATCCTAATTCGTCGTCCACCAAACTCGCATTGCTCAACCACATTAAATATGAGCACCTGGTAGCTGGTATATCAGGTGGCGTCACTTCAACATTGATTCTGCACCCTTTGGACTTGTTAAAAATCAGATTTGCTGGTGAGTAGCTAATATTTCTCTTCAGTTGCCATGTGTGGTCTCGTGATGCAAAGGTTATTAAAATTTAAGTAAATTGTGTGTTCTAATTAACACAATGGAATGCATTTGCTATTTAAATATAGAGGTGGCTCATTTCCTCATAAAGATGACCTTGACCATGGTGAGCAAGTGTTCGCCTGAACAACTGCTTGTTGTGTTTTGTTTATATTTTTATTCTGACTAGTTCAGTGACACTCTAAATTACTCAGTAGTATTATAACTGTTTTGTGACTTTCATTGTCTATGAACTTATAGATTTTGCAAGTGTTTCTGTGCATTGAAACAAAACAAAAACCCTTCAAAACTGTTTATTATTTGTTCCAACCAATAATATTATGCTCTCCTATTGATGGTGCAGTAGGTACCTCAAGTTTATGGGCTATTCACAAGTCTCCTTTGATGAAGTAACAAAGAACTGAATATACCTACAATTCAAACATTAGCTGACACATTGTCCACTGCAGAGCATTGTTGTCTTAACACTTACAGATTGATAAGTGTTAACTAATAAACAACCTGATTCAACCAGCTACTTAGATCATAGTGTGGAATCACTATCCTACTAATATTATAAATGCGAAAGTTTGTGAGTATGTTTGTTTCTCTTGCGCGAAAAATCTACACAACCAATTGCGATGAAATTTGGAATAAAGGTAGCTAAAATATTGGAATATAGGTTTTCTCAAATGTGTTAGTTCTAAAAACCACTACTTAGTCAATATTAATAAAAGTAGGTGTATATTTAGTTTGGATGGACATTTATGATGTAAAATTTTATGTATCAGACAGGCACCTATTAGGCAGTATGTCATCTCAAGGCTAAACCAAACAATAGCCTTTTACAATAACATCATTCAATATTGAATCACATTCACTGAAATTCAATTTTTATTGCTTATTGTTAACCAGCTTTCTTATCAGTGATAGGCTTGCTACTTGTTATAGATGGAATCCTAATTTATGCATGTTTATTATACTACATTTTGGATATAGTCTCGGACATATCTTAAGATTGAGATGACAATTGAAATATCTTGATAAAGTCAAGTTATTCCAATTATATAAGCAGATAATATCTTGTTGGTGACGAGAAGATTTCTTGTGTTGCACAGATTGGGCCCGCTGGTTTTACTCAAGACAATCTTTATGTTATGCAAGATTAACGCTTTAAGCTTTATTTTTAGTATGTATGAGCTAGTGGCCAACTCTGGCGATCGATCTTTTAGGCCGCCTAAAGTCCTTCATAATGAAAGATGTCATTAGAAAAAATCAGGAGTCTTACCATAACGTATTTCCAACAATTCAGTTTAGGTTTTAACTGTTCTAACTTTACGTCAGCGCCTTAGGTTCCGTCAAAAGCAGTTCATTATAGGACCTAAACTGAATCGCTTTAACGGTCATAGCCGACTGTTATCTTCACTTTTTAAAGGTATTGTGTTGTTACAGTGAATGACGGCAGGACCGCCACAGTACCTCGGTATGACGGTCTCGGCAGCGCGTTCGTCACGATCGTCAAGAAAGAGGGCGTCAAAGGCCTCTACCGGGGCGTCACGCCCAATGTCTGGGGATCCGGCTCGGCCTGGGGGTTCTATTTCTTATTGTGAGTAGCCCTAATTTAGAAATATTTAAAAAGATTGATATTAAGTTAAATACAAAATTATCTAAGTACAGTTGACTACTGACTGATGATAACTGATGTTAGCTCATATTATTTTGTTGAATGACTAGCAAGCTTAAGGCGGCATTTTTAAAAACGCCTCCCCATTTTGTACCCATTTTTGCAGATTTTTTACTAGCTTAAGCTTAAATACATCTTTGTCGCTAGATGTCGCAGTAGGCGTAGCTTACCAACTGAACGAAGAGTGTGTACAATCGATTATTAGATATGCAAGAGCAATCCATCGTAGTTCAAAGTCTATCTTATTTAAGTCTAATTTTTAGGTTCGTGTATTCGATTTTATTTCAAAAAGCACTCGGTATTGGTTACGTCACAGGCTCTATAAATTATTAGGTACCTGATTATCAAAACATATCTATATTTGTATGAAAACAAAAGTTGGGTATGTTATCACATTGATAAACTTTTATGATGACGACGTAAATCAGTTTGTGATAACTAAATATAGCATAAAACAGTTGTTTTGATTCACTGCGAATTATGTAAGATTTTTTAAATACTAAATTGTTCAGGAGATTTGCAACACCTCTTACCTACTATGTATCCGATCCGGGGTAGGTAGAGTAGAGATATGATATATGAAGTATCTATACAAAGTTTCGGCCAATCCCTCCCTGTAGATTTTGCGTGAAAGAGCAACAAACAATCCTTACAATCTTTAGTTCAAAAACATCTAAATGTCAATTTTTATCTCGCGATTTTCGCATTACCACGTCTATAAAATCAGAAATGTGTCTGCATCCTACCTATATGAATAGACACTCTGGACACCCAACTAGTCCAAACAACGACTTATACCAAATAATTTTCAGCTACAACGCCATAAAAACATGGATCCAAGGCGGTAACGCCCGAACGCCGCTAGGGCCGGGTCTACACATGCTGGCCGCGGCCGAAGCTGGCGTTCTTTCGCTGGTGATGACCAACCCTATCTGGGTTGTGAAGACGCGCCTTTGCCTCCAGTACGATGACCTTGAAAGCAAGCGGTATAAGGGCATGGTAGATGGACTGTCCAAGATCTATAAGGCTGAGGGCATACGGGGATTGTACAGGGTAAGTGAATTTGCAGATGTGGATATCATCTATAACTATACTTCTATACTAATATTATAAAGAGGGAAAGTTTGTTTGTTTGTTTGACGGAGTTAATCTCCGAAACAACTCAGCCGATTTCAAAAATTATTTCACCGTTGTATAGAATGGACTGTCGGGATGGTTATAGGCTATATTTATTCCGGTAGTTTCATTAGTACATCCGTGCTAAGCAAGGACGTGCTGCTAGTAGATTATACTCGTAGATTCCGGTTCAGTCAGTGCTACTCCAGTCAAATCACACGTGTCTAATTTGATGTCACTTGAAGTGTCAAATTAGGCTTATTTGACACTTTGATTTGATCATTCATTAGGTAATTTTGGAGATTGTTTATATAAAATCGATTCTTCATTATCATTACGGAAGTCAACAGAACTTTCACTTCACAAATTCCACTTCACTAAATAACAACATGTAAACGCTATCCAATGACCTTGCCCTTATTCGATACTTCGATCGAAGGTAATCGGAGCCCATTATGCTTATGACGTCAAGTACTTAACTAAGGGCTTGGTCTGCCCTACCTACCATCAGTTTTCAACTTGTATAGTTAACTATCCTCGCTTACGGTCTAGTATTTCTAATGTATGAAGTTACTAGCTGCGCCCCGCGGTTTCACCCGCGTAAGTCCCGTTCCCGCGGGAATATCGGGATGAAAAGTAAAATGTGTTAATCCAGGGTATCACCTATCTACATACCAAATTTCAACCAAATCAGTCCAGCCGTTTTTGCGTGAAAGAATAACAAACATTCTCACAAACTTTCACAATTATAATATTAGTAGGATATAGTAGGATAGGATAGTAGAATTAGTTCATGCAAGTTATCGGGGGAGCTGCGTTGAATTCTCATACATTTTGTGATACTTGACTCGGTATGGAGAAAAACCTTGGTGTTGTTACTCACGATAACGCCTCTGCACGCAGTGCAGGATTTTCCATGTTTGTTTGTTCGGTCACCGATATTTGTGTTATATGAATATATTTTCATATTGTATTTCCTTGTAACCTAATTTATCACGATTTATTAGTACTCCTGCATTTTTTAATAGAAAACATTATTATTTATATTAATAACATTAATAATTACTTAGGTAATTATATAATTAATCAAACTCTCAAACGAGCAATAATAATGATGTTATTATAGGAAACAATTTAATAAAGTAAATATATAGACAGTGATTCATTAATTGCCAATACCAATTAAATTTTACCGATTTATAGCTCACTAGCAGCACGCCCCGGCTTTGCACGGGTGTACTAATAAAACTACCGGGATAAAATTTAGCCTATAACCATCCCGACAGTCTATTCTACACATCGGTGATATCATTTTTGAAATCGGCTGAGTAGTTTCTGACATTACTTCCGGCAAACAAACAAACCAACCTTACCTCTTTATAATATTAGTATACATAGTTTATGCACGTGTTTAAATGCATGTTCAGTTACATAATCTGTACCTAGTGACACTATCGCTACGTGCACGAGTGATTACTTCGCTGGTTTCCACTTTGGGAACTAATAAAATAAATTTTTTTTGCTAACCTATGTTGTCCCACAGCTGGGCAAAGGTCGCCCATATTTTTGTCCAACCATCAATGTCCTTTGAGACTTCGTACCAGTCGAGAGTCGAGATCGTAAAATAAATAAAAAATAAAAATAGCCTTTATTCTATTAGATTAAAAATTACAAAATACAATATTTAATAAAATTATGATTATTTATGACGTTTATTGATTTATTTTTTGGGAACTAATAAATATGTTTATTATTTGGATTGTCTTAACATATTGAAGTATGCTATTCCTCACAACTATCAATATTCCAAATTTAATTTGCTGTTAAAAAGCTTCATGGTCTCGCAAAGTTGTATTGTGATTTAAACCATGGTTTATCTCTAAACCAGGGTTTTAGATCAACTTTTCTTAAATAGTTTTTATTTAAATATTTTGCGAACCATTTTAGACCGTTTAAACCAAGGTTTATTTTAGTTTTATTGTAATGAGGCCGATGCAGTTTATACTCTGGAATAACACTATTTTTCATACGGGGAAGTATCAATATCAATGCAAGCGACGAGTAAGCTTGAATTAAATAAACATTACAAAACATTAAAACTGTTTTGCAACACTGCTAACTCAATCTAGTTATTATACATAACAAAACAGAGCAAAGGTCGGACAGATAGTTTGTTTTGGTTCACATGTCCACTTTGCTGGCTATCGCGAGAAATTCTACCAATTGCTCCAATTAATTCGCTAGTATTACTAATGGAAATATTTGTCTAATATTATTTCGTTTATGCATATGCATACTATCTCTATGAGTAGCGTTGTGGTGTTAGTCCAAGTTTTGAAGTCGTTAAAATCAAAGCCAAAAGCTATATATTCAGATAGACTACTGAGAATACTGTTTTACGGCCAGTCTCAACCGATCTATCTCTGTTTTTATTTCCTGTCGGTAGATATTTGACATATTTTGTATGGTATCTACCAGCAGTAAGAAAAAACAAAGATAGATAAGTTATTGAGACTGGCGGTTAGTTATTTCGTGAGCAATAAAGAGTAAAATGGCCAAAAATACGGTTTAAAGGTTTGACGATGTATATGATAGATGTATAGTTATTGTCTGTTTTTGAGCATTCATTTCTAAAAATAACTTTCTATTTGGTAATCTTCCTAGAAGTCAACTTTTTTTTCCTCTTTAGACATTTTTGGCAAGATTCCATATTTATTTAGGTAGGTTATACCTATGGTTTCTCCCTACACTTCAGATTTTACTCAATGGAAAGCCAAGAATTAATTGAACATGTTTTTCTAGATGGTTAATTCAACGTTATTGAGACAATATGCATATACTAAGTACAGTAAAAAAGAATCAGGTTGTACTGAAACTGATTACAATGAAATGTGAGAGACTGTTGTCTAAAATTTAAAATTAACTGGCCATGTGCGTGTCAGGCCACGCTCAATGTAGGCTTCTGAAGTTGCCCAATAAGCGAAGGTTTAGACTAGTGTTTGAAACATACATTGGGTGGTTTCCAGGGCTTCGTCCCCGGCATGTTCGGAGTGTCGCACGGCGCGCTGCAGTTCATGACATACGAGGAGATGAAGAACAGATACAACCAGTACAGGAATCTGCCGATTGACATCAAACTGGTGAGTGTAACAATATTTTTTATTCAACCCATTTCCAGCCCAGTCTGTGGTACTCTTAACTAGAGAGAGGGCCGCGGCTAAGTACTAGACGCAGCCTATGTGCGTCACGGACACTAAAGAATAAAAAAAAATGGAATCAATTTGAATTACAGTGAAACCTGGGTACGTGATAATCATAAACATTTATTATGTGAGAACTGGATAAGTGAGAAAACTCTTTAAGTGAGTAATTGCCAGGACCCGTCATTTTAAGCTCCCAAAACCTCTATTAGCGAGAAACAAAAACCTCTGTAAGAGAGAGTCGTTTTTCTCTCATGGACGTCCGTAAGTGAGACTGCTACTTGTCTATACCTCTATAAGCGACAGTCGAGTTTTATTTTCTTTTATTTATTTATAATATTAAGGTCCTTCTGAGTGAACAAACTCATAAACAAATGACAAAACAAATTTCAAATTTAACATCTGCTTTTTTATGACTCATTCTTAACTTTCGTGGTACTTTCTACCATTGTTTTTGTATCTATTCTATTCTTCAATATTGTACCTATTATATTTTGTGGAACTAAATAACGTTGTTATCGCATTCTTTTCGAATGGACACGTGTGCCTGTGTAGTTGTGTACCGTCCTTTTTGTCGGACTTACTCAGTTATAGTATATCAATTGCGAAGGGAAGTTCTATTCTGCATCATGTTAAAACGGAAAATTAAAGTACTGTCATTGAGTGATAAACTTAAAATAGTGAATGCGTTTGAATCCGGAAAATCGCGAAATGAAATTCAGAGGGAGTTTAATTTACCAGAATCCACCTATTATAAAATTATAAAATCAAAAGACTCTATAAAGTCTGAGTGCTCTGATGGACATGGAAATATGAAGAGGACTAGAGTTTCTGAATTTCCCAATATCGAAAAGTGCCTTTTGGAATGGATAAAACAAACTCTCGATAAGAACATTCCCATAGATGGACCATTGTTGAAAGAAAAATCAAAAGAGTTTGCTACAAAACTGGGTATCCAGAACTTTCTTGCTAGCAACGGCTGGCTAGAGGGTTTTAAAAGGCGTCATGATATAGCTTTTAAAAAAGCAGCTGGGGAAAGTAAATCTGTGGACCAAGGTGTGTGCAACCACTGGACTGAAGATCTGCCGTGTATTGCTGAAAATGACAGTGAAGACAAGGCACAGATTCCGGAAACAGGAATAAAGATCATTCCAATGAAGCTAGCTTTAAATGCGTTAGAGACGGTCCATCGGTACTTTGAATACGCGGCGGTTGTTGATCAAGCAATATTCGACAAAATTTATGAGTTAGAGAAACATATTCAAAATACAAAAACGGAAACCCAAACAATTGACGGATTTTTTTAAGTGTAAATAAGTTCTAAATAAAATAAAATTACATTGTTCATGAATTTTAGTTTTGTTTTTGTAAGCCCTACCTACCCTTATAAAGTACTTAATAATGTCGAAATCTAATGAACGTAACATATACACACTATTAAAATACACATAATATTTCAATACAATATTTTTCATTTGTATTTAAAAAATGGGCTTCAAACTATGCAAACGTTTATCCAATTTAAAAAACATCTTTCATCTCCATCATTGTCAAAATAATACTGTGATTCATCATTACTCGTACAAATAAAACACTTATAATTAACAAAACGTCATATTCATTGTTCACTATCCGATCTTTGTACTACGGTTACATTTCGTGTGGTCATTGTTGCCAAGAATGACGGAACTCTAGCATCATTACATTGTCGTTTGGTAGCTGATGTCATTTACTTTCAGCGTGTTGGACATGTTTCAAATGCTTACGTTTATTTGAGAAAGGAAGCTTAAAAGATGTCTTATGAAATATGGACATATTTTAAATATACTTTAAGTTATTTATTATGACCTTAGATATTTACTAAAAAGTGGAATATATTTACGGGTGTACTAATAAAGCTGCCGGGATTAAATATAGCCTATAACCTCCCGGACAGTCCATTCTACACACCCGTGAAAGAATTTTTGAAATCGGTTGAGCAGTTACCTCCGTCAAACAAACAAACAAATTTTACAACTTTATAATATTAGTGTAGAAGTGTAGATGAAATATATATTTACAGGTCATGTGTTCTGATCGCAAAAGTTTAAGACAACCTTTTTTAATATTCATTTCTGCATTCCAGACGTCAGTAGAATACCTAACCTTCGCCGCGATATCGAAGCTAATCGCCGCCGGCGCCACCTACCCGTACCAAGTGGTACGAACTCGTCTACAAGACCACCATCGCAGCTACAACGGCGCCTGGCACTGCGTCCAGGAGACATGGAGGTACGAACGCTTCAGAGGCTTCTATAAGGGCCTAACGCCGTACCTACTACATGTAACACCGAATATATGTCTCGTTATGCTGATATGGGAGAAGTTCACTAATAACGATTGAGTTGTGCATCTGATGGGAAATTGCTAGGTTTGGTGCGGGTGTTAGGAAAATTTTAGGTGACAAATTTTGAGTTTTGGATACTGACTTCGATCTTGTAAGGAGAGCTATTTCCTGCACTGCCGATGTGTATTTCTGTTCACCACTGAAAATTCTGTGCAAATCTTAACCAAATATTTATGGGACTCGGGAGTTAACCCTTTTAAACAAAAGATATTATCAAAATCGGCCTCTAAATTGACGATCATAAAAAAATACTATGGAACAAAGCGAATCCTTATTTGTTGAAGTCGGTACAGCCTTTCCTATTTAGGGATTATTAGTTTATCTGTTTATTTGCTAGATCTATTCATTGACAAAAGCATTGCTAACGGTTGTTTATAAATGGATTAAGGTCTGTTTTGTCTGTAATTTAGTTATTTGAAGATAATCTAGCATTTGTATCCTTTGTAAATTGAAAGATTATGCATGAAAAATTTAAACTCTAGAGACTAGCGGATATATGAAGTACTAACATTGTACAGTCGCCAGAAAAGGTTGACCACCTTTATTTGTTTGATAACCATTTATAAATAAATAAATTAAAATATAAAAACAGCACTCTTGTCTAGTACGCAGTTTAAAAAGGTAACATAATATGCTTGCAACAGTAATTGATTTGAAAACTGGTCAACCTTTTTGTACAGCGAGTGTACATACAAAAATCTAAACTATACGCTTGTTTGGCAAGTCATGGTATAACTGATAATTACGTGGTATTCAGCAAGGACAAAACAATGAAACGTATTATGAAAATCATTTAAATTAAACATCTTACTAAATGTTTTGGCTCCGGCGGGATTTGAAACAGTCATGATACAAGCGAACGCCCCTAAGCCGGGCTTTACCACTCGGCCACGAAAAACGAAAATCCTTAATGCCGAAGTCAAAATTATCAGTAATACATCGTTCAATTTACTTACACATAGGAACACCGTTTTTTTTTTTTTACAATCAACAAACGCCCGCACCACTGTAAATTAATATAGCATGTAAGAAAGACACTAATTTATAAATATCTTAATTTTCTTGCATTTTGATATGTATAACTTTTTTGATTATTTATAGTTACAACAGATCGCATCCAATGTTTTTGGCACGACGTTTTCTGACAAGGTTTGTGTAACATAAGCAATTCTCTGCAATAATTGTCTTGTTTTTAAAATGTGTCTGTATTTATTAAATTAAATTAAATTAAATTTATTTATTAATTCAGATAACTTAAGATCCATAGATTACACAGTTAGTAGTAGAAATACAAGTCACAAAGAAATTACAAGTCCAAAAAATACAATTATAAGTAAAGCAAACTGTTACAAACTTTTGCATATTAAAATATAATAGTTATTTATAAGTATGTAGTTAAATTATGAACTTGTTTTCTTTTAGGTACTTGAATTCTTTGTCTGTTTGTAAAGTGACCATAATATCCGATTTATATGACTATATTTTATGAGTCCAATAAAAAAAGTGTAGCAGAATTCAATCAAATCTCGTATTGTAGTAAGTATTTAAAGTTTTTATATTGTACAAGTTTGTGACTATTACTAAAAAAATAATGGTCTATCTCATAAACTACCAAAACCTATTTTATTCCCTCCATAAGACACGGGGAATAAACATGTTTTAAAACAGTGTTTTTACTATAACTATAGTTATAAGTTCACTATGAGAAAGACCGTTAAAATATTCAAATGTATACATTCATAGCACAAAAAATGTATAGAAATAAACATTCAAAAACGATAAAAACACAAGCAGAAGTGTCAATTTAAGCAAAGATAGATAAATCGATACTTACAAAGCTTTTGTAATTTACCTACAGGTTTTTTAGAATGTCAAAAGCATATAGACAAAAGTTTGTAACAGTAAGTATGTATGTATATTAAACAGTTTGTAAATCGGGTCTCACGACATATGTTGTGTATAATCCATAACCGAATGCCTAGTATAGTTCTTCCCATCAGATCGCGAGTTAATCCAACAAGGGCTGCACTAGCACAATTTAGTTTTTAAATCGAGTTTTTGTGATAATAGATTACGTGATAAGTTTTTGATTTGTCTAAAAAAGACAACAGTTACATGTGTGGTGAGACGACGTTAGGTTCTCTAAGCTGTAATTTATGAATTGTTCATTTAATTACGTGAGATGGTTTAAGATAAGTTTTACGATAAATGTAGGGTTAAGCAGAAGTTTTGGACTTGAATCTTGATGATAATCTAGATTTAGATCTATGATTGAAAATTAAACTAGGTCTAATATAAATCTAGCCTTACACCAAGTTTTACGATAAACTTAGTATTCAAATATATCTGTACGACTAATTTTATTGACTAAGTTACAGAAATAATAAGTTTTACTTAAGCCATCTCACGTCACTTCATATACAGGTTCTAAGCTACTTTAGCGGCTTTTAAATGTTAAATTGTCCCGCCTTAAGTAGTTTTCTCCTTAAAAATATTAAACCTTTTAAAAAAATCTCATATTCATTATCGTAGTACAATCACTGTAGACCGAAACCTATATCATTATAATATTTAATTTACAAGTAAGTAGGTAATTAATTAATATTTTATTTATTAAAAATCATCCCGTTATAAAAATAAATATAATCAACTCTTAGAAATGTTCCGATAATAAAAGGATAGTTTTTGATGAGTAGTGTAATAAAGACGGTTCGCACAAAACGACGTACTAGTGTAACTAGAACAGTCGAAATTAGCTAGTTAAATCATTGTTTTAGAGTCGAGAATAGCATCACTGAATTGTTGAAAATGTTGCCAGGCACAAAATTGTAATGAATTGGTAACTTTCCTAGTTTGTTGTGACCATGTAGATAAAGATAGTAGAAATAAATTGAACTGTGTGAATGATAATGCCACGATCAAGTTGTACCGTCAAGTTTCCAGCGGGCTTGATGCGGCATTCAGTAAACTTGACGGTGTATTGGCACAATAGTACATTTTAAACTTTCGCTATACGTTTACATATTGAATGATTTCAAAGGGAATTTATCGCGTCTGCTGTAATCAGACTGTCTGCCCGTGACCACGAAAGCTGTAACGCTTTCGAAACGTCGGGATTTAAATAAAATAAGGTAACGCGATAAAGTCCCGATTGAAATCATTTAATATTGGCACAATAGTAGAGTCTGCGCAACGAAACAAGTCCGATAGACGCGGCGCTGCAATCGCAGAAATTAATGTGACGATTAAGATATGCTATATTTCCATGAAAGCTTGAACAATAATACTTATGCAATTGATTGGCAGACGAAGGAAGAAAACCTTTTGCGTAATACAAGGAAACGTTTGTGTAGTACGGGGATAAATACAAATTTAGTTCCAGCTTTTTTCGTAAAAATTGATTCGTTGCATTGGCTTGTCAGTTGTCATGCACATAGCCATACACCGTCAAATTTACTGAACGCTGCATCAAGCCCTCTGCAAAGTTGACGTAAACATGATCGTGAGGTGCTGGCATAAGCAGACGTGAATCTTAAGGGACACCAAATGGCTTAGGTAGTTCTTGTTTCGACTCCGATTCTTCACTGTAAGAGATTTTTAGCAAAATATGACTTTATCAATACAATTAAACTTACGACTGATTTGATGAAACAATATTATAGAGGGTGATTGACAATACAGATAGGTAATAATATTCTTTTAACAGGTGTTTTAAATCGAAAGAAAGACGACTGTTTTAGATGCACTTGTTTTCTTCAAAAACAGAACATGTCAGACGTTAATAACAATGACGGTCCTTGCCCAAAAACAGTCACAAAATATTTTATTTCACCTTTAATTAGCCAAAATTGTGATAGATACTTTTTAAATGCTAAAAGGGATAAGGCCAAGAATATAAAAACAAAGTAAGTTCTGAAAATAATTTATAACAATTACCTTTTACCTATTTTGATAGAGAAGAGGCCTTTACCCAGCAGTGGGTGTTACCGGCTGGATAGATAGATAGATTACCTATTTTGTTACATAATATTTGTTAATAGAATTTCAATGTCTTATTTTGCTAATTATCTTACAGTGCTATCGGTATTTAGTATAATTTATGTATCGTCTTACACGGTGGCTGGCCACAATATATAACTAAGACATTATTATTATATTTTTATATTATAAATCGCTGAATGTTCACAGTTTCAAATCGCCTATTCAATTTGTATAATCAATAAATGATAGCAAATTGGTTCATTTGTATTTTTTATTTAACTAATTGTTTATAGTTCAATCAGAGAAACTAACCATTTTTAGATTCAAAATTCTGCTAATAAAAGTGAAAATATTTATGCACGCAAATGGTAAGTAAATTGAGTAGTTCTGTTGATTTCAGAATAGCAGTTCTTTATCTTTTGAATTGAGCCTGATTGCTCTGATGCTCACGATAAAATTTTAATAAAACTGGAAGACATACATACATACATATAATCACGCCTCTTTCCCATGGGGGTAGGCAGAGACCACGGATCTCCACTTGCTACGATCCTGACATACCTCTTTCGCCTCACTCACTCTCATTACATTTTTACAAACTGGAAGACATTTTTCCTAAATAGCTATGTCAAATTGATTCGTGAGACGGTTTCAATCTATTTTTGAGGTTCCCTAGCAGGCGGTTTTTCATACGCAGGTCGAAAGGCATATTGGATAACCTTGCAGAGAAATATTGATTGGTTAATTTTGAAAATAATCAGCATGCGAGAAACGGGATGTTTGAATTGCTATTATCAATAACACGGTCAAGTCACATAAAAATTTATATTTACCGACAAATTATCTATCCATCTTTCTAACTTAGCTACATTTTATTGCTTTTTATTCTGCATATTTCTTACTTAGCTACATTTTCAATGGTTTTTATTCTATATGCTACATATGTAATGGTTTCTATTAATGATTATTACAGACACGAAGGATGGCGTGGTTTCTACAAGGGTCTCAAACCAAATCTAGTGCGTGTGGTGCCAGCTACGATGGTCACATTCCTTACATACGAGAATGTATCGCACTATATGTTACAGCGGTCCAAGGAAAGGAAGATGAAGTTGGCTTCTTAGACAAGGAGACTGCACAGAACAATTTGAAAAACAGGGCTATTGTTTATCCTGTTGCGTAACAAAATTAGCCATAATTTATATGAAATTACGGGACTTTATCACGTAGGTATTTACTTTGTTATTTTATTTCCCGACGTTTCGAGTGCGTTAACAGCTCTCGTGGTCACGCGTAGAGTCTATCCTTGACCACAAAAATAAAATTTTACGATTACGACGATACAATTTTACGCCTAAATATGGTCTCGTGATCAGATTAAGGTATTGTGTTTCTCTTGATGCTGGTGACACAGACTTTGTTTTAGTAATATTTAAGTTATAAGGTTTTAACGTTTTGATGGAATATATTTCCTTAGCATTTAGGACATGTCCGTTCCTTATTTACCTCAAATATGGTATATCCAATAAGGGTGCATTTTCACTAAATAAGTGCGAGAAAGCTGAGGGAGAAATACCTAATAGCTTTTCCGCTAATAATGTGCAGAATTAAAAAGTACCCTTATGCTTATGAATTTAATGTTTGATTAATTTTATGATAGTGTTTAAGAAATCGTCACAAAATAATAGTTCAAATTTATATCACAAAATAGCTTGTTTTATGTTTTAAAGGCGTCAGCTTGAACGGCCATTAGTGTCATAGATTATAAAATAATACCTACGGAACGATTTTGTTTAATTATATTTTATTTTAATGGTTGTGAGTGATTTATAAAAATAGAGCGATTTTCGTTCGAAATAACGCAAAGATGTGTAAATAGGCTGTGTCTTAGTTCCTGAGATTGCACCTTTTTATTTTTAAGTTACTAGACTAGGTAGTACAAGTTTGCGTGGTGCTTACTTGAATAAAAGTAGCATGTGTGTTACTCCAAGTTTCAGCTAAATCTGTCCTTCAGTTTTGCTTGAAAGAATAGCAAACATCCATACAAAAATGAAAGCTTTACCAGCTACGACCGCGCATCTGAGTAGCCATGTAATTTTTTATAGGACAGAAAGATACGCACAACTCGAGCCAGAAGCAATACTAGGCGTAATAATAGGGATCATCAAAAACGACAATTTTAAGGGTCAGCTTTTGTTGGTGACCTGTAACGAAATCAGTATCCACCAACATAAGCTGACCCCGAAAATTGCCACGAAACCTGAAATTTACCACTAAACTTCGCTTTTGTCGATCCCCAGTACGGCCTCAGGCATTAAAAAGACGTTATAAAAGGAATTTAAAGTATAATGATAATGAGGCTTACTCAGTTTCGTTATGTAATTGCAAATTCCAAAGATAGAGGATTTGTAAGTCATTCACTAATTTGTGCTTATTTAGTCACCAGAATTGAATTCTAATAAAGTTAATTGTAGTTTTGTTTTCAATAAAGTTGTTATAGCCAATACATTGTTTAATTCGTATACTTATTTATTTGTCATTTACCTACCTTATTGTTTCACTATACCTACATGTTTTTTCTTCCACCCTTTCTGGACTAGCTAGCTTCAAATACCTGTTCAATTGGAGATACCTGTGATTACCAGCTTAGAAACTTCAAAATGCATAAATATCCGAAATAATATGTCTAGCGCACCTCGCAAATCTCGCTTATAGTAGATGAGAACTTAAAATACATTCATCAAAATCTGTCTCCAAGCTATACTCAAGCGCTATTATATTCCTTTCATACAGTAATGACGTTATTGTTCAAGAAAATGCAGCGAACATTGTGATGTCAAGCTAAAAACATCCCTATTGAGAGTAGGAAAGGTGTAATTACCGTTGCAGATTATTGCAGCATCTAGATCTGTGTTTATCTAGGTCCTACAGATACAGGGTGTCTTTTTGTGTCAAGTTTTGTGAACATAATGACAATTATATTAAGTAGTATGGAAGTAAGTAGGTACCTACCTACACCAATTTATGAAACCGTATGTAGGTACATGAACGAGTCTATAGTAGAGACTACATAATCTCAGAGAATCTGGTCGTAAGTTAACGTACTTAGTGTACGAATACGAAATCAGGTACCGTTGTAAGGTTATAATGAGTTGTCGTACCTACCACTGGTCAGTTTCCTTACTCGTCAAGATCTGATCATTGATTACTTATTCAACCTTTATTATTTACCTTATTCCCCGGTACGAAAGGAAACTGGCCGAGTGGTGAGGCAACCCGCGTTTAGGGTAATACTCGTAGCTTTGTATCGACGTAGGTTCGAATCCTGTCAGTGTCGTAACATTTATAGAGATTTTTAATTTTTTCAATATTTTTAAGTCATTAGTTGAATCAGTCTGTATAGTGGTATTATATTCATGTGAGCATACACCCGCATGACCGCAGTGTGTGCGCGAGATCCAAGATGGCTGCCCTTCAAGTTTGTAACGAAAATATTGCACGGATTTTAGAATAATGGTGAGTTTTAGAACTTTATTAATAGTTTTAAACACGCAAGACAAGTGATACCAGATATTAATTTGTTGCCCTCCTCTATATGTAGTGTTAATTGTACCTATCCTTATTATGGTGATTGTCTGAAAAACCATTAGGTACTAAACGAATGACCGGTTTTGATGCTGATCATCAGTTTGATGGGCGTCAATGAAGATGCGCATGGACTGATGCATATGACTCTACGAGTGTTGCCAAATTGTTGCTTTGTAGCGTAGAGTGGAAAAGAGACCTTAGCTCAGCAGTGGGTGGCATCTTCTCAAAGGGGTGACATACTACGTTAAAAAATATTTTAATTTATTGAAGTGCTGAAAAATATTCACGATAACAATATCAACAATGGTATTTTTACATTATTCAGCAATTACAGAAATTTGGAAATGGTTTCTTGATAAAATTGTGGATATTGACCTAAGGACGAGTAGGTACCTACCTTACCTAACGAAAATCATGACACCCCGCGAAACCTTACTCAAATCCACACAAACAGAACATGTCGTCGTGTCGATGGGACTAAGTAACAAATCGTAGTACCTAGGTACTTCTTCAATAAATAGGTACTTACATTGTATCCAAGTGTAAGAATTATTTATCTTCTCTGACGCTGTATGAATCCGTATCTTGCTGAATGCTAGAGACATTAATTAATTAACTAAATCAGTAATTATGTTATTGTTCCTCGCACGATGACCCCCGTTGTTATCCAGTATCCACTGAATTAATTTAACAGGCATTATAAATAAGTTACATTATCTTTTACGAGGGCAAACAATCATGTACAAATACCAAGAATTACTCCGTTACGTACAGCTGATAAAGTTACAAGTGTAGTAAGAATACAATTTCATTTAAAAGTTAAATAGTGGCAATTGTGATTTTATTATCTTTGGTGGTTGCAAATTATTTTTTAATATTTTCAAATGTCAAACTTGGTAGAACAAACGTGTGTGTTTCAATTTCAAGTGAAATTATAAAAAAAAACTGTTCGCTATTTTGAATTAAGAATTAATTTCAAATGGTTTAGTAATGTGAGTGTATTGTATGATGATCAAACAGCTGGACAAACAGAAAGTACAAGAGTATTTGCTTGAGCAAAAAAAACTGTCTGAAATTAAACCCAAGTCAAAATACAGCGGTATGGCTACAAGTAAAAATGGAAGATGGCTTAATCAGGTACCTATATGTGCACTATTTTCTTTCAATGTCTTGATGATGTGTCTCTCAAAAGAAAACGTTGGTTAAAAATTATGTCTTTCAAAAGTGTGTTTAAGTTTTCAGGTTTTATTTATTCTGTGGTTTAAGGTTTAATTAAATTAAAATTACCCACACAATAGTCAAAATCATACTTAATGAAATAGAATAAACTAGAAAAAAAGTTTTTATGACTAAGGAAAAATACAGCTATAACAACTAAATTCGAACATAAAATAGGTAACAACTCAGCATGAGCTAGGCACACACAATAGCATACCTAGAGCTGCTGCAGTGCTGGTTTTCTGTGGCGCATTATAAGCCAACAAAATTATAAAAAGAGTATAAAACGTCTAAAATAAAGAATTAAGAACCTTTTTGTAATTGATATTCGCTCGCCAATGTAACCTTCGGGATGCCTATTTTTGACTAAGGTACTAAGTGATTTGAGGCCTGGGCACTGAAAAAGATCGTAATGCCTAAAACAGAGAAACGGTCGTGATTTTGTAGTATTTTCTACGTAATATTATGCAGTAATATTTTGCAGTAGGTACAAATCAGATAAAATTATGCCTATGAATGTTTAGAACAGATTAGCTCCACGGGTTTGCCACGCTTACCTATGCACACCTTATCAACATTGATAACTGTATCAGTACCTGTTTGATAGTACAACCACACATCCTGCTTCAGACAGACATATTCACTAAAATAACTTGAAATTGATGTGTAACTGTGTTAATTTGCAATGAGACGTCACGTTGATAAACAAGCAATTAAAAGGACAATAGTCTGAAGATTACTTACGAATGCATGTCAAAACAAATACTTGTGAAGTGCTAGGGAAAGTGGCTTATGAGAGTATTTTCATTCATTTTGTTAGAAAAGTGAAGTGATTTAAAAGTTATTCGTGAGAAAGATGTATGCCGAAGATGCTTATGAGGCAGAGCGAGGGGGTCGTGTAAGGGTAAGATATTAGCCAATGGAACTTGAACTAACTAAAATGCTGCTTACTGACATAAGGTATTTGGCGTTTGTCTACACTCTACACAAATGTGACAGGTTCAATGTGTGCGTTTTAGCATTCGGTGTACATAGACTCATAGCCAATTAGTGAATTGAAAAACAGAACGCGAGAGCGTATAAAGACAAAAAGGAAAAGGGTTTTCTTTAACGCATTTTTTTAGGTAGGTACTTACTAGAACGTAAACTTATAAAGGATTACTAAAGGTTAATCTCTTGCCATCTTATCTTTGACACGCAAGATTAAGTTTTGTAGAATTGATATGCAAATTACTCAATACCAATAGGCTTGAAAAACTAATTAAAGGAAAAATACAACATTTCTTATCGTAAGATAATTTAATTTTAGAAAGGTCGCTACTGGATTAAAAAATATTTAATCGTTTTAATCGCTCGTGCTACGAAGAAAAATGATTCGTTTACAAAACATTCATAATGTAAAAAGGTTTTCTCATTTCTGAGTTTGAAATGGACTTGGAAGTTTATTATTAACATGTTCTTTAAAGGACATGCTATTTAATTACTTAATTAGGAAGATACTTTATTATGTGCTTTACGGTTTATTGTTAAGAAAAAGAAAAAGATAAGTTTAATAAGAAAAATTTCGTGAACTATTTGTTTCTTTATAAACACTTTAACTGAATATTTACCATGTACTTTTTGTATTTTTTTTGTTATTTCCGTATTGGCGTATGATCCTAGTTTGGGAAGAAAGAGAATGGCTATATGCTAATTAAAAAACAACTGCCGTAGAGGTCTCGTAGCACATTCGTAGACCTTCTACAACTAGATTTTTTATTCTAGTAAATAATTTTATGCCATGCAATGCTAATAATCAAACACTGCACATTTTTTTCCGGTTCCGTTTATGTTGGTAAACTATTCCGAATGCTAATCCACCAACATAAGCTGACCCGAAAAATTGACTCAAAACTTCGTTTTCGTCGATATTCAGTACGGTCTTATAAAGTACTATTAATATTATAATTTAATAAAGTTGTATAATTTTAAGAAACTTTGTTTTCTCAATAACAATCATTATCAAATCCAAAATATTCCTACGTTCATTGCCATATCCGTTAAGTTCACAAATGACCTTAGATGATAGATATTGATGTCTATTAAAGGTTACGAACCTTGATTGGGTCTTCCTGTCCTACGTCCTAGACACAATCAACTTCTACGAATAGCTTATTACTTCACAATACTACTTCTAATTTATATGAAAGTAACGGGACTTTATTATGTCTAAAGATCGCGAAAGTTTAAATTGTACTAATACTACTTCTAGTTACTATCTAGTAACTATCTAGGCGCAATACTTTTTTTCCATCTGCTAGACCTACCTACATAAATTCTGTTCTATATCAATAGGTAGTGATTTTGGTATGAAAGAGTAACAAACATCCATACAGCCATACAAACTCCTCAGGAAACTAGAAGGGAGTCATCTACAAAATTTTTTAATCCTTTTTTAATCCTTCTATCTTATCCTGCTTGATAATACTACTTACTAGTTTAAATTAACGTGTGAATGGATGTATGTTTGTTAGTCTCTTACGCGAAAATTACTAAAGGATTTGGCTGAAACCAAAAAGCTGGTGGATATGATGATGAAAAGTAGATTATAACCTCCCTCCAGGATTAAGCTGTCTAAATACAAAACAAACAAACTTCTACAAGACCAAGATTCTTCTCTTTTTTCCCTTAAAAACATGGATATTTATCTACCTGTGCATAACTGATTTCATTCTGAAATGAACTGTAGGTTTATTTAATAAGATACATTTTCTTCGCGGAAGAGATTTCCACAATCTTACGCAACCGTGCGTCGATATCAAAAGACAGTCATTGAAGGGTTTCCCAAGTTTTCCGAGGATTCCATACAAATGCGGGCTGAGCACGGTTCATCAACTCTTGCTGGGTCATTACACGTAAACCTCCGGGGATTTCGGGCTTAATACCTAATTAAAGATATCTTCGTCGGCACTTTATTCGGTAGGTTGATTAATAAATTTAGTTCGCAATAACCGTTAGTGTCAGGATAGGGTGTAGAAATTAGTAGCGGTTCTATTTTAACGGGAAAATAAATATATTTTGTCTCACTTATGATATTTTTTGAAATAGTCTTTCATACGCAATGGAAACGTAAATAAATTAAGGTAGCATTTTTTTCGTGTTTGCTTGGAATTATTGATCTAAAACTAATAAGTCCATAATGTCCATTCACAAAAACCCAATATGGCACCAGATGGTTTCAAATTACAACTAGTATCGGTGTCAGTATCAGTTTACGTATGAATGCATCTTGTTAGTGCACTCATGGTTGATCGGGTATTCACCTTCCTATTCCTAACTGCATTCTTCGAGTTTTTTTTTATATTTTTGATACACTTCACTCACCAAACCGGTTTGCCTACGCGCGTAGGTATATCCGTGAAATTAAAATTCGTAGATACTCGTATCTCTAAAAAGATTAGGTCAAGTTAATGGACAAAAAATTTAACAAAACTTTTAGAACTACAATGGCATGCTATATTGAGGAGATACGAAATGCTTACTTGTGTCTGGGTAGAGGTGAGATAACGCATTATTAAATAAATTAGATAGATATATTATAATATGTAGCATCGGAGCTCTCTGCCAGTCGAAGAGAGGCCCCGAATTCTTAACTACGAGTATGACTTGTTTCGGTAGTAAGAATGTCATAAGCTTGAGTTAGCAGTCAATAAAGGTTCCTATTGCGAAACGTGAAACCCCAACTGGACATAATCCTGGCATTCGAAGGTGAGTGGAAGGGCCTTGTCAAAAGTTTATCCGAGATTTGGTCGGTTGGATAAGGGGCGCAAGGTCGCGGGTGCTGAGCGGTCCGGGAGCGTTGCGACCGGCAGTCTTGGGTTCGCGCTCGCAGGCAGCATGCGGGAGCCGGACGAGCCCCCCCTGCCCCCGCCCTCCCCGCGCGCGCCCTCGCGCCTCCGCCGCACGCTGCACTCGCTCCGCTCACCGTTCCGCGCCGGCTCGCCCTTCCACCTCGGCTCGCTCGCGCGCTCCCCTTCCGCCAAGTCCTCCGCGTCAGACGGCGATCTCGCGCGCGACGAACGCACGATGCGTAAACGCAACAAGAAAAATCGCGATCAGCAGCCCGCGAGCGACGCCTCGCGCAGCACCGACAGCTCGCCCAGCGTCGACGTCAAGAAGAAGGAGGGCGGCTTCATGCGCCGCATGGGCAGCATCGGCAAGAAGCGCGCCGAGGGCTCCTCGGCGGCGCCTCCGCTGCACTCCGGGACCAAAGAGTCCACGCTCGACAGCCCCACCCCGCCGCCGGAGTCGCTGGAGTCCGTGTCGAGCACCACGGAGACCGCGTCCCCGAAGCCCCCGAGTCCGGACGAGGCGGAGGCGGCGCCGCCGGCCGAGCCGTCCTCCTCCGCGCCCCCGCAGGCCGCGCTGATACCGGAGCCGCCGACGCCGGAGCCGGTGAGTCCCATCGCCGTGTCGCACCCGGTGGCCACGCGGCCCTTCACGAAGGCGGCCTGGAAGCGCAGCAGCGAGCCCTCTATGGAGCGTCCCGTCGAGGACCCGAGTCCGGAGAACGCGCTGCGTCGCCGCATCGCGTTCGTAACGCAGGCGTCCGCGTGGCTCTCTGAGGACCAGGAGGAGGGGACGGGCGGGGGCGCGGCGGGGGGGGAGGTGGGGTCGCTGGAGGAGGCGGTGGCGCTGGCCCGCGAGCGGCTCGGCGCATCGGTGTCGGCACACGAGCGCGGGAACGACACGGAAGAGGAGGGGTGTGCGGACACGATGCCCGCCTACGGAGACCTCATCGAGCCGGTCGACAAGCCCGGGAGCGAGCCGGTGAGTGCGACCTGCCGAGGAATGCGCGCCGCGCGAGCCCACGCCTCAGTGGCGGAAGGTACTCCGGGCGATGCGCGCGCGCCATGACTCGATATGACCTTTGAGGAGGCAGTCGACGACTGCTACCTGACGGTGTGCGAGTGCTGCGGCTTCAGCGCGGAGACCACGGTGCTCTCCTCAGTACGTTATTTTACCCGATAGTTTTCAGCGGCCGCCGCCATGCCCTTCGTGAGTAACACAGCCAGCTTGCTCGTGTGCTTTAGTTTTTCACAATTTTTATGTTTGCACAAGTGTATATCGTTGCTGGTTACGTGTAGTAAGGTATGTCTTTCATTCAATAAATAAACTTTTTTGTTTCGTCGCGTGTCGTTGCGATTTCAAGAAACTACTTTTTTACAGTTTATCTATTCTATTTCCCTTTTGGACATAGACTTAACTTCAAAGTATGCACTTAATCATTGCCGGTTTTATTGTTTCTCGTGTGTGTTTGCTGTTCTTACTGCAAGTTATCTCAGCATGATAGACGTGCTCGTGTTGCTTAGAATTCATGATAGATCTTATTCAAGTCAGAGGCAAGTCCAAACGGTTTGGCTAATGTCCTTATTTCCGATAACAGTCAATAGTCATTTAGTGTCTTTATTGTTCAATTTCTATCTTGTCCCACTTTCTAAGCATCTGCATATCAACCTGTTTATTTATGACGCAATTCTAAAGCAGGTTTTTTATCAACATGTTTTTTCACTTATTTATCTAATAAAAGTACAGTCAGCCACAAAAGTTGATTCATATATTTGATTTAGATCATAGAAAAGATCAGTTAAAAAGTTTATTAACTGTAGTGCTAACAAAACAAAACAAAATATAGCTTTGATTTGGAAAAGGGGAAGGCTGCGTCAAATCATATCCAATATAGGTAATTATTTGGTTATCACGCAAGGTGTGATTTAAAATATAAAGATACTTTTGTACTTGACTATACTTACAAAATTATTCGGAAGCTAAAACATTACTAAATTTTTTAAATTTCATTTTTAAATCGAGTTTAGGCGTAGAGGCCTTTTAAAATTTAACATCTACATAAATATGTTAAGGCTAATATAGCTTTAATTTTTTGAAGTAGGTATATTTTTTATAATGCTCATCTATATTTATATCTTTATCTAAACTAATATTATAAAGAGGTAATGTAGGTTTGTTTGTTTGACGGTGGTCATCTCCGAAACTACTTAGATGATTTCAAAAATTCTTTCACTGATGTGTAGAGTGGACTGTATGGTTATAGGCTATATTTATATCGGTAGTTTCATTAGTACACCCGGGATGTGTTGCTAGTTAACTATAATCTAATGAAACTAAACTAATACATATTTACATGTAAAATATACAATTAAAACTAAAGTCGGGCCACTTAAGGACCATTGCAAAATCTAAACGATATTTTTAGATGATGCTATCTAAAAATATTCTAGCATTCTTATCTATGATCAATACTTTTGCAATAAAATGATTTTATTGTGTTTAGTCTGAATATTCTAGATTCTGTCATAACCCAAAACAGCTCATTTGCATTGCTAGCGGACATCAACTTGGTCGTGAATTTCTTTCATTTATTTAAATTATCTAAAAGTCGCCATCATAAGTGTCTATTGGAAAAGTACTGCGAAGTAAATTGTTCTTTACAAAAATGCCTAATCTTAGTGCAATTTCTAATAAGTTCTCGAAGCTCGGGAATGTAATTAATGTAAGTACTTATTCTTTGGTCGTTATATTCTCATTTGAACACCTTCCCTTCACTATTAGCATTCAAGGTAACATAAGTATTAGCTTATGATTTTAGAACTTTTGAATGGCTCCGATAAATATTATGTAATCATAATATCATATAGGATTCGGGGGTAGTCAGAGTCATAATGCATAATTTTGTACTTGCCCAAAGAGATCTGAAAAATATATTGTCGCTCCTTATGAAACCAACAGTCGTAATCATAGTTTTTTTATTTTATATGTACCTATTTAAATTTGTTTGTGTGTTAGTTGGCCGAATACTTAGTCATAACATTTAATCCAAACATGAGGGGAAAGAATGAAATAAATAGATAAAAGAAAACAGACAGGCAAGAGAAAGAGAGAAAGTTTAACCCCCTTATGCATATTTGACCAGTAGTCTCTTTTCGTTGGCTTATGAGAGAAAAATTTAAATTTATACTAAATTTACAAATATTTATGAATAAGACCGTATTTGCCTATAAAAGGTTTGAAAATGTATTTTTTCTTTAGCGACTGTACCATGTGCAAGATCTTATCTATTCCTCCCTTTTTGTTTAACTAAGAACCAAGTTTCTCAACCACTTAACAAATAATAATAATGATAACGTCAAATCTTATCTTATAAAGGTAGTCGCAGTAGTTGTAAATTAGAATCAAAGTACTTGTAAATAATTAGTTGTACACTCGTTTCTTTATCAAAATTTTGAAAACGAAACATTTAGAGATAAAAATATATCATCATCATCATCATCTCCCTGCCCTTTTCCCACTAAGTGGGGTATAAAAATATAGAGATAAAAAAAATATACCTAAGTATCTTCGGATGTGCCCAGAAAATGTACAAATACCTATTATTTATTTATTTATTGTGTCTGCTAACGATTGTGACAATATTTCATGCTTAAAATAAGCTGAGATTAGTTAAAACTAATTGCACAATTAATTAAAGGTAAACACTGCATGTAAATGTAAATAAAATATAATATTTTTTGATGCAAAAAGCCAACATAGGATCTTATAAACTACACAGAAAAAAGGTTTTATTACAATGATCTCATCAAGACAGAGTGATTTCAAGCAACGTATGTAATTTAAATTTATTAAAATAAATTAAAATTACATACATTAAATAAAAAAACCAGTGTAAAGTTAGAACGTGTCACTAGTTAAAACATAAGTAAATTAACTTTTGCAATAACTGTTTTTGTAGTTCCAACACCGCGAATAGTGCTGTCATCTATCGATAGATCAATATCGGTGTAATCCTACACGGGGCTAGACTTACCGAGAGGTTAGACTTACCGCAACTTCGCGGTTCCAACGGTTGTGCAATGCGCACTCTTGTGTGCTATGACTGTGGTCTTGAAAGACACATTGTCATTGATTTCTCTGTCACTTTCGGTAACTGGATCATTATTTAGTCGGCTCCAATTTCGCGATCGTAGGGGCTGATAATGAGGCCAATTTTGCAATTTCACGCTATAATATAAAAAGTGTTTTGTCTTTGGTTATATAAATGTAGACAGTGAAGATTGGTTAGAGAGTTAGATTAAGCAATAACATTGTGATATTAGGGCAATTTTCACGCAAACCCAACACTAAGTTAACAGTTGTTTCAGACAAATCATGCCAAATCAACTTCTTACATAATTTAAATTATCAAAAGTATGTAACTGATATCACCGCATGCATTTTAATTGCTTGTAAAATTTATCAAAGGTCAAAATATCATGAGAATATCGGAAATTATAATATTTTTCCTACGATAATTTGTATTGACGATACTAATATTGGATGATCGGTTGCCGGCCAAGGAGTGCAAATGACAAATACCTCTTATCTTGTCCGATAAGAACTACACCAACACTTCATAAATAGTCTACAATCGACCGAGAGCAATAGTCTATCGAGATATTCCGGACAAATAAGTTCCCTTCACTTTAGAATAAATACGAATAAGTTTGAAAATTTAAAAATAGAAAACTCGTTCGAATTTTGAACAGCCTATTTGTTTTTAGAACGATATCGTTTGAAAAGATTTAAGGATCTTATCATAGGCTGTGTCATAGGCGTATCTTGGTTCTGAGTGCGATGTGTTTACAAGTGACACTAGAGAGAACTATTTAATAGTTTTGTGGATAACATTTCGTGATAGTTGTTTTTTTAAGTGAACTTTACAGTATTTTAAGTTATAATAAATATAAAATGACACCAAATCCAAAGAAAAAAGGCGTAAGTATAATTTTAGTCGTTTAAATATTTCTTGATTATTGGTAAATAGGTTAAATAGGTTCCTACCTATAATAATAAGCTTTCTTTATTACTTGCTTTTTCGATTAATTTTACCTATTTTAGTGGCAAAAACCCGGTATGATGATGATATTTTAACTGCTAAAGTGAATGAATTGTTTTAACTAGACTTACCTACCTATGCAATAGTAAGTAATATATTGCATGTAACAGTCTATTAAATGTAGCAGTCACAGTGATATTTTAAATGTAAAATCCTTGACATTTCTATTCATGCAATTTGTTTTGTGCAAAAAATACAATGTAGTAAAAGCTTCCGTTTTATAACAGTCCGTAGTACTTAGTGTGGTCGTGACAGAAACACTCGAGAAACTAATTTACAACTTTATCTATTTGGCATAAGGTTTATATTACAGTTGTATTTGTGAAATAGTTTATTTAAATGCATAGTGCAGGAAATAAGCTCATTCTATTTTACTAATCCTACTTATGTTATACATCGATTTTTCTTTTTATAATATTGTAATTATGTACATATACATACATAAAATATTATGCCAGCTACACTGCAATAATGTAAATTTTTTTGAAAGAAAGCTAGGTACTTATTGTGCGTAAAAAATATAAATATGAAAACTTTTTCTGTTTCGCTCACTCTTGAACTTTTGAACTATTTTACCTATCTGTCCCATAAATGATTATAATCAGACAAATCAAAATTAATCTAATATAGATTATTTTATGGCAACAGCTAAAACCGTACTATACTATTAACATGCTATTTTTAACGAAAGGAAAAGATAATGTCCGGGACGACACGCTAGAGTTCAATAAGCTATCTTACTGATATACAGTTTACTTAAAACGATGAGGGAAATCATAATGAGGAAACCCTCTTAGTCTAAATCAATCCTTCCATTCTGCTACCTCTTGTGTGTTCCTTAATCACCACGAATTTATTTTATTTACTTCCTTATTGTACCTATACGAGTATAATGGCAAACAGAAAATCACGTCTCTTAACATAGACAAGGATCATATCTACATAGTTTAAAAGCCATTTTCAATAACCTATATATTTTGGTATTGCAGAGATATTAGACATTTGGTACTTTCATACGACCACCGATTTTTAAGTTACTAGCCGTCCCGTAGGTTATTAAAGCTTGATTAGTTGGAGTATTAGAATACTATTCTCAGAGTCATCCAAAGTGCAATCAATTTAGGTTACGGCCTACGGATCCTCATACAGTTTAATTGGCACAATTGACGATATCCAACATGTCCATCAAGAGATGAAAGATAGATTACGTGATATCTATTGTTCGGTTACTTTCTTATAAAATCTTAGAAATAATAACAATAAAATAAATTCTAAATAAAGTTTTGTTTATAACATTAAATACACTATCATTTGTTTTATTTTAAGTAAAATTTCAAAATTATGTCGCTAACGATGATCTTCCATAAGGCTCGATATAAGGATTGATTTTATTTTTTATTTTTGAATAAAATAGTCTTATGAACATTTTTGCAATTCAATCGTACCTAAATGGATGTTAATTTTGAGGTCGGCATATTTCTTAATCACTTGTCAGATTGGAGGATTTTTTACAATCTGGTTTTCAAAATTTGAATAGGCCCAATGTATCTAATATTTTTAGTTTTTCAATAAATTATTCAAAAAATGTCGCTTTCCTTGACGAGGCATAGTGGTTCCGGGTAGTTGGATAATTTTTAAATCATGTTAAGATATAATTTGGATACCTACTAGATTTACTTTATGAATTTGCTGTAAAGGGTAAATGTTTAATTTTTTAATACTGTAATCCACGTTTACTTTCTTGATCGTAAAAATAAGTAGGTAATTTCAGCTCTAAAGTATTACTAATGGTCAAACGAGTGCTGAAATCTGTAGTATGTTTTAAACATTGTGTTTTTGGCAAAAAGCGAACCTTTGAATATTTAACATTTTTTCCTCAACTGGCCCCTTTACTTACTAGATAAAGATCTTTCACACACTTTTCCAAGAATTAGTCAACATATTTAGGTAAAAATGCCTAAATGATATCATTAATTTTGATTTTTGATTGATTGGTTATTGTGTGTGACTCAATTAAACTTAGTGAAGCTGATAAGATTCTAATCTATTATTTATGCCCAATTCGCGTTAGCAAATGATCCAATTTCGATATCTAGATTTTAGAAAAGAGAATGTCTTGTTTGCAATATGAATATTTTGTCCTTAATCTTCGTTTAGCTCCACTTTCCTCCTAACAAGATTTGATGCTTTGTTGCACTTAGCGCTTTTATTTTTGCAGCTAACCGCCAGTTCACACGTCTCCGTTTTACTGTTCCGTTTTATCGTTTACGTTTTTTTTTCATACATTTTTAATAGCCACCAGCAAGGAGTAATAGTGTTCTGTGGCCACCAGTCTAAAATATAAAACCTGCTAAAACCATAGACAAAATAGAACTCATACACAAACTTATACAAAATATAAATTTTCTTTTTCGTCTGTGCTAAAACTATACAATTTTCTAGTCCCAAGGATCAGCAAGCACAGAGCGTCGCGAGCACCTGTACAAAATCCTCGTGATCGGAGAGCTAGGGACGGGGAAGACGTCCATCATCAAGCGATATGTGCACCAGTTCTTCAGCCAGCACTACAGAGCGACGATCGGCGTGGACTTTGCACTCAAGGTCCTTAATTGGGACGCGAATACGATTATCCGGCTGCAGCTATGGGATATTGCAGGTAAGGAGGGCATTGTCTTTTATGATGCAATATCGTGTCTTTTACTATTCGATGTCGTGTGTGTGGTTTATGTTGCTCGTAGTAGGATTTCCACGATACGAATTTGCATTGAAAAAAATGATTAAAAAAGGTTACATATACTTATTTACTGGATTTTTTTTTCAGATGCCAAACTTTTTCATAAAAGAATCTGTTTTTCTTTTATAATTTTGTCAGAATGACATTGTAATTGCAATCTTGGCGGCAACATGGACGACTTGAGTCAAGTGTTCGCTCATATATTTTTGCTTGTGACTCTTGTGTTTACACTTATATTCCTTTTGCTACCTATTATGGTTCCTCAATAGTCGCTGGTCAAGTTATTTTTGTATAACGAGGTATGTTCCGTGCATCTGATAAAATAGGGTTTTTTTATGAATGTAGCAGGGTTCACCCCTACGTACCCCGTACATACGTTTCTGAAAGAATAGCTATTCTCAGGATGGCCTATTGTAAGAATAATGATAAATTTCTCATCATTTCATAGATAGGTAAGTTGTACTTTTATTACATTACATAAGGCAATGTGAACTCGCCCGTTTTCGACGCCAATCAGCGAGCGTTTATTTTTCTAGCTATTTGATCGACTCGGTGAACAGAACAGAGTATATAATAGTAAAGATGTGAATCATATCTTGGGTTCCAGGTCAAGAACGCTTCGGCAACATGACCCGGGTGTACTACAAGGAGGCGGTGGGAGCGTTCATAGTGTTCGACGTGTCGCGGGTGGCGACCTTCGACGCGGTCGTCAAGTGGAAGAACGACCTGGACGCGAAGGTCCAGCTGCCGGACGGTTCGCCCATACCTTGTATACTGCTGGCTAATAAGGTGAGGCATTATATTAATACAACAGGAAAATTACTCACGTAAAAATATTGTCGATTTAGATGTCGAAAATGTTTCGATTCTTCCGGAGAATCTTCATCTGGGTATGAGGATGGTCACTCCTCGCGAGCGCGTCTCACACTGACTTGTAAGGTGAGGTTATATAATACTAGCTGCGGCTCGCGGTTTCACCCTCGTAAGTCCCGTTCCCGCGGGAATACCGGGATAAAAAGTAGCCTATGTCACTCTCCATCCCTTCAACTTAAGTATTAAGTATTAAGTATGGATAGTATGGATGGATTGATCCTACCTTACCATTTGTTATTTATTTTCTTTTAAAATGTTATTATTTCCATCCCCAGTGCGATCAACAGAAGGAAGGCATTGTGAACTCTGCTGGCAAGATGGAGGAGTATTGCCGCGAGAAGGGATTCGCCGGCTGGTTCGAGACGTCGGCCAAGGAGAACATCAATATAGAGGAGGCGGCCAGGTCTCTAGTTAATAAGGTCAGTTGCACAAGTATAAATAAATAAATAAATATCCTTGGACATTCCACACAGCGTCATCTAGCCCCAAGCTAAGCAACTTAATGCTTGTGTTATGGTAACCAGATGACTGATATAATACTTAGTTACATATTTTTTTTGGAAATACATACATTATACATAGAAAACACCCAGATACAGAAAAAATATCTGCAGAACATACAAACATTTGTCCCGTAGCGGGGATCGAACCCGCAACCTCCGCGTCTCAGCCGGGCGTTCGCCCACTGCGCCACAGAGGTCATCTGGTTACCATAACACAAGCATTAACTTGTAGCTTGGGACTAGATGACGCTGTGTAAAAATGGCCAAGGATATTTATTTATTTTAACATTGAGTCCTGTGTGGCCGTTAAACTTTCTTCAAGGCTTTCTTATCTCGTGTTTACTCTACACTACGTCAGTTGTTTCATTATATGCGTGTGGATGATGTTGATAGAACGATGAGAGACCGCGTAATTTCAAGTTATAAATAGGAAGATGGATAGATAATACATTTATTCAGCACAAAATTAGAAAAACGAGGTGGGCTCAAGATTGTAATAAATAAGTAGATAAAATTTCTTATCTCTTTTACACCATATGGTTATTTGTGTTTTATGTTGTAGTTACCTACCTACATCAGTATCATGCTGTAGGTAGTTTTTTTTACAAAAGCATGTCTTTGGTCTAGATTTTGACTCTAAATCAGAAAACGCTCAATTATTAAAGCAACCCTTAGGACATTATAAAAATACGACAAAAAGGATCGAAACATTTTAAGAACATTTATCATTAACTCATACATTAAATCAAGACGTTAAACTACAAAAAAAACTGTCATGGAAACCGATTTAAAGAAACTGACCTTAAAATTATTATAAAAACCTTCAAAGTTACTAACTGAATTCCTACGAACCCGTTCCTATCTTCAATCTAAGGCTCTGTTCATACTGGTGTTGTATTCTATTAACTCGGATCTAGTTAATGTCATGATTTTACTTTAATGCAAATTATGAAATAAGAAAAGAAAAATTATGATTGAAAAATGACTTATTGCAACCAAAATGATTTATTGCACCTGAAAAACTACAGATAATAAAAAAACAATAAATACAAAAAATAAGCATACTTACCTAAAATAAATGTTTTTAATAAGTACCTATATAAATACTTCCATTTCCGAAATTAATTAGTACAAAATCACTGCCTCTACGACGGCGTAGCAGTTTGCTACGAGATGCTACGGAGATTTTGCAAAATATTTTTGTACTTTTAGCTGCAAATCCAAAATCGCGTAGCATTTTACGTGACAGGTTGCAAGCTGATCTCCATCTCTATAATTTCTGTGATTGTTTTCTTATTTGTTTAAATCAAGTACTTAATCAAATTGTTCAAATATTTTTGAAAAGCACATTTTAATGTTTCTAGAAAAGTTAAACTCTACAAGTCTACTACTTACTAGTTACTTAGTTATTCTAGTCCTTGATAATTTTCATTTTGAAGATGTAATAAAACAACTGATTAAATAAATAACAATACAAACAGCGTGGGCTTAGCTTTATAGCCATTAAGTTCTACCGAGACCCCATACTTTGACTGAGACCTTGTGGGAAGCTCCGCTTAGTAACTATACTCGTAAAATAGTCACATCTTCAATCTCCATGTATTTCTATATCTGTACTATCTATAACTATACTAATATTATGAAGAGGTAAAGTTTGTTTGTTTGTTTGACGGAGGTAATCTCCAAAACTACTCAGCCGACTATTGTTAGTCCCTACAGCTATGTTATGGTCTTTCTTGATCAGTTTTTCAAGCTGGTTTTACAAGGTTAAAACTAAACGATCCCCTACATAAATAATACAAATTATTATGTTAATTAGTTACCTGCCAGCTTCGGTTTTTATGGTTAAATTCATTAGTTACTAAGTGACGCAAAGTTGCGTAATATTTAACAAATAAAAAAGCCGCGTTGGTCAAGTGGATTAATACCTCGACTTTCAATCCGAAGGTCGTGGGATCGAATCCGGCCGTGCATCAATGAACTTTTCGTATCGAAAAATTTAAATGCGCTTTAACACGAGCTTTAAACGGTGAAGGAAAACATCGTGAGGAAACCAGTTAGCTTTCTAGCAGCGTCGATGGGCTTGCAACCTGTCACGTATGGAAAGTTAACTTCTGCAAAAAGTGGGCATGTACCGAATATAATATTTGGACATACCTCTGACTACCCCATTAGACATCTTCAAAGGATCTAAAGAATTACATATAAAGATCTCTAAGAAATGTTTACCGCTCCCTGGGATACAGTCGTGATCATATTTCATTTTTTCATTTCATTTCATTTCATTTATTATGAAAGGCATGACCTTTCATAATATTTGTTTAATATTCATTTCATTGTTAATTGAACTATTGTAAAAGCTCATTATTTAACTATTTTTTAATTAACCCATCAGTGGGTGTAGGTTAATGAATGAGATTTAATGTTTAGTCGTGTCAGTCAATTCGATAGACAATTAGTGGTGATTCAGAAGTCGCCAAACTAAAACTAAGCTTATCTGTTTTTCGGACGGACTATTCTGTTTTAAGTGGTATTTTTTTTTTTTTTTTATATATATTTATTTGCGTTCACCACAGACTTTATAGTCCGTGTTTTTATTATCTAGAATATTTATTAAAAAGATCTACTTAACTATTTAGTAATGTTGACATTTAGCTACATAACAAACTTTTGGAAACAATTTTTACTTATTTAGAAAAGTGGTATTTAGGACCTTTATAACTTCACCGGACTTGAGTAAGCTTATCTGTTAAAGATATCATCCTTTTTATTTAGATCGTTATGAAAGGAACGGCAATATCTTTAATTAATTTAGTTTTAGCGACATATGAACAGCTACCAATAATTATGACTTAAATAACTGAAATAAAAGTGTTCGTTAACACAAATGTATCTCGAAATGGTCATGTTAAACCCTTTACTTTATTTTACAATATTTAACATATTTTCTATCTCTTTTCAGATTCTTCTAAACGACAAACTACTTCACAGTAGTGACAAGGACGGCGATAAATTCGCGCTCGAGCACAAGATTGCCAACGGCGAAAACAGTAGGGATTCCAGCAAGTCCTGCAATTGCTGACCAATCAAAACTCTCCGTTACGGACCAATCAGAACGCGTTATTTCAAAATCGGAACACGAGTGTGATTCAGATTTGCACTAAACTACGGTTTAAGTTCTTTGCTTACTAAATTAGTGAGTAAAGTTACTAAGTTTGTTGAACATTACAAGCTCTAAACTAAATAAATTAAACTACCTACTAACAGATAAGTTTCAAGAAATAGAGAAATTTCATTTTAATATACCAAATTCTTTCAATTTTGGAAAAAATTGCTAATTTTTGAAATATAAGTCCTAATTTTTGGTGCATTTAATTATTATTTCACTTTTGGTGTTTGACTGGTTTGATTTAACTTTTTCGTATTCATTTTAGAATTTATGCAATTAACATAATTAAAAAATCCACACTCGCGTTCAAAAACTCAATGAACAATCATTTTAACCTAATTTTAAGTTGTTGAAAATCCATCGAACAATATTTATCCTAAGATATTTAGTACATTCTGTATAAAAAGCGAAGTGCCTATATTTTGATCGAATTTACACTACATATAAGTTATTCTGATGCATAGCCATATTCACAAACAAGCATAACGTAAAACCGTTATACATTTCATCTGGGAAATGTTTACGGGGTTAAAAAAGGTTCTGAAATTCAACACGACATTTAATAGCTCAGTGCAATCATCTTCTTCTTCGCTTCCTCATTGTTTAATAGAGTCATTTAACCGACGGATTTCTCTGTCATATAAAACGATTTCGGAAAAAAAAACCACCCACGATGATACAACCGATCATGTACCTACACATCATCATTCATTTAAAATAAAATATTATACGTAGGTTTAACACTAAAAAATTAAAAAAAACTAACTGATATCATCTTTAGAATATATATTTTTATAGTGTTATACCACACTTGGTGGCCGAGTGGTTAAGGCAAGTCCTGCTTAAGGACGATCTCTTGTATCTCGCGGGTTCGAATCCCGTCTAAGCCCCAAACTTTTAGTAAGATTTTTCATTTATAAATGATATCATCTTGTTTGTGAATAAGGTTAAGAATAGTGTAGTTTCACTTAGCGAGTTGATGTGCCATTTACGGCAGAAGTCATATTGATTCATGTACCTAATAATATACCTAATAGTATGATTTACAAATTATTATTGTAATAAGTATTGTCTACTTATTGTGAGTGTTTGAGGTGTTATTGTAAAATAAATATTTAGTGCCAATTTGTGTTTTATTATAGAACTAAAATAAATAAATTTATTGAATTATTTAGCTTAGGACTAGATGACGCTGTGTGAAATGTCCAAGGATATTTATTATTATTAACTAACATAAAGGCTTTCCATGCAAGGGATCTGTACAAAATGTAGCCTAGGTCCTTCCTCAAGGTGTCAATACTAATATTATAAAGAGGTTGGCTTGTTTGTTTGTTTGTCGGAGGTATCTCCGAAACTAATCAGCCGATTAAAAAAAATCTTTCACTAGACTATTTTTATCCCGTAGTTTCATTAGCACAACCGTGCGAAGCCGGGACATTGGAACACAAAGGTACTTTAAAATAACAATGTAGGAAGTTGTTTTCACTTTAAAAGTTTAGCTTACATTTGGCCCACATTACCATATCTAAAATTACCATATCACACGGTCTATAAAAACAACCACCCACGGAAAAAAAACTAGTTTTTGAAAAAGATTGCACAACTATTACTCATCTACTGACGTAAAGACAGAGGTTATTGCACTGTAATAGAATATGTCTAAACCAAGTATTGATGGCCCACGGTATTATGTAGTTCCAAGGTCAGGTATGCGAAAAGGATTTGTTACGTTCAGAGGCGTAGGCTGAGTGCTCAGAGCAATTATCGCTGAGTGTGTGTTTTGGCTTCCGATCTGTTGCCGGGTCGATTCCTACCGTTTAATTTACCTTGTTTGTCAAGAGGGTTTGATTTTTATCGTACCTGATTAAAAGTGCAAGCTGATGTTTGTAAAGTTTTTTTAAATGCAAACGCGATGATGATAATGATGATTTGTTATTTGATTAACTGCCAGTCTCAATCTCCTGTTTTACTTGTGATATTGCTACAACTACGTTTGCTACGTTTCTCTCTCACTTCCTTTGTTACTTTTTGAAATCCTTATTATTCAATAACTTACTGCCTTATTTATGCATAGAAAATTATTCTATAAAATCCTTTCAACTTTATGATATTTATTTACATACAGATGATCTAGTTTTTATTGTTTTGTTTTCTAAATGGATTCAAATAATCTCATATCAATTCCATATGCGTTAATTTAGTCGATTTAGCTGTAAATTTCATAATTTAAATCATAATAGTGAAAAACATCTAGAAAATGTCAAATGACATTTTATAAATATTAATGCTTGTTTGGCTTTTATCTATCTATATAGCAATTTTAACACATTTATTGGTAAGTTAACCAATTTATCGAGATAATCGCAATATAACCTTAATAAAAATGTGCTGCTAAAAAAGCTTAAGATAATTTTAAGCAATCTAAAGTAAGTTTTTTGAGATGAACCACGGAAATAAATGGTGGACCACGGGCATGGAGCGACATTTCGTATTGAAAAATATTTGTTGGTTGTTTCTGATATGACATGGTCCACAGATATGATCAAGTTGGTCTAGTTAGTTTTAATAAGTGAATCAACAAGGATTTATACTTCCTCTGAGAAGGATACCTAAGTATTCAAATGCAGACTCAGACAAACATCTCTAGACACACACAAATGTAGGTAAAGCTAGCATTATTTAAATAACGATAGTGGTGTCTTTCACAATATTTATTGTACCTATTCCATTATGATCTCATTTTAACATTCTGTTTAGTCTGTGTTAATAAATTGTGTGATTGTGTTGTGTTTATAAAATGGAAAACAATGAGGTAAGTTTCTTATTTGCAGGTGTTTTATGGAAGTTCATAGGGTATGAGCGCTGATCAAAGGATCTAAAGAATTATATAAAGATCTGAAATAAATGTTTACCACTCCTCGAGATACAGTCGTTATCAATATTTTTCCTATATACTTACCTACCTATATGAATAGATTTTTAAAGTTTATGCTACCTATTTAATCTACCTACGACTTACTTAAATCGGACCAACACAATTCATGTTGAGCCGTTGTTACCGCTCAAAACCAAAATGATATCGGAAAAATATGCGCATAAATGTTCTAAAAATGTCGTTGGTTAATTGCTTTCTGTTCTCGGATATTTTTAAACTGGTTAAACCTGAACCACTACTATTAATGCAACACTTTGAACTGTACCAAATTGTATTAAAATAGATACTGTATAAAATTACTAAATTGTATTGGAGAATTTAAAAGATACAAAAAATATCCATTCTTATTCTAATTAGGTTTATTTATGAACACTAAAATCTCAAAATAGATCCAAAACAGGCATTTCTTTATAATATGATCCAACTAAATACTTTCGAACTAATTCCACACCGAATTTTTTAACATATTTCTACGAAATCAAGTGTCTATAAACTTAGCTGCACCTTCCAATAGCAAACGATCAAATATTTTATTTATATACGACCCATTATAAAATTCATATTTTGCTTCCATTTGAATAAATAAAGATAGATAAATGTTGATGATATGAAATGCCAAACTTAATCCTGCGTTAGTTTTAATTTTACACATATTAATCCTAAAAATAATGGTTATACTTATCTTTGACGTCATCTTTTACAAATATTAAGAATATAATAACTAAGAGTTAACTTTGTAGGCAGTATAGCATAGTAACGATTTTTCAAAGAATATATAAGCAGTACCTACGTCATCATCAGCCAATTTTAACCCACAACTGGGCATAGGCTTTCCTTCGTGATTGCCATTTGCCTCAAAAAGCGCAATGTAGGTATATTTAATGTATATTTCAAGCAGCGCATAAATCTAATACAACCATTAAACTATATTTATTAATTATTTATCTGTTGTAGAAAACAAAAGCGAAAGATGAAATAACGATCACCATACAAGGGCTGAATGTATGGATTCCTGAAGAGAAAGCCTGGTGGAGAAAGAAGCCAACTAAAGAAAAAACAGTTATTTTAAACAATGGTGAGTGGTGAGTGGGTAGTTTATGAAAACAGTGACGTCAATTGGCCAGTAGCTCAATTGATTAGCGTTAGGTCATGTTGAAGGGCCAGAAAATATTTTCAGAAAACACGATAAATAATTCAAACTAAATCTTTAAAAAGTTTCAGGGATAATAAAACAAGGTGAATTCACTGCTGTGCTCGGTCCGAGGTAAGTTATAAAGAAATCACATTATGCTAATTAATATTTTATTTTCATAATAAGTACTTAATTTTAATTTATGCTTATGAGGTTTCCAACCAAATGGTCAAATAAACACGAGGAAAGTATGATGCAAAGCTATGGGCATTCTAATACAAACACTATTTACAATTTCTTTGTAATCCTTTAAACATACACTATAGTCAATCTTCATGAAACAGACACACAGAAATTTTTTACTGTAAGGGGGTACGTACCTACAGTAATAATTTCGTAAAGTTCAAACTCTTGTATTACAGCGGTGCCGGTAAAACGACATTTCTGGTATCATTAGCTGGCAAATGTACCCTGCCATGCGAGGGTACGGTGCTGCTGAACGGTACAAATGTCAGGGACTTGAAGGCGGTGGAAATAGTGCCCCAGTTCGAAGTGTTCCTTGATGGACTGACGGTCATGGAGCATTTGGTATTCATGGTGAGTGGGCAGTTCTTGGAAAATGTCTTGTAGTGTGGTACTGGTTTATTTTTGACGATTTCCGGTTTATCGGTATAGCACAGTTATAGGTACAGTGTTACGTAAAGTGCACTTCTAAAACTTGTTTTGTATGCTAAGTACTCGATTACTGCTGTCATGAAAGTATAATGGAGACTAAAATAACTCAGACAATAAACATTTTTTTAATAAATCAGGATGTCCCAAAGCTTTTAGCTTATCGGGTAATAAAAGTGTGTTCCAGACAGAAATGAAGCTGGGAAGCAGTTCCAGCCCCCTGAACCAGTCCATCCTGCGTTTATTGCTGCAGGAACTGAAGTTGGAGACTCTAGCTGAGTCAAGGATATGCGAGCTGTCAGGTGGAGAACGACGGCTGCTGTCCTTGGCTACATGTGTAAGGCTTGGTTGATAGAATAACAATTATACAGAACAAAACTGTGATTATTGAATGAACAAGATTTACAAGAAAAATATGTACCTATAAAAGTATAAAAAGATCAGATCTACCAAATTACAAAATGCACATTGCATTTTACATTGCACATCGCCTCGTACATCGCCTGAGTGTGCTTGTAATCCTGATAGTTGTGGCGGTAATAAATAAGTTTTAATTGTGTTGTTCTTGGTTAAATGGAGAAACAAAGAATGAACAAATTTCACTTCTATTTTTTTTTATTTCAGCTACTATCAAGTCCTCAAATCCTGGTGAGTGACGAGCCCACAACTGGCCTAGACAGCTACAACGCGCTCCTAGTCATACAAACTTTGAAGAAACTTTCAAAATCTGGCAAAACCGTCATCTGCTCCATCCATCAGCCATCCTGTAATATCTTCAAAGAATTTGATACTTTGATGCTCATGGCAGAAGGGAAAATGGTCTTTCATGGTACTTTAGAAGAATGCAAAGCTGTTTTTGAAAGGTAAACTTTTTAAGTAAGCTTGCTTAGTTAGTAACCGCGCTATTCAATTTTAAGTGTTTTTTTTCTTGTTACTTATGCTAATAAAAAGAGAGGCGAGAAACAAAAATACTAGTAGTAACTGTGCTATTTATATTAATACAAGATTTATTTTTTCTTTGGAAATTCAATGCTGACTTAAAATAAAAAGCTGATCTTAAATCAAACAAATGAATATCAATGCTAAAAAATTTTTGTAGAACACGCACTTTAAATGTAAATTTTGTCAAAAACAACTGTTAACATTACTTTTTGGTGAACAGTCTCGAGCCTCATTTAATATTTACATTTAAATCTTTCTAATTTTCATAAATTATCCTTATCAGATTAAATGATCTTTATCTCACGCCCACTTTAAAAATGCTAAAGATTAGCTAACTAGTTTTACGATGAGGTATTCATAGGTTAGTTTAAATTAATTACCCGAGGCGTCTCCAATGGCCCACGGTTAATGGTTCAAGAGTTACTCAATAAATAATAAATCAAAATTTCGGAACATTGGTTTAAATGCTTCTGTGAGATACATAACTTTAACGTTTATTCAACAGTAACGATGGTTGAACGATATATTTTTATTAGATACCTATCTTACTATTAGTTAGTTACGGCTTCGGCGGATTAACTTTTAAGTAAGATGTTTAATTTATGATGATTAGTCTTTCTATCTAAATACATACTTAGATGATTTAAACAGCGCCAGTTTAAAAGCACTACGTTCATGACTTGTAAGGCCTATTCGGGAGCGATACGCCGATACGATGATTTTATAGGGTCATTATTAATATTATAACCTATGAATTATTTTCAGCATAGGTCTCCACTGCCCAATCAACTACAATCCGGCCGAGTTCTACATCCGTGCCGTGTCGAACTCAAGTCAGAACTACGTTAAAGTCATGGAAAAGTACCGCGACCTTTCGCTCAAGTGCCCACGAACTAGTTTGGACTCAAGTTTGGGACACCAGCTGTGAGTAAGAAATATGTTGTGATTCTATCTATTTACGAGTTACATAAACCAGATGATAGAACATACAGGAAATTACCGTTTTAGGTTGAAATTGGATCTTTTAATACTGTAGGTCGACTATTAAAACTTTTAAAACGAATCTGGTTGTGAACATTATACTCATGGACACTAAAAATGGGGTATTTACCATGATTCGCGGTTTAACTTGAGTCTCGATATTTGCCACAGTTGTATAATTCTGTAGAAAATACAATCTAGCAAAGCCTCTTTCATAAAGTTGCCTTTAAGCCTCAGATTTCTGCTAACTCTCTACATTTCTTCATGATTAATGTTTCTAGAAGAATATAGTAAAATTGGTATGTTTTATTTATCTTTTTCCTCGGCCGACTCTACATCTTAGCGTTGAGATCGAATGGCGCAGATAAGACATAATCTTTCGAAAGGTGGACAGCATGACTGGATTGATATGTTAATTGGTTAATTGGACTTCAAGCGCACCACGAGATTGATTTTGGTTGAGAAAATATTGTTAAATTAAATTTTGACAAGTTTGTGAACTTAAAAACTTTGATATAGGTAAAAAACATAATGTATGTAGGTAAATAGTAATTTTGTAATTAATTAAGTAACTAACTTAATAAAAAACTTAGTATAAGCACCTATAACTTCGACATGTTTGCTTTGACTTTGACAAGATGATATTGTAGGTACTCTACTATTAATAATACCTACATTATTTGTACATATTAGAACAAACTTTAATAATATTTAACTAACATTTCATTTCAGAACACAAAGGAACTGGTTCAAGCAAGTTCATCTATTACTTTGGAGACAGTCTCTTACTTTCAAAAGAAATGTTAAAAGCCACATAGCTCAGTTAATAATTTCTGTGGTAAGCATCATTCTTTTACCGTCGTTCATTTTGATGATCATAATAACGGTATTTCTAAACATTCTAAAATTCAGAAAAAGTGAGTGATGATAATGTGGTGTCAAAAGTATAAAGTATTGCCTAAGGGCCTAAGAGCGTGTAAGCTATCTTGACCAACTCAAACATTAGATCGTGCAACGCAGAGTTGTCATTTTTGACGCACACTTCAATAATACTATAATTTTTGTAAAAGTGTGCGTGAGCTCGTGTCTAGAACGAATGGTATGAATGGTTTTGATACTTTATCTTATAAGTAATATATAATATGTAAGATCTGTGCTTAGAGAATTTAGCCAAGTGGTTTAGTACTTATCTCTATTTTTGATCAGGTATCAATAAGACCCTCGAGATCCTGCCGAAACAAATGTTTCTTTTAATTTATTTCTTGCGACTCTGTTAAGCATGTAATGTAAACATCTGCACAATGACATGTGAACGAACATAAGTAATAAATATGTATTTGGAGTCCAAATACTCCAAATTTTGGACATACCTAAGTAGGGTAGTTTTGACTACCCCTTAGACATTTGTTAAAAGTTTTGATAAAATTTAGCCATACAGTCGCTCATATTAAATTTCGTTTTGTTATATTTTGATTTTTTTGTATTTTTACACTTATACGTTTAGGTTGTTTGTTTCAACATCTTTCTTCTGCTCTTATCCCATACTAGGTGGGGTGGGCCCAACATGCTTAATCTTCCATTCATCTCTATCATTCGTAGTTGGTGAAGTTCACTCCTCTCACATTCATATCCTCTTTCACACAATCCATCCAGTTTTCCCTCGGCCTTCTTCTACTTGTATATCCATTATTGTCCATCCACATTTCACACTCATACTCATAACTTTCTTAGTGATATGACTTTCATCCGTCCTGAGGTCACGTAGACCATGCCATACTAAGCTATAGGCTAAAATTAGTAGTTAGTAGTTTAGGCATGCAAAATGGTCCTATCTCAGCATAATGCGGAAGCGTTCGTGGCGAAGCTTGCTAAGGCGTTCTTGATAGATCGTCGAAGTTAAGCAACGCTCTGCGCGGTCATTTCTTGGATGGGTGACCGCAAGTGGCAATATTATCTGAGCGCTTCCGTGCTTCGGAGGGCACGTTAAATTGTCGGTTCCGACTTTTAAAAAAGTCGTTAAGCCATGACGGAGGCCTTTAGGCGGCCTAAAAACTCCGTCACCAGAGTTGGCCACTTGCTCATACGAAAGAAGGGGAAGCATAATGCGGTTTATTGCGGGGGCAATACGCCGCGCTGGTGTTCTGATAGAACCGTTTTTGGAAATGCGGACATTGAAATCTTAGTTACAATCCTAAAGTCCAACAACAAACACTTAAATAAAAGGCAACCTACCAACATAATAAAGAGAAAAAAAAGAAAATATTATTCTATGCAATCCAAAATAAGTAATCAATAAAAACAATAATTTGAAGTGTTTAGTTTATATTAAAGAAGAATAAAAAAATAATTATGGAACAATTATAGTTTTTTTTCTTACAAACTAAAAATTGACTATTATATTCAGTCTCAAATTACAAAATACTTCAAATAAAAAAAATTATAGACATTTGTTGCAAACATCTTTTTTGTTCACCACACACAGACTTTTTGCATTTTGTACAGGTCATCATAGACATTCTTTTATTTTTGGTGGTACATAGCCTACAGTAACGGCGAACTTTAGCCGGAGTTTACTCTTCAGCTTCTTAAGAAGCTTCTTCAATAGCCCGTGGCAGGATGTTCTCAATATTTTCTCTCAAACACTTTGATAAAGTAGGGATTCCCAATCTAGATCTCATCCATGGTGTACACAGTTAAATACTTCGTTTTTCCATATAATATTCTCTTCGGTTTAAGGGTTTTCTTGTTTAGATAAAACATTGTGTGTGTAATTACTTTCAAGTGGTGAGGTGTCGTCAGGAGGTGTTGAGGTGTCATCAAGAGATGTAGAGGCGTCATCCGGAGGTGTTGAGGTGTCGTCAGGAGGTGTTGAGGTGTTCAAGCTTTCATCAATGGCATCTTTTATGTACCTATTCGTCGTCAGTATCACATTGAACAAGTATCGTCTTCACTTACGTGATCCTCCATTTCGCTGTCACTGCTATCATCTGGACCTTTCATCTTCTTGACTCAAAAAGGAATATTATTTCTCTTTCGTCCATAATTTCTTCTGCTTCCTATGAAGTAAAGATGTTTCAAAAACAAAAAAAATTTCTTATAACAATAACCTAATTGTATACCTACATACTTTGTTTATGTGTAAATAAAGAAAAAGTAACAGAAACGTAATCACACACAAATACATAAAAGTTTCACAGAAGATAAACATGCGCCTCTCGAGCGCAACGTATGGTCATAGCAACCAAACTACGGTACTTACCGAATAGCAGCAGTCGTCCTTCGGCGGTGTTGACTGAGACGACTGAGTTGGCTTGAAAGCACACGCGTGTACACGCGTTGGATGAAACAAAACAGCGCTATATTCGTTTCGCAGGTGCCTCTGGGGCGCACGTTATCTTTTCACACACATACACATCAGTCATACACATTTCAGTAGCATACACTCTCCTATCATCAGTCTACTTCATTGCCCAACATTCTGATCCATAGAACGCGACAGGTTATGGTCTTATAAATTTTCCCTTTAGATTTAAGGGGCATTCGGGGGTCACACGTCCCTGAGGTCTGTCGCCACTTTACCTATCCCACATTCAAAAGTTTTGAAATTTCATACAATATGTATGGAGAAAAAAAAGTCAAAATTAAGTAAAAAATAGAACCTCAATTCATTAACATTATTATGCCCTACATGAATCTGAAAACTAAATTTTTCCAAGTCTTATAGTTTCTGAGATACAGTGGTGGGCAAAACGAGGGGGCAGATGGGGGCAAAACTAAAAACTTTTTTTTACTAATGCAAGCCTCCTCAATACAAATCCGTTTGAAAATATTACAAATTCTTTCAAATTTTTTATTTTGCCCTTAAAAAGTTTCGAAATTTCATACAAAATGTATGGAGAATAAAAAAAAGTCAAAATTAAAAAAAAAAAAGTACCACGTTTTATCAACTTTGTAATGCCTTACCTGAATCTGAAAACTAAAATTTTCCAAGTCTCCTAGTTTCCGAGATACGCGTGGCGGCAAAATGAGGGAGGCAAATGGGGGCAAATCTGAAAACTTTTTTTTTCATCCCAAAATCTCCTCTATACAAATCCGTTTAAAGCAATCAAAAATGTTACGTAGTTTCCGAGATCCATCAATGGGGCAAAAAAGGGGCAAAACAGGGGCAAAACACAAATATGATTTTTACTCCCCAGGACCTCCTCTATACGAATCTGTAAAAAAATATTTGCAGGTCTTGTAGTTTTTGAGATACACCAGGGGTGGGCAAAAAGGGGGCAAAAAATGGATAAAGTCGGATTTTTCCTTAACTCGCCAAACTACCCTCTATACGAATCTGTTAAAAAAATATTTGCAGGTCTTGTAGTTTTTGAGATACACCAGGGGTGGGCAAAAAGGGGGCAAAAAATGGGTAAAGTCGGATTTTTCCTTAACTCGCCAAACTACCCTCTATACGAATCTGTTAAAAAAATAAACCTTCCCATCCACCATCATAGAAAACAATTTATTACGCCAATGAGTGAGTGAGTGAGTGAGTGGTAATGCAGCATTGCAGTACGTCCCGGCTTCACTAATGAAACTACCGGAATAAAATATAGCCTACTAGCTACGCCCCGCGGTTTCACCCGCGTAAGTCCCGTTCCCGCGGGAATATCGGGATAAAAATGTCCCTGTCACTCTCCATCCCTTCAACTACCACCACACAAAAAATCACGTCAATTCGTCGCCCCGTTTTGCCGTGAAAGACGGACAAACAAACAGACACACAGACAGACACACACACACACTTTTCCTTTTATTATATTAGTAGGGATAACCATCCCGACAGTCCATTCTACACATCGGTGAAAGAATTTTTCAAATCGGATGACTAGTTAGTCGGAGATTACCTCCGTCAAACAAAAAAACAAACAAACAAATTTTACCTCTTTATAATATATATATATATGGTACAAGTATCAATTCTAGTGTATCGCGCTTTGAGTTTTCTACGCTATCGATTTTGTTTGACAAGGCGGCGGAAAAAAGTGATACGTCCTCTCGCTGGGAGGACCCGGGATCGACTAATCGGAAGACGATCGCGCGGCCGGATATATAGTGGTTATAAAATAATCCTGTAAATTACTGGGTGCTCGAAATTGATTGAAAAAAAAACTGTACGTTTAGAAATACCTATATTTTCATCAAATGAATAAAACTCTTGTGTTTTTCTTCAAATACTAGTAAAAAATATGTGTTAAAGTGAAACGATTTTGTACTTTTTAAATATTGTTTTCATTACCTTTAGAGGCTATTTTTTTATTGTTTTGAGCTGTAGTGTATTATGAGAATATATTTTCAGGTCCACAAACGCTTAAAATAAAACATTTTCTCACATTACAATAGTGATATCCCTTCTGAAAGACAGCTCTGACGCTCATTTTCGTAAAACGCTATGACGGGATTGACTTCTCCTTCAAAAACTATAATCAAATATTATGTTTTCTCTCTGCAGTGTATTATAATAAAGATTAATCTTTCTAAAACCGTAAAATTCTTTAAATAATCTGATCACATTATTGAGTTAGGGCTCTCGAAATACTGCTCAAATAAGCTAATGACGACTACACCCCCTTACTTACTTGTGTTTCAATAAATTTCGTCCGAATACCGAAACGCTTCTCAATGTAAGTTGTGCTTACATTATTTGAAGTTTGTCTGGGATAGACATGACGATAAGACAAATAAAATACGATACATATTCTAATATTATAAAGAGTTAATGTTGGTTTGTTTGTTTGTATGACGGAGGTAGTTTTTGAAACTACTCAGCTGATTTTCGAAATTCTTTCACCGGTGATGTGTAGAATGGACTGTCGAGATGGTTATAGGCTGTTTATCCTGGTAGCTGCATTAGTACACCCGTGCAAAGCCGGGACATGCAGTCAAATATTGTTTCAATTTGTATCAAGAATTTTGCATCATGTACCCTTAATTCCAGATGGTAACAGCCTTAGTAATCGGGACTTGCTACATCGGTGTCACAGGCACCACACAGCGAGGGATCCAGGACATCCGAGGGTTCCTCTGGCTAATCACCAGCGAAATCTGCTTCTGTCTGTCCTACAACGCACTATACGTCTTCGAGAATGAAATGCCACTCTTTAGACGGGAAGTGGGCGTTTATAAATGCTCTGCGTATTTCGTGGCGAGGTTCTTGAGTTTTGTAAGTGGGTTTTGTATGATGTTTATTTATATTATCTGGAAGAGATCCTTTTTGTATGTTTTTGTCCAACTAGTCTAAAGCAGAACGTAAATTTTATTAATCTGCGCACTTTAGGCAAGTCAGTAGCTTTTGCATGGCAGGTAAATTACTCATCCCTACACTTTTATTCTTGATCCAAAAACCCAGTGTGTGGATCCAATCTAGATGACGCTGTGTAAAATGTCCAAGGATATTTATTATATTCATGATTATTATTAATCACTACCTATACAAATGTTCGACTAAAGTTTCAATAAATGTCCCTACATGAAATTTACAAGAACTAGAGAAGTTTTTTACGATGTGACAAAAACACAAGAATTTGGAAACTGTTATTTATATAATACGAAGACACTTCAACAGATACCGCGCTGCATTATCTGGTCAGTGACTCTGGTGACACTGGCCACGATGGCGGTGGACTTGCCGAACCACGTAATAACCACGATGGAGTTCATCGTAGCCTTGTTCGTGGCCAGCATCGGGGCTTTTGCGTATGGTAAATTAGACTTTAAAGACTGTGACGAACCAAAACTAGTGGAAGACGTGCGTCTTCAGACGATTTTAAATTGGTGTTATTTTAGCACCAACACGATTTTAAATTGGTGCCAAAATAACACCAATTTAAAATCATCTGAAGACTTCTTGCAAAATGTATCTATTGAACTTTGTTGCAACTTATTAAATTGTGCTATGTTTTTAAAATTGTCTGATACTTCATCTTACAAAAAATCATCCAAAACCTGTACCCATATTTAATTCGCTTCTGTCTAATCTATTTCTATCATCACTTTTCCCATAATTGTTTTAGTGCTTTTACCAACAATTTGAGTTAGCGACATCAAATGTCACATGATAAATATTTTCTGTCTCTATAGAGATGATGAAAAACGATTGTGAGATGCTAGTGGGGCAATGATGATTTCTATTATTTCCCCAGGTCTAGGTATGGCAGCACTCTTCACCTCCACCGGTATAATGGGGGACGTGATGCCGTGCACCGACTTGCCCCTGTTCCTCATGTCTGGTGCCTTCCTCCGGATATCCTCGTTGCCGATCTGGTTGTACCCGGTTAAGTTCCTCTCACACTTCTACTACGCTATGGACGCAATCAGCAATATTTATTGGAGGCAGATTAGCGAAATTGGTGAGTTGAAACTTAGATGCCTTATTGTAAATTGAACCCTGAGAAAAGTAGTTCTTCAAATAAGGTACCTAATAAGGTTTTTAAAGTAGGCTTTCCTACACCAACCTTTTTTAATTTTTATTTCGCAAGGTAATCTCTTAGGTTAAGGGTTGGAAGAATAATAGAAATATTCGACTTTTAAACACTGCCCAGCATCAAATACTTACATTAAAGAGTTGGTCAGGAAGTAGTTTCTTATAAGTTTTTACAGCCCTTGTCAAATCTATACCTACCCGTAGTTAAAATACCATTAACTAATCCTATGATTATCACAATCGTGTTGATAGTTAAATTTTATTGGCCCCATTCATCTTGTGAACTCTTAGAAAACATATTAGAATACAAATTCAATAAATCTATTGTAATGTTGAGTGTGTCCATGCTCTACAAATTAAGCCACTAAATCTATAATTTATTATTTTGAAGACAGTAGGCGCTAACCAATAAAATATAAACATTCAATCATTTGCTGTCGTATTATGATATCGAATTATAATAATATATTTGATCGTTATTTAAATTTCATTGGTAACAATTGAATATTTATGTGTTTCTGCCGCTGCAGAACTTTCTAGAATTGATTAAAACGTGATGAATTATTAAAATATTTATAGTGTTGACTACTCGTAATTCCATTTATCGTTATTTAGGTACTAGATTTATTGAAGTAACAAATAAATATCATGCCTCTAAAGAAATACAGGTTTACAGTCTGGATTTAATGACTAAGAATTGGTGATTTGCTTAGATTATGTAAATACCTATGTGTGTGTAGTTTATTTCATGTTTTATTTTAGATTGTCCATGGAACTCAACATCGTCCTGTATCAAGGATGGAGCTTCAGTGCTGATGGAGACAGGGTACTCAGAAGACTTTATATTCCAAGATAGCCTGGGAATTCTCGGAGTTACAATATTTTGGGGACTGTTAGGGTATTGTGGGCTGAAAAGGGAGGAAAAGAAGGGGTATGCTTATTGATAGTCACATTATATTTTACAAAATTGACTTTGCAATGTGTTTACAATGTTTAAAGAATCTAGTCTATTATAGATTATATTATTACCTATATTTAATGTTAATTTGTAAGTGAAGTAAATAAATAATTTTCATACAAGTTCTGCCATGAGTAGTTGAAATACCTACTAACATCAATAGCTACCTACATCAGCAACACGAATTTATACCAATAGAATATCATTTGTTTAGAAAATACTTACTATTTAAGAAAGTTAAAGAAAGTTGTTATAAATTATTATTTTATTCTATTTATTATTTTATTCTAATTATTGTTTTATTTTATTCAGCTACAACAATTAAATTTAAAATCTATATTAAAGATTTGTTTAGGTACTCTAGATCTAGATGAAGATTCTAGATGAACCTTAATCATTCTACTGTTAACTAGTAAATAGTAACTTTGCCTAAATTCGTCATCTACCTAACAAGCACATCACACGACGCACAATAATAAATTAAAAACATAAGCTTGTACTATGCACTTAGATATAATTCGATTTTAAAATAGATCCCTATTTAAATTAATTTGTTACAAGGCTCATTATTCTCTGACATCTAATTATAGAAAAAACTGACCTACGAAGTCGCCTACACGGCTATTTAAAACATTTTTGTGGTTTTACTTTTAGAGATCCGCAATAGAGCTAAAGTTTATCTCATAGAGTTTTCTGATATGATATTTCATTTTAGATTCTGACTTCTATAAAGGTCTCAAAAAAATTGTGTTTAATTAATCTGTTGTGTTAGAAACTTATTAGTTGTAAAACTTTATCAATTGCCTAACAATGATAGCATTTTGTCTGCAGTAGGTAGGTAGGTACATACGCTTATACGTATACACTTTCTTGTAATACGTACCTATTACCAATAATGGACCAGGATCACCATAAGACATCATTATTCAAATGGTCGCTACACAAAGATGCGGAACCCTACCAATAAAAATGTATCACACTTTAGACAGATTCTAAGCAATTACTCACACCAGCCATCTACACCATACTATCTGAATGATGGATAGCTTTGGATGATGTGCCCACGGGGTAAGTCCATAAATTTGGGTTCGTGGGATGTGACGGACTTGTTTTTGCGTCCGTAAACTACGTTAAAGTGGTAAATATTCGACGGAGTACAAGGTGAAATAGGTAGAATCAATACTCAATGTGTAGGTTATCAGGTAGAACTCAGTACCTACGTAGATATTTTCAAAGGATCCATGCTAGGTATCAGAGATGAAATAGTTACTTCGATAATTAAAAATAAATTGTATACCTAGTTGTTTAATGTTTTGGTGTCATATGCGACTGTGTGAATTTCGGGAAACTCATAAATCCACGTTCCATGGTCATATTACCTCTCTTCAAAAGTAAACAAGCATTTTTTTTGTTAGATTTATTGTATAAAGTAACTTATGGAAATGATTCCAGCTATATTTGGTTACCGTTTTTTACAAGACAACTATTAAATACCAAGTTTTAGAACAATGGATGGATGAGTAGCTTTAAGTTAAATGCCACATTTGTCCGCACAGCTTCGCATGGAAATTTATTTAACAAAAATTTATGTGGGAGGTTTAGAGCATTAAAGTTAGATAAAAAAACTATCAGCGAAGGTTTTGAAAAACGTTTAAGATTTTTTTTTTATTTCATAAGTTGAGTAGGTACTCTGTAGAGTACGTCTATCATAATCCAAATGTATGATGATCCGAAATTACAATACACATTAAAATAAATCAGTCAAGTCATGTTTACTTATCTATTATACTCGTATAGCATATCAGAAGGAAATAAATATACCAACTTACCTCCTTAAAATAAACAAAAAGTGTAGTGTAAAACCTAATCATACAATTATTTACAAAAACCTAATTTAATTACATAGGTTACTCTTACGCAAATGGCCAAAACGATTTACCAAAAAATTTGGTAATGCGTGCCACAGAATAAATAATAACAAGTAATGTCTTATGGATTGCTTTTCACAAGTTGCATTATATTGGGTTTTTATCACTATACAGATAAACTTTAAACTTTGAGCCGTTTGAGCTTTTCTGTGCGCATTTAGTTATCAAGTTAGTTTTCATTTAGGATTCAAACCCACAACTTTCGGAGTGCAAGTTAAAGCACTTATCCCACACGGCGAGCACGGCTTAAATTTAAAATATCACACAATAAATTATATAATTATATTAATACACAGCCGCCCCTTTACTCCGTCTCACAACCATAACATAAGCAACAATATTCTTTATAAAATACATAGCAACCAAACAGGCGCAGTTTCTCCAGAAATTCCTCGCATCATACCCGAACCTCGTTAAAACCCCTTCTCCTGTCCTGATGCAAGGTATACCAGGAATATCCAAGCATTGGATATCATCGACCAAGTTCCACTGAAGTATGGATATACATTCGGTCCCGTAGTAAAACCCTGAGGTATACTTTAGCCAGTTGAAATAGGGTTGAATGCTGGCTAAGTTGATGTATATACCGGAGAACATGATGCCGATGAGATCGTAAGGGACGGATATAAGGGCCGCGGTTTCCATCGTGTCGAACGTTGCTGATAGAAGAGAACCTGGAATAAACGTACCTGGTAAAACCTGGTAAGTCCCTTTACTGGATGTTTTGTCATCGAACTTCTGCGGCGGAAAGCTAATATATTTATTTAAAAAAATATAGAAACTCAACTAATACATATTTATATAACTTTACAAACAAACTAAAAAATGGAAAAGAACAGGCACATAGGAAGAAGTCTATGGCGTTCCAAATTCCGACATGGAAGAAACTCGTAAGTGACATACAATATTGCGAATATGTATTGAAGTTTTTAACTCCCTACTTTACTGACAAAACTTTGTAGACAGACAGTATTAGTAATCTCAAACATAAAACAACACAATAACCTACTTGATAAACTTCACATAAACAACTACAATATTAGTAGGTATTTGGATTGAAAAAGCTTTGAGCATAGGTTTATATAGGTACGTTTGGTTCTATAATATTACACATAGTTTAGTAGTATAACAAACGATGAACTCACCATTGCTGCATTGTGCTGGTTTGTTAATACTTACTTTGAGATAATAAATCAGCAAATATTTATCCAACACTATACAAATAAATGAAAGTAGACTAGTTATGTTTTCATCAATGTTCTAATTTTAGAGAAATTTTGCTCATTTTATAATAGTATTAATGCACTATGTCATACGTAGGTACTCTCATCAAAAAATATTTTTACAGGACATGCAGTGTTATATCGCTCAAGACTTTAGACTTTAGGCACATCTAGCGATGTCTATGAGTAAATTATTCTAACTACAGTAAGGTATAGGGGTAAGGTATAAAGGAATAGCACAGGAAAGATTTCTCCTCGTATAATTTATTAATTTTCATAAAAATCCAATACAAAAGTCCAAAAAACGTGAACAAAATTAGATTCACTTCTCAAAATAATTTTGAATTTTAAAAACGAGGTAGTTATAAGGCACCCGTAATGTAAAGTACAAGTACTGACAGTTTCAAATAGATCTTAAACAATAGATCTATTTATAGCAAACAAAAGTTGATTAACATTTTTAACCGACTTTCAAACAAGAGGAGGTTCTATTCTTACGTGGCCGTAGTTACACCAAGGCCGATATAGGTTACACCGAAGTAACAACAACTTTCTAAGTAAGATCCTATTCTCAAATAATTTTAAACATAACTCAAACTTTTCCTTATATGAAGTCGGAAAAAATGTATAGGTATTATATGTTTATATTGTACAACGTTCATCAACTTTTGTTTTAATATACAGGGGTACCCCTACTTCTCTTTATAACCATAAGGAAAGCAATAGTATGAGCTACACAGTACATAAAAGCTAAGCTCGCACAATTCCTCCAAAAATGTGATTCGGCGAAACCAAATCTATCCAAAACTTCGGGACCGGTCGAAAGACAAGGCATACCTGGTATCTTCACACATTCTATACTCTCTATCGAATCCCATTGAAGTATTGATATAGATTCAACGCCGTAGTAGAAAGGGGAGAGGAACCTAAGCCAGGACACGTAATGGTTTAAGCTACCAAGGTTTAAGTAAAGTCCAGAAAACATGGTACCGATTAGTTCAAAGGGTACGGAGAATAAAGCGGCGGTTTCCATTCGATCGAATACGGCGGAGAGGAAAGATCCTGTAAGGAATTGTAAGGTTAGGTGTGTTATTATTGCCTATCCACACGCGTGAAGCTGTGAACAAGCCGTGAGTGTGGATTGCATTTGCATATCCTTCTCAGTGGCTTTTGACGGTATTTTGAGTAGTAAGAACAATGTTGTCCTTTTTTGTGAATTTGGATTGCTGACAGCTTTACTGAGAAGTGTGAATAGGCCATTACGGAATGTAAAGGTTTAAAGTAAGTTGGGGAAAAACAGGACACAAAATATACTTATAAAGGTTGGGTACATTTTATTTGTTTAAAATAATTTAATTCAATTTTGATATGTTACTGGAATTTCTACAAGCCAAGATTTTATTTAGAGGCATTTAAGGGAACTAAGCATTACTTCAGAAATATAAAAAAAACTTAATAATAGTTACGACTTTGGCAGGATTCGAACCTGCGATTGAGCACTTACCATAAGCATTAGCGTAGTTCGCACATAGAACGCAGACGAATGCGAACCACATCCAGCCGACGAAGCCGCCGCGAAGGCCGGCCACGCCGAACACTAGGGACGCGAATAGTATGGGCTCTATCACTGCACGGGGTATCTGGTGATGTGAAAATATAACAATTTATACATACTATACTATACTATAAGTACTATACTATACTATACTATACTATACTATACTATACTATACTATACTATACTATACTATACTATACTATACTATACTATACTATACTATACTATACTATACTATACTATACTATACTATACTATACTATACTATACTATACTATACTATACTATACTATACTATACTATACTATACTATACTATACTATACTATGATATCTTAAAAGCGAAAGTGTGTGTGTCTGTATGTCTGTCTGTCTGTTTGTTTGTCCGTCTTTCACGGCAAAACGGGACGAAGAATTACGTGATTTTATGTGTGGTGATAGTTGAAGGGATGGCGAGTGACATAGGCTACTTTTTATCCCGATATTCCCGCGGGAACGGGACTTACGCGGGTGAAACCGCGGGGCGCAGCTAGTAAAATAATAAAAATAGGTCACATTCCACAATTTTTAGTTCCGTAAAATGCATGTCCCGCTTTCAATCAACTTATAACGCGTTTTTCATCTGAGAAGGTACATCATGTGGGTATATAACTTGTTTCTACTTTCGTTGATACTATTTTTATAAGACATTTTGGTCAACTTGTCAAGTTGTGTTATCTTAAGAGCGTGTAAGCTATCTTGACCAACTCAAACATTAGATCGTGCTACGCAGAGTTGTCATTTTTGACGCACACTTCAATAATACTATAATTTTTGTAAAAGTGTGCGTGAGCTCGTGTCTAGAACGAATGGTATGAATGGTTTTGATACTTTATCTTATAAGTAATATATAATATGTAAGATCTGTGCTTAGAGAATTTAGCCAACGATCCGTGTTAGCCAAGTGGTTTAGTACTTATCTCTATTTTTGATCAGGTATCAATAAGACCCTCGAGATCATGCATTAGGCGACAGCTTTCTAACCGACCTAAAAAAAGAGGAGGGTCTCAATTCGACTATTTTTTTATGTTTGTTACCTCAGAACGTTTGAGTGGATGAACCAATTATAATGATACAATTTTATTTGAAAGCTAGTGATTCCCGTAATTTTGTAGATCCTTTGAAGATCTCCAGAGTAATGAACAGAAATGCACTTAAAATAGGCAGAAAATTACTTTTTTCTTACTGAATTAACGTCTGTTATTAAATAAATATATTTTACATAATCAATCTTTTAAAACACTATTTTATTAACCAACAATCACATTTAACATTTAAAACCAACATAATATTAGGAAACCTTGATATTATTGATGCGATAAAAAACAAGTTAGCAAATTAACTACAAGTCTTTTCATTATAATGCCATTATTTAAATTCCATTTCACATTATTATACAACATTTTGTAACCACTTTATTACTGACTCATCTGTTATGTTAATTTGCTGACTGACAATTGACCAAAAAGACAATGTTAAACCAGTTTAAAATTGTTGTCCTGCGAATAAGAAATAGAAATTAACAGTGTGATTATTAAAGTAGGGGCCTAAGGGCTTGTCTACAATAACTATGATGATTTGGAAGCGATCTGTAATGTTGTAGTTAATTGTGTGTAAATATATAATTTGAATTTTGAATTTGAATTTGTCTAAGAAATGATAAATTTCCAAAAACTTAAAAAAAATTGTGAAAAAAAAGTCATTGACTCACACCTTTCTTACTCATGTCATCTCTCACACAATCCAACTTTTATTTGGCCTTCCCCTAGAATTCTATTGCTATCCTAAAAAAGACTTACAACTAAAACTTACCCAAAATATCATTTTAGACAGATAATAAGGCATTGGCGAGTACAATCCACTGGCAGTTTCCCTCAACAGTATTGGCACTTCGCTGGGAAATGTTATGAAGACTGCGTATATAAATAGGAATATTGTCTCTGTTATAGTCAAGTATAGTAATCCTTCCACGTTTTGTATATCCCTTTGGTCGAGTTCTTCGAAATGACCGTGATAAGGAACTGAGATTATAAGGCCGACGAACTGTGAACAAATTAGTTAAGATCAACCCTTGTCTATTAATACTAATACTAGCTGCGCCAAGCGGTTTCACCCGCGTAAGTCCCGTTCCCGCTGGAATATCGGGATAAAAAGTAGCCTATGTCACTCGCCATCCTTTCAACTATCACCACACAAAAATCACGTCAATTCGTCGTCCCGTTTTGCCTGTACGGACAGGCAGACAGACTGACAGACACACACACTTTCCCTTTTATAATATTAGTATGGATTATAAAGAGGAAAACTTTGTTTGTATGGTTGTAATGAATAGGCTCAAAAACTACTGGACTGATTTTAAAAATTCTTTCACCGTTCGAAAGCTACATCCACGAGTGACTTATGCTACTTTTTATCCCGATATTCCCGCGGGAACGGGACTTACGCGGGTGAAACCACGGGGCGCAGCTAGTCAATAATAAAAGTTCATCATTAGAGAGTGTTTGTATAAAAAAACAATATTTTCATTTAACGGCAGTTTAATTGAATAAAACATCGATTAGTCACACAAACAAACGAGTGGGCGGACAACAAAAACTAACTTTAACGATGCTTTTATTACGGCCATTAAAAAGTATTATACGAGTATATGCAATTAAATGGAATAAAATATTTTAGTATGGATAATCCATGTTGTTTTTCAATAGACTTAAAACAAACATAAGATTTGATGAATTCGATATTCAATATCAATCAATAAAATTAATGTTATGTTTCTTTCAGGCACTTTGTAGAGTGTTGGATATGAAATCGTTTGTTCGTTCGTATAAGCCTGACCAACACTGGCGACAGAATTTTTAGGCCGCCTAAAGGCCTCCGTCATGGCTTAACAGCTTAAAAGTAGGGACTGACGTTAGACTGAGCTTAGCGTGCCATAATTTAAATTTGACTTGTAAATTATTTTTATCAATAAATTCTTGTATTCTCCGAAGCACGGAAGCGCTCAGTTGTAAGCCACTTGCCCATCAATTGTAATGCTAAATATGCACTTACCATTAGAAGCAGAAATTCTGCTATCCATATTGAGCTGTTGTGTTTCACTGACTGTATGTTCCTCCACATCAGCCAGTAGAATTGTACGAAGTAATTTACTTTGACTCTGAAATTATTTTAATACATAGTAACTCATTTAATAAAAGTATTTTTTAATACTTACTTATATAATAATGTAAATCACATAATAAAAGTATTTTTTAATATATATCTAATATATTTTTTAATATAATAATTTCATTTGTACACAAATCTTTTAAAGGTTTAAATATGTAACTAAGTTGAAAAATAAATACTTACAGTGTTAAATATCTTTCGAAGTATTCATTCTGGAACAAAATCATTCACGTTATTTGAAACAAATTAATTTCTCAAAGATATTCCTTTGATATTGAGATATCTATAATTTACTATGTGAAACCAACAAAGTAGGATAGTAGCAAAATAATGTTAGAAATGAATACCTAATTCGATTTTTACGACCAATTTTGATCATAGTGTTTATAATGAAAATTAATTAATACACTATAAAAACTCGATAAATAAAACAACAACTGAGTTCCAAATATACCTTCCCATCCAACTCTCCATTAAAATATTCCATTTCATCCTGAACATCGCCGACTCTCGCATCAATATTGCTCGCTATATCCGATCTGTGGTATTCGTCGCAAATCTTCCTAATTCTCTCGCGGCTATCTTCCTCCTTGTCTAACTCTATACCGAGGAGGGAGACGTAATATTCCGCTGCGTTGAAGCCGAGCGGACATTTGTAGTTCAGTCTAGAAGAGAAAATAAATCACTATCACACTATCATAGTAAAAACAAAGTAAACATAGGAAACATTTTCTGTCCCTATAACCCTATGCCCCTATTTAGGTATGCTCAAATCTTTAAAACTACACAACGGATTTTGATGCGTTTTTTTTTAAAATGATAAAAGATGAGTGATTCAAGAAGTAGGTGTATAGTATACCTATGTAAGTAAAACTTTGAAGAGTTATGGAGTCAACTAAATTATAAAAAAATCACAAAGCCCATCGTAGTTCAGCGGCAATAAGGCGCTATATGGGTATCTACAAAGTTTTGAGAGATTTCGTAATACTAATAGATTAATATTTTTTTAAATATAATACGAAACCAGAACAAAAACTAATAATAAAATTCATTAAGTTTTTCTCAGACTTGGTGTCTCCAAAATTTCAACGATGCTGCAATTTGAATACGTATCTACTATTGAGAACGGAGACAAAAAATTGAAACTCGAAATGTCCATAAAATTAACTATTTTTAAAATGGATTTAATTTATGTATAATTTGTTATTCACAGGTTTTTTATAGAGTAACTCAGTTGGTGGTAATTTTCGTTCTTCTATTATGTTTCTTAAAACATTTGTTTTTCTAAAAAAATTGTTATCTGAAATAAATAAATCTCCTTTTTGTATACCACGCTATTTTGTTGAAATAGACTCATATTATTACTACCTATATTTGTGGGTAATAAAATACTCAATAAAAATGTATAAAAGCATCTCAGATAACGATCAGATTCATTTCAGAGATAGAAAAGTCGTTGTCCTTGACTCTGAATACTTTTAAAGTTCATATTTTTCTAGGAAATATTGCAAGCTAATTTTGTATTATGTAGCTAAAGATATTATTACTACAACGAAATAACTTTTATTCATATTTTACATTTACTCTGCGCAAATTTAAACAAATATATTTATGAAACAGTAAGAAATGTCTGCAAGAATAAGTTACACTCATTTAAGTATCTGAAAACATTTCACTGGGTACTCACAACTCTCTAAACAAAATAAAAAACAAAATTACTTACTAGTTTTTCAATCCATATTCAGATTTTAAATACCTACGCTAGCCATGTAATTTTTTTTTAAGTAAGTAATAGTATCCAATTGTGTGTAAATTATAAACGAATGGTCTTAATTATAACGATTTGTCAATTTAATATAGGTTCCAAATATGTATTTTTCTTGTTACTCATAGGACAACAAAAAGGGATAGCAACATAATTTAATATCGGTTTTAGCTAATATAGGTTTAAAGGTCCAATGTGCATACTTCTAGTTTCAGCCAAATCCGTTCAGTAATTTTTGCGTGAAAGAGTAACAAACATACAGACTCTCAAGTTTAAAATATGAATATTATTGGGGCTTAGCATAATCCCTACTTACTTTTAGAGTCTATAATTAGAATAACAAGACTAATTCGTTAAGTCACGCAACCCGTTATTCTTTGTGAAATGTAATTTTCTGCCGGAATGCAAAAAAACGTTAACCATAACCCGAACAAGTTTTTTGTCTTTTAACCTTGAGCTTAGTATTGCACAATGTTTTACACTTTTGTCTGAAGCTTTGGGTTCCTAATGGACGTCACGCTATTTAGCTTATAGCAATTTCAACTTTATTTTAAGCAAGATATAGTGTAAATTCAAATTTATGTGAAACGAGATATGGAATTAAGTTGCTTATTTGTGGATTACTAGTTATGTAACCAATTCTCAGGAAACGTGAGATCGGGACAAGAGAATAATAGCCGAACTGGCTTCCTCGCTAAAGTTGGGCTTTATTTCATGAGAAATTACTATGCCATTTCTGGATTAATAGAAGCATTAAGTATCTACTCTCTATGGGTTGTTTATTCATCGTTTTCACTATTATAGTTCTTAAGTACTCTGACAGTTAAAGTTAAGGGTAGGCACTGCAGAAGGTATATTGTTTACATTTTATGAACCAGCTGTGAAACCTATGATGCAGTTATCAGTTCCTAAACTCGCCGTTTGAAATGGTGAAATAATAGCTTATAGTGTTACCAACTTATGTGTTTTTTTTTTTAAAATCACATTTATGCTACAATGACACTCAAAGTCTAAACGTTTTTGACCAATATTGACCAACATTCAAAAATAGAAATACTTACGATGCAAAGAAGTGATCAGCCTGTTCAATTGTCCCATGGAACGCCGTTCTCCCATTGGCTAAAAGCACCACTTGATGGAACAGTTCGAAAACGCCCGAAGCCGGTTGGTGGACAGAACAGATCACGAGTTTTCCACCAATCGCGAGCTTGCGAAGTCGCGCTACTACTGCTGCAGCCCCTGAACTGTCCAATCCGGTGGTAGGCTCATCGCAAAAGAGGATGGGAGGGTCATTCAGTAGCTGAAATAATTATCTGGATCAAGAAGTTTATCGATGATTATATATTTTATTTGGTGCTCGATTTCTATAACCAACGTAATGGATGTCCGTAGGTCCATCACCATGGCAACTTTGTTTTTACAACATAAAATGTATGAAACTTTTTGACAAAATATCTTCACAACGTTGCTATGTCGAAAGTCCTAAGGCCATCCGTAAGTTAGTTATAAGAAACGGGAGTAAGTTTGTTTGAGGTATCACAATTTGGATGGCATTAAAATATTGCTTTCGTGATTTGAAGGACCCAATTACCCAACGCTATTGACTCTGAAGCCATGACGAAGACCTTCAGGCGGCCTAAAAACATCAGAATACACTGTCCCATATGAGCTTGCTCACTTTTTAGCACAAGGGCTTGTATCACCGCTTAATCAGTGGTTTTTTGTATAAGCCAATTAAATCTTAAAATGTCAAGCTAGGAAATTGCTAAGTGACTACTTTAGTTCACTCAATCACATTTACTAAGATAGCACAGCTAAATTTAAATAAGGATAAAACGCAGAAACAAGTGTTGATCATTCAAACACTATATTTGACAGGTAATATAGATGTTATCTTTTAGAAGGAGCTCAAACACATGGAAATTATTCATAGGTATTTTTAGAGCAAAAACGTGATGATTTGTCAAATCAAGTCAAGCTAATGTTTCAAGAAAAAACGCTTGAATGCACAATTTATAAATGACGGAAGACTTGTCTACAGAAAACGTTCCAATAAATACTTATATCTCAGTAATATATCTATCCCATTAGGTGTAGGCAAAGATTGCCTCCTGATGGTGAAATCAATTTACTAGAGTAAAAAGTAGCTAATTTAAATACCTGTACAGCCAAAGCGACTCTCTTCCGTTCTCCTCCCGACAATGCCTTCAGTTTGGTCTGATTGCACGCTGTGATCCCCAAGTCTCCTAGTAGGTACTGTATTCTTCTGTTCCTGGCTTGCTTCAGACAACGGCGGTCCATCATTAGTCTAGCCTGTTTCGAAGTTAATGGTTTAGGAAGTTGTAAGTCACTGGGTATAATGAGGTGATTAAACTTATTAAAGATTTATTTTTGAAGTAGGTAATTGTGTCTATAATTTTAGATATAAGAAATCTATTCTAAGATCTTATTTCCTGTAAATTTCTAATGAAATAAATGTTTTCTGACTTTGAGTTTGTTTGGCATAACGTGTAATACTTAATACCTAAATATATCAGACACAACAAAAACACTGGACTAAAAATTTTGAATTTTTACACATCATGTACTACATAATTATTCAAGCAAAACCTTGTAGGTAATTGAAATTTAAAGCTAATCAGAACAGACACACGACACAGGCACTAATTACAAATTGAATTTCTTACATGATTGAACGCTAGTTTACTATAATTATTTTAAAGTTTTTTGTTCATTTTCATTAGAATTTGTAGATTATTATCGTTAAAGTTTTGATAGAGTCACGCTTCAACTTGTCTAATAATAAATGTATACTTGTAATAGTAGGTAAATACCTATAGATAATTTCACTGATTCTATTGTACTTGTATCTAACACTTACTATATATACTAGCTTATTTCTGTTTTGGGAGTTGTAATGTCCAAAAGATCTTGAGTAACAAAAATTAATACAATTGTAGAGTATTATTTTTGTAATACCATTTTACGAAACTAGGTGAATTACCAAATGTTTACAATTACTTTATAAAAAAGTTACAATCAGCTAGTTTTTAAAATTATTTTAGAACGTCGTCTGATCGAAGCGATTCGTGATCCGAAGTCTACCTCTACCACACTCTACCACCTACCTTGGATTTACTACCTTTTAAGATCGTTTAAAATCGTAATAAGGCATAGATGGATACAGAATTTTATCCAACCACATAGTCTATAATTCTAAATATATTATTCACTCAATTGTGAATGATTCTGAGGTTTGTTTCTGAGGTATAGTATTGGTATTTTTTATAAAAAAGATTGTAAATACAACCTCATAAAGTATCTGATTACCATCTACTGCTATGAAACCAGATTCTAAAAGCAAATATCAAAAACATTTTATTTTCATAGAATTTCACGATCAATCAGTATAGATAAAAGCTTGTTTTAGATAAAGAAGTAGTACATTAATTAAATAATACTTAGTGGCGAGTCAGATGTCGCTAAAACTTAAACTAAATCTAACTAAAGTAAGCCATTATTATTGTTTCAATCGTTAAGATAGGGCACCATTTTAAGTGCTGTAAAAATAGTTTAATTTCACTTTTGGACGTCATCCGAATAGCTACCATGTATTATCAGATTGTAAATGAAAGATGTACAAAAACAGTGAAAAAGTGGTTACGTGATGATCCCAGTGATAAGCAGCAAATTTTAAGTGACACTGTGATTAAAATGCTGTAAAAAAATATACATTTTTCACAAACGATGAACATCTGTCGTTAATATTATCTCATTAGTCTTTTATTGGAGAACAGTGGACCAGTTTCACAAAATGTTGTGATCATTATTTCAAAATCGAAAAAGATTAATTGATAAATCAATAAAAACAGTAGTTAAATAAAACGAAACTTGTTCTTTTATAATGCAATTAATTGACACGTACAATGCATGTTCAAACAAAATAAATAATGGGTTTTTCATTTAAATTTGTTTAAATCTTTTTGGAAATAATGTGCGTATCTATAGAAATAGTAAAAACACACTAGGCCATCCGAACGGGATATGCGCCATTCAATATTTTCTTTAATTTAATTTAAATTATCTAAAATGTTCAGTTCAACGATTTAACTGCGAGCGTTAACTGTGTTTTCTGCACAGATGCAGAAAGTTCTAGGTATATGTAAGGTAGGTATGTGCACATAAATAATATTTATGATGATTACGGCTACCCAGGGAGCGGTAGACATTTCTTTCAGATCTTTAGGTAATTTTTAGATCCTTTGAAGAAGTCTAACGGGGTATTCAGAGGTAATGTCCAAATACATATTTGGTACATGCCCACCACCGTGAAAAAACTATGTGTTAAAAGTATAATTGCCCCAATAACAATCATTACTTTATTAAAAAACTGTAAGATCCGTAATAAAAACATAATTGAGCTTGATATTTTTACATTCAAAGCTAGCAGGATGCAAGCAATCAATGTTTAACAAATCGACTGTAGATGAGACTCTGTCTGCAAGTTTGTGTTGCAATTAATTAGACATCATACGAAGCTTAAAATAACTTTATAGTAGCCTTGAGCTAAAAATAGACAACTTTTTGGCTACAGTCTAATAAATATGCAAGTGTGTCAAAAAACACGTGTTTTTTCGGCTTCTTGTTTGAGTAACGACGACGTTTGGAAAACGCTTTCAAATTAATTTATCTTATTAGATGTGTTTGAATTTTATATTATTTTTAACCAAAACCCTCGTCAAATGTCGAGATAGTAAAATTAATTAGAGATATCTATTGTCATTGGTTTCGTAGAATGGATTTAAAAATAAAGCTACTTATAGCTTCACACCATTCATTCATATAAAATGTCAGGCTCTTCCATGAATTTTGATGCATGATCCGTGATTTTTCTTGAGAGGCGGTAGACATTATTTTAGATATGTTAAAGATGTGTGGTCTAGTAGTCAAAGGCATGTCCAAATACATTTGATACCTACTTACCAAAATGGTACACATTTAGTTGGTTTTGTTTTTCGATCGACTCTGTGAACAGAGAATAGAAGAATGATACTTACCATAAACTCCATATGCTCAGACACTGTAAGATCCTCAATAGCCAAATCCTCCTGCGGTACGAAGCCAGATATCCTCGCTATGAGGTCAGCCCCAGCTAGTCTACCGTTCAGCATGAGGTAGCCTGTCATTGCGCTCTTATCTCGTCTGCTGATTGCTGCTAGAAGTGTAGTTTTACCCGCACCACTGGTAGAAAAATATATGATTACAACTAGATCTTTAGGAATATTAAAATATCTTTATGTAAGAAAAATCATATGAATAAATAATTATTATTTTCCTTAGTTTCCTGTCTTCCTGTCTCTCGATGTGAAATAAAACCTTTTTCTATTTTTATTATATTCTAATCATTTACATGAATCCTTTCTTTAAAAATACGTTGCTCAAACAATCATCATTTAAAACTCCAAGACTATTAGGTAGTACTGTACTTTTTTCTCTACATTAAACCTTTATGATCTCTCTCACCTAAAACAGACAACCTCATTCAATTATTTCAACATACAAAAATACTTAAGAAGATACAAGCATTTTAAATCAATAAAGATTGTATCAGTTCGGCCCTTCAACGCATCGGAAGCCATCGGCAATGAGAACACAGTCCCTTGACCCACTAAGTTAAACGTAATTTGAAAATAATTTGACCATAGTTTATGAACACGTTTCATAGTTTGACGCCTTGATCATGCTTTGAAACTTTACCTTTAACACGTTGGGTGCCCCGGACGCACTGGCTCGTCCTCTCACTGGCTCGTCAGCTAGAGGACGAGCTCGGGACTTGGGCCTTGAATGTGTTATCTTTACTTTAACTTTACCAACTTTATCATGTCATATTCAGGCAGAAGCAGAACAAAGAAATCTTTTACTTGTTAAAAAATCTTTGGAGCTTTTTTTTTTTCCATTTCATTTTACTTTATCATCATCATTATCCACAGCCCGACTTTACCCACTGCTGCATAGGCCTCCCTTAGTTTGTGCCATCCACTACGATCTTAATTAAATTAAATTGTTTCTTACCTAGATCCCATTAGAGCCACTAAGTTGCCTGACGTTACATATCCGCTAACTGAAAAGAAGGAGAGAACATAAAATTATTTAACCCTAATTTTTGACATTACAACACTGGGGAAACAATTCTCTAAGGGACAAACAGTCAAAGAAACTGGATTCAATATAAACTCAAGAACTATCTGTATACATAATACTGTAAATATGTAACGGTTGACAACAAAATGTTACAAAAAACTCACTCTAACTTATTTCAAATTACGAAACCGAGTTCCAAATAACTTGATTATAAAGCTCATTAAAAACGAAGCAAACTTGGAACCAGTAGAAAAGTATCACATACCGCATCAAATTCCGGTTCCACTAATTTATGGTGACGCAAGTGAGACCTTGTTAGATGCCTTGCCAACGTGGAAATGGAAATTTCGGACAACTGTTGCACAGAAAACAACTATCGATGTGACTGATGTAGGTATTACATGCCGATTTATTTTCCAAATAACCATGTCTACGCGTCTTTGATTAGAGATAAGTCACCCCAAAAATACCAAAATTACTCTGAAGTTGGCTTTGGTCACAAACATTCTTCTATAACAGACAATAATATAAGTACCACCTTGAGTTATTATCTCTTATCAATAGCTTGATACAGACTATTATATTTTTATGACCATAAAATCAAAAAAATAACTCAAAACACTAAGGCTGTTTCGTGACCAGTTTTATCCATACTTTCCTATTCAATAGTCGGTTAATTTTGTTATTGATTCCTTCATCACTATCATCATCATAGCCCGACATCACCTACTGCTGGGTATAGGCCTCCCTCAGTTTTTACCATGCGTTTCTGCGCCAATCCGATCCGTTTACTTACTTACCTCCATTCAAAACCCTGACTTCCTCATAAGTCGCCGACCTCCATATGCTAGTCTGTATTTTCTTCCTCCGGTACACCGATAGGTCCTTCCAGGCTAGTGTCAGGTTCTCCGGTCCATCGCCCATGACGCCCATCTCATCATCCTCCCAGTTCACGATGGCACCGGTCAGGACATTCCTCGTGGGTAGCTTCATGCTAACGTCTTCTTTCATTGTGGGCTACGTCATTGGTACCTGTTATAGGGTTCGTGTTATTGTTTGTTTATTGTTATTTAAAAAGCACACGCAAAAGTATGACAAGGAGCAAAGAAACCGAAACATTTTATGTACCCAGTGGCAAGATGGGCATTCTGTCTTTTAGAAAATTTATATGTTTAAAATATGTCTAAAACATTTACGGTATTACCATTGAGAGCATTTGCTCTCAATATCAAAAGTTGGCATAGGTAGGTACTTGGGTTGACAACTACGTAGACCCGTCGTTGACACTTCGAAAGACTCATATCAGATGTAATAAAACAATTAATTAAGAATATTCCCAGTTGTGTTCAAATGTTTAGGGTGAGTGAATTGTCCTAATGAAAAAATCTAACAACTTAATCTGGTAAAACAGAAGGCGTAAGCTAGTGTAATATACCTATCTACCGGCATGAGGCCTAATAATAAAGGCCTTGAATTAATAAAATTAATTCGGATGTTTTCTGATTATGTATTTTATCATTATGAGATGCATCGGCAGGACCTTCAAAATTTGACTTGTATCTGTACTTTTGTTTGTTTAAATGTTTAACAATGCAACAATAACATTATTAAAACGTTATTTCCTACATCGATGGAATGACCGTTGAACTAAAAACTCTATGGGATATAGTAGACTCAAAATATAGCTTAGTCGTCAACTTGACAGGTCAATTTGGTAATAGCCCCGCAACAGAAAGCCATTATCATCTGTGAATTGGTACTTCCTCCTCAATATCTGAGGCAAATCTAAATAGTTCGTAGGTACAAACAGTAATATTCTATCTATAGTTTTGCTTACTCTCGGTAGATATTTGTTTTTTTTGTTTGGACGTTATGGTGACTTATTTTGTACTTGCTTCTGCTGACCACTGACTTATAACTGAATGGTCCCAGACATTGATCATAGATTTTTATCATGAATTTTTTTTGTCACTAAATTAAATAATTCGTCAGATTTCGAAAGAGTTGAAAGTGCAAAATACGCGTAGACGGCTACGAAAGTGCTACGAAAAATCGTAGAGGTATGAAAAATTTGAATACCGTTTAGAATAATCTAATGATCATTTTACTGTAATTTTGCACACTTGTCCTGATTCACTGTTTGCTCAGTGATCAGAAAGTGAACCGAACCTCTAACAGCCAGTCTCAATAACCTATGTAGGTAAGTAGGTATCTTAGGTTGAACCTACTGTGGGCACGATCCAGTAGGTTTTGATTAAATAGATAGATAGATAGATAGATAGATGTGCTCACAAAGGTAAATAATTTAATTCCAATATGTTTATAAATAAGTTAATCAGTAAATACGTGGTTGCGGTGAACGAGGCCATCGGCTTTCCCTGTAACGTTACCGCCACGGCCCGGTGTTGTGTTACCGACAGCCGATCACTGAGAGGGTAACCCATGTGGAATGGATTTACAACAAACTATTTCCCAGGCAATACGTAAGGGTTAGGAATTTAGGATACTTACCAAAGAATTAACATCCTATTTTCGATAGAAGTACTGCAAAATACTAGACTACTAGTTGAAAACTACTAGTAGATATAAGATTGGTGTAGCTAACGACTTACCTCACAAACTTCATTCCTGAATAAAATTTTACAAAGAGGATTTTTAGTCTGACCGTTGTGAGTCTACAAAATGCTACTTATAAATATATTTTCGGTCACGTTGTTCCTTTGCTTTTTTTTTCAATTCACAAAATTGGATTTCAATATTAATATTTATCTGTTCCACATATTTATGCAACCATGAAACTAGCTAGATGAGATGATTTCTTTGAACTACCAACAAACAACAAACAGTCAAACATGCTAAATAAATATTTTGCGAAGCCCTTTCTCAAACATTTTGCATCAGTTGACCGATAACCTACTCCTACTAAACCTAAGACAGACAATAGACAATACCTCATCATCCGTAGGTAATTATTATTGAACGTGTAACATTATTACCAAATACATAACTACTTGAAGAAAGTAAAAACACATAATCATTCATATTTACCAAAACAATCCAGAAAAAGCCCGCCAACAATCCTGCCTGTCTTTTCGCACAACCGGAAACACTTTACTTTTTAATTTTCTTGTTACCGAGGCTACGAGCGTGTGGCTCTACGAAGCCTCTACTCTCAACTGGCTTGGCTACCTACTATATAAAACTAGTTTGGTATAGCTATTTAGTTTATAGCATCCTCATTTTCTTTAGGGATTATAGTTTTTAAATACCTTTATTGGCTGTTGATGTAGGTACGTACCTAGCATGATCAGTGATTTTAATGAAGCTTTAATAATAGGTAGGATAGCCTAGCCTAATACTTTGGGTAAATACCACAAATTATGAAATCTGTGGTAGTACCTAACTAAACGTATTGAAACATCCATGATTGAGCAGTAAAATTAGGTAGGTAAGTAGGTACTTACTTTACCTTTAGCTTGCTAGTTATAGATCGTAAAGTTAAAAATATAATAAACTAGATAGATTGGTCCTAGGTACCTAATTACTTACCTACCTACTATAAGATTTTATAAAACATTTTTCTACATATAAAACATTTACCTAGATGTTATCTTGATAACATTTAGAAATCAGCATATTATGTATTGCTAAGATATCTGTAGTAGTATAGGTACCTACCTCCTTAGGTGTTTTGCATATTATAGAAAAATGGGAACTTCAATCAAGATATTCGAATCTGATAATAAAGACCAGTTTCTGAAGTAAGTACCTACCTACAACTAAAAAATCTTACAGTCACTATTTATACGAATTATAAGTTAACAAGGAAACCCGGATTTTACGTCTAAATATTTTCAAAAATCAGATGATACATAGGCTAGGATTTCGCATTGGACGTTCTGTCTAGAGGTCGAGTTCGAAGTTCAAGGCCGGCGCGATCTTCAAGGACATTGAACTCACTTCCGGTTTTTCAAATGATTTGAATCAATGAAAGTTTTTAATTTTATGTTAATTAAGTAGGCCTAAAATGGCTCAGAGCAATTATCTTCCTTCAGAAGGAGACGACATTGTCAATTTTTGACATGCTTTCCCCGCAGCCAAGTTCCTTGGACCAACAATCATTCTCCATATGTAAAACCCCGCGCGCCGCTGGTTACGCGTCATTTGTCAATCACGGTACACGCGGAAGGATATAAGTATAAAATGCCAAATTGCAGAGTTTTCGCATATCCTAAAATATTGGAAACTTTCAGGTTACAAAAGGATGATGTGACTTTCCATCTGCAAGTATTCATTCCTCTAAATATTAACAATTTATGCACTAAATTTTAATAAAACTAATATTTATATAGGTAATGTTGCCAACAAATCGTAACAGATTCCATTTTAGCGTATTTTGCTATGCCGAGTTGGCCAAGTGGATTGCTACTTCGACTTTGATCCGAAAGGCGTAGGATTGAATCCGCATGAATTCCACTATTCCATCACTCATATTAATGCTACCTAATACCTATTTATTTTGTTATCTAGCACGAATCCCGAATTATGAAAAATAATACTCTTAGTGGCATATAGAGTATATACTTTATTTACAGAAACTAAACTAATACATAACTGTACAAAATACAAATAGAACCAGTTGAGCCATCTAAGGACCGTTGCAAACGTGTGTGTGGCATATTATATTTATATTTTATTCTTTTTTTTAATTTGAAAAGTAGCTGTTCTATCTTCTGTTGCTTGGTTAATATTTGCAAGTCGGTTTAATTAAACGAATTAAAGTTCCTAGAATTTTTTGTATTTCCTCGTACTCGTTATAATAGATAAAAGCATTATATTTCTGCATTGAGTAAAAAAAACAAACAAATAGGTAGGTAGGTAGGTACACAAAACACCTACATACCTACCTACTTCAAAACTAGTATAGTCTGTCTATATAGTCGTGACATGAATGTTTGAGGAACTAAAATTATTCGTGTATCTGGCAGCACCAAACAAAGGTATAACAGCTGTCGTCAGCTGTCATCGAGTGAGTTCAAGAACATATTTTCCTCTTTTTTTTGTTGTTTTCTTAGTTAAACTGCAATGAAATGAAACCGAACTACGCACAAAAGTATCACAAATAAGTAAAGTAAATGAGAGTGACACGCGGGAAGTGATTTTTAAAGTTTTCCAGCAATGTTTAGCGGAATACCAAGTTGGACATATTTTGTGGGATTTGGATGATTTAAATGGGCGAACAGCATCTATAACGGGTATGTAATCGTTTTATTGTTTGTTTCTAATCTGCCTGAAGTAACAAATTGACCTAAATTACGATTTGGAGACCAAAAAAGGCATTGTTTACATTGCACATTTTTACGTCAGATTGAACATCACAGTAGGTCATGTTATAGGCAACCATCTAATCTTGATACATTAAAATGGCACACAGTCTGGCTACGTTTTCTGCCTACCTAAGTATTTAAAATTTTAACTAATTGCTATAAGTTTAAAATGCTTTTGATTACTTTCAGTAATATTTTTTTTTTAATTTTCAGGTAAATCAGAAAGTACCTACGGTTAGGCGAATTCAAGAATGATGGGAAGTTTGAAACTCCTGTGAAACAGTAGGGTCGGCCAAGAAAGCAATGGACAATTTTAATATTTGTGCACTACGGCAAAAAATAAAATTCTTATAAAAATGACAATGAAATCCAATTTTGTTTCATTTGCCTTCACCTATGTATGTATGAACACTCAACAGTTTAACCTTTTAATCCAACATTATTACACAGTTAAGCACAAGATTTAAAAAATAAAACATGCCTTCTCAAATTCCCGCCAAAAAGCTGGTAGGAACTTTTACATGGAACGAACTGCAAGTATCAAAATCAGTAGTCACACTATAGGGTTGCTATATACATTTTAGCAGCGCCCTCATTTATTGTCACGACTTTATAGACAGACTATAGATAGTGCTTACCTCGGAAAAAAGACTTTTCAATGCACTTGAAAAAAAATATTTGCAAATCATCCCGTGCATCGAAAAATGTGCATATAACAAAATACTACTTTTTATCTAGATTTATCATTATCGGTGCACAATAAATTAGGTATCTATACCACCCCTATACCTCCAACTTACTAATTATATACCTACGTAAGCTTTCAGAACGTTAAGTAGGTAGTTAAACTTCTGGCTGTTAAATTTCTGTTAAAATCATAGGTAAACTTTATTAAAAAAATATTTACCATCACAATATCGCGGAAATAGGTATTTTTAGTTGGACACACTGCTTGTTACTGCAGCGAAATTAGTGAAGGGACAGTTCAAAATAACTTATCGATATTGACTTACAGCCCAGTCGGATTAGTTCACCAGTAGAGGGGTAACCTGAAATTGATTAAAGGACGATTTTTTTTCCGCCAATGATTGTATAGGTGTTGTTTATAGCTTAATCGAAAAACTCAACCAATCCGACTAGAACATTAGATTTTTACAAAAATGAATGAGAACCAAAATTGTTGTGATTTTATACAACTTTGGACCTCTGAATTTTCATCGTATTATCAACATTTACATAAATAACTGCAAAAAAAATTTCGCCTGTATTTCGATTATTTACGAATTAAGCTAAAATTAAAGAAACAAAGATATAATTTTTTCCTTTGGCTACCACGTAAAACCACGCCAAAAGACGCTGTGATGACAGAAAAGGCTTAAATATTGATTTAAGTATAAAAAAAATCAGAAAAAAGAGGGTTCAAAGCCAGTTTTGAATTTTTCGTTACAGAATTTCTGGATTCGGTCACCCCGCTAAGGCCCGCCATAGAAGCTATGCAATAGCTTAAAATCAAATCAATTTGTGATTTAATTTGTCAATAACATTAAAATTTGTCATACAACCAATACCTACCGTATTGGCCGCACTCATCGTTCTCTTCTCTTGTTTCTATTTTTACAACCTACCTTAAATTACTTTAAAATGTGTGTTTTTTGCGGGGCCGCAGCACACACATAAACCTACGGCGCTACGGAAGACCAGCGCTGTGACAGATTCTCTGGTTTCTGTTGCAGCAATACGCTGAGTAGTTGCCAATTTTGTCAATGTCCTACTTATTTTAATGTGTCTTATGTGTAACGCGTTTTTGACAAAATAAATATTTTTCTTTCTTTCTTTTCTTTCTTTCTTTCTTTCATCGATAATAAACTATCGATAGCTTCAAGCACTATGATTTTTACACAAAAATTGACATTTACTTATTGACAGACAGTTCCTCGTCCCCCGCAGAATGTGACCTTCTTAGCGTCATAGAAAATAAAACTGATGGCTCCTCCCCTTACTGCATCCTCAATGTAAAATGGTCTTTGGTTTCAATAAAAAAAATACTTTTTTTAGATTTTTGAGATTTCTAAATGATTCGTTTAAAAACTTTTTTATGAAACGCGCAGTTAGGTAGGTTTTGTTAGTTCCATTCCATTCAGTTGTCATTCATTTTCTTTTCTGATTTTCACGTTTCTTTTGTTTTTGTTTTGATATTGATTTGATGTGGAATGGAAACCAATAATTTTCGACGTTGAGTGCATCGTTTGTAACAAATCATTGCAAAAGATCGGTCACGATCTAAATAAATCTCCGAAAGATATGGGAAAAGTGAATAACAAAAGCAATCGTCGTTTGAGAACGCCGAATTGGTCTCCCGAAGAAAAACAGCACCTCCTTGAATTGATCAAAGCGCGGAAAGAAGTGGTCGTTACTAAAAGTAACAACGGTCCAAATTTTTCCGAGGAAAAAGGCATTGCTTGGAACGAAATTTTGCAAGAATTAGAAAAGAAATTTGGCGCGAAGTTCAACTGCAGCTCCATAAAAAAAGTGAAAACTCAGTGGCAAAACATGAAACGGTTAGCTCGTGAGGAGATATCCCAGACTGGGCCTATGCTCCACAAATTGACTAAGCAGACAGTTGAAGTTGTCCAAATTCTGGACATGGTGAAAGATGGTGTGTTAAAAATGGAAGCTCAAAGTTTTAATGAAACAGCTTTGACCAATATTATTGAGATTAAAACTGAACGCATAGATGAGTAAGTACTTTAACAATCTTGCTAGGTAGGTATACTATATTCTCAAATTGTAGTTTCTTGTTATATCTAGTTGGTTATGGAATTAATACCATTCACCAATCCACTGTGTATAGGGACCTACACAACTTATGATGGACCTACTAACATGAATAAAATATTTAAATTACCTACCCTAAAATCAGAAAAAACTTGATACTTAGAGTAAGTAGGTACCTACATTCCTATTACCTACTTTTTATAATGTTATCATTTTCTTTTCAAAGCCGTTTAAATTTCAGAGAAATTCCTGACTCAGGTGGATCTAAGTCATCAACCATGGTTGTTGATGAGCAGGAGCATAATAAAGAGAATGTTAATTTGAACCGTCTTGAGTCATCAGCTTCGTCTGCCTCGGAACAGGTTTCTATCAATGAGTCTGAAGTGTTTGAAGAGGTGAACCAAAGTACTTGCTCCACTAAGAATGCCTCTGCAATGACTGACAATATTATTCGCAAAGAGTCTAGTGTTGGAGTTAACCCATTTCAAAAAGAAATGCAAGATTATTTCAAGTAAGTTGGTACATATTTTGAATTTTCAGGTCCTTACTAGATACATAAAACAGTTGTTATAAGCGCCATCTGTGTTGTAATAGCAGAACTATGTTCAATGCCTCCAATGTAGCTAAGGGACAAAAAATTGTGAAGAATTAGATTACTGAATTGAACCTAGATTGTGCTACAGGTTTATTTCTGCTGAGAAATTAATGAAGATGGAATCCATAAAAGAAGAACGCCAAGTCATTAGAGCCATGAGGGAAACTGCTGAGTTGAATAAAATTATCGCAGAGCAGAAACTCAAGCATGTGTTATGGGTGAAGAAAACAGAGATGGCGTAAGTATCAAATAATTCAAATAAATGTTAAACAAAACCTATTATATATAGTTTATTAAACTAGTTCTTTTATTATAATAGTAAAGCCGAAAAAATCATAATTACGAGGATCAATTCTTATGCCGCATAAGAGAAAAAAAATTATTGTCTATGCTCGTCAAAACTGTCAACTCAAAATTAAATTTGTCACTGTCATGTCATTCATTTGTCTTGTCACTCGAACTTCATTTTGATTCGAGAGAATTCATTTGTGAAAAAATTTCAGAAAGTACATCGTTTTTGTATTTGATAGAATTTACCTTGTAAAATCGAATCATGAGTTTTATTTCTAGTACTAGAACATCGGCTGTAAAGAGCGCAAGAGTTCTTTTCAACGTGAGGTGAGTTTCGCCGGCCGGGTGTGTTACGCAATTCCCGGGAAGCACATTTTATTTTTCTTATATACAAATGGCTTCCAGAGACCTGAGGTATCAGCAGAAGCACCCTCAAATGCATACAATTTAAATTATATGAGTTGTGATTACTTATTCTGCTCTGCGGTCATAGCAAATGTGTCTCCGATCATCTGGCATGTCAGTTTATTTTTGCCAATGACAATGTTTGGCACTACTGCGCCTTATATTTACAAATAATAAGTATGTTGTAGCAGTATTGGCCAGTTTCTTGAGTTTGTGTTTTCTAATCAGTTTGTATGTTTTGACCTTTGTACATGAAGTAGAGATCAAGATCAATACTTATTGCAGGTAATAGGTATAGGTATAAATGACTATTTATTTCTCCTTGAGTGTTTTTACAAATTCTTTCATCGTGCAGGTTGTTTTGACAGCATCATCTCATGTAAACATTGTTTTTATTGTGCAAACACATGACTCATTTACAGTGGTTATGATGAATGTCAGCTATTTTTATCTGAAAGTGGGTAGGTATTGTGTTGATTGATACTTTGATACGTTGATGATTTTAGTTTCATGCATTTGGCATTCAATCACAACAGAGTGTAAGACAAAGACCAATTTAAGGTACTGGTTATGCATTGTCTGATAGAATAATTGTCTCAGTCTCTTAAATATAGGCAATTCTCATCTATTCATTTTGACACAGCTTGAGATCATTAATTAACTTTATTTTATTGTGTCACAGTTTTGGTTTTCAAAGTATGCTCTTGTTTGTAAATTGTGTGCTAATCTGTTGAGAGCTCCGTCAGTGCATAACAATTTTTGCTAGTCCTTTGTTCATTCAACTCAATTTGCAGATCACTGAATTATGTTTAACCTGCAAAGAGTCTCCAAAGTAAAATTTTAATTCATCCATAGTTCAAAATTTTGTTTGTATATCTCGGCTATATAAAATATGTGACTGAAGTCCAATAAATCCAGGAAATTATCCTGGATTCACTTCAATCACATTCTGTCAGATCTGAATTTATTAATTAGTCTTCTGGATGGAGAGATGAAATTAACCAGTTTTTGCCGGACTGAAATGTAATTGCTGATCATGAGGTGTAGAAGGAGAGGTGGGAGGCCTTTGCCCAGCAGTGGGATCATTACAGCCAGTAATAATAGTGCAGTTCTAGTGTTGTCCAGGGTGGTCACCGGTATGTGTGTTGGCTTCGGCCCCATGCATGCCTACCAAAGGTCCAGGACTCCATAGTCCCGTGAGGTGAAACCTTGACAAACATAATAATAATAATAAATGTTTAGGATGTACTCTGGAGAGCTGGGCTCGGGCGCTGGCAAGGGAGGCGGTGGCGGCGGCTCCATCCGCGAAGCTGGCGGCGCCTTCGGCAAGATGGAGGCTGCTAGAGAAGAGGAATACTTTTACAAGAAGGTATATTAATAGGCTCTCAATTTCAAAATGTTTGTAAAAGTTTTGGGTAAGATGTACCAGTTGAGAAATAGGTATTGAATGAAATGTAATTAGGTTTATCTATGCTATATAATTAGTTAGTATTTATATTCTATTGCTCTGTGGTTTAGCTTTAGTGATTAGATATTTAACAATTTTAGTAAAGAAAAGTTATTTAGAAAAATAATTTAATTATTTTACTTAGGATTGCAAATGTCTTTCTAAATGCAAGCAAAAATCGTAATTTTTTGTACCTTAAAATATCTGATGCACAACTGGATTACCCAAGCACAAGTGGAATGGTAATAAATAATGCACATCCAATTCATTTTTAGCTTTTGCTTATAAAATATTGCCTAATTTCACTCTGCTTTTCATGTGTAGACGATGCATCATAACCATTACCCAACATAATGATATGAGACGACCTCTGTGGCTCAGTTGGGTGAACGCCCGGCTGAGACGCAAGAGGTTGCGGGTTCGATCCCCGCTACGGGACAAATGTTTGTATGTTCTGCAGATATTTGTTCCGTGTTTGGGTGTTTTCTATCTATAACATGTATGTATTTACAAAAAAAAAATCGTATCTAAGTATTATATCAGTCATCTGGTTACCATAACACAAGCATTAAGTTGCTTAGCTTGGGACTAGATGACGCTGTGTGGAATGTCCAAGGATATTTATTTATTTATTTATTTATTTATAATGATTATTTAAGGGTGTTTGTTATTTGACTGGGCCTGGCCAAGGCTAGATGTCATTTCATGGCCTAGACGGGACACGGATCAAGCTATATATATATTAAACAGATAACAACCTTAAAGTATTTGTTCATTCGTTCAAATGAGCAAGTGGCCAACTCTGGGAAAGTAGTCTTAAAGTAGTAGTAGTAGTTTGAGTGTCTCGTCAGTCAGAAAGCGCTTGATTAATTTAGAATTTAGATAAAATAAATATGGAGAATGGCATTGTCTTCACTTCACATTTATTGTAATAATGCTTTTATTTTCCCCACAGCAAATGCAACAGCTTCAATCTATGAAGGGTCAGTTCAGTTACCAAATAATACACATACTTTGTTGCATGTCAGCTATGTAACTAAATGTGATAGCATTAAAATAATATTACCATCCTTTAACCCACCAATAAACTTCCCCTGCTGGATATGATCTTAATAATAATGTGCTAGTCATGTAGGCATTATATTAAGTTGGTATGCAAGTCCACTTAGTGAGTGTTTACTTTATGATGCCGACCACTCAATTTACCTGATAATAAAATAAAATATTGGATCTTCTACCACCTGATAAACCAATGGAATTAAAACAGGAGTAAAGGTCACATTTGAAAAACAATTTACATCCTACATAATGATAATAAAATCTATCTAACACAATAATGTTAGTTCTGAAAGTATATTTATGGATGCTTATAGCCTGCAGTAAACTTAGGCAGGCTGATGACAAAAAATAATATGACTATAGGGGAGGATGCTTCCGATGCTTGCATTGCATATATAGTCTTCAAATTAACTTTATAATGATTATTGAAAAAACATTCCGTGTTTCAACAAAGCATGCCATAACTTTAAAAAACACTGTTTTTTTATTTCAGCAAAGGGAACAACTCCAAAATCTGAAGGGTCATCTGGACAAGGAAATATCCTTCCACCAAGAGCAAATCAAGCGTCATGAGGATGCTATTCGGCGTCACAAAGATCAGCTGACTGACATGGACAAGAAGCATTGAACTTGAATCATGCGAGCAACTATCAGTTAAACTTTGTTTGAAATTTTACTTCTATTAAGGTTGCAGTGATTATTTTAAGTATGTTACTTGCTTTTATTTTGTTTAGAGTGTAGTCTGGCTGGATGGTTGAATTAGATCTATATTAGGCATCAAAATTTATTTTATTTGGAAATATAAACCTTAGTCACAGAATCACAGACTCACAGAACAGAGAGGAAGTGAAACTTAGTTAAGGTTTTAAATATTATGTGGTGCATGTGCACTAATTCTAAGCCAAGCAACAAACTAATATAAACTCCTTTACCTAATGCACAAGTTAAAGCCAAGTCAATGCATTTGTAATTATCAACTTGCAAATTCTAATTTAGGCACTAGGGGATTCTCTCTGTAGCAAAAATGATGGGTCCATTTGGATAATCTAATATCATTGACAAAATACCTACTTTGTCTATGATAATTATAGGTACTACAGTAATTAGGCGAACAAATACCCTTAGTTATTATATTTAACCAACCCCTGTGGACGAATTAATTATGTGAGTATGCATGCATGCACCTATGTATATTTTAAATGGCTGAACATGCTGTGGAATACCCAACTACATGCTGTGTGTGAATGATAATGATGATAATTATTCTGTTGCTCAATGTAGTTCAATACGTTGACTGACATCTATTGTAGAGTTATTAAACTACATGCAGAGCAACTTTTCCGTTTTTGGATGATACGTTGAATTGCTAACAGATGGCGTGATTATAAATTCTACTCGAAAGCTCAATGTAGAGGTAGCTTCTAACTTTTCCTTCTAAGTTTTAATTAAGTATTTGTAGGGAAGCTTATTAATAGAATATTCATATTCCTTGTTTTTGCTTTGAAAATTAAATGTACCTACGTACCTAACCCACAGAAACAACTACTTATCTGGTGTTAGTTCATTATTCCGAACGTAAACATAGGTATAGTAGGTATATACATACTAAGTACTTACATACCTTCTAGGTTCAGGTAGGTACCTACCTATCCTAGATAGGTACCTACCTAGGTACATGTTACCTACTTCCATTCCAACCTATCTAGTCTCAGTCATATCTTCGTAAAACGTAGGTAGGTATGCTAACTGACTAATCAAGGATAGGACCTATCTGTGCTCTTCTAAGAAATTGGAATAGGAATTTATTGGCTCATTGGACGCATTAGGACAACTATCGCATTGTTTGTTTTGATCGCATGCATGCATGCGGTCGTCGCTCCAGACCAGCAACCAATCATTCTGGCAGGCGCCAAACAAAAATACTACCTAGGTACTGTAAGTATTGTACCTAGTAATTTTAACTCATTTACTACGTAACTAGGTACCAAGTTATTTCTGGGTGAGTATGTAATGTACCTACCTAGCTACCTACCTACCTAAGGGTTAGTTTTAGTAATTTTACAGCAATAATAGGTAGGTACCTAGGTACTAAATAGGGAGTGCGTGTCGAACAACGTAGCTTCATCGAGCCGTATTTTGATGGTCGCGTCCATCCGCGGGCGACGACCAGGGTTGACAATCTTAGAACTAAAAAGTGGGTAATCGTCTAAACATAAGTATACAAAATTAGGTTGCACACTGAAAAGTATTTCCAGTCCATCCTTATGATAGCTTTTTAATTTGGTGTCATTATAATGCATTTAGTCTCCTAAACCTGCACAAAGACGGCGGTATTTATGACGTAGTTATAAAATGGTAGGTTAGATGGCAGGAGCGCGCTAGTCCGATTAGTGTGACCCACTATTTCTCGATTTTTTTAATTTTTCATTTGCTCCTAAGTGTAGTTTATACAATTGAAACTAAATCCCAAGAATAAAAAAAATAAACATAAATTTACTATACATTATTATTTAGAAAATAAATAAATAACATTTTCAAATGCAAAAGTGCCCCCTATAAATATGATATGATATGGCAACCCCAATTTCTAAGTAAACAAATATGGCCGGCTGCGGTGTGTGTGCGCGCGAGTGTTTATTTATCGGTTTCTTGTTTGTTTCCTAGATTTTTACCGTTCCTACGTGCTTTTTTAACCTAAGTCCTATGAATTGAGCCTCTGCTCCTTCGGTCGTGACGATTTTGTGATTGTGTTGGTTAAAATCTGTGTGTGTACTGAGAGATAAGACTCTGTCGACCCGTTTGTTGTTGTGATCATTCTAACAGAAATAAATAAATGCGTTCAATTCAATGAAAACATTGTTTAATTTGTTTTTTTCAGTACCTACGAGTACACTACCCATTAGTATACTTTTTATTCTGTAGGTAGAGCACTAGAGGCTATCGCATATCGTACGTACGTACGCATATATATATACATACATACGTACCTACCTACTTATGTCTACCTATATATACAACCTATAGCAGTATGTATGTATGTATAGCTAAGATGATTGCCTAAACCTCGGTACAGACGGCGCCACCAGTCTTACCCAATTTTGTATAAGAGTTATACCTCTATTTCAGTATATACAAATGTACTCTGTGGCGACGACCGAGCCACGCGCCGCGAAGTTAGCAGCGAGCCAAGTCGAGTTCCGATCCGAGCCAAACGAAGCAAACAGCGCCAGTCGTTTACCACAATCGCGATAGAACGCCGCATGTCGGCCTGCGAACCGTCTATCGAGTGCATGGTGTTTGTGAAATAACATAACAGTTCTGTGCTGTGTCATAGCATTGTGATTGTGTTTTAGAGCTGGTGCCATCGGTCCCGTTTACTGTTGTGATGCATTTAAGGATTTACCTATGGCTGTCTTGTGTGCTCTTCGCAGGATACGTTCGCGCGACAGAGGTAAGGGGGACCGTCTTAAATGCGGCATTCGCCCGGCTTTTTGTTGTAGGGACAGACAGGGGACAGAGGCGAGACGAGACGCTACACTTGCGTAACTTTCAATGTCACAAGGAGCCGTAAATTGTGCAGCGTGGCCGTAGCGTAGGCGATTGTAGGCGATTAGAGTGGTTACCTTGAATGTGGTAATCGCAGGTAAACATTCATATCGGCTGCGTTCCCATCGAAATGGTATTTGTTTATCACTAGCGTGGAGTATCGTGGTCTCGTCGCGATGTAAACATAGACACAGACAGCTGTGAAGTTGTACCTGCACGGGCGAGAAATGAATGGGAGCGAGTATCGCCCACCTTTGGGAGAAAGCTGCCGGGGCCGCCTACTTAAATTAAAGCTGCCTATTGCACCCACCCATTGCAATGCACTATTTAAGTAGGTACTTACCTACAAACATACCTCAGACAGGCCTAAGTTTAGGTCTGTTGGACTTCTAGCCCTTCTAAGTACTTACCTATGTTTGTACCTACATTTACACAATACCTATCTACTATGTAGGTAGTGAGTAGGATAGTAGATGGGTACAAAAGTTAGGTAGGTAGGTAGGTACCTACTTAATACCTACGCTCCAATAAATTCGAATGAGCCTAAGTACCTACCTACATTACATACCTACCTAGATAGTAAGTTAATTGTCATTTACTTAAGCAGTTTAATTAAGTAGGTAGGTAGGTACCTACTTACTCAACTTGTGTAATAGCAAAACATAACCTAGTTGACTATTCCACTCACCTAGTTCGGACCTAGAGTGTTTATTAATGTTCACACCACACTGTCGTGTCGTCGTCTGATTTTCGCCGGAAGTCTGATATTATGTCTGGAGATGAGTAATGAAGCTAGCAGACATTGCAGTAAATATTTACGCTCCATTCTGACAATGGAAAATGAAGATAAGTTTACAGATTTATAAACTTTTTAAAGAATAGAATAGGTAGAAAGACCAACAACATATAGTAAGTAGGTAGATAGATACTAGATACTTACTTTCTAACCTCCTACCCCTATCTAGGTAAGTACCTACTTAGGTAGCTACTTACGCTCGTTGAAATGGCACCGTCAAGGCCATAATTATAGGTACCTAGCAAGCAGAACAGATGGCCGTTGGATCCGAAAAGTTCCGAAGAGACTGCAAATCGGCAAGCCCAGCGTCCAACAATGAGATGGATGAATGATTTGGTAAAAGCTACAGGTTCACGGCGTAGACTTCCAACTGAAACAACTGGAAATCTATGAGGGAGGCCTATGTCCAGCACTGGACGTATAAAGATGATGATGATGATAAGGGTAGAACGGAAGTCGGAAGGTCCAAATCAATCATTTAATCACGTGATACGTGTCAAGTTAGGAACAAATATGACCTTGTCACGTCATTTGCTATTAGCTCATTTTGAAAATGATATTTGTCGAGAAACCGGCTGTTAGTGTCAATAAGAACTTCACATGTACATTGCTGATGGTCAGCGAGATAGTAAAATTAACTTTAGGTAGGTTTTCAACTTTCCTGTCTGACCTTACTTGATCTTCGTAACAAAGGTGACTCTGCCAATGTCATCGAACGTATCGGTTCGGTACCTAGCTATTTTACCTATACTTACTTACCTACTTAAATACTATAAAAGTGCACCTACCTACCTAGGTAGGTACACTTACCTACTAACTGCTCCATAACCTTCTAATATGCAGCAAGATGATAGAAAGCTATTAAACCCCGACACAAAAAAGGGGTTGTATTATAAGTTTGACCGCTATGAGTCTTTGATTCATCGTACTTAGCCCGATTTGAATTCAGAACTGCATGAGCAAAAGTGACAGAATACTAGGTAGGTCCTATAAACGATTTTTTTCTTTATTCAAATTGTCCCATCCTTTATCGTTGTTATCAATCTAGGTTGGTCCAATATTATCTAGGTACATGTACGGAAATAAATGCTAGATTAGCAAGTACATAGTTAGTAAAACGGCTGTAATACTAAAATTTAGAGTTATCTTATTATCGGAGTGGGCTGGTCTACCCAAACCGTAAAAAACACCGAATCACCTAGTGAATACAACCAGTCAAAAACCGATAAAACTAAGAGTTTCCTTTCCACGCTTGCTTCATTCACCGAGCGCATTTTCCAAAGCGAAAATTTAACAACTTTGGTGGAAGGTACCTGGACAAAGCCTTCTGTTTAGTAAGCACATATTAAAGGCTGACGAATCATCTATCATCTTCCGTTCTCAACAACCATATACTTAACCTTTTCATTCAGTACTCAATGTTTAAAGGGCATCTTGTTTCAAGGAACTGCTAGAGCTCTGTACCTATTTAATGTTTTTCCTCAGCTCCTATGAGTCCACAACAAAGAGGATCTACGCGTCCACGATCCTGCCCCTACACCATTATCCAATTTAGACACTAGAAGTCAACGGGTGTCTGCCAAGGATATGAAAGAAGGAAGTTTCCTCCAATTAGGTACTAACCTTAGATGCAAGGAGATGGTTTAGTTAATATGCCCTCATTGCCATATCAAGATTGGTTTCAATTCTGGAGTCGGCTTGATTTTGTCAGATGTAGAGATACATAGACAAAATCAAGCCGAGATCCTTGATTCGTTGGTACTCCTAAATGCTGAGGGCGTGACCTCCCTTCTAAATGTAAATTGTAAATGTGTGTAAATTAATTTATTGTATAGTATTGGTAGTATTAAAACAATGGCGAACAAAGTACGTTCGCCGACGCAATTTAAATATAGACCGCGGCTAAACTGTGTGAGCTTTAGCTTAATCTGATGACGAAGTTTATACGCCACCCGAAGGCCTCCATCATGTCTTGTCTTCACGACTTTAAAAGCCAGACACCAAACCAAACTGTGACCCAGGATGTGTCAAGAACGTAGCAAACGGTAGCGCTTCGCCTACAAACGCTAAAACATGAAAATGCACCACAGTAAGCAATTTCACGGCTAAATAGGATATTGAGACTAGTTGTTAGACAACACTTACAATAACCCAGCAAAGTGTGACTCAACTCGTGTACAGATGGTTCCGTACACGTCAATTCAATCACATAGCACGTTCTATAAAAAGAGACAAAGGGTCGGTTAAAATCTATCGAGCAATCAGACAGATTGAACACTTCAGGACTAACACGTGTAGTGTGGACCATACATAGCGTGTAGCGAGCGAAGTTGGGAGTATACTAGTCTAGTGCAGCATACCTATAACTATAACTAGCAAGGTACGGAACACCCGCTCATTTATATTGGGGGACGGGGCAACGACTGCAATCATTACATAGGTATGTGTACTAACTGATGTTTTGGCGAGAGCCAACAATCGATGGGGTGTTGTCTCATTCACGATTCACGGAATACTGCGAGCGGATGCTCGATGACATTACTACTTCATTGAAACTACTTTGCTACCTTGTTTTTATTTTGTTTACTGAAACTCGGTTGGTATTAGGTTTGTTGCAAGATTATACCTTAATGCTGTATTGTATTCTGATATTATTCTGAAATGTGATTCTAAAAGGTAAAGTAGGTACCCCTGTCCAACTAGATTACGCCTAAGCCGGATTAATATTATAAGCAACATATTTTTAGACTAGTACCTAAGTACCTACTTAAATAAATACCTTATGAATAAGATGGTAGAAGTTATCTATATCCTTGTTAGATTTATGTCGGTACGATTACCCCTAAGTCGGGGAAGAATAATGAAATTTGTCGAGGAGAGCTAAGCGAGCCAACAAAAAGAAACAGACGAGACGATAGGCATAAAAGAGAGTGCACGGTATTGCAGCCGGGTTCCGGCGGATTGTGGTATGTAGCTGCGACTTTTTTTAAACTTTTTGAAAATAAAATGGAATAGTTTTTATTGTAAAACTGTTGGTTACGATGGTAGGTTTGTTTTTGAAATATATGGACAGACAGTGGCCTGTTCGTAAGTACAACATTACAAGGACTATAAATAAAAAAGGTATTTCTTCTAGTTCGTTCGATCGTTCGTTCTAGTTATGTTTTTGAAATTATAGTTACTTACGTGTTTTTTTACATAATTAAAATACTTAGATAGTAAATAAACCTGTATTAAGTACCTACCGTAAAGTACGAAACATACAAATGAGAACAATAACAAACCTACCTAACTTGTTACTCGTACAATACAAAGTACCCACAGGCTATAACTTACCTCATAAGAAAAATGTTTTAATAGGTAAGAGACTTTAAATACGTCTTTGTAAATGTTCTGGAAACGTCTTTCTTGAGAAATAAATAGGGACTTGTTTGAAGACTAGTAAAGTATTTATTACTAGTAGCACGTCCCGGCTTCGCACGGGTGTACTAATGGAGCTACCGGGATAAAATATAGCCTATAACCTCCCGGACAGTCCATTTTACACACCCGTGAAAGAGTTTTCGAAATCGGTTTAGTAGTTTCGGAGATTACCTCCGTCAAACAAACAAACAAATTTTACCTCTTTATAATATACTAGCTGCGCCACGCGGTTTCACCCACGTAAGTCCCGTTCCCGCGGGAATATCGGGATAAAAAGTAGCCTATGTCACTCGTGGATAATGTAGCTTTCGAATGGTGAAAGAATTTTTAAAATCGGTCCAGTAGTTTTTGAGCCTATTCATTACAACCAAACAAACAAACAAACAAACAAACAAAGTTTTCCTCTTTATAATATTAGTGTAGATATAGTATAAGGCGGCATTTCTTTTGACTGGCCATTAAAATGTTGAACAAATTACACATTTCCAGATATAAGAATGCCCTAATTGGGTTAATTAAAAATCTAGTTCGTAAATAAATAATACTTGCGAAGGAAACTTGACTGCATGTTTAAGATAACTTGCCCTTATTGGTCCATCCATTAACTGACACAAAATGATCTTTATTTTTCTTACCTGGTTCTTCGTAAGATTTAAAATGGAAAGATAAAAGTATCTAATTGTCTGGTTCACAAGATGGCAATATCAGATAATTTAATAAAAGAGCTAAGCGCATTCACTTCTTCTTAACTAGCATTTGCTCTTTTTGGTTTTCTGATTTAGTTATAGATTTTGGCCTCCGTGTTAGCTTAACGATTTTAAAGCCGGGAACTACAATGAACATGCTATCCGAAGTACGGAAGCCCTACATCTAAATTGCGGCTACTCTGAAAGCCGTTCTAATTTCCTAAAACGTCTAATACAAACCCAAGTTACTGGATGCTTAAACCTGAAATCATAATCCGATTCAAGATTTGACAGTTGCTGCCAAAAGTGGCAGCAAGCAACTGTCAAATCTTGAATCTTTCAAAAAATCGAAATTAATAAATGACATGACTTGTTAAATGCAACACTTGTCTGGTAAGTATCGGTTGTTACTGGGTACGTAACTTTGACATCAGAGTGCTGTCAAGTCTTGAATCAAATTATAATTCCGGGTAGGTATATGCTTCCAGTAACTTACCACACAGCAGTCACCGCGAGACGTGTGAAAACAAGGTTGGCCCACCCCATTGTGCCATAGTTTTTGTTTCCAGTTTTGACCACATTTTATTTGTGATACCGTTAGACAGAGGTTTAGTCCCTTGTTATAAAACGTATTATTTAATTGTTGGTCTTAGTTCTAAAATGGCTTACGAGTAGGCGCCCCGAAGGCTGTAGCTAATAATTAAGTACCTACTATCTGATAGTTAATTTTAAACTATGCTGAGCAAGATAATTACAAAAATGTATCGACACAAATTAAATCTTTACTTATGTAAGTACTAATTTTATGAAATGTAAAAATAACTCTTGTCTGACTGAACCGACTTTCAAGACACTTTACTCGCCAGGTCAGTAGTTCTCCAAAATGTCAATAGTGTTCACCAGTGAGTTTTATTATGTCACATAATTACAATAAATTATCATGTTTACTCACAGCAACTGAGTTTGGTACGATACAGAATTACACACAATAACATTTACCTATTCATACGCAAGTAGGTTGGTTGTTAAACAATAGGTTACACCTACAATACTATCGCGCGTGATTCATCAATGGTAACTGATGTAGAGTCTGTGATAGTATATCTATATACTAATATTATAAAGAGGTAATGCTGGTTTGTTTGACGGAGGTAATCTTCGAAACAACTCCGCCGATTTTAAAAATTGTTTAACCGATGTGTAGAATGGACTGTCGAGATGGATATAGGCTATATTTTATCCCGGTAGTTTCATGAGTACACCCGTGCGAAGCCAGGACGTGCTGCTAGTTATCTATACTTAGGCCTTACTGTTACTGATTCATGACAAGAAACAAACTAAATAGTCTTTCTGACTAGTAAAGTGACTTCTGACTTGTATGATGATTCCTATAGTGTTACCTCTAGGTATTCGAACCTCCAACTAAATAAAACAAAATAAAATCACGCACGACCGAACAGTGCAAAATGCAAGCTTGCTCAATTCAATATATCAAAGGCAACATGAATTCCAATTACTGAGCTACTGGAGTGATTGTCAAACTGGTAGAGATCACGCGATGCTTGGACGGCGAATTGATTTTTGTAAAACATTTTGTATGAATTTCAACTTCAAATTTTTAAATGCATGTCACTTAATTTAAATTAATTCAATAGGCAAAAAAAAGTTTCATCGTGCAAATGAGACTTAGTAATTGGTAGTAAAATCCTTAAATAAAGTTATAAAGCTTAAAACTTCCCAACTCGTTGACAAATGAAATCGTTTAATTAAATTAAAGTACAACAGTAAGCCCAAAATAAATCGTTTAAAATAAATAGTGTTAAACCACAAACGTTCAATCTGTTGTAGCAAAATAAACTATGGCTTCGTTAATTGGACTAAAAAGGCTCTAACCGACAAATATTTGAACTTGCTGATGGAAAATAAATAGAAAACACGAGTTCCCGCTTCAGAGGCTTCGGGGAAGAAATGTTTTTGGCTGAAGAAAGTAAAGGAGCGATTCTGCTAAAGCGGAGAACATAAATTTAATCAATGGATGGTATGGTAGCTAACTCTGTTTCTGGTGACGGAAGTTTTTAGAGGTAATAATACTGCAGTATGTTTTCGACATTTGAACTTTGAGCGAGTGTTTTCGATTTTGTATGGAAAAATGTTGGGTTCTATTCGAGATCTTGTTCGGGGCAACCTTCTATTAGATAATATATTGTGATGAGAGTAAATGTGACCAAAATGTGGTATCGTTGGAGCAAGTCTAAATCTTGTATGTTGTGGCTAGAATCTTAGTTTTCTCTCCCTTCACTTTAGTGTAGAAGATACTTAAAGTGGTAATAAAGAAGCGGTCTGGTTCAGCGACCTTGCTTCCCGTAATAACTACCAATTATTCCATGGCTCTGGGCTTTCATAACTGATGGGCGATATTATAACACAGAAGTTTGGTAATGGCCGCGATTACCGATACCATTTTGTTATTTAAATTGTGCATTGTATGTGTCATATGTGTGGTTCACTGATCAATTATTTGAATAGTGAAATGGTGATTAATTTTAAATAATATTTCCATTCTGCTAAATAATAATATGGTTATTGGTATTATAATAATGTTGGTTGGTTGGTTTGGTACAGTAGTTTAGGCATCAGTTACAATAAATTTGTAAGTCACACTTAAATAACCTAAACCACTCCTCAAATTCGAGAAAAAAAAGGTTTCATTCCTACTTACGAACGTTAAAAAAATATGGGACCACCTCGGCCACATGTACAGTACATAATAAAAAAAAACAAAATAGAAAAATAGAACCTTCTCTTTTGAAGTGGTTAAATTACGCAGATGTGTCACGCGCACCCTTGTAACTTAACTTTTAACCAGCGACTTGTCGACAACTTCCCTTTGAAGTTAAGGCAAGTTCTTCGAGTCTGTACATACCACATTTTTCGAACGCGCAAACACTATGCCTTTGCATCTATACAAACGCGATACGAACGTATGGCTAAGAAAATGCAGGCGGTAAGCTGTGACCATGCTCACTGGAGTCCGCGCTACGAATCAAAGTCTTAACCACAGTCTTAACTACGGAAAAAGCTGGAACTAAATTTGGATTTATCCCCGTACTACACACACGTTCCAATCTTCGTCTGCCAATCAACTGCATAAGTAAGTATCAATAGTACTTACAAATAGTTCAAGCTTTCATGGAAAATTGGCACATTCATTTCTGCAATTCTAATTCTTCCGTCTATCAGACGTGTTTCGTTGCGCGGACTTTATCTTCGTGTTTGTAAATCACGCTGCGAACTACTCGTAGTAGGTGATTCTACTATAACCACGCAGTGTCTGCTCTCTCAAAAAACGTGAAATGAAATGAAAAATGAAATGAAAATACTTTATTGTACACAGAATAAAGGAACTTATAAATTAAAAATCCTTAAAAAATTGTGGTGTGCATAAAGGCTATATATACAGAATTGTCACGTTCAGAAACATGCCTATAAAACTTGAGCGCAACAATAAATCATACAAATTAGGAAATTGTAAAGTTTGCCATCTGTTTAACAGCTGTTCCGAGTACTTCGGCAGTTATGGTGATTCAGTGCTTGATGTTAAATGGGGCTCATTTTTCAAAGCTCAAGTAATTTCTTGATATTCAAGGGATCCTTAAGGGTACTGAAAAAGTTTGTTATAAAAACCCTTTTTAAGTCGAAGAGATGCGTAATTCAAGGTTTGGTATATTTTGCTCAATATTTTGATCATTGCCAGCGCAGCAATGCTGCCAGTGACTTGGGCACGCTTCCGTCCATCAGTAGCTTAGATCAGTAGAAACAATACAGTCTCATCAAAACCACACTTCCTGGACTGCCCAACAATCCGACTACGAGTACTTCATCGCCAACTACAATTTAATTTTATTACAAAAAAGTTGCTACCTTTCTTTTCTTTTGCAAACAGAAATTGACACGAGATAAGAAAATTTCACAATTTCTGAGACGTTCACTAACAATTCAATCATCAAATCAAATTCCCAAATCTATTTTAAACACGTCGACACGGTATTTGTTGGTGTTATTTCAACATAATCGTTTTAGTCTGAGTCACCATTGCTGAATAGTTATAGGCCTTCTTTCGCTCTTGCGAAACTTTTTGTTCCCGGTCTAATCTAATCCCAGTTTTGTCATGTCGTTCTCGATATAATCGACCCAACTCGATTAACTATACCTAGCTATAATCGAAGCCTAACTCCAACCAATAATGGAGAATAAATTATGGTTCACAAAATATTCCTTTTATTTCGGTGATTTAAAAAATATTGAATAATGAAAGTTGTGAATGAATAGAGCGTAGTTTTGTTATCTTTTTGATACTCGAATTGGAGTGGTTTTTGTTGATAAAATTATTGAATTATCTATAATAATCTTAAGGCTTCAAATACGCTCTTAAAATATTATTCAACCACATACGCCATTTTTTATCAGTTAACTGTTCATAGAGCAAAAAATAAATAGATAATGCGTTTATAGAAATAGTTGTGTTATTCGCTTCTCATAAAAGGCAATCGATTCCTCATTTATCGATCGGATATAATAGCCTATACTTTTTACGACTTAGTATGTTATTAACAAAGGTAAGATGACCTTCGGAGTGTTTACATGTCTAGCTTAGTGTTCTTTGTCTGATAGAGATTATTTTATTGGATTTATTTTATGTTATATCAGCTTCATCGACAAAGACTCTGGGAAAAAAGCTTTGTGGAAAACATCAGGCTTATAAATAACTAAGTATTAAGAAAGTAGTAAATAAAAAATAAACATAATATCGTTTACCTCCGCCATGGGACAGGGGCCAAAAAACTCCGTCACTAGATTTAGAAAGCCTTACCTGGTACCTACCCTATACTAAAACCCCGCTCGAGACATCTTCATATACCTAGATATCCCATTAGGCCCATAATCTTTGAAATCACAATTTTAATGAACTATAAAACCGTTAAAGAACTCTCAATATGACGCGAAAATCGGTTAAGTGTGATCTCCATTAAAATTCAAGTTTTTGCTCTACTTAGTTCGGATCGCGAGGTCGCTTCGCTAAAGCCTGGATCACTTTAGGTTTACAGGTTCTACAGGGGATATCCATTGGGAGTGGAATATTTTATGAGCTTTCGGGCTTACCTGTCTGTGTAATTGGAATTTCTTCACCCGTTTCGGGTACGGTTCTGTTTTAAGCATTTCGCTTTGTTATAGGAGGTATTAAGAATAATTTCTGATACATTTACTTAGCGGGTTTTTAACTTATTAATTTTTTGAGTTAAAGTGGTAGGTACTTTACTTACAAAAGGTGTTAATTAATTAGTTTGGTAATTTTAAAATACCTTAATGGGATTGTAAAATGAATCCGTTGTAAAGCTATTTAAAGCTCATAATTTTGAAAATTTCATAAATACCGTGTAGGTATATTTCGAAACAAAAAACGTATTATGCATCGATTTGATAAAACAATCGAAAGTCAAGAGGCTCGTGACGTCACTACTGCTAACCAAATCGATAAAGACTTCAGTAATATGATTTATCTTTACGAGATCTAAGTAACATTACATTATTTTAATTTATCACTCACGCCCAGAACCGTTAATGTTTTATCGCCCGCTTAAGGCTGCGTTTGCAATAGAGATGCTACGCTACGTCAATATGGATGCGTCTGATATTAGGTACTCTGATATGCACCAATCATATTACATGGCACATCTCTGGTGGAAAGGCACCCTGAACATGATTGGTGGATATCAAACGCATAGCAACGTAGCGAAGCACATCGCTGTTGGAAAGGCACCTAAGGCTGCGTTTGCACCATACAGATGTGCTATGTAGTTATGTCGAAGCTGTGATACAGGTTGGAACACAGCTTCGTCACGCATCCTCGCAGGGCTGTCTCACGAGATGTGCGTACACATTCCTAGTAAACCTATTCTTAACAACGCATCCTTCGCATCGCACCACATTTTGTAGCACGCATCTCTTTTGTTTTGTAAATATCTACAAAAAAATCCCTTATCTAATCCGTCTCAACGAATAAGGTAAATGAAGCGATCCTATTGGTTCTTGACAAAAACATTCCTCACTACGCTTCCTCGCACATCACTGGTGGAAAAGCCTTTATCCTCCAGCATCGATTTGATGTCACCATTTTACTGTCATTCATTATGCATGCGCCAGGGTACTTTAATGAATGGCATTGAGCTAAAACAAAACAGGACTATTGTTTAGTTTCGCAGATAGGACCTTTGTGGTGTTATCTGATGATCCTTTTGTAAATGAGAGTTTACAATAAGGTGTTAGGGAGTTGGAATGCTTTGTTTTATTAGAGTCTGGCTTTACTCGCCCGCAGCGTGGTTCTTACCTAGATAAAACGTAGAAAAATTAACTACGCAAAAAGGACGTATATTCCACAAGTTTCAGCCAAATCCGGTCAGTAATTTTCTCGTGAAAGAGCAACAAAGCCATAAAGAGACGGACTTTAAACATATCTTTTTAAATTCTTTCAATGTTTTGGTTTTTCAAACAAAAATAAATCTGTTATTGACAGAATCATCTTTGAACATACTGTTATGTATGTATGTATTAACACCGTATGAATCGGTCAAGGTTTTTATTTTTATTACATACCGTATCATTTGTAATTGAGGTACATCTGTAGTTGGCGTGTTCAATAAACTTTGATTGATTTACAAAGCAATTGTCGCTTTACACTATTTATTACCAACGTGACCGCCATACTAAGGTAGTAAGTGCGCACACAGTAGGTTAAATAATTAATCGTTTAATAATTTATTAACAATCTGTATTAATATGCATTTGTCACTGTCATGCAAAGATTTTTTCTCACGATGCTAATTTATTAGAAACTGTTTCTATTGTTCTTGGTTTTTTTTCTTAATTGTTTTTGAATCACAACAAGACTTAATCGACTTTCGCAAATACTTTATGTAGGTACTTACCTACTACCATACATTATAATCATTAATTCTCTCTTGTTCGCTGATCTAAAATAATTACTTATGTACCTACGATTTGTTCTAAAACAAAAATATGAAAAATTAATTAAGCAGCGAAAATAATAACAGTTCTTTTTCATAAATTAAAAGATTTTTAAGGTTTTTTTAAATGTTATTTTCATCAAAAATAATAGAATTTAATAACAAATTTATTTAAAAGCTGCAGCGCCTGGCATTTTGTTGATGGCAAGCGTCTGCATATAAGAGCCTTGAGCTAACAAACAAATAGTTTCCTACAACTGTCGAACACTTCTTTATAAATAATCCAGAGCAAGGAGCTTCGATTAGGACCAGACAATTACTTCCCGTCGATCCTATCAGCTCTGACTAGGCGTTAAACTTATTACTAACCATTCCCCTTAATTTCCGTTAACTGGTTCCATCCGCCATCTTGGATAATGATTGTCTATGTTCCTGTCAAAATTAGAACGATTTTTTAGGCTCGTGTTCATTTAGTTGTAGATTTTTGGTTTTGTTTAGTACTAGTCTGTATTCGCACGGCCTACTCGTAATTTACTCGGTGGTAATGTAGCTTTCTAATAAATGGTAAAACTTTGTAAGCTTTCATTATTACGGGTACATTACTTTTATTTTTTAAGACTGACGTTTCGACTCGCACTCAGAGCAATCATCTTCCTTGGATTGCACATCGTAGCCATAGCCATAGTCACTCAAAAACTGTGTTAAGTCATTGTCGACTACATGTGGCATAGATCTGTACTAAATGCCACTTAATGTGCATTTACGAAGGAATTGATGTTTGAACTAAGCAGTTATTCACAAAACATCAAGTTCTATTGAATTTAATATCGCCAAGGACTGAACAATAATAATAAATCAATTGAACGTGAATGGAGATGACCTAAATATTTAATAGAAAATCATGAATTGATGGATCTTATTTGACTTTATTGTATTGTAATTGTTGTTGTCAAATCTCTACCTTTTCAGATAATTATTTCCTTGGGTTTTAGTAAACACGAGCTAGCTTACAAATATTGACCAGATTTCGAATCGTTTAATTTAAATTTAGATACCACGCAAGTGAGGACGAAAGTTAGTTTATCATAATGTCAAATAAAAAATACTAAGTCAATGTTAGTTGGCCAATTTTATTAGACAAAATATACGGATAAAATAATGTAATAAATAGTTTTGTAATTTTTCATCTGGCTACTTTCAGTAGCAGACTACCTGACTCAAAGTTGTCTAGAAACTTTATTTTTATCGTTTTAACCTCTTTGTTTAAGACTGATTGTTGAGGGGTTTAATTATTATTTTTTAATTATCCTCTGTAAGTATTTTTTCTTCTTTTCTAGGTAATATTGAAAATAAATGTTTGATTACAATAATATAAAATATCGATAGGGTACAAACACTATAAACATACATAATGTCATACACACAAGTGAAAACTTAGTTAGAGTGAGCTGATAATTGTTTCAGAAGCTACAAGGTTTATCCGTCACAGTCACAATAATAACATTGTAGCATCCAACCTGTAAACCTTTTTCGTAAATAAATATATGGGTCATTCTGAGTTAAGAGGTAATCTGTTGTATGAAGACGCGGCACGGCATTTTTTTTTAAATTTTTACTTATTAATACATTTGTTTTATAGAAACCTTAAAGTTCAAAACATTCACAAAGTGGCCAGACAAATAGTTGTTTTTTTCTCGTTTTATTAGTGACCAGGGTAGATACTCAGTACAGGGTAGAGACATGTGCGCAGAGGAGGATACTTTATGGCCAGGGAAGAGAGATATACATATTAAAAACAGGGTTATTTTAAGAATTAACTTTATTTATTTATTTTAATTATGAATTATTTATAATTCAATCAGTTATGGCCCAACTGCCGTCATTACGTCTCGCTAAATGTCTTGCCAAATCTCGCCAAAAGTCTACTAATAGCCAGATTCTTACACGCTTATCAACTCCAAAAACAGCTACACACGATTTGACCATTTATTGATTTGACACCTGTTTCCCACAGGGATAGGCAGAGACCACGGACTTCCTCTTGCTCGATCCTGACACACCTTTTTTGCCTCATTTACTCTCATCACTTTTTTCAGCAGGTAGTTAGGGTACTTTTGACCTGAAACTTTCATTTTTCAACGTCACCACTTGTTCAAGGTATGTTCGTCTAGCTAGGTCTTCCCCTGCCAGCTGTCTCATTCGAAACATAGGTGCCACTCGCATCTAATCTGTCTGCAGTTCACTTGAAGTAGTACCCTCTCCATGAGGAGCTCCCATACCGTAACCTGCTTTATGAAAATTTCACCATGGCTGTTTAACCAGGACAGTTGTCTGCAAGATTTAAAAGATAGTGCTTGTCGATTGAGAATGAATGAGTTACTCGTTAAATGTCTTCTCTATGCCGATGATCAGGTTATACTAGCATCATCAGGAGATTAGTTGCAGGAGATGGTAACTGTTATGCATGAAGCTCTAAGGGAATAAGGGTAATGTGAGTAAGACTAAAGATATGGTGTTTGTAAAAGATGAAGCATGAGAATGATATTGAAAGGAGAGTGAATGCCGGAAACCGAGCAATAAGGCACGACTGGCAGCTAGACATTTAATCGAACTTTACAGAGTTTTTAGAATTCTATTCTTCTTGGTAAATCGTTGGAAGTGGCAAAGGCGTTGCGTAAAAGTCATATTTAATTATAAAGCTAAGATACACTTATTGCCAAGTAAAAGTTCAGAGAATAATGTAAAAGTATTCATGAAAATGCATACAAATGTATCTCCCCTGGACATTAAGTATCTCCCCTGCCATCGAAAAAGCCAGGGGAAATACGCCAGGGGAGATACATTTTCAATTGATATCTAAAATAACCGTAAAAGTGTTTTTCGTACGCAATACACAACTAAATGTAAAAATGTATGCACTATTTCTAGTGAATCTTTAAGTTTGTATTAGTGTTTTAACAAATAATTGCTAAGTAAAACTTACCAGAGGAGAGACTGAATTCACTAAACTTTTCTACAGCCAGCGAGCGGAGTGACCAAAATGACCGTTAAAATAGCTGCTCAGTCGGCCTATGGGCTGCTTGCTACTAGCTTCACGTTACATCCTATGCACTTTAGGTCACAACTTCCACAAATTAGCAAAACAAAACAGATTTTTAAACGAAAACAAAAAGCCAGGGGACGAGACACGAAAAACGCAGGACAAATTTCGGCGCTCAAATTAATGATGAAAAATTGGAATATAAGTAATTTTACTTATAAGACACTGTAACTAAGTTATTGTTCTGTGTAGAATTAGCGATGGTGAATATATTATTGAATTTTAACACATTCATATTAACTGGTTTACAAAAAAAGTCGGTATTGGGACAGACCAGGGTAGAGACTTTTTGCATGTTTAAGAATTTATTGTGACTAAACTACACACATTTCTGTAATAAATTTCAGTGACCAAGTAGATAACATTTAGTTTTATGTAATACGTAAGTTAATTACGATGTGAGTTTAGAAAAATAGTAGTTTTTTGTCCTTGCCATCGAAAGTACCTCTTAACTGAGAATGACCCATATTTTTATTTTTTTATTATTTTATTTTATAAAAGACAACAACTTTACATGAATACTTACTGTTGCAAAGTAAAAATATATACTGAATTTGCCGCAGTTAAAATACAACAGATGCTGATCTACCTTCAACTATAATTAAATCATCAAGTACATAATGCGTTCGCAACCAATAAATGGCGGAATAATTTAGTGCATCCAAAAACTGACCAGAATTACCACCATTTTAATATTCAACCAAAACTCAATGAATCGTAAAACATTGATTGAAACATTTATTGATTAAGCGGCGTCATTAGCCTCACGTGCTCAAAACCCCTTTAACCCTGCAAAATCTGTCTGTACTATTAATGACACCGGTGTCAGGTCAGGGCTGTCTCATGACAAATGACAGTTAGTTTTTTGTTCTTGGAATGACAGTGACATACATATCAAATTGTTTGACGTCTTATAGACATTTACGTTGCGTTTGGACGTTTGGACTTCCATCCATCCATCCATCGATAACTCACATTTTTAATATCATTTCTCAGCCAAGTCCAAGCGATTTACTGTCTGAACTGCACTATAAACTGGAGTAAAATTAAAATAAATATATTTCTTAATAAAGTAAAATAAAATTATTGTACTTAAATTACTAACAATATGGATTAACTATCGAATAAGACGTTCTTGAAGTTTAAATGCTGTAGATAACTAACCTGACTTATTTTACCAAAACTCTGAAAAAAAAACTGTATCTTAACTACAGAATATTACAGAAGGTTTGAACCTTCTGTAATATTCTGAAATCATTGTTTCTTTTAATCTTCCAATGTCGTCTTATCTCTTTTTCAGACTGACACGTAACGCCAATCACACAACCCGAACTTTTCGAATACACGTCAGAGCTTTGTTCCATCCCTACTGTCACTGTCAACCTGACAGCCTTAATGTGAAGGAGAATATTTTTAGCCGCTCGCGTTTTAAGGCCACGGCGAAATTAAATGGCTCTTGAAATAGAAAGGATAACACGTAAATCTTCTGTCATATAAAGCAAATTGCCAATTTGGAGAGTGCTCGTTTCGAGAAATTTCTCGAAACAATGTGTGACCTCCAGATTGTGAATTTTGTATTTTAAAGTATGACACATAATTTAGCAGATTTTATCTGTGCAAATTGAAAAACAAATCGTACGTCATATGCCGACCGACACTGCTGGACTTATGCTTTTATTAATGTACTTATAACAAGTTATCTCAAAAAGTTCAATGTGTTTGTTTTCTAAGAGTCGTCATCCACACTCATACTTTATCTATCTTAAACCAGCTTACAAGATACAACGGGTTTAAATTCTATTTTTCAGCTACAAATTGCACAATGCGCCACCATATTTTACGCACTTCTCATCCTGTTGTTCGCTACAAACCGCAGTCCATTTACATACTTAGCTAGTCTTTTCTTTTCCAACAAAGTGCTTAGTATAAATAGTGCCGAAGTGCACGACTACGACTCCTGTGTGTTTGTGGTATAAAAAGTGCTACTATTCACATAAATCGCGACTCTATGTTATGCTTTGTCATTACAGAAATAAAATTGAATTTATGATGACAGATGCTATCGGATATAGCACTTTTTTTGGGACACGCTTAACGCAATCCTGACGAATGTCACGTGTCAACCCTACCTGCATTGCACTGCGTCGGTAATTTGTCACTGTCATTCGCTTCACTGATATTAATGGAAATTTAGTGTCAACTGAATACGCCGCCTTAATTACTGGTGATTGTCATACTATTGATTTTTTATCTATGGCTCCGCAGGCGTTTGTGATCGATTCATCGATTGATGATGGTTTTGATGTGCGGTTTGAGATGTGCGAAAATAATTGTCCACCTTAGATTGGCGAACTGTATTCGCTTTAATTTTATCCATAAAGCCACTTAAACAACCCAGTAAAATTATGAGAATGGGGTGGGTATTTCAAGTTTTATTAAGGACCCCCTTTAAATCACAGGGACCCTGACCGGACTAATTAAAACACGCTTCAGTACTTAACCAATGGTTACGATTTTACGATCTACATCTGTCTTGTGGTAGTAAAAACACCATGTGTCATGTAGTGTATCTTCCCGATAACAGAGTTACGGAGTTTAAAAGAGACATTATTTATCTCTTTTAACTTGTTATTATTCAAGTACTAAATATCGTCCTTGGTACTAACCAAGTGGTTAGCACGATTGCCTAGTAGGTACCAAAACTGCGGCCTGCGGCCCTAATAAAAAATAGCCTGTAGGTATTTTATTTCAGGTCATAAACTATTTATTCTAAATTACAGCTAAATCCGTTAATTGTTTTCGCGTGTTAGTAACTTGCGTTTCAAAATGTAATAATGTGACAAATAATAAAATAGTGTTGCCAGAAGAAAGTAAAAGCAAATAACGGTTTAAATCATTTAATGTTCTTTTAATTATTCTTACGTTATTTCACGACTTATAATGAATTAGATGAGTACTTAATCTTTAAAATTACTTAAGTACTTACATAAGTTTTTTATTTTTTAGAAAGCATGTAGAAAGAAAAAGTAAAGGTTCTGGTCTCCGAATTTCTTTGTGAATGTATGAATGAATAATGTTTGTAACTCAATAACTAACTATACTAAACGCAAATTTAATCGTGGAATAATATGCTATTTTTCTCACAATTTCTTTCAGGGACTAATATAAATAAATCAACTTAAAGTTTGATAAATATAACAATACTAATAAAATATGAATGTGTCCGGCTCCGGTTTAAAACAGATCTAAAATAGATAGGTCAGTTTCGCATGCAAAAGTTTTTTGTAATAAAGTCGGCATCGGGTTATCATGACCCGTTTCTCATGTTTCATAACTCGCTGATTGGTTGAAATAAAAACTGCACAACTGTGATATTGTAGATAAGTAATTAGGTACTCGTGTTAAGGTATAAGTTACTTTGAAGTTTGCTTTAGCGAAGTTAATCCAAGCATTCTACTCTAAAATATTGGTTTTTGAGAAACATTTTCATTATTATGTCTCAAAAATGTATATTACTTTGTCTTGAATCCATTGTTATCCCAATAAGTTCTACATTTCAGAACAGTTCATATGTACAACAGCGCAACATTTCAATAAACTCTGTTTTTATTTCAACTCAGCAATTTTCAATTCAACTAAAACGAAAGTAAAAGCATTGTTCACCTGTGAATTTAAATATTGTTTACATCATAAAACAAACATGAAATAAATAAATAGTCTTTGTCAATGACAGTGACAGGTGACCAATGGAGATTGCATTCGACATCAACAACCTACAAAAGCTGACCTCTAAAAACGGTAGCATTGTACCTTGACAAACAATTCAAAAACAGAGGTCGAAGCTTCGAAACGGGTATACACCACCTCGGCTCAATGGCCTATGTTTCACTTTCAACTGTCATGTCATTGCATCGCGTATTAAATCAGTTATGTGTGCGATCACGGAGCAAGCTGATCAGCACGCACTTGAAATCGAAACGCGATGTTATGCTCAATGAACATGGCTTTATATGACTTTAGCTTAGCACGGAAATCTTGTTCACGCTACTGAACTTGATATTGTATATAGTTTATTGATATTTAGTTGAACCACACTTATGCCGGCCACACACGCTACGGTCCATCGGAAAGGTTCATCAGAGAAAATAATTTATATGAAAATTACGGGACTTTATCACGACGACAACGATCTTTATTTACTAACGTTTTTTTCATCAGAGAACCTGCGCAGGTCATCAGACGTGTATATCTTCAACTTTTTGTATTCAATGGATAACTAACAGATATTTCGTTATTTTCGATCTAGCTAACGTGTGTGGGGACAAGTCTACCGGAGGTACTTTCGCCCAGCAGTCGTAAACAATAAATAACAAAAAACTAAAATAGGCAGTTAATAGGATAAAATGGCGTGAAATAGTTGTTAACCGTTGAATGTATAAAAAAAATTCTTAGGCCATCAATCAAACTCAACTAGTAGGTACTACAATACATGCTAGTTTATTGTATATAAATTAAGTTCTTTCATCATACTCATATTTAATGCTTCCTTACACACACTAATTGCTCGGACGACTTAAACGAGCAATTTATGTTCAGGAACCAACAATTAAAAGTCAAGACTTCCTCCATTTACGCATTTTATGCGCAGTCAATTAATTTGTCAATTTTATATTTGTCAACTTGGAAGTCAAATGCTTGCAGACAAACTATCACCTAAGGAGTTGCGTTGGAACAGGCAATAGAGTCACCTAGCTTATAAGACTGTACATTTTTAAGTGATCCTTGAGGTCCTAGAAAAATAAACACTTTCTTTTTCCATATTATTTATGGTTTTTAATGTGTGGTAAAACCATTAACTTTAATATATTTCCAATACCATTGATTATTAAATTACTGGAATTACTTACGCTCACCTTGGCCGCTAATTGTATCGATTTCATGTTTTTCCATTATTTTGACTTCAGAGCTGCAAATGAAGATAATTTTATCTATTTTAACTACGAGTATAAGGTTATCTACAGAGTTCAGGGTAATTCCCCGGTACTATGAAATCTTCAGACAATATTTTTATTTGATTAAGTAGGTGTTGGTTGGTACTACTTACCTTACTATTTTAATTAAGTAGGTACTTAGTATTAAAATCTAAAATGTATTTTTTGTCCGATAATAAAATTACAATCAAATCTGATTTCCTTTTATTTTTCTTTTTGCAGGTAAGACAAAACTAGAAGACTCAGAAAGGCAACAAAAGATAAACAATAAGTAGACAAGTAAGTACCACGTTTAAAAATATATAATGTTTTGGCTAAGTGCCAGGAAAATATAATAAAAAAACGGAACACAGATCATGTGGAATTTATTCTGTCAAATATATCACCACTACGTTTTTTCAAACCACAAAAACACAAAGTCCTGATGTAAAATATCATAGATAGTAAATCTCCAAATGAAACCATACTCGTACATTGGTATTGCGTATAGTATCGATTACGATGACGCAGTTTTCATTTATTATGAAACGAACTGTTCATCATGGACCTAGTACCAGGGGGTCTACTCTGGACGGCGAAAAATAAAATTTCGGCGTCAAATCGCAGGTCAGCCAATTTTCGCAGGTCAGCTTATGTTGGTTGATCTTCAGAGGTCAGTTACCACCAACATGAGCTGATCTGCGTTTTGATGCCGATATTTCGTTTTTCGAATTGCAGAGTAGAGTCCCAGCACTATATATTGCTAACTCTATGATACACACACACGCACAGGTAATAAACACATCGAATCGATCCACAAAAAGCCCTCACACACCCAACCTCATCATAAATACATAAGTGTTACTCCATTACACCCATTACCTACATAGATACGACCTCCATTTCCGAGCGACGGCATGGAATAAACAGTAGTTATTATGTACTGGAACATCACTTTTACTGTAAAAAAGTTTGTTTGTGTCACTCATGTGCTTAGAGACTTACCTCTCGCCCATTATGAAAAAAGTAACGCCCGTACAGTACCTACACCAAAACGCTACTTAGTTTGAATGGTGTTTATCTATGAAATTATTAGACGTTTTATAGGATCTTAGACATAATACTCTCTAAGACTCTAAGTAAGTATATAAATCTGAAAAATAAGAACGTCTCTAATGTTTAACACGCTCCTGAATATTTAAGTAATGAAACGTTTACTCGTTTGTGGATATTAGATGAGATATTAGTTCGTACAAACATTTTGTATCTGGTACATGTCTCTTATATTTTAACACGATAAACTCTTGAAATGAGGACACTGATCGAGTAGAAAAAACACTATCTACACTAATCTCGAAGGTACACCTACACACACAAAAATATTACATACAAAGTCTCGAAGGTTTATATTAACAAACGTACAGACAGATCATCTAGCATCCGTCTTACTATATGCCATAATAGCTCGTAATTTCCAACAATAAAGCACACATTCCTATATCAGCAGGCTCTCAGTAAAACAGGCAGTTTGACAATACGGCGAGTCTCCACAATGGCCGGAGTGAAGTGTCTAATCACTTTTCTTTGCGACTACACCTAATCGATTGTGGAGGGCGCTGGGTTTTGTGTGAATAAAGTGTTTGAACGATGAAGGGAATGGATAGCACGCTCTCAAATAAATCAATAAAGATGTTTTAAAAGGTGTATAAGGCGAGTGTGAATGGGACAGCTGGAAGGGGAAGATCTAGACGAACATACTTGGACCAAATTGGTGAAATTTAGGAAAAGAGTCAGGTCAAAAGTACCCGGCAAGCGTGTATGAAGAATGTAATGAGAGTGAATGAGGCAAAAGAGGTGTGTCAGGATCGTAGCAAGTGGAGGTCCGTAGTCTCTAGGGCTTTTTTCTTCATTTAAAATTTATGTTTTATTATTTGAATAAAATAGGTAAGTAATCTAAAAATAAATAAAATTTCAAACTTACGACTGTCCTCAAGGTGTCTTCTGTTAATTTCTTTAGGCATTCATGAGTTATAATGTAAAGTAAAATATACCCCCGATATGCTAGTACCTACTTACATCATTATTTTGACTTCATTTTGTAGGTCATTTAAATAACCTTCCTAATCTAAATTCTGCTTGTTTTCAATAAAATATCGTTACGGACTAATTAACGCAGTTTTTATGTATTATAATTTGTATCGAAGTCTTATCTTTAAATACAAACTATAAATTTGATAACCCGGCCAAGATAGTAAGACACTTTACATGAAGTAATTTTCTCAGAAACGGAGTTCAAGTTAACTTGGCTGATTAAGTTAGTACGAGTATGTGCCTGATAGGAAGAAACGAAGAAAGTGAACAAACATGAGGCAAGTTTAATGAGTATAGGTTACTGATAGTTTCCAAGTATCTTTATTAAGTTTCCTAATAACTTTTTGCCAGCCTTTTGGGCACCCTACCTGCAGTCGGTGACCTGAACTCTGTATTCCATCTTTGGTTAATACTAGGATAGAATACAGAGTTCATTTGTATTAAAGTTATTTTTGAGTAGTGAAGTATTTTTTATTTTTGTCTGTTTTTTATTCGTTCCTTATATATTTAAATAATAATAACTTTTTTCCTATGGAACTTTATTCTGTTTTTAGTGCCTGTAAAGAACATGGTCTCTGTCTAGATACTGATTTATAATTAGGATCTTAATGATGAATAACTGAGAGAAAGCGGGTGAATATAATTGAAAAACCAAGCGAAACATGGTTTTGAGTCATCATCATCATTTTCGGACTGTGTTTAATGCTGGGCTTTAGGCCACTTTTATTTCTCGGCCACTCTTTTTAGGCCTATCGCATCCTGGATTTTTTACACAAAAGTATTGACGAATCGAATCAACGGACATCGTTACTAAAATTTGATCATAATGAAGTCTTTCTATTCTATAATAGGTAAAGGTAAAAGTTAATCGTCCACGAAAAATACACGAATGATCGACTTCTTGACAACTTTATTTGATTACATTATGATTTAATAGGTTAAAAAACAGTAAATGTAGTCTTATTTGTTTAACAAATCATCAGAAGCAACGCGCACGCTGATCATGTAAGCCACTTTCGAGCGTTTTTAGCAATTTTTTTATCCGGTTTTTTAGAACTAAACGCATGTCGGTGTCAAACAGTGGATATTGTCACGAATTTGCGGCCATTTTATTTTTTGCGATCGTTTGGTTTGACACGCGATACGAGCCAATAAATTTGTAATTGCTAGCTATTAATTATTTAGATGGAAGGTTTGTTATGTAGATACTGTATTAATAAATCAAGTAAATCATGTTGAGAAATTGAACAAGTAATTTTTAACTGTTTTCCGTCATGGCCTAATCGTAACCATGACATTTAATCGGACTTAAAAAATAAGATTTTCTTTAACATTATATGCAGTTAAGTATCACATCAAAGGAAATGTAATGCGAGAATGCAAAACTGAAAGTGGGAATGAACTATGAATTGTGTCAAGGTTAACTAAATTTATTTATATTGACAAACTTGTTTAAAACAAACTTGTATATTATATTTTTGTTATCGCCAGTCCCCTTAAACTGAAACAGGCTAACAATAGTAATGTTCTCCATTATTACGATGTACGTTAATTCTGAAAGGAATACAAACATAATGAACGGGGGTCGTCAAAGGACGAGCGTTAATTGCTAAAAGCGAGATTCCATCAAAACGGTGTAATTAAGAAGAAAAATTGCGTCCATTCTCTTGTCTTGGGAAGACTATTGCTCTTTGAAAGGGCCATGTCTGAAGCCTATTTATCTACCAACTAGTAGCACGCTCCGGCTTTGCACGGGTGTACTAAAACTACCAGGATAAAATATAGCCTTTAACCATCCCGACAGTCCATTCTACATTTCGGTGAAGGTGAAATCGTCTTGAGTATTTTCGAGTCAAACAAACAAACAAACCAACATTACCTATTTAAAATATTAGTATAAATAAGAGTACAGATCAGATAATATTGATAAAGACAGGCCAGAAAATACAACTGCAAGAAAATTGCATCCATGGTTCTTTATTATCTCACATAATATTAAGTCAGTAAAGATACGATCAAAAGACCAAAGCACACTACGTTGAACACTCTTGACAAAGTTTCTACCGAATGAGCAAAGTCGCGAGCGGGTAGTTAACTAATTTAATTTGGTCAATGTTCAAACATAGCCATATTGTTATCCTTATCAAAGTTTGCTATACGGAACTAGAAGACAGTGGTCGTCTATAACGCCCAGAATAGGGATGGGCTATGTTCTGTATACATTTGCAATCTCTGCTTTGACGATGCCGTAATATGACAGTGCGGCGAAACATACGAGTATAATACAGCGAGGTTCTATAGAATATAATAAAACAATAGAATAGAATTATAGATTTTGCCTGGGACATTGTTGAGATGGAATAGGCTTGCCCAGCACCTAAACTATCCTCTCAGCTTAGCCGATCATATCCACAGGAAAGACAATGGTCAATACGTGTGAGGCTGACTAGCCGCGGGTTTCCTCACGATGTTTTCCTGTATAGATCTCACGATGTTTTAGAAGACCACGTTTTCGTGCACGTCTCACCACGCACTCCTTGCTAGAGTTAAGAGATACGGCTGTTAAATAGCGGTGGTATATCTTTAGGAGCCGAAGAGTAATTGATTGGAGTTTATGTGTTGCTGACGTCTGTGCTTCTATTAGCTATATTACCGTCATTTATAACCCGGAGCTGATACAACACGCGATAGCGCACTTGCCGATTGATTTTGTGTCAATACGATGTATGGGTTTATTTGGGTCAGAGTTTTGAATAAAGTAATTTGTATAAAAAGGATCACAGGTTTCACTAGTCCGTAAAAATGTAGGATGAACTAAATATAGATAATTCTTAAAGTATTAATTTATTTCTTGACTGTACTTGCAGCAATTATCGCCTAAATACTATGCAGTACAGATACAGTAGGAGGATGGAACATTGGTTAGTTTTCTTTTATCGCAATACATTTACTTTCTCTGGAAAGGGCCCGCAAATTAATTCGACTGACGTATTTAAGTTCCTCTACATTATTGTATTAAAATACCAAAGTAATCGCATATTGGAAGGTACTATAAAATCAATGCAACAAACTTCCATTAATTAGTCTCAGAATGCAACTCACGCGCATCCTGCGTCCGACCTGTGTTGCATTTAAGAGGATATATTAACCACGTGATTGGAATATATATAATGTACTTGACATTGACGTGACAACTAGACCTGAGATCCTGCGTTGATCTTGTTTAGGTTCTGACTGTCAAAACTTTACGTCAGCGCCTTAGCTTACGTTTGACGTAAGTAAAAGCAGTTCATTGGGACCTAAACTGAATCGCTGTAAACGGTCATAGTAAGCCAACAGGAAAGAGTATGGACCATGGCAGAATCTCCAAGGCACAGAAGGACATCTCCTAGAACCTAATGCAATCCAACAAACCATCGACTTATTAGCCAGTAGACTCCTAATACCTACAACTCACTATACAAAAAAATCTACCTTTGTTATTATGTAAGTCGCCCTTTATTACTCGTAAGTGTCTACTGGAGGAGGCCTATACCCAAAGTGGGGTTCCGATCCGAGAAAACGAAGAATAAAAAAAAAAAAAAAATAGTGTGAACCATTAGTTATTAAGATAAAATTTATGTACTAACTTTTAAGGGATTGGAAATAAACGGGCTTTATTATTATTATTATTATAAGTGTCTACTGGGTATTATTGTCGATGATCCAAATAAATACTTGGTAGTTGTTAGGTAGGCATACATTTTGCCAAAGCTATTTTCAATGTTTTCATGATTTCTGAGAATCTTTAGTACTGTTGGTTCTTATCCAGTGAGAGAAAAGGTCAATCTTAGTCACGTCACACAACATACGCTTTCAGATACATAATAAAATGTTTGTAGAATTATTCCCAACCAAAACAAAAACTGGTAAAACCTTAAATAGGGTCGGAAACCGAACTTTTTATCAGGACTGGACAGACTGCCCGTCATACGTCAGTGGATTAGCTTAAGCCTCGCTTTATTTTGTGCGATTGAATGCCATTTTAATGTCCGGTGTATATAGGCTTTCAAATGGCAAGTTTGATAGTTTTGTTGTTTCAATTTGATGCTTTTATTTGATACCCATTGTAATAAACTATATGACAGCTAAAAATTATATCTGATTTTATGATCGTATAACGAAAAATGTTTTATAGCCTTTTTATCGCTCGTGTTGAAATTAAATATCCAATTTGTAGTACATACTTACATAGTTAATTTATTGTTTGTTTTTCTTTGTTCAAAAACGTTCACATTTGGTGTGCGTAGGCTGTAAGAAATAATATCTGTGTTAGAATAATGTAATTTTTAGAAACTGTATTGCTTAAACTTACTAGTAGCGTCACTGAGCTTGAATTTTGTATCCTTGTATAGTATCTACCTTATTTAAGGTACTTCTCTTTCATGTGGCAAAGCGATGGGACACTACACTATGGTCCATATAGGTACACTGTTTAGCGTATACTCGTAACAATCTGCACATTCTGCTGCCTTCGCCTTCAGTTATTGCGGTCCGCGCCTCGCTCTTAATTATACGTGTAAAAACTTGAAAATCCCTTTGAAAAACCGGTTTCTCATCTCAATTCCCACGCAATTGCATTTCTATACGTCTTTTTGTGAAGCTAATGTGAGTACAATGCCTTGTGGCAGTGATAGATTCGAGGAAGTCCAGTGGGATATCGATACTCGGAATAGATGGCGCCAATAAGTAGAAAAAATACAAAAATACTCACCTACCTTTACTGCTTTTAAGCTTTTTTGGAGTAAAAAATGCTTGTTCAAATGGCACGAGAGGATTGTATCTTACGTTTGATATTTCCTCAAGAGGTTTTTATTGTATTTCAATTATTTCGATGTTTTCTTACCATGATTTGACCCTCATTAGTCAAAATTAAAGTCGGTCTTATTCATAAAGTTTAGAGTATGTTTTTTTCTTGTTACTCATAACATGGCAATGGAAAAGATAGCAACAGATTTAATATTCGTTTTAGCTTATATATAGGCTTATTGGTCCAATATGCATAAGGGCGCTATTGCATCTTTCATTTACCTACAGTAAATTGCTAAGTCATAAAATCTACTCAGGCGTGTACTATATAAAGTCTCCCTCCGTCTTAAAGATTTATAATAGATAGGTAAGGTACTAGTAAGTTGTTGTTTAATTAGCTTTAAGGCACTGTCAAGTGTTACTTTACCGATAGTCTGGTTTATCCTGTGGTAAGATAATCGACCGCGGGATGTCCCCGTTGGCTTACACCCAATAGTTTTAGGACAAAGCCGAAGTTGCTAGTCAGTTATGAGTTTAAGTCTACACCTTGACCTTTGATATAATAATAGGTGACTTTAACAAACCTATAAACGGCCATTAAATGGTTGACCACCTCGACAATGTGGATACGTTCTCTGGGGTGATTAAATGGAAATGACTAAGCTGATTGTTACGATATTTTCCTTTTAAAATGTGCACAAAATCATTTGGTTTTAAAGTTGTTAAAACGCAAGACGAGATTTTTCCTAGACTAAATAAATCTTTGCATCGAACCCACACACAAGTCGTTTCTTACCACGCCTTACCCTAAGACTTACCTAAATTAAAACACCTACAAAGTAATCTTCTATCCCACCAACACTTATTTGAATTCTTTTGTTAGCACCTTCACAGATAGCGAGTAATTTAATTACAAACTTTAATATTTTTCACAAACTTTCCCGGTCTTCGAGGTCAGCTGGGACATTGAAAAGTTCCATATTTCTAATTAAATTAAATGGAATTTTCATAATGTCAAGGTGGAAATGAAATTTAATTAAGTATTTTCGTCTCGATGGTAATGTTATACAGGGTGGAATAAACGAACCGAGCCACTGGGGAAGGAACCCTTTCATATTGAAATTGCGAATTGTACAGAAAGTAAACAATATCATTTCTGTAAGTAAATAAAACTGCAGTTCTGTGTTTTAACGCAGATTTTAATAAGGCTGAACGGACCTCAAAATCAAATTCCCACCAATGATAAGATACTTATTTTAGGACTCGACCCAAATAATAAACACAAAAATATTTTAGCTTCGTTGTAATGTAACCGTTTACTTACCTACTATAACAATGAATTGCGCCTCGGGCTATTAACTCATTCATTATCGAGCAACATTTTTAGCAGCTATAAAAGATTTGCTAAGTATCTAAAGAAAGGACCGTCACACAACGAGAATGTGAAAATAAAGAAAAAAATCGAGGGCCATTCAAACAACATGCATTTCTATGAAAAACAGACGAAAATGTGCGTCCCCCACATTTCCTTGGCAAGGCGCCGAGTGTGAAGTAAAATGCTAAATTGTATCTAATTTCGGGGTATTACGGTGCATTTTTCTTAATAACTGGTTATGGCAACGTCCTGCTGTTACGCTTTCTTTTTAGCCTTTTTCAGGCTTATCAAATAAGGTCCCTACTTGTATACATTTATAGAAACTTTTAGACTTTGTCACGAACGGAAACCTGTCGAGTTGGTTAGAACTTCGACTTTCGACCCGCAGGACAATTAATAGTTTTATTGCCTCCAAAAATAAATACTTAAAAGAGGGCTGCCAAAGTAAAAATTAATTTATGTACCTATAGATTTAGATAATAATTACTTAACTATATTTCTATTAAAAAAATTTACAATCGATGAATAACAACATGAAGACTTCGTAGATGTAAATACAATGTACCTTCAGCATTATAATAACACTTCAAGTTCCCGTGAACATCGACTTAATTTCCAACTGCCAATGGCTCCGAGCTAATCCACCATTAAAACCTATCTTAAATCTCAATCGCTCGTTTAACTTCGCCTATTTCGCTAAAATGACAATTTCCAGTGAAATTTTCAATTTCATTAGCATTCGAATAAGCCACTCCGATTAATAAAACATCGATAATAGCAGCCCGCTCCGGGCTCAGCTAATCTCGACTCTCGATGCGATTACAATCACTAATCGAATCATCTGTTTCATAGATTTTATCGATGCTCTCTTCATTTTATGACTCGTTGCAATTTGCGATTACTCAGATGAGACAAGTTTGTATCTACTTTTCGTTAAAGTACGTTTAATCTTCCATATTTTTACATCACGTAAAGTTTGTGCGAATGTGTGTATGTTTGTTACTCCTTGACGCTTCAGCGGCTGAACGGTAGAATTAGCAGATATGCGTTATTAATCTTAAGGTATCATTTTAAATGATAGGATACATACAGCAAAGTCATGTCAGGAACTAAGAACATGCACCATATTGAATTCCCAACTAACATGGCCTGAAACTCCCGTTCTAGCCTAACATACCAGGAAACCAGCTCGTAACAACGCAGTATGACTTCACATCAATCTAGGCCCTACCACCAGTTTACTGTAGTATAGATACCTCGATACTGGATGGGAATTTCGCGCCGCCATCGGTAACTTGCATGAACTAATAATTTCATCTGAAATGCTTGAGCCGTAACCGACCAACTCGAAAACTGATGGTAGGGCTGATTACATATTGGGGCACCCTCCACGAACGTGACTAGATTCAGTTCTGGGTCGATTTATTGCAATGCCCGTGGACATACAGTAGGTAATCCAATCAATCGATCTACGTCTTGTTGATGTACGTGCCAAAACGGCCAAGTGCCAGTAGGTGCGGATTGAGCTGAATATATCGTGAGTGCTCTCTGAAATTATGCTTTCATTCTATGATGCGTTGAACGATCTCAAGGACGGACGAACTCCCTTGGGAGTTCTTAGTCGAAACCACTCGGCCGATTTCAAAAATTCTTTCACTGATGTGTAGAATGGACTGTCGGCATGGTTATAGGCTATATTTTATCCCAGTAGTTTAATTAGTACACTCATGCGAAGCCGGGACGTACTGCTAGTAATTTATTAGGTGCAAATCAAAAAATACTTCTATGTTTCTTGACAAAACAGGACCCCATCTCATCATCCATCCCGTTTTACTATGCAAAACGTGTATTTTCAAACAAATATTTTAAAGAGTTTCACAAAATATTTAAAATTCCAAAAGTTTAAGTTAATAGAATATTTACGTGCTTCTGTTTCTAAACATCTTCAAAGAATCTGAAATAAGACTTTGACTAACCTGAACAAGTAATTACTCTCCGTAGAAGTCGACATGAACGTTTAAGACAAAGCTAGCATCTAGATGCTGAAAATAAAGCACTAGAAATGGAGTTCTAGGCTAGAATTAATTATATTTTGCCGGCTGCTCTGTTCCTTTGTGTGTTTATAAAGTGGAACTGTTGTCATGTTGTGAAAATGCTTTCATTTGTTTTTTAGCTTTTTAATTTTTATCAAGAAAAAAATATTCTTTTTATATAAATTAAATTGACAAGTTTTTAGGAATAAGACCCTTAGGTGATATAGAAGGTCTTGAAGGCCAAAATATCACAAGTTTATGGAATCTGTACTAATTTAAAAGATTGTATTTAACGTGCACAACGTGTATTTAACATGACTAAGTATGCAGAAAGTAATCTAAAGTACTTCATTCAAGTAAATTTAATTAAACCTCAGAAACTCAGCTTATATTCAAACCAAAACAAATGTTAGTGGGACGAAAACGTGGGTAGAAACTAGACTTCATTAACTTGTAAGCAGGGCTTGGAATACCGGTATTTCTAAATACCGGTTCGACTGACCTTGACGTGGTACCGGTACTTCTTTGGTATCGATACAAATTATACCGGTACTTCTTGAGAACCGGTATAATTGGACTTAGTATGGTATCGGTACTTTCATTGGTACCGGTACTTAAGTATCGGTATTTTCTATAAGTATCGGTAAAATTACCGAAATTATGCACGAAAAGTACCGGTACTTTTCAACATATTTATTTTGTGCAAGCGAGAGAGAAAGCTGATTAGAAAAGACAGCCGAGCCGGCTGACTGCGCAGCGGTAGTCATTGTATACTTGCTTGTGGAGTGCGCTGTGACTACTATTCAACTATCGGTGGTTTGCGTTGTCTTGATTACATTGCTGCGCCCTAAGCAACCATGCAAAACTGCTGCCTGCGTGAGCCGTCATTGTATACTTGCTTGTAGAGTGACGTATTTCAACAATGAAAGTATTGGCGCCAAGCCGCAATAATCAAACTCCAAAAAATAACCCGAAGAAAAAAAGGAGTGATTTCAATGTTCAATGAGGCACCGCTGCTTAGGTACCTACACACAAACAATTCAATCTACTATATAGGCACTCAAGTAAGGGTAGGTAGGTACCCAGGTAGAAAGTTTGTTGAGAATGTGCATAGGTACCTACTTCAAAAAGCATCTGTTTTTTGTCTACCTACCTAAGTACCTACAATAAAAATATCAATCAATAGGTAGGTAGGTAGGTATGTGCCTAATATGAACGTATAAATTTGTTAAACTTGGTTAGGTACCTATTATGACGTATGAACAGAAGCAATTTAGGTACCTAGGTAGGTACTTATTTTTGACTGCATTGGTAGGTGTAGGTACCTACTTTTTAAATAGTTAAAAAGTAGGTAGCATATCATCACATAGAAGGATTGGTTTTTAGCTTGCTTTAATGTGCGGGGGATGCTGGATTGTAAGTAGGTACTTTAAACAAAGAAACCTAGGTACCAAAACAGTTGATTTTGATGATAAATTAGATAAGTAGGTAGGAAAGTGCTTGTTCAATGTTCGAGGTGAGGTGAGGCACACTCTGTGGTACACTATACCTAAGTACCTACCATTACAATATCAATCAATAGGTATTGAATGTGTTAAGGTAGATAGGTATCTGTTGTTGACTGTATTCAAAATAAACCACAATCTCAAAGAAAGAAAGAAACCTACCAGAAAGTTAGGTGCAGGTAAATGGGACAGTTGGAAGTACCTACCTAGGTAGGTATAAGTAGAAGACAAGACCGTGGCCCGTGTCGCCAAGTGTCACAAAAAAAATCTCTACTAATTTTGTGTAGGTAATATTTATTTCTCTAGAAAGTAAAAATAGCTTTCTACTGACGTTGGGTCAGGCAGGGCTGCGCCTTAAAACACTGTGCTCTGTAAATATTCCGTCCGAGCGCGAAATATGCACAAATTGGCAAGCACGCGCGCCCGCCCCCCGGTCGGTACCTACGCTATGACCGGAGAGCTGGCAACGTCGCGAGAACCGCTTAGAATACCGGTACTTTTAGGCAAATTACCGGTACTTCAAAAGTATCGATACTCGAATTTAACGAAATGAAAGTACCGTTACTACCGTAAAAGTACCGGTATTATTGGTACCGGTAGCAAGCCCTGCTTGTAAGTAACGCTAAGTTGTTGAGCGGCTAGTGTCATTGACCTACCTATCTTGGTTTTACTGTCGTGCATTTTGTATGGCAGTACTTAATGTTAAATATATACCCACAGTAAACTTAACCACAGATAGATAGGTTATTGAGACTGGCTGTAAGTATTCGTGTCATTTCAATCTTTACCATATAATACTAGTAATACTAGTATTCTAGAGAGGTAAAGTTGGTTTGTTTATTTGTTTGTAGGGTGTACGCTCAAGGAGCGTTTTTCCGATTTTAAAAATTCTTACACAGATGTATAGAATTGACTTTCCGAGTGAACATAGGATATATTTTATCCCGGTAAAATCCCGGGTTTCATTAATACACCCATGCAAAGCCGGGATGTTAAAGTTGTTGTTGTTAAAGTAAAATAATCGACGCGGTCTACCTCCAAAGTTCTTGGTAAACCATTTTGCTTTACAAATTCGTAGAAAATACTTTGCGGAAAGTATTAAAAATTCAACCTACTTTTTAATAATTCCACAATAATAAAACTTTCCGGGAACAACTGGAGTCGGTAACTGTTTATTCTGCGCCAAAAGTCGCCTCACCTGAGATCAGCACTTTGCAAATATTTCAACCATTCTCAACCTTATTGCAAGGTGTCAAGGGAACTATTTGCTGCATATTGTGATTCATTCAAATTAGTCTTAGCAAGTGCACTTAGCGGAGCAGTTTTTGCATTTAATATTCAAATGAAAGGGTTCCGTTTAGCTGTTGTAGAGAATTTGTGGAGATACCAAATTTTCATAAGCTAGAGTCGCGTAGAGATTTTTCATACAAAATATGATTAAATACGTACCTAAATAAGTATCTTTGTACATTTTACACGGCGTCATCTAGTCACAAGTTTGGTAACTTGATGCTTGTATTGGTTATGGTGACGGTGAGATACTGCTTAGATATTTTTAAAAATAACTATAATAGCATATTTACAAATGTATAAACACTTAAAACGGGATATTTACCATGATTCGTAGATTTATTAGTTTCCCGTGAGTATGTCGCATGCAACTGTGCCGAAATATCGGGAAACTCATAAATCTACAAATCATGGTTAATATCCCGTTTTAAGCGTTTAAAGTTATAACCCTGATAGTTTAAAAAGTTATATTTACAAATGTAATACAAAAATCTACGTGGCGGGGATTGAACCCAAAACCTCCCAGCCCGCCTGAGCCTGCAAGTCTATATAAAAAATATATAGTAAAGCATACCTGGTTACCATAACACAAGTATTGAAAGTCCAAGGATATTTATTTAATTTAATTATCTATTTAACACGAGTAAACATGCTGAAGAAAACCAGTTAACAGTCTAATCGGTACGAAACATTATACACGCAGTTCCCTTATTGAATTGAAGGCAGCCTTATTGAAGCGATGCTAACCAGTATCTTCCTTGATTCAATTAAATTCAATTGTTTCTAGTGCTGAAATCAGCGCGAATCGACTGCACAGACGAAATTGAATCACACTGTTAGACATTTTACATTAGCAATTGTTTCGATTATTGTTTTTATTGTATGAATTAAGTGAGCTTCAAAGTTGGTTTTCGAATGATAATGCTGACTGATTGGAAAAAGGAAGGTGTGATCGAAGGACGGAGCATTAAAATTGATGACCTCGAATGATGACTGGTAGAGTTTGCAGGTTCATGTACCTATAGATGATGTCAACGTTGCGTAATCTGGCAAAATGTTTCCAAAAAGCTTAAAAAAGCTCTTTATGAAATCATTATTTTGTTTGAGATCAAGCCAGAGAACATGTACACATGGTCTACCGAGTCTTGGTGATACAGTGTCTATTCATCTTTTTTCTTCTTTTTGACAGTTTCACAAAATTCCAGAAACACATATTCAAATGAATCTGTTCGCGGGAAATAACCTTTTGCATAGCCGAATAACCGTGTTCGGCGAACCCCGGAAGCCGGATGGTACCGATTAACGTGCCTAATCTAAAATGGAGTGGTCTGTCCCGATCGCGTTCATTGTTGCAATCCGAGTACGCCGGTTCAGTGTCAAAGTGAATTAGAACACAAGAACCTTGATATTGAGATTTGAATGTTTGATTCGAAATTCGAACTACCAACCTTTTACCTACTTGTACCTACTTTTTAGGACCGACACACTACATTATTCGGATAAGGTTTCGCTGCGATTTTGTGTAGTGCGTCAGCAGCTCGTTTGTAGCGCGTTTTGTAGCGCGTTTCACAAGCGATAGCATAGTGTGCACCGTTATTTGAACATAATTCATAGCTAGTGCTGTGGCTAGTACCGTCAAGTTATTAGTCCAAAGTCTTCAAGGTACATCAATTACCAATTTCCAAATGAAATCCGGTACCTAGCCTATCTTATGATAAAACTTACCGTTTTGGAAATCGCCAATAACACATTTATTTACCTTTTAACCTTTTTTTGCCAACCCTTGTGACACACCTATACAAAAATAAATTTACTTTAGAAAATATATCAGTTATCGAATGTGTGAAGTTTGATGATGGGACCCTCTGCAGTTTGTCATCTTGGCACTTATGCGTGAAATCGCGGGTCATAGCTAGTTTTGATAGAATTCGCGAGGGTATAACAAAATGGTGGTAAGGGTGTCGAAACCCGAGGGTGGCAAACTTTGTCAGCCATGGGACTAAACTTATTTCAACCCCAACGCACCCTTAGTGGGAAACTGGTAATGCTATTTTAATAAGAAAATATTGAACCATTAGTTCGTTGCTTTGGTTTAATTTAAACAAAATAATTCCCTTGACTTTAACAGAATTTAAATTTAAATTATTGAATAATAGTTTATCTAGAATGGGTTGTCGCGTGGCGAAGCATTGCTATGTTCTTGATAGATCGATAGAGTCATGCAACGTTCTGAGCGGTCACAACTTGGATGGGTGACAGCGCTTTCGTGCTTTGGAAGGCACGTTCAGTAGTCGTTAGCTACGGAGGCCTGATGAAACTACGGAATAATAAATATGTAGAAGAGACCATCCCGACAGTCCATTCTACACATCTGTAAAATAATTTTTGAAATCGGCTTAGTAGTTTCTCCGTCAAAGAAGCAAACAAACCAACATTACCTCTTTATAATATTAGTATAGAAATAAATATTCTTTCACCATTTAAAGCTCGTGTTAAAACGCTTATATTTTTTGTAAAAAAAAGCTATTTGAGTTTACGACCTTCGTCGTGAGTCGTAATATACCTACCGTCAAAAGAGCTTTTAAAAATTCCTTAAAAAAATAATTTATTCTTTTGTCTCTTTTCAGGTAAGCGATGCTTCTATTCATAAATCACATGCATTAATTAGCTAATGAGACGTATGATGCATCTGTGACAAAGAACAGGTAATTACACAAGTAGGAAGCTCATTAATTGTGATAGCCCTGATTAATTATCCTCTTTATTAAAACAAGCGACTCAACTTGACTTCGCCCTATTTTATCCATTCGATTTTACTTTTTATTTCTGCTCTTATAAAGCAATACAACCACTTTCAAATATAACTGTATTTTTGAGCAAAATTTCTAAATCCCTATAGTACCCAACATTACTCTAGAAGGATTTATTAGGTCATCGGTCCATCTATCGACCAATAAAACGCTTGGATTTAGTTTTTCCATATCTAACTCGTAAAATATGACTGCATGGCTATATTTTATAGCCGTTTATCTACATAGTTACTAACTTTTTTAAAGCTTACTAAAAGTTTAGAGAGATACTAGCGATCGTCTTTTAGCCGGGCTGCTATAACCACTCAGCCACGAAGCCCATGGCGAAACTATCAGTAAGACGATTATTTCGGTTAAAGCACCGATTTAAACTAACCGCCACCTTGATTTCACGTTGATATTCTTTGTTCTTTATTGTTCACCAGAAAATATATTTAATATAAAAACTTTACTTAAAAGGGTGTACAACGCGAGCTTAACCCTAACAAGAGTTTTCTTCGAGCAAACCTGCTATATAGAGAAAACTGAATCGTCTTTTCCCTATTACAGTTTCCTGTAAGTGTTGCATCCAACCACAAAACTGTTATGTTCCTAATGCCCCTATTACTGGATAGAGGGCGTCAATTTGCCGGACCATAGAACTCCTCAGTCTGGAATTTATACCGTTCGACGTAATGTTTCGTAACCTGAATGCAAAAGGACAACGCAGGAGTTTGTATGGACCTCGTCCCCATCCTTTAACAGACAAAGCGCTTGTGAAGTTCTTGATAGATTGCCGAAGTCAAGCAACGTTCTGAGCGGTCACAACTTGGATGGGTGACGGCAAGTGGCATTACAAACTGCTTTCGCGCTTCGGAGGGCACGTTAAATTGTCGGTCCCGGCTTTTAAAATTAGGTAAACATTATTCAGTAGGACTTCTCTCACATTGAATTTAATGAATGTAATAGTTTAATTTTTTCTTGATATATGTTTGAACTATCTGTGTTGAATTGCTACTGTGGCCTAACTATCTATATATATGGTATATTGAATTTGCTAGTGGATCATACTGCGTGACTGCGCTTACTCTACACGCATAATTCTACTAAACGGGCAAGTATGCTTTACAGTTCTGCAGCAATAACAGTAATAACCAATTTCAGAGTAAGCAATAACTGATATAATTCTCAATATCCAATCCAATAATTTGACGTGGTCGTTGGGTAGGAATGTCGCTTGTTTATTAATTAAATTTCTACAATTACGAGTTACCAACTGTAGTTATGAATATTGTATATACCCGAGAGATATCTCTACTGCTAAGATTTATTGTTTTAATTTTAATTTTTGTGCTGTTGTTCACATACTAACTTTAGCTCTGAAGAATGACCAGATTCAAAGAAAAAAATGAAATATGATCACGACTTGGTATTCTAAGACATTTCCTTCAGATCTTTTTATGCAATTCTTTATAAAAATAAAACAAATAATTAACAAGAGATGCGATTAAAAATATGTAGGTATTATGTATTTAGCGCATTTCTAACTCTCGCCTTTGTTTATGCACCAAGAATCCAAGATCAATTAAAATGCAAATCCTAGATACACAAACTCTACCTGGCTTTACATTAAACCTTTCGTAAAACCATTTTCAGTTTTTACTTTTTTTCTTTCTAAAGAAAACGGAACATTTATTCATGCACAATATTCACAATAGATTTTCCCAGCACTTACATTTTGAAAGAAAAACATGTTTGCCAAGACCCGAACAGGAAGTGAGAATGTGTTCGCTCGAGGCTATACTAGGCTCAGAGGGGACGAAATGTGAAAATATTGATGAAATGAGAATATTCTGAAATCAAATCATATACTCGCAACTTCGTAGATATAGTAACCGGTTTATCGAACGCAAATCATCTTCAAAAACTGACGTGATAAGTGTCATATAAGGCCAGGCGCGCACTAGGCAGCCAGGCTGCGGCAGCCAGGCTGCGGCAGCCAGACTGCGGCAGCCAGACTGCGGCAGCCAGAATATTTGCGCAGCCAGTTATAACAGCCAATCAACGACTTCCGAATAAATTTATCTGTATCGAAAGTCATTCTGAACGCAAAATTCGCCTGGCTGCTGCAACTAGTGCGCGGAGACTCACCGCAGCCACATACATTCTCCTACACACGTTCTGGCTGCGCGCAGCCAGCTGGCTGCCGTGCAAACAGGCGCGTTTCATTGGCTGCCGCAGCCGAGATTTCGTGGCTGCCTAGTGCGCGGGCTCCTATACAACGTCATATGTTTTACTGGCTGCCGCAGCCTGGCTGCCGCAGCCTGGCTGCCTAGTGCGCGCCTGGCCTTAGAGCAAACATCTTTAAGAACTGACGTGACGAGTGTCAAATAGTAGTGCAAAATGTGTGTTTGTACCAAATATGTATTTTAACATACCTTTGACTTCCTTGGACATCTTCAAAGGATCTAAAAGTAACGTTCAGATCCGAAAAAAATGTCTACCGCTCCCTGGGATCCATTCGTGATCATGCGACAATGTTATTCACAATTAAACCGTGTTGTTTGTTTTTTCTCGTTATATGTTCGCTTAGACTGCGTATAATTACATGCGCTTATTGCACTTACAATGTTACTAGAAGAGTTACGACCGGTTGGTATCATAAACAAACGAACACGCACGTTACTAGGGAAGTGCTAGAATGATGTTTTTATCTTTTAATAAGAAGTGTAGGTATTTTTGGTTTCTGTTTTCTATGCGTGCCCGATTAAATAAAGTATTTGTGACGTCTTTTTGACGACCTCTGTGGCGCAGTTGGGTGAACGCCCGGCTGAGACGCGGGGGTCGCGGGTTCGATCCCCGCTACGGGACAAATGTTTGTATATTCTGCAGATATTTGTTCTGTGTCTGGGTGTTTTCTATCTATAATAATGTATGTATTTACAAAAAAAAAAATGTATTTAAGTATTATATCAGTCATCTGGTTACCATAACACAAGCATTAAGTTGCTTAGCTTGGGACTGGATGACGCTGTGTGGAATGTCCAAGGATATTTATTTATTTATTTATTTATTATTATTTAATATACTATGACCCCACTCAACGCTACACGACGACGTGGACGACCCAGGATGAGATGGCGCGACGAACTTGACTCCTACCTTAGCACATGGCCTGTGGTCGCGCTGAGTCGCGAAGAGTGGAAGAAGGGAAGGCAGGCATTTGCCCTGCAGTGGGACCATTATTGCTGAATAATAATGATACCGGGCAGATTTCGCACAACTCCAGAGACATTACATGACAAATCATTGGTAATCAATAAACAGAGCACATTCATTAAATTAATTATCAATGCCGAGGCGTCAAGTATTTCTCGTATTATCATAATCGCGTGAGCAGGCCAATGGCTTATTGTTTATCACTCACGATCGTGAGGCTATTTAGACTATTCGACAAGCATATTCATATAAGTAATGTGCTAGCGTCCCGTACCGGCTTCGCATGGATGAAATAAATATAGCCTATGTTACTCAGGGTGATCATAGCTTTTTTTTTGAAATCGGAACAGTATGTTTAAATTTTCGTACCGAAATATCTTTTAGTGTGAAAGATATTTCGGTTCAAAAAACATTGAAAACTACCCCTAAAACTTATTTTTTTCGTATGCAGGTTGTAAGTAAAGTAAATTTCAAACTAGAAAACTAGAAAAATCAAGATGGTCGGTTAACTGTGCCGATGAGTATACATTGTTGGTTCATCGGTAGGACGAGCCTTAGCAAATGTGCATAATGGTCATTAAGCTCGCATAATAGATTAGACAGTCCGTAGACGCATTGATTAATCGAATCGCACGCATCGATTGCTCGTTATGCGGAAAGACAATTCACTTTCGATTCTGTACACGCTACTCTTACTAAAAATAAATAAAAGTAAAATATATCTTTGTTTTGTTATGCTTTTGACTTGTGGTCTGAGAGTTAAAATGGCGGATATAAATTATTAGCTGACTAGGTCGCGACTCTGTTTGCGTGTTTTCTACCAGGATTAAAAGTAGCCTAACTGTTATTCCGGGTCTTTAACTATGTATGTATTTTATTGTATATTCCAAATTTCAGTCAAATTCGTTTAGTAGTTTCGCGTGAAAGCGCAAGAAACATCCGATATTTAACTGTTCATAAAAAGTAACTAAATGATACACATGTTTTTTCAATTTGTATTTTGAAAATAATAAACAAAACCTTATTTTTGTATTTAAATTTAAATGAAAAGACCGCGTCCCTTTTGAAATTCTTATTCCGTTTCTAGAGTCGTTCTGGGAAAAGCGCTGAATAAGTAAAACAAAGGCAATTTGTTCATCGCTTTCAGCGTTAGTTAGCGGTGTTTTTTATTTTGGAGTAAAAGATTTGGCACGTATGTAGTAATATATTCATGAATGCTACGTGCTTGAGCGAGTTGGCCTAAGTAGCTTCTACCTCTCCCCCCCGCTGGATTCCAATCTTGTCGCGATGGGGGGGCTCAGTAGCCGTGATGAGGGCATGGTGAAGCTAAAAGGAATCCAAGGAGGGGACGCTCCGAGCGGGCCCAAGCGAGGTGGGCCTGCTCTGGATGCGTCCAGGGAGGGTGCGGGGGACGGGGTTTTCTGTTCCCCGCAGCCGGGAGGGGTCGCGGAAGGAGAGGCGTGCCGGTGTGTCGTTGCCGCTCGCCCTATCTTCCGCGACACAACGGGGGCGTACCGTATGATGCGTTGGCGGTGGGGCCGCAGGGGAAGAGGAGTGTCGGTGTGTCGTTGCCGCTCTCCCTGTCCTCTGCGGCCGATTCGTGGTTTTGCGGCGGAGCCAAGGAACGATCCGCCGCGGAGAGCGGGGCGCCGGAGGAGGAAATTCCTCCAACATCTCCGGCCCCCATAGCACAGGCCGTGACGGTAGCACCGGGGGATGCTACCGCCTCTCAAAGGCGGCCTGGAGGTGGCGCGCGTGGGTGTTCCGCGCGCCTCTCTCTCTCCGAGAGAAAGAGGTGGGGGGCATTTGAGCCCCACCAGAGGTGGAGCCCTTTTCAGGGCCGACGCCGTCGGGGCCGCGGATGAGTGCATAAGCGTGCCCGTAGCCCCGGCAAATGGCGTTGAGGAGGACCCCGTCCAGTTTTAGTGGGTTAAAGTCCCACATAACCCTTTCGCTGCCCCCGCGGCGGAAGGGTATGCATGGATGCATTTCTGGACGATAAAAAAAAAAAAAAAAAAAAAAAAAGTAGCTTCTACCTCTACAATTCAGTGAACCCTGTGAATAAATTAATGAGGACTTGCACTATACGTATGTAATGCTTACTTAAAACACGGGTATGTACCAAATATAGTTTCTGGCTAAGGTTACAACAGATCTTCTTCAATACCATAGGGAATTCAAGACTTGGAAATGTTCAAAGGTTACGTTCTCTACGATCTAGTGCTAGTACAGTAGCTCTACTTTACTCTCTTTTCTATTATCACATTCGTGTAGCTGAATGCAGCTAAATACAGTTTACAGAATTATATAAATCAACGGGACGTAGTGCTAGTTACTCATATTGTAAAAGTCTTGCTTTTCTTTCACTTCAATTCGGTATAAGAACAAAAATAACTGTAAAATATTCCAACTGAGTTATGATAAAGAGAGCTAGCGAATACTAAAAACAAATTGCCTATTACCTTGCAGTTATACCCTTTGTAATAGAAAATAGAGCTTGTTCTGCAGAACTACAATCTCACTATTCATTATTAGTCATTTTGAGTGCATTTACACAGAAAGCAGAATTGTACACTGAATTGTACACCCGCGGAACGAAAGGTAGTCCTTTTTAAATCAATTTGTATGACACGTTGCAAGCACTTTACTTACTTACTTAATTTTTTACTTTTTTAATGTATTAAGCTGCTACTAGGGTGAGTAAACTAGAGTTTTCTCTCTTTCTCTCCGAGGGAGAGGACCTCGGCCCACCGCTCTCACACACTCAGTCCAGTCACGTGCGTCATGAGCAGTCAATTCGATAGTGTGTAATCTATAGCGTTAGCGATTGTAGACAACTTGTCCAAAGCAGTTAAACTATTTTTTCCACGTTTCCTTCGCAAACTCGTCCTCACTCTTCAGAGAACAGAAATAACAAAGTGCTAAGAGATTCGAGAGCACTCCCAATAGTGTAAAGAGTTTAATATTCATAAGGCAAATAATGTAAAGAGCTGGCTGCGTCTGGGACTGGAAGATATTTGAAGGGTGTTGAAGTAAGTAGTGCCAATTTATGAATACTGAAGCTTTAGTATTTTGAACGGGAAAGAACAACCTTCGGGATCAAGGCCAAATCGACTCTTAGTAGTGAAGTTATGAGTATAAGGTTTGTGAAAGTGAAGATACAAGCTTAGTATGATAGCGGTCACGATGTAGCTTGTTTGCTTTCTTGATTATCGATATTCTGCGTAGTGACAAGATGATCGTACATATTTATAACTGAACGCTGAGATACTTAAATTAACGCATTCTAAAGAATTGTATTATTGATCTCACTTATCAAGATGTCGTATAAAGTTTCTTACCTGACTGACCCATTAAATTGACTGCCATCATGACACAGATTATATTTATACCGTGGAAGTCAAACATTATTTCGATTGAATTGTATGCAACAGGAAAATCTTGCATCGTGTAAATGGGACCTAAGCCAGCTCCAACACGATCAAGAGTTAGGCATTAGTTTATACAAACTTAATATATAGGTGATACGTTTGACCATCCAATCACTCGATAATTATAATTAAAGACCCTTGACGTCTCATTGCAGGATAATTAACTCCTTCTACTCTATTGTGAGCTCTCTATTAGTGAGTGGTCCATTGCGTAGAGTGGTCGTCAAGATGATCTAACCAATTAAAAACATCTTTAAGGCTATCCAAAACAAATCACTCTATTAACACACGGAACTGCTGATATGCGAATAATAGGTAGAATATTAGAACCGGTAGATAAAGAAACTCAGCCCTTTTCTTTACTAGAAGATTTATGCAACTGTAGGAGGTAATCTTTGCCTACGCTTATCCATTTAAGTATGGCCGGTTGATATAAGGATTACACAAATAACTCAACAATATAACCCTCCCGATTCCAACTAACTCCCTTATCATTCATCAGACTATATCATTCCTTACTTAGCCAGCTTACATGTAATCTTTGGCTATAAAGACCAAGGCTAGTTAAATCGATCACCGTCAGTTTACGGTTGTAAAATAATTAAAACTCTATGACACATTGCATAGATTTCAGTTTTAGTTATTTTATATTTTAGTACCTGAACTGTTTCAAAAACTTTATGGTTGAAAGTGCTGAAGTGTAAGAATTATACACAAATAAGGAAATAAAAAATAAATAGTTTTGCGGAATAAAGTATTTTCGGACAATTTCGTGATAATAATTGTGTAATAATTTTCTTAAATGATATTAAAAACTCGCTATTTGTGTGAATTTACGAATTTCAGTAATGAATGCGATCTACGATCGAGGTAAGCAAACAGTCGCGGTATTAAGGTTTAATTAATTAGTTGTTTGTGGTATTATGTTCGTGTTTAATACCAATTACGCCATATAAGCCAATAAAATTCAAGCGCATAAAAAAATTCAAACGATATTTTTTTGTATCGATTGGCAATTTGTCTCTTAGAGTTATTCACTGACGGCCGTTTGATGACGGCACCAGGAAATCTAGGAAGGCTAACTAGTCTTGGCCAAGTGCCAGTAACGTAGTAAAAACTCCTACCGATTGCCAGACCAATGTGTTTTGGCGGAATTATGTGCTATCATTCTTGTTTGCGGCCGTTTAGATGTTCGAGGTTTTGATGGTCAAGCCAAACCACAGGCACAATTGGTATTTAGGGTTTGGAAAAATCTAGGTATAATTCTTAGTGCTCTCTGGCCACTTATGCCTAAATCCTACAACTTTCAGCCTAAATCATGCTTTAGTTAGATAAATTGCCATAGAATTTGGAGAATGAATTCTTTCTTTCTTTTTACTGGTAAGTAAAAAGAAAGAAAGAATTCTTTTTACTTACCATTAAATGGTAGCACCTTCACATTTTAGCGATTTACGATTTTTATAAGTAAGGCAAAAATAAATATAACACTTTCCGTAAGTGGTGCTTATCTATGTCATAGTTTGACATTTGTTTAAATAAATCTGTTAAAATATAACTATGCCCTTATATATTTAATTCTAGTTCGGGTATTTGTCTTTTAAGATAAAGTTGTGTATGGGGGGGGGCACATATTCCCTATATATATAACCCCCCGGCAGTAATAGTTTATTTTAATTAAGTGGGTAACAAAAACGAAGTATGATCTGGTGTACCCCAAATGACGTACTTTCCCCAACATTCAACATCTTGAAGATGTATAACGAGTCGACAAATGTTCACAAAGTAACATCTCCACTTTCACTAATATGTTCATAAATCTTTGCTTATAACAAAAGCAAGTAGTCCAAAGGCGAGTGTTAAAGGAATAGTTAGCTTGTTATTCCACATGGACTTACGAACTTGATGCAGACAGCTGAATGGAAGAACCCGTGTAACTCTTAACAAAAAGGTCTTGAATACTAGATATTGATATGTTGGTGAAACTAGGTTTTGGTTACGGCCTTACAGATAACAAACAAAAATATGCACATTTCATTTTATTACAATCAATCAATCAATCAATCATTTTATTTATTTTCTCTCACAAACTTCTTAACATAATATTAATAAACATAAATAAGTACATAAAAAAGAATTTTAAAATAATAATAATAATAGTAATAATACAGCGTCTTTGCTCTGTTAATATTTTAAGGAGTATTTTGCCTAAATTACTTATAGCCTACTGTTTGTCAATGAAATCAAAATGGAGATAATAAGAACAATTCCAAACACGAGAAAAATTAAATAAACTTCGTTAAAAAATGATTCCAAACCAACCTACGTTTCCATGTATTCCTTTTACCTATAAAAGTCTCTTTTTTATGACCAAACCATATCATAATTAAATGTCGATAAATTTTTCGATTTTTTTATATAAGGGTTTCTATATAAATCCCAAGTTTCAACAGACTCTAAAATAATTCTTTCTCTATAATAAATACACCGTAAGAACCGGCGGTAGAGGTGTGTGATGACTTATGTGTTTATAACAACCAAGAACACAATTGGTATAAGTTAATATTTCAATAATTTAATTTAAACTAATAAATGCAGCGCTACCTCGTACCCAATTACCATTTTCTTTGAGAATTCAATTCAGAAGGTATTTTCTTGAGTAAATTTGCATAGACAATACGAGTACATCTTTTGTTTTTCTTGCATGAATTCTTTGTTTTGAGGTTTTGTCTTTGTAAATATGTTTTATTAATTAGTACCTACTAAGTACCTATTATATTAAAATATTTTTCGGGTCACTAGAAATGCTTGAGTTGTAACTGTGTTTTCGCTTTTCCTTTTCCTAGGTATCGACCTACAAAATTTAACCCAGAATTGCTGAGTAAATAGAATTTTTGTAAAGGTATACTCGTAGAAAAGTACGTTTCCGTATTCGAGCGTAAGTTTCAAAATGTGTCTCAGTTATTCTGTGCTCAATTTTTGCTGTCTTGAAACTACTTACGTAGACACTGTTGTATTCTGTGGCATCGGTTTAGTGTAGAACAAACTTCATTTAGAGCTTGCTGAGAAACCTTATCAATATTAAGTAGACGCTTTATAAACAAAGCCGCTGGATGTACACGAAACTCAGACAGTCGCCGTCGTGATTAGTTCATGTTTAGAGTTTCATTAAATACAAATCCATACTAATATTATAAATGTAAAAGTGTGTGTGTCTGTCTGTTTGTCCGTCTCTCACGGCAAAACGGAGCGACCAATTGACGTGATTTTTTATGTGGTGATGGTTGAAAGGATGGAGAGTGACATAGGCTACTTTTTATCCCGATATTCCCGCTGGAACGGGACTTACGCGGGTAAAACCGCGGGGCGCAGCTAGTTAGAAGATAGTTTCTTCATTTTCTCTTACATAGTTTTTTCGTATTATCTTTAAGTCCGTAAATGAGGTGAAAAAGATGTTTTTGTGAGAAATCTGTGATCAAATAAACGTAATACAAGTCTAATTATCGGTCCCGGCTTTTAAACTCTTGACGGAGTTCTAAAAACTTTGTCACCAGAGTTGGCCACTTGCTCATACGAACAAACAAACAAAGTCGCTCTTACTACTTAGTTGACCATAGAATTGTGATTCGGTCTCTAAATTTTCGATTCCGGCTTTTGAGTTTTAGGCGGCCTTCAAACTTAAAAGTCAGCAATGCTCAACATACGAAAACGTAACCAAAATCAAGGGTTTTGTCTCAGTTACTTTACGAATACATAATCAGGTATATAGGTCTTGTATCTCAGCCACTATACGAATACATAATCAGGTATTTTAAGTCTTGTACATCCATTGTATAGTCTGGAAGGGTACCAAATGTGTACCGTAACCGCCAGTCCACCGAGGGCCCGATTTATGTCCGCAGATGCTGCGACCACCAGGGGGCGCTGTGTCGATTTATTAATGTGAGGCCTATGTGGAGGACATTTTAGTAAATTTGAATTTATGAGTCTCGTTTCAGTGGTATTTACAGTAGTAGTAATAATAAGTAGTAGTAATGAACTTGGAGGCTTTTTACAGCAGATGGCTGAAAAATTTGGTCCTGGCTGTTTTCATATAGAATGATACTGTGAAAAAAACAATGTCATCTACACAATTTATAATAAAGTTTTATATCATCTGAATGCCTGTTTCTTATCAAGGAAAATGATAAGATCCCGTGGATTCTTTGGTGATTCCATTTATCCTGAAAGTATTAATACGAATACACTTCATGAATGGCATTTGAAAATATTTTCGTCGAAACTTGTATATAAAATATTTACCTTTATAAATGAAAAATCTTACTAAAAGTTTTGACGGGATTCGAACCTCGTCGAAGCCCACAACTTTTAGTAAGATTTTTCATTTATAAATGAAATGCCTAAGTCTGGTTTAATACTATAAAAATATGTCAACTTTAAATATTTACCTACCAAAAAGCACACATGGTTTCTCACTGAAACTCGGTTATAAAACTCAGTCTAGAAAATGCATTATCTGATCCTTATTTCTTTCAGCATATAGTTAACATTGTACTAATAAAACTTTATGTTCGCGTGACTTTCAAAGTAAAACGTTATTTATTTTACTGACAACGGGTCAGCTGAGGTGAAACTTATAGCACGTAATGATGCGAAATGGACTTATTTACATACCAGTTACTGTTATAGGGTAAACATATTTTATCACTGATTAATATTATGCGTTTAAAACTTTATTTTTTCTTTGTTACAGGTAATCTACAAAATCAACAATAGAATAAGCTGATTACTTTTAACTCGCATACTTTTTAAGGATGTGCCGCTTTCCTCATTTTCAAAAGGACGTATAAAACGTATGTAACTAATGAGTATTATAGTAGTATAAGTAAGTTAAAAAATCGTTTGAGAAAATGTCTGTGCCTTGGACATTCGTGATTATTTTCCATGATACCACACGCGTCAACGAACTTTGTAGAACCTTACGTAGAGGTTTGCTACGGGACTGCTACGCTGCTACAAACAGTTATTTCGTAGAGGTTAGCTACGAAAGATTACCTAGTAACTCAATTTGTCACGACTGCTGTTAATCCAGATTGCGAGTTTAGACAATTATGGGATTCATTTTGGATGTTTAAAGATTGCTAGGAAGGATTCCTGCTAGGCTAACACAAAAAGTTTGATATCATTTTTAGAGAAACTGTAGCCTATCAGTTTTTTTTTAATCTTAATAAAAGTTACGACTTCGGTAGGATTCGAACCTTCGTACAGTCAGCGTTACAAAACCTCTATATTATCATAGATTCTCACATTCAACATACAGATGTTGAATGTGAGAATCTATGATAATACATATAGAGGTTTTGTAAATAAAAGTTCAACTTTCAATTCCGTTTCCTTGCAACAGTCATAACAATATACAATCCTACGTCTCCACAAACATTTCGCTTCCTCAATATCAATTGCTAAACCCAGGTGCACAACAAGACGGCATCCTTGCCCGTATTTTATCTGTTTTACGGGACCTTACGGTTCGCGTTTACGGTCACGTATAAACCGATATTGTGACGTGTTTACTGTGTTCGTTTTCTTTGATGAAAGCGCTAAGTACTAGAATAATTAGATGAGTTACGCGCGGAAATATAAAAGTTTTTATGTTCTCTAAAAATAATGTCTTATAATAAAAATAATCGCGTCATAATAAAACAAGCTCTAAGAGGTTGCTTTATATCTCCAAGTAGTGTTATGTTAATTAGTTATTTCTCACTATTATTATTTTGAGAATTTCTTTGTATGTTACTCTTTAACCCAAAAACCACTAAACGGACTTGGCTTAAACTTATAATATTAAGTAAAAAGTTTTTGACCTGGAATAATACATGGTGGTATATTTTAAACGTTTTATCGTGATCATATTTTATTTTTATTTGTCTAATATTATGCAACATCAGGTAAATATAGCCACGAGCCATACGTCGTCGTCAGTACGTCGTATTGAACCGTGAAATGGATATTTTATGCAAGGAAGGATCGCAATGCAAGTCAAAACAGTCTGCTCTGTCTGTATATCGTCCGTAAAGCCCAGGCTTTGAGAGTAACGAATGTATTTCGAAGGAAAGAAACAAGGAAATTGAATTATCATTTCATTGATTTGAGTTTCAATTTGGGTGATTGGCAGCTTGGGTTTTGAGGAATTGAGATGTGTCGATAGAAAATTTAGCGCTTTATTATTTTCTATCAAGGTCCCGAAGTAGGCTGGAAGCGCTCGTGGTACATGATAGATCGTTGAAGTTAAGTAACATTCTGTGCATCGTTTTCGATTTGTAGAGTTTTTTTCATATTCATATTCATTTATTTATTGTATCAAGTTGGTACATCAGGTCTTATGTTAGGTTTGGCGGCAACAAGAGCCCATTTTTTCCTCCACTTTGCTCTGTCTTCGTCGTCGTTATCAGAAACTTGGCACTCTCTCATTTCTTTTAACACTAGGTACATCTCTCCATCTTGTCTTGAGTCTTCCCCTAGCAGTATCTATCTATTATTATCTTTTTGATTGTAAACACTCTGTTAAATAAGATTATTTGATACTTACACTTTGTCATTTTACTTACAGTAAAGCTTTTTCTGAGACAAATAAATCTGATAGATCTACACGAAATTGTCAAGTTGGCTGAGTCGCGGCAAGTGAGCTTAAAACAAACACCATCTCCGAACATCATATTCTATTCAGCATTAACCAAGCACATTCACTTGTACAAACATCACCAGAACTTAGGCGGAGTACAGCTTAAGTGGAGTATTTGAAAACATATTGCCGCTATTTTCATAAAAAAACATTGTGTAGTGCATGGTAAATTATTCATTTATTTACAGAAACTAAACTTCTACCGCTCTTCTTTCTTCTTTCATATTGGTCTAGTAATGCGACCTAGTCCTTATGTTACCTAAAATGTATATTAAACTCTGTTGCTACCTCTTTTCATTGACATAAAAGTAACAAGAAAAAAACGTTCTTAAACCTTTCTTAAAATGACAAATCTTTATGAATAACGGAGCAACTGTACATACAATTAGAACCAGTTGAGCCACCTTAGAATCGTTACAAACGATCTACTAATGGGCATACAGTAAATTATACTACACGAATGATTTATTCTACAAAACAACGTTTTGCTCCACGTTCCTAGCGATTTTTTAGAAAACTCAAACTTGAAGTAGCAGTTATAGTTCGAATGTGGAATGTTCTAGAACTTATTTGTCCGTTAGCTATTCAGTCTCAGTTTGTTTGTGATTTGAAAGTTATTTATTTCAACTCAACGGATTTCCGAAATCAAATTTCGGCACCACTTTGAAACAACCTTATGATATTGAATAACACTTTAATCACTTTTATCTGGGTTAGAACCACGCGAGATAAGCTTGAATTAACCTATAAAAACATTCATCATGTACAATATGTTTAATAGACACAAAGTGTTTTTTCGTTCTGACTACTCTTGACAGTTTCGAAGGATCTTGATTGAAGATCTCTGGAAGTGTCATAGCTTTATTTTACACACCTGTGTCTTTGAAGATGTAGCGTATTTATGTTAAGTTTTCGTTAATAAAAGTACAAACAAATCTCAATAATTGAGTCAGGACTTGAATTCGAGAGAGTTATGAGAAAGGGCAAGTGTTTTCTATTACAATATTGACTCGGGTTGATTGTTTATGTTCAAATCGTTGAGGCGTTGTCAATACCAAACTGGTATCTCCTATCTTTGTTGGAAAGTTTGGGAAAACATATGAAGAAGTCTTAAGGGTTTGGAAGCGTGTCGTCACTGAATACATATTCGTCATACATAATAAACAATAATTAGCATCCCTATACGACAGTTTACAAGCCCTTCGCTCTAGGATTCTATTTCACTGCGATATTTTAAACAACTGTTCTGTAACTGATTGACGCCACCTAAATCATCAGCAAAATGTGTATTGACCTTATATGACCAATGGTGATGATATCACGACCGTCAAAAGCCACGGTTTTTAAGTTTCAAGCTCTGAGTTAGTTATTCAAAGTAACACTATAAGTTTGTAATTGAATAATTGTAATGAAACTATCCGTAACATGGCTTTAATTAAAATCTAACATTGCCACATAGGTCAACATAATCTGTATTGCACAAGACACATTAGTCTAGGGAATTGCTGAATGGAATTGCATTGGCTAAATGCACGAGAGCTCACTGAATCACAATAAAGGGTGTATGGCACCCCAGGGCGGAATCACACCGCTTCCGCCTTTACACTTGTGAATGAAACTTAAAGCTGGGTTTTTGAATCCACTTCGAGACAAATTGAACTCAATAAAAGGAAACGTGAACTGTTATCTTGTATGCGGCAATAACTTAAATTTTCGACGCGGTATAGCGTTATGTATTGACTAAAATCACCACTAAAGCATTGCAGCGTTAAACCAGAAAAAGATTGCGCAATCTTCGAGACGGGGTAAGACCCTTACAACTTTAAAATTCAACCCGCTTCTGTAGGTCTATTCTGCTGACGAAGTATATAGATCTATAAGTATTCGAGCCTTGCCTTCTTGCCTAGCAGTGCAGCTACGTGACATGTTAAGGCTACAACGTTAGATAAATAATATCACAACATAGCGTTGTGAGTGTAATGATGTTGACTTAAAAAGTGGACCGACGGACCGGAATGACTAATAACAGCTTATTTTAAAATTATCATCATTTAGAAAGGATCTCAATCTATAACTCAGAGTATCGTCTTAAAACAATGCCCATCAAAATCACATTGATATCCAATATCAGTTCTTGTGCCAGTAACTCGTATGCAAGTGCAGCTTCCTATCAATCATGCTGACGAGTTTTTGATCGAGATTCTACGACAGCCGGGTTCTGTTGGAGTGCTAAATTATCTGCGGAATCGCTATGCGCGAGTTTATATGGCTCTAAAAGAGCACAGCTGTTAGAGATTGAAAGTTGAAATAAATAATGCTAGACATTTCACACAAATCGTACACCAAAGCAGAGCTTGTGTTAAGAGAACTACGTGGCTGATACTTATAATAATTCTATCATATTATATATCAGATACTAATCAAGGACGACTTGGTAATCTACTGCTAGGCAAAGGTATCCACCATCTATCAATCACCGGCCGCTTACCACTCCTATTGGAACGCTCTATCTAGTAAAATTTTGGAACACACACATTTCGTAGGAACTGTCAATAGAATCCACCTTATAAGGATGTCGATGTGAGGTCCTTAAGAAATAAATTATTTTTCTTTCTTTTTGAATGAATGACCGAGCTAGGAGGCTCTTCCGTGCTAAAGCAAAATTTATAAGATAAATAAGCATTTATTCGTTGTTTGTGTTTTCATTCTAGACTATTCGTCCAATTACTATGGGTTTGTGAAAATTCTGACAAACGTTCACTAGTACCTGCTAGTTTTGACTATTCGTTTGCAATTCATTACCGAATTGTTTGGTCAGCGCTCGATTAAGCAATCAACCATTTTGTTGAGTCGTTTCCGTGGTAAAAATGATTTTTATAGCAATATAATAAATTCTATTTACACTTCCAAGTGATGTCTGTCAGAGAAATAGTTTTCTATATTCAAAACCAGTTCTATCCCACTAGTAGTATGATACTTGTATGATTTCACACCTAATTTAATAATCTTAAATAACCATTTGTGTCACAGAAAAAAAAACAAAATGAATTGTATAAATGACAATAAAATCAAAATAAGATGTTACAAAGCAATATTTTTGTCTGTACATTCCAGTACAAGCACTTTGTTATGTTCAAATATCAAGGCATAACTTATACAATATTGGAATTTTTCTAGGAAGCTAAATATTTACCTGATAAAACTGAAAAATCTCATGGCGAACTAAAACAAAGTAATGTAGACATGTGATGGAAAGATTGAAAAATATTGCTTTCCCAAAATGTATTGTATTCCAAAGTTATAAGGCGGATCCTTAAATTCCCAATATTGCTAACTACAAATATTGAAACTCCTCTATATTGCCTCCCTCTGAGTTATTGTGATGGAAGCACAAAGATTGTGTGAGAAATTCCACCGAAAATGAAACATTTTTGTTCGCGCAATTGGAACATGATGGATTTATTAATAATTCATGTTTTTTTTCCTATAAACATGTTGATGTCTCCCTTGCTAAATTGGAATTTCAGTATGCACTATGTATTTACACCATGAAGATTTAGTATTTAAGTATTAAGATTCTCTACTTTCGTCCATGCATGGCAATAGCGTTTTATGGTGACCAACCTCACACCAAAGAATCAACGTATTGAATGAGAATTATGAGTTCTTGCTACTAGTTGGCGCCACTGTATATTAAATAGTTTTGACACTCGCTCATGTCATGCTATTTGACAGGTCTCAAGAAGTGACGTAGGCATCAGTGCTGCCACCTAGTTGCACGTCAGTTAAGAAACTGTTGTACTAATTGATAAATTATCATCCAACAAATATTATAGCAATTCGAGATATGAAATGCTAATATACTTATAGGGGTTTATTCATAAAAACTTGACAATTTAATACAGGTTTTAGGAACGTTTTAGAACGTTTTTTTCTTGTCACTCATATGTCAACGAAAAGAGATAGCAACAGATTTAATAATATACGTTTTAGCTAATACAGGTTTTCGGTCGAATAATGCATAATGGGGTTAATGTCGTAATCAATTAGATAAAACGAATTTGCCAATTTTAAAGCCAAATATTTATTTTCACCGTTTTTGTTTGTTCCTTAAAGGGTTTTACCCTTCAACACAGACATTGTTTAACCAAGATATACTCGGGGTAGCGGTTGTATCGTAAATCAATCCATCTGACGTTCTCGGGAATTGCGTTTTTTACGAGCAACCCTAGCCCGCGACAGATATCTCCGTCTCTTTCTTACTTGAATGAAAACAACGTGAGTGATAAAGAGGACAGATGGGGTTCGTTAGTAGTTCTCATCATTTGTTTTTATATTCTAGAAGTTCTTATTTGATTTTTATGAGTGAGTTAACAACTTGCTCTGTGCTGTGTTTTTACTACTTGCCCTAGAAAATAGAGACCAAGGGATGTTTTTAACTTATTATCTATTGTTTACTTGTCTTAGAGCATTAAGACAAGTTGGTTTAATGTTCTCAGTTATTTATAGTTCAAAATCTTAGTAGGTACTTAGTATTTGTTTTTGGGATTTCTCTTTTATTTATTCTAATTTATAAAGTTAACAGATCATGGCTGTGAATTCACTGAGCCGTTACAATGACAAGAAAACTTTTGCCAATTTATTATTTAAATGTTTTTGTGAATAACTTGTATTGAGAAATAGATCAAGGTTCGACAAAAATGCGATGTGAAAAGTTTAGTAATTTAAAGTCGGTCCAAATATTTGAAAAATATTTCTCGACACTAAATCATCCCTAGCTTATTCAGACTAAATCACTACTTTGTTATAGAAACCTTTTTTTTGAAGCGGTCAAAAATCGGTTAAAAAAAGGTTATGACCTTTTTACAAAAAGGTTTAATAATAATAATAATAATATTTATTTATTGTGACAACTGGGTCCAATTTTGTTAGTAATACTTAGTATCTAGGGGTTAGTACTTATATTCTAATTTAGATTTGGTCCTCTGAATTAACTTGAATATCAGAGGACAATCAAATCTTAGTGCTATGGCACTCAGAATGTTGTTGCCACTGGCACGTGTTCTGCTAAGCAGTGAGGCCGTCTTTTTTCGCCAAATCGCATCAAAGGTTTCCACTCGTGCATGAGTGAACATGCCTGAGGCACTGCAGTATCGTGGCAGCCGCAACAACATCCTAAATGCGTTATTATACTGAATGCGCAGAGCATTGTAAGCCTTTTGGGTATAGTTAACCCACAGACTCGCTGAGTAGAATGATGTACAGTATGCTCTGAATAAGGTAACTTTCACCGCATCTGTACATCGTGCGAATCTGCGAGACAACATATTGGCCCGGACTGACAATGCTCTGCGCTCCCTCTCCATGTCAACGTCGTCCTTCAGGTCTTCCGTTAACAAGTGTCCTAGGTATTTAAAGTTATACACTCTCCTGAGAGGTATGCCATTGAGTATAACCGAAGGAACATAGAACGGACACTTGGTACCCGCTTTGAAGACCATGAATTCAGACTTTTTAACATTGTAGATGAGCCCATGTGACGCAGCATAAGACTCACATACAGCAATAAGCTTCCTTAGAGCGCTGATTGAGGGAGCCAGCAACACCATGTCATCAGCATAGCTGAGGTTGTTCACACAAACCCCACTAATGTGACACCCCACCGGCATGCAGCGTTAAAACGTTTCCAAACACGTTTACTATCTTCAACAAACGCCCGTGGAATTCTACGTTTATTTTGAGTGTCCATTTCCACCATTTATAAAATGTCTGAGAACTGTTTCGCAATTTACTTGAAGCTTTCGTTGACTACGTTTTGCCTTCGCTTAGATTGTTTGCACTGGGTGTTGACCTATTTGCAGGACAACAGGGTTGGTTGGTCAATCATGAGCGTTTCCTTTGCAGACTATAAATTATACGAACCTTTTTACACGAGGTCGGAAGGAGTAGGCTGAAAATAAATGTGTTCTATTTTTAAAAGCGTTTAAAATTTAGAATAAATCTTAGTAAATGGTCCATTCAAATATCGAACTTTTTCAAAATAAGAACAAGAATTCTTGCTTTGCTTTGTTTTGACAAAATGACTTTTATAAACTTTGCTAACATTTCACGTACCTACAATTTATTTTATTTTAAAATCGACTTCAAAAAAGGGTTTCATTATGTTCCACATGTAATGCCAGCATGTAATTTTTTTGTTCACTGATGCCAATTGTTGACCGATTTTAACTTCTTTTTTATTTGAAACTAGGTAATACTATCACAATTGGTAAATTTGGTAAGAAAGAAAATGAAATTGCAGCAAAACTGATATCGTTAAAAATTATTGCCACTTACGATTTATTTTATATCTGCTGCTTCTGACAAGTGATGTTTTTTTTATCACGTATAAATAATTTTGAGCCAGAAATCGTGTTTACGCACAATGATATGTTTACTTATTAAATCACACTGATAAAACATGGTCATGAAGATAACCTTGCGGCATCACAAAGTACTTGAACTGATTGCAATAATAGGCTACTTGCAGATAAATTTCCTGGGTGGTTATTACCTACATACCTACTAACAAAACCTTACGTAGGTACCTAGTCATAACGAATAACCACTTTGGCAATTAACTGGCCATTAAACAAGCCTATTATCAAATTCACCAAATAGGTACGAGTACTTGAAGATAATGCCCAAGTGCCTTACAAAAAAGATCCAAAAAAGCCAGTTATGATAGAAGTGGATTTGTCTACAGATACAAATTTTGACCTTTGATCCCGAATATCTTAAGTTATGATAGAAGTGGTTTTGTCTACAGATACTTCAGATAGTTTTGAAGAATATTCTACAATATTGGTCAAACCTTGGGCATACTTATGATATTGATTTTTCATCATGATTAACATAGAAAATTACTTATATTTTCAAACATCAAACACCCATAATCTCCTGCAATTTTACCATAAAACCATAAGAATCATAACTTACAATTTAATTCGGTCAGTTAACTGCATCCAAGTTGTAACAACGAGATTAAAGTTTTTAGGAAAAACTCGAGTTTCATTTCAACTTCCAAGTAAAAGCTTCTGAAATTATACCATAAACTACTTTTATTGCGTCATACATTTCTTCAAGCTTGCCAACTCTTGCAACTTGTACCTGGACTGTAACTGTCTTTGAAATAACGGACGTTATTATACGACTGTCTTAAAGTAAATTATAAATAAATATAAATATCATTGGACATTCCAAAAATTTCTCAAAACTTAATTTTTTGTGGAACCAAAATTTGGTAAAACGGCTCAAATTGATCCGTTTTACTATATATTTTGGTGAAAATGCTTAACAATTCATGAAATTAATGCACTTTATGAATTGCTAGCAGAAATGCTCGAACGGCCTTTTTAACCCTCCTGGTCTTTTACTGTTTTATAACTTTCACGTTATAACCAAGTCTGAAGAAATCCTGGGAAGGATCAAAGAAAGCTCCTGGGACAAATTACAAGGTACCAACGTATGCTAAGTAGAATCTCGTGTGATTCACGATGGATGCACGTTACGTATGTATGTAATTCGCAGCTGTTAAGAGGATATAGTACATTCGTTATACATTAGTTAAAGTATTCTTCATTTACGCTTATTTCATTGTCGCCCTGGGGCGACAATGGATGCGACTGGCGCAGGATCGTAGTGGATGGCACAAACTAAGGGAGGCCTATGCCCAGCAGTGGGTAAAATCGGGCTGTGGATGATGATGACGCTTATTTCACCTGTGAGTAAAGTCTTTGAGTACTCAAGCTTGCTAATGATTGGTATAGTATTAGCCGTTACTAAGCTATTCCGTACTTCAGAGGGCACTTTTAATTGTCAATCTTGCCTTTTACAGTCTTTAATCGCTGACGGAGGTTTTGAGGCGACCTAAAAACTCCGTCACTAGAGTTTGCCACTTACTCAAACGAATGAACAAACGAACGAACTAAGCAAATAACTTGCTTAATAGCTTTTATATTAAAAAAAAATCTAAAGCTTAGAAATAGAAAAATACACGTTTAGGGTTGCAGAAGAATTAGTGTTCTGTTCTGTGTATAATTAATAAAAAAAAATGAGGATCTAATGAGAATCTTCGGAAATATTTTAAACATAAATCCACTTTAAGAATAAAAAAAACTTCTCTTTCTATTCTTTTTCTCTTACATTAAGGTCTGTATAAAACAATTTCTAATTTCTCCAATGTTTAATATCTAAGTATAATTTGATAATACATCGTTTAACCTTTAATAAAGGTCACCTGTCCGAAAATTTCACGTCTAATATTCCCATTAGTCCACTAACGACCCGTCCATCAGGCCGTACAACTTCCCTAATGAGTTGGAAATACAATCAGCTGGAATGTAGTGTGATTGTGCGAAACTTGCGCGCGTTGGTGTACTCTCAACTTTTACTTGATATCAGATTAGTGCATGAAAGGTCGTAAACAAAAAAGATAATGATGATGATGATTATATTTTAGTCAGAAATATTGAATAATCTTAATTTACGACTTCAGCAGGATTCGAACCCGCGTTTTTTCATTTTTCTGATGAAATACCTAAATGTGGTTTCACACTATGATAAAAAATATTAATAATATTTTATTGAAATAAGTTATTTTTATTAAACGGAAAATAAGTCTCTTTAATCCATTCCAAGTCCTATGAATTAACCTAAGGGTTAGCAAGGCCGACTTCGTCATGGCTTACCGACTTTAAAAACCAGTACGGACTATTTAACTTGCCTTAAGCACGTAACTTATCAGTCACTGGCGCCACTTTCACACTTAATACAATAAACTCGTTCCTTATCTTGTCTATTGTCTCTCCACACTTCCTTCTCAACATGTGCCCTATCTATATATTTCGCATCTTATAGCACTATATCCTATCCTTACTTCTTACATGTATACTCTGCTTGTGCCGTTTTGTAAGTATCAAACATAATGCATAAGCGTAAAAATATATATTTATACAAATATTTGCATATGCATAGAAATGCTGTATGTTTGTTGCTCTTACTACTTATAGCTGAAACTTATGATCTGAATATCATCACGCGAGTAAAGCTGTGGGCGTAAGCATGCAGAATATAATTTAAGGGTCTTATTCATAAAAACATGACAATTTAATACAGGTTTTAAGAACGTTTTTTTCTTGTCACCCATATGTCAACGAAAAGAGATAGCAACAGATTTAATATGCGTTTTAGCTAATACAGGTTTTATACAGGTCTTAGGTCGAATATGCATAATGGGGTTATTGTATACCCAACGAATTGTATACCACAAAAGTTACACTAAAAGGAAATAAGTCTAAACATTCGAAAAAAATAATAAAAATTAATTATTACAATGGGTGGATGAGCTTGTGTACTGCAGTAAGAACCATCATTGTATCTTCCTATTTGTTTACACAATCTTGTTATTGTTTTTATGTGCTCTTAATGACTTGCCTTAAAGATAAACAAATTTGCTTATGAATGGAAATCTACAACTCTTATTGTTTAAGAATAATGAAAGATCCCTTTACGAGCTGTTACCAGGAAATCTCTTTGAAACACCTATCTGTGTTTCACTGACTTATTTAATTGTAGTTTCTACTTTAGATCGCTTCTAAGTTTCAGAGAATACCTTCCTGGAATAGATAGTAGACTTTGACTCTTCAGAGTCCCTATCACCAGTTTACTGCAGTATTAATACTATCGTCGATACCGAGTCAAGTATCACAAAATGTATGAGAATCCAGCGCATCACTGCCCATGGTAACGTGCATGAACTAATAATTCCATACAATTGAAACACTTGACGTTAGCATGGATAGTTTACTATACAAAATCTATTACTTCACCGGTTAGATGGGTAGATGACATCCGCAAGGCAGCAGGTTGCACGCTGATGATGATGATGATGGGAAATTACAACAAAAACTACAACCGAAAAAACAGAAAGTAGAGCCACTGACCTGTGCAAAATAAAGAAAGCAAACATTTCCCTACAGCGTTAACAAAGAACATTTAACCTGTGAGGTTCAGAAATATCGTTAAAATTTCTTTAGAATAGAAAGTCATCATTCCATTTGAAAGGCACCGCCAAAGAGCCTCGTCACAAAACAATAAGGGTGGTACAAAGGCGACAGGAGGGCTGCTAGGTACATCATTAGAGATGTCATCGTCAAAACATAAAGTCGGTTAAACGATTTAACTTTACACAATAAACTTAGTATCGGTTGAGCTATCTAAGGGTCGTTGTATATCTTAAGTAGCTTAACTGATCAAAAGCACTGCCAGATGAAAACTTGCCCGACTTTACAGGCATAACAACGTGGAATAGCTATGCTGATTTGTACGAAAACATATTAAAAAAATGAGGAAACTGACTTAACTTTCTATTAAAAAGTGCTACATTACATTATTACATCGGGATATTATACCTACAAAATAAAAAGAGGTATGTTGAAATCAAAGTATAATAAATATTAAATATTTTATTGCGACAATAAAAGACAGAATATAACAATTATTTTCCTCTTAAAAGTAATGAATTATTAAGTTAATTATACTGAATTATTATATTTACTTTTAAATGGAAAATAATTATTAAATTCTGTATTTTTGACATTCAATAAATGATTTTATAATTATTATAGGTACTTTGATTTCAACATTGGTACCTCTTTTGTAACAGGTTTAATCCACATTTTTTTACGTTTTGTTCCACATAAGACCGGCTTAATAACTCTTAATAGTAATGAGGTACATCACTAAGGTCTAATGTCAGGAGGGTGAGGTTGAGAGGTACTACGTTGTTTGTGTCTGGGGTATTAGCGCCACTTACGATTATGTAAATGGGTGTTGCTATGTACACTTTTATAATAAAGGCATTAACAGTTCCGTAAGAATTTTGGATTGAATAATTGAAGATATATGTACACTTTTATAATAAAGGCATTAACAGTTCCGTAAGAATTTTGGATTGAATAATTGAAGATAATATTTTAAAGTTTCGCGAACGATTCTGCGTGTAAAATTGTACATTTCAGGTATATATTTTTTTATTGTTATACATTGGTATCTGTAACAAGTAAACATTTATTTTCACAAACTAAACTAATACATATTTACATAACTGTACTAAATACGAATACAGTTGAGCCACCTAAGGACCGTTGCAAACGGTCTATAGGTAGCTGAACTGATCCACATCACTGCAAAGTAAGAAGTTAATTTTTATGTGTTCAAGGTTTCTCGCAACTACTCCTAAAATTATCAGCCTTATCAACAGCAAAGACATTGATCACTTCTTTGTAACTGACTTATGCCCAAATACGCAAACGATAATTAAATATTTAAGTCCTTCTCTAAGACATATTTTGACATTTGTCAATACAAATCTGCCAAAAAACAACTTCCTTTCCTTTTAACCGTTAAGGAAGTTTTTATGTCATAGATAAGTACTACTTACTGCTATTAACGTTTTAGAATTCGGTCATTGTTTTTCTGGATGCTTTCAACACAAATCAGACATTCACAAGTTTCAAAACTATAAACTTCAAACAGAATTTCGAAGCATATTTGTGTAAATTTAAAACTTTCTACTCAAAAACCGTCGATTCTCATCAATTTATTCATCAGCTGAATTATTTCAAGCGAATTCGTATTAAAATGTTAAATTAAAACAACAAGAGGATCGCACACGATATACGTAAATATTCCGAACGGAAAATACATTTACGAATTTAAATTAAATGATTCATGGAAATATTTGTACACTTGAAACAGCCACACAGGTTAATAAAGTGATTCTTTTTAAGCTTCGACTACTGTATCAGATAAATGTATGGTCATACAAACAATTAATAAAAAGATATGACCATATTTGTCGATCAGAAATCAGGGTTTTAAGTTTCCTATTATAATATTAGTAAATATTAGTTCAGATGTGGTTATATTTTTTTGAAGACACGTATTATTTTGTCATTTATTTATGTGAAAAAAATCTAAACTAAAGGCAAAACTCACGACACGGTTATAGCTACGCAAAAGCTACGAACGTAGCGGAAAAGCCTACGCTTGTAGCTCGTAGTTAAGAATGTAGACAAAAGGTAAATGTACGACGAGTAGGCTGACCACGGTGACTGTAACGTCATCGAAACGTCGAGGTAAATAAAATGATTTCAATACGCGATTAAGTACCGATAATATTTATAAATATCGACGTTTTAAGTCTGAAATGATGATGATGGTGATTTTAACCAAACATTTGATTGGATTTTAATGAATATCTGTACTTGGTGGTAACAGGATTGGTCGGCCTTGCTGACCGACGGACTCTTATGGCTTCTAGATATCGCGTTACTATATCGGTAACAAGAGTTCTAACTTTATCGCATCTTATTCGAGTGCGCTAGTAAATTAACATAATGTGTTGATATAATGTCAAATAAAAATTTATATCAGTGGAAGTTCGGTACCAACTCAACAAAAAATTGTAGCTATATATTAGTGACACACACACAGCACTGGTTATACATATTTAGCTACATGTCCTGTTTAGTGGTACAGAACGACCCTTTAACATTTTCAAAGAATTGTGAGTGTGCGGTAAATTAAAAATGTGCTTACATTGTATAATACCCATCGTTAATGCATATTTATGAATGGGGAAAAAATCTCGACACACAGTCATTAGTAAAGCATTACTTACCTTCCAGTCTAAGTTATAAGCGCTAGCGAAATGAAGGTTGAAGGTTTTTAACTTAGATCTAAGTTTTTATGCTCACACTCACGCTCAAATTTCCACCATACGACCATATAAAATAAAAACTAATGAACAAATTCAACATCAAATTTTGCAAAGGTACTAAAGGACGAGTATGTATGTCAGAAAATACTAAATAACAAAGTTTTAAAGTTTCGGATATTTTGCATTTTTATGTCCATGTCAATTCCGATAAATGTTCGTTTTATATTCAGATGTACCTACTCAAGGAAAAGCACCTAAACAGGTGCGGCTATTGAAGAGTACCAAAGCACTTATGGAAATGCTTTGGTGCTCTTCAATGGATCTTCAAGGAATACTTTGTTAAAATTATAACAACAGACTCTAACACATAATTTATAGAAGTTTTTGGCTCTCAGCCCAATGTTATTTTATTTTTATTTTTTAATGTAGGTATTTATTTGTGTGACAGCCTCTATACAGCCAACAATTTTTTATTATTTGGGTAGGTAATTATGATTTATAATGAATTTATGTAAAATATATTAATTGACGAGTCATGGTATGTGATATTTAATGATATATTTAATTGTATTTTATTAATGTGTTACTTCCGTGCCAATAAATGATTCTATTCTATTCTATTCTATTCTAGTAACTTGCGCCAAGCGCTGTCTGGGGCGTAATGGCCGCGTGCGCTTGACAAGGGCACGCCCCGACTTTGTTCTAAATGTATTGTGTACCGCGCTTCCTGCGATATCGATGTATAACCGCGGGATGTTAGATGATACCACGTTTTTGTTTATTACCAGATATGATTATATTTAAATAGTGACGTGTCATTAGCATCTCAGTTGTTTGTAAGACGTCCACTGTTGGACATAGGCCTCCCTTATATATCTCCAGTTCCTTCGTTTGAAAGCGGCTTGCATCCATCGTAAACCTGCGGCCTTTACTAAGAGATAATACAAACAAAATAGCTGAGACAATGTACAAAGGCGAGCTTCACCCTTTCTTACAGCAAACCTACCCAAGGTTGTTATTATAGAGAGAGTAGATTTTCTTCCAGCATACCTACACAAGGTTATTATTATAGAGTAGATTATTATAATGTCGTGTTTGTTTCATCGTTTGACTTATCATGTTGTTTTTTGTTTCAGGTAAGTTTATGAAGTTATGTTTCATCCAGGGGCTGATAGAGTAAGTTTTAATTGGTTTATAGCAAACTCTGAACAATTAGATGGCAATTAGATAGCAATTAGTTGGCTACGTGGATGAATACGGAAAGGTACGAAAATATAGGGCGCTGATTTGATCACACGTACTTTACAATTTTGATAACATTTATTACCTAAGTATTCTCTGTGGAATAAGGAAAAAATATATAACTATGAAATTGTATTAAAAAAAAATTGAGTTTGATTTGCCAACTCTGATGACAGAATTTTGGCGCCTTGAAAGTATCCGTTATTTTTAAATTTTTACATTGCAAATACAAATTCCGGTATTTTTAGATCACCTTAAGGCCGTCATAGTTATATTTTTATTAAACTTGTATTAAACTCCATTGTATTTTCAGTGTACCTAAAAAGATCATAAAACGTTTTCAGCTTATTTTCGCTTTGTTCTCCAAATAAGTCGATATTTTCATACACCCGCGGGTCACGTTTATTTTAACCCTTTGGAAGTTGGCAGTGCGAGCAAACGCGCGCGATATGTTTCCGCCACTCGAACACCTCTTTTTTGCCTCACGGCGCCAGCCCGGCGAGACCACTTGATAAACTTATCATAAAATCTTAAGTACTGAACCGATTTGTATGCTGTAAATGTAGTTCTGATGAGAAATATATTACCTATCCGATAGGTGACAAATATACAATTTTTTTAAAGTTATAAATATTGATTTTCAAACACTAAGTCAAAAATAGATGAGTTTTTGTCAAGGTAATTTTCTTTCATTCTCGGCTCGATTTTGAGGCTAGAATATCTACCCCGGCACTAAGAAGGAACCATATTTTCCACCAAACCTCCTTTTCATGCTAGTTTATAATAAAAATCAACTAAAACATCAGAACAACACAAAACTTTGAACCGCGCGCGTGGAGGTCAACTTCACAGCTGTTTGTGTCACAACTAAATAGCACTTGACTATCGAATGGCGGGCTTATTTTACAGTTCATTCTGTAAACAACAGATGGATATAAAATTCCCATGCTATAATCGACTCTATACCCTTGTGAAAAGGTTTTAAATGACCTGTAGTACGATGGTTCAAATCCGCATCATTAGCCTTTGACGGATGCAAACATTCTAGTATTTTTGTTGGTTCGGATTGGAATCATTAGCCGTCAAAGAGTTAATAAAGTGATTGTTTTAGACATCTGTTGAGTATGAACTGTTTTTTTCCTTATAGCGTCTTGTATGTAAATTTGTCACTTAATGAAAAACTGCCAAAGCCTTGTCAAGGATTAATGCATTTAACTATACGTATTCTGTTCACCGAGTCGATCGAAAAATAAACCAACCAAATATGTTGTCCATTAATTTTGGAAGGTTCATAAGTAGGTATTTTTCTAACGTGTAAAGAAACCATTTTAAGAATACATTACATAAGGCAATGTGAACTCGCCCTAATAGTTTTTGACACCAATCACGTGCGTATTCTTATCCCTATTCAAACGACTCGGTAAACAGAGTATAGCTTAAATTGTGCAAGCCGCTCTCAGTGCTTGGCGCTAGTAAATAAACTTCAAAGAAAACGAGCTACTAACTGGTTACCGATAATATGGTAAAATAAAACGCAGTCGATTTCGTAGTGCATTCGGAAATACCTCTTAATTTTGAATAATGGGAACGTATCGAGTTCACCGCAAGCTTTAATGCGGAGGTACCGCAAACCACAGGAATGATCAATAACTAATAGCACGTATTAATTAGACGCACGCAGACCTCTGTGGCGCAGTGGGCAAAAGCTCGTCAGAGACGCAGAGGCCGCGGGTTCGATCAGCAGGACAAGTTTTTGCATTATCTGCAAGTGTTTGCGAATCTGGGTGCTTTCTATCTGCCAACTTTACTGTTATCTTATTTTATAAGTACTTACTACTAAGCTTTTACCTCAAATATTGTACCTACTTAATCCACCTCTATAATGCAAATAAATGATTATTTTATTTTATTTTATTTTATTTTATTTTATTTTATTTTATTCTATGTGTAGGTATTTATTTATTTGATCAGACGTGATCATCATAATTAAAACTTGTTATATTATTCAGGTTAATTGTTTATAGTGGATCAGGCAACAGAACCGGAAAAAATGGCAAAAACAAAGGACAAACGAACGAAGGCCAAAATTATTTTTCAGTTTCAAAAATTATTGAAAACTAATAATCAATAATCAAACAGCACAAAAAGATGTTTATTCAATCAAAATATTGGGAATTCACAAGCAATATACTTGAATGATTGTCTCGAGTTGATTTAATGGAACACAAACCGTGCCAATCGCATTACTGACTGTTGTTGTTCACAGTTCGACTTTCCCAATCTTCAGTTCCGAGAATTTTTTATATTATTTCTCAGTATTTCTTTGCATAACAAATATGCGAAGTAGAAACAAGAAAAACATTTTTTAATTTATTAACATAGCTGAGGCGATGTTATGATGAGGCCCGCGGTGAATAGTTCCCGTGGGAATACCGGGAATATCAAATTTTTAAGTATTCAGGAATCATCCAGGAAATGAGCTACCCTGGTAACAAATTTCATTCAAATCAGCCTAGCCGTTTGAGAGTGAAGGAGTAACACAAATTCACACGTATACAACTTTCACTTTTATAATATTTTATAGTGTGAGTTAAAGATTTGTAATCTAATATAACAATAGAAAGTTACACTCCAAATTTCATGATATACGTGCTAGTAAACTTATTAGCACGTTTTTATTTGCGAGATTGATTGAATGGTCTAAAAAATATTAGAAAATGTTAGAAAAGTGACATATATTTATCTAAAACTGTCATGATTTAAAACTATTAACCAATATGATATTTCATTAAAAAACGAATAAGTATACAAAATTGTAAAACATAGCGATTGAACAATGCCAAAGGCGAAAGAAAGTAGAATGGCAAAGAATGAAATATAAGCGGGGAAACACTGAGCTTTCATGACTAAAGGCGATTTATCATTGAAATGTTAAATGGTTGCTTTAAAAAACGAAATATAAAACTATTAATCACTTTTTACCACGTCTTTATACGCTAGTGCAATTAACTTCCAATTTTCTTCGTAACGTCTTTCACTTGTTTTTTATTTTTATTATTCAAAGTCTGAAGTAGAATAAAGTAAAAGTAAATAATAGAAGTAGCTTTATCATACCATAGATAAAATTACATAGTATTATTTTATCTGTGATCATACTACTCGTAACTCATGTTTCACAAATACTTATTACAAATATATATAGGTCATATAATATGGAACCCTAAAAACAGTATAACAAAACCTTGTATCACCAAATGTAGTGTAATTAATTATCCCACCGCATAATGTTAATAATGGCTCTTCTAAAGTATATATTCGTTAACTACTTTGTGATTGTGGTTTAGGCGCTACTTCATTTCAATAAACGTTTTCGAGTATTCGTTTATCTGATTCATTCGAAACATATTCAATGTATAAGTTTCAATCACACTAAACTAGATGGATTTTTATAAATAAAATAAAATATTTTCAGGTTTTATTTATGCTCAACCATCAGTGCGTAAAATTGTTGACAGATTCCATTAAAAATAACTATTAATTCAATATTTTTTAAAATAGCAGCATTGAAAATATCGTCGTTTTGTACAGTGACGACTTTTAATAAAATTCACCCGGACAATATGTATCAAAATGAAAGTAAGAGACTCGCGTGAATTTTTAGAGTTCCACACCCAAAGAGTAAGAACAAGACTCTGCTGTGCGTCCGTCTGTCTGTTTATGTTAGCCACGTCTAACTTAACTTCTATCTAACGAAATGTTTTATCTATATATCTATCTATCTAGCTATCTGTCTGTCTATTACCTAGCTTTTAAGACTACATTTTTAAGTGATCCTTGAGGTCCTACAGAAATAAACACATTTTTCTTTCTTTCTTTCTTTCTAGCCCAAATTAGGTATGCCCTAGTCTAAAGTCTCGTACACACTATAAAATAAAACACCATAAATAGTCAAGTGTTTGCGAAAGGCGTAAGGGCGTTTTCACACGAAGGCGTACATCGTTTTTATCGGCTTCCACTCCGTCAAGCGAAATAAGCGAGATCACGCCTACCAGGTAAATAAGGTTATCGACTAACCTTTATTGAAGTGGGTATAAATTTGATAGCGGTCTAGTGTTATTGGCCTTTTGCAGACGCCTTTAGATCTTAAAGGTTTTTAAGTTTTCTTGACAAAAGTCACGTTCTTGTGCCTCTTCGGTGCCCTCTGAAAGTTTATGTTTGTTTTTATTTATGTCTGTGGATTCTAACACTCATTAGCATTAAATTGTCGGTCTCTGCTTTTAAAGTCGTTAAGCCATGACGGAGACCTCTAGGCGGTCTAAAACTCCGTCACCAGAGTTGGCCACTTGCTCATACGAACGAACGAACTACTATTTATTGAAAAAAAAAGTTAATGAGAATTAGAATCCACAGACAAATAAAAGCAACCTTAAACTTTCAGAGGGCACCTAGAAGGAGGCACGAGAAACACCTAATGATTCTCTGATTATTAAGGTTTTCCTCGAAATATTTTAACTAAAAAATACTTGGACAGGCTCTTGAAGATATTAGACACAATCTTCAGTAGCCTTGCCATAACAACTTGCAAAGTGTGCCAAACGTAAGCGCCACTGACTACCCACACATTTAATTTTGTGCCAAAATATCGAGTTAAAAATAAACACAAAATATAATTAGTTTCCGATGAAAATGAGATGTTTTTTTTTGTTTTTTACAAACACCTGCGGTTCAGAGCTTTTTGAATAAATCGTGATAGATTTCAAATGATGTTTTGTGTTATACCACAGTTTATGAAAGTGTTTGATTAATATAAATAGTTTATATGCATGCCAATGTTGTATAATATTAAATTATACATTTGTCCTGTAGCGAGGATCGAATCCGGAACCTCCGCGTCTCATGCGGGCCTTCGCCCACTGCGCCACAGAGGGCATCGTTTACCTACATGTTTTTCTATAGTTTCTAACAAGTTGGTAAAGCTATCTGTTTTCTGCAAAGTCGATTCACTAACCCCAAATCCTCCAGCTACCAAAAATCATTTAAAACAGCGTCTGCTTCAAAATATCCGCCCCTGCATATTTGTTTCAGAATTCTTGCAATCTCACCTGCCCTCCCAAATGGAATCCTATTTTACAGTGTATCACGGCTTTAGGACCGAGATGGGTATTGAAGTATTACGCTCCCAATTTACGCCTCCCTTATCTTTATGTGCAGGTTTTTATGGACTTTGTGACTGGCTCTTGTTGGGTTTGATAAACTGCCTTTATTTATTCTAGATGATTTGTATAGTATGATGGTTTTTATCGTTAGTTCTTTTAATACAGCCGAATTACTGATGACCGTTTAAGCGATTCACTTTAGGTCCCATATTTATGAATAAGACCATTATTGTATTGTTATATATATTTAGAGGCAAGCATTTATGAAATATATTTTTACATATTGATTTTCTGATTTAATATTTACTTAAGCATATAAAAATGACTTTCTACATTTCAATAAAAAAGACAGTTCAATGTACAATATTCTTAATTTAAAATTATGTTTATGTTGCCAATCGGCAATACACAATAATATTCAGACTAATGAATTTCTTAACGAGTATTATAATGTACCCCAGAGATTCTAAACATAAAACGAGAGTTTGTTGTGCTCGGGGCATTGTTTGGATGAGAGTCTTGTCCACAATCTATACAATCCTTACAATATTATCGATTTATAAAACACAAATGTATTTCTGATGTCTTTGAACCCGTAAACTCGAATATCGGAATAGTCGTAAACTCGTAACATTATCATCAAAAGCGAAAACACGTACGAATATTTGAGGATCTTTATCGAAGTACCTTGTGACTTACTTAATGTCATAGAAACAAATAAACATATTTATCATCTTAAAGGACTCTTGAAAATCTGAAAGATTTGTTCTACATAATATAAAGTTTTCTTTCTTACAGTTACTTAAATAAATAAATATCCTTGGTCATTTAATACATCTTCAAAGGATCTAAAGAATTAAATAAAGATCTGAAGAAAATGTCTACCGCTCCTGGGATACAGTCGTGATAATATATATATATATATATATATATATAGTTAATAAAAGTCCCAAAATGCTTGTATTATGGTAACCAGATATGACTGATATAATAATTTTTATTTTTTTTTGTAAATAAATACACGTTATAGATAGAATACACCCAGACATAGCAAAGAAATAGTATAAAATTCGTGACTTCATCGGTTCAGTGTAAGAGTTATTTATGTTTGAACTGTAACGATAGTAGAGAAGATAGTAGATAATAATTATATAAGAAGAAGCTTTTTTGTCTTATGTGTAACGTGTTTTTTTAATATTTTTCTTTCCTTCTTTCTTTCTTTTTTTTTTCTTCTTCCATTGCTTAAAAACTAAAAATCAGAAATCCCGGTACAAGTTACAATTATCCACATCTCGGTATCAGGTGTTACAATTCGATCCGCAATAACTTTTTCCCGTCTGGACACATTTCTTAGCAAACGAAACCAATTTACTGTATCGCTTTCATAAACTTCAGCTTCGGCACGCGTGTCACGTAGCTGGAAGATATTGCTTGTGACGGTAAGCGCGGCTTCCCAGCCAGTCACACAAACGTGTCTGCTGAGAATATTTTGTCTCACACTATTTTTTAAGTGTACAGCGTGGTTGGAAAGGAGATGTAGTGATGAGATGGTTTGGGCATGTAGAAATAATGAAAGCCGATTAACGAAAAAGGTGTATAAGGCGAGTGTGAAAACAGCTGGAAGGGGAAGACCTAGGCAAACACACCTGGACGCTGGAAAAAGAAACTGTTAGGTTTGTATCTGTGTATTTGTGTCTGCCTGTGTCTGTCGGAGGCAACGTATTTCCTAAATGAACCGATTTCGATAATTATTTCTGTATTTGAAAGATGTCTGCACCGACAGTATTATTATCCATATTTCAAGAAACTGTTCGAAAATCATCTTATTTCTCGTTAATGTATTATTAAATTAAAGCATTATTTTAACAACGTAAACTATAGTTTAAATTAAGCAAACTCAAAGTAATTTTATCCATTGTTTTACTAGATAATCTTCGTAACAATATCTCTACATTTTCGGTTTCTCGTTCACAATTACTAAATAATCTAATTTAAAAACGAGCGTGTTTGGAGAAATTAGATCTTAACGTCTACTGGGGAATAAATATTCGGGATGGGAAAATGGTAAACTTCGTTACATTTGGTGCTCTGACATTAGACTATTACATTATACTTACAATATTGAGTAAAATAATGGTAAGAGAAATTTATTAAGCTTTTTTCTTGTGGGATCAACACTCATTTATAATGACACTGTTTGATGTTCAGAAGTCTCTCAGAGAATAAATCTCATTTTATTACAAGAACCTTAACATCAAAATATGGAGATATTGATAATTTATATTCAATTTCGAATTATTCAAATCGGTTCAAAGCGGAAAACTCGTATCTCAATATTTCGCATCACCATCAGACCCCCTCGTCAAGTTACAATTTACATCTAAAATCGCTTAAATAAAAATAAATAAAAGCAAAGACGAATTAGAACTATTTCACTTTTAAAACTATCGTGAGTTGTACGAAACATTGTCGGTATCTAACCCCCGGTTCCTATAACAAACTAACGGAGGTTCGTAGGTCCATCACCATAGCAACGTTGTTATTTCAACATAAAATGTATGAAACTTTTTGACAGATAACAGCGTTGCTATGGCGAAAGTCCTACGGACATCCGTTAGTTTGTTATAGGAACCGGGGGTAAATCGACAGTAATTTACGTGAGTAATGTTCCGTTGTATTAATATAATGTCTAGAACTATTTCGCTCTATTTCGTCTATGATAAAAGTATATGGTATAAAAACAAGTGATCAGAAATGTCAAATCATAGGCTTATCTCGGGTTCCTATAACCAACTGACGGATGACCGCAGGACGTTAACAACGTTGCTATGGCGAAAGTCAGAAATTTGTCTAGCAGAACACAAATTCTTCTAATATATGCTAAATTTTGACCGATTTAAATTAATGTAATTTTGTTAGTCTTATACGCGAAAACTATTAAATAAAGTGAAATTTGGTACCAGCTTATATCCTGGATATACATACAGGCTTCTTTTAATCTCGGCATGCCTACAGGAACGAGAACTATAATACGGGGTGCAGCTAGGTTATACAAGATAACAAAAACATAAAATCGTACAGTGCTTTGAAGTAGGTTGATAAATGTCGCCGAGTCTGGAATAAACTTGTGATAAGGAGATCTGGTTCAGCAGAGACGTGATAAGCCTGTCTGAGCGTCACACATTGACCCACTTTCTGCATCACGTCTGTAATTAATTATGTTTTTAAAATTGCGTTCTTTGAGGAATTTCGTTTCGGATATTCACGAGTATGCTTTCAATTCAGTCGTTTTTATTGATTTTATTTTGGTAGTTAGATAACCTTTTTTTTTTCTTTCTTAAAAAGCATATTATATATTTGCAGGTTCAAAATAAAAATCATGTCTGTCCACAGACATCACAATCCAATGCACTCATAGACTCCATTCATGTTTTAATCATTCGATATTTAATCGATGCCTCATTGAAATCGATTAATGTATTCGAATGGCACATTCAACCCAATCGCTGTGTTCGAGCTAAATGAGTGTTGATTACTATAATGCGAAAGCATTGTGGCCGATTTGATAGCCTCTGTGTACAGCACAGCCTCCACTAGAAATAGAAATGTTTTATTTGATGCTTCTATTATCATAAATTAGTTTGTGATCATTCAGAGTATGCACTCAGGTTTGAATTTTGACTTTTTTTACAATTGAAAACTGAGTGATGAATTAAAGCTTGACACAATCTTCGCTTGAGTTTGAACTCTAAACAGTGCAAGCCTTAAAGTGTTACCAAACCAAACGATCGACGAACTTTTTTTAAGTGTAAGGTATGATGTAAAAATTACAATTTCACTTATTTTTACAATTCTCACTTGATTTTCTGTCTCTCCACTGAATTTTCGGTTTCTTCTGTTTCTTAGTGTGGCGTTGAAACAGGCAGTATCACCCTAGACAATTCTATATAATCCATGAGGTTCTACTAAATAAATCATTTTTAAGTCTCACACAAGCATTCAATTCGATAATTATTGCAAGCCTATAACAGCTATTAAAAAGCTAGTTTAGGGTCGAAAGTCGAAGACCTAATCCTCTTGGTCAAGAGCGTTCCTCTCGATGTATCGACCACGACTGTTTTATGCACGTCATGTCAAATCATTTGCACTTTGATCAAAGGCAATGTTTCGGTAAGTTTGGTACCAACGTCACGGTATCGACGCGGTATTAGCACTATCGGGGTTCGTTAGGGAATGTGGGGGAGGCATGATTCGAATATTGATATTGTAATCTGTATAGATTATATTATAGTGTACTTGTTAGTAGTTCAGAAATTGGATTTTTAGATTTATAGGTTGTGGGTTGTGTAATAGTGCTTTATTTTGCCCCAGCCTAAAAAATAGACCTGGGTGCCTGGGACAAGTATCTATGGTTAAATGTTTTTACTAATAATTTTATTAAATCACTCTTGTGCGTTGCCTGCAGGATATAAAATAAATTCGTCAGAATTAAACACTAATTTTAATTTTCACAATGAAATGTCTGAAAATCTCGAAATTAGTGCATATTTCACAGTGCAACTGTGACAACATGCTACCGGAAGGTAGCGCGAGTGTGACGTGTTAACGAGAACTTCCGCCGGCACCTTCCGCGTCTGTTAGCATTACGAGTATGCAGGAATGACGCCGCAAAGCTACGGAGCGTAGAAGCGCTACGAGCGTAGAAATGCTACGGGCGTAGAAGTGCTACGAATGTTACAAGGCTTTAGAAATAAGTCTAAGAGCTAATCGTAAGTCTATGATTTTATCCTCATAAGTGGAATGAGTGGGTCCCCTGGGAGGGCTATAGAAAAGTGGCTCGTCCGCCTGCTCGATGGGTCTACGACATAGTAAAAACAGTACATGGGTCAGACTGGCACAAAATAGGGAGGGTTGGCACAAGCAAAGAGAGTCCTATGCCCAACAGTGAGTTCAGACGGGCTGCACGTGATGATGGTGATGATGAAGTGGAATCATCACAACATGTAACTTATCTCCTTTTTATAAGGAGGAGGATAACGGACGTCAAAAAAGAAGGAAGTTTTATCTTAGCGTAGCAGGGCTACAAGTAGTAGAGTGGTCTACTGGCACGTCTTTTTGTTTAACCTTTAAAAACCATTGTCCTGAGTAACTAACTTTTATATTTATCTTATTATATCAAAACTGAAACTTTCAAAACATATAACCATCAACGCACTCTTGAGGCCATAAGCTATGCTTTTAAAACGTACGTATTAACCAATTTACAAAGACCTTTCACTTTACCGTAATGTCATAAAGTTGAAGATTAAGCATCGAGGTCTACGTTATCTGGTTTAGAAGTTATGCCGTCAAGAGTTAAGAGGATAAACAGAGGCATGTCGCACCTGGGTCTTAAAAGGGCGTTTATTTGTGTCGAGGATTGTGCGTAGACTTTCTAAAGGTCGTGGGTTCAAATTCTCGAAAAAAAATATAGAACCTCGTAATGAAGTACTTAAAGTATTTCTAAATATACTTACCTAAAGTAAATCTCTCATGCCTAAAGTATATAAATAAGGTATTGGTACTTTTAGTACTTGCAGACAGTTTTACTCTAATAACGGCTCTGGTTTTGCAAACTTTCGACGTGAAATGTGAGGAAGATCTTTGAAACATTAAATAATAACATACCTTATATTTTAACACAACAAAAAATGTATAATATGCATATTAACTTAATAGAAAAAACCCAGATTTACGTCAGGAGCTGATTAAATTGAAATGCCTGTGTGGTTTAACTCTAAGTATCAATTAACTCTACAAATCAATCATAGTACTTAAAAAAATTAAACAAGTTTTAATTCCTACTAATATTTTATTTTCAAGTACATTACCTAATTCTTACGAACAAGTGAAGGCGAATTACTTAACAGAACATTTATCGCAGCAGTTGTGGAGAGGTATTTAACTTGTGAGCTACAAATAAAGCAGTTAAATTCTCGAAAAACATCTTTAGAATTGTGCTGGAATTTTCAATCTCATTACCTTTTAATGGGTTGACGATTATCATCATTTAATATGTTCTCATACAAACATAATATGTATCGTCATACTTACATATTATATATTTACTTTGAAAGTTGCATTTTTTTGCAACTCCTGGGCACGACTCATATAGTTAGTTTGGCACTTTACTCTAATGACGTACTTTTCAGACCGTCTCAGTTTCGTGGTCAATTCGAATAATCTAATTATGGTCACTGGCGACCTCTTATAAGCTTAGCTCAACATATCTTTATTCATTTCATTTATAATTATTATTATAAGTACCTAATCTCTTTATGAATTTATCTAAAATCATTTTCAAAACTATTGATTTTCTAACCGGACATAACTTGGGTTCAGCCCAAGACGTACCTACTCCTCTTAGAATAAAAAAAAATGAAAATTTTCAATCTATAGGTACTCAGCGGCACAACTAACCGCCCACCTTGTATTTTCTAGTACCCTACATACAACTGATACGAAAAAATTAAGTTATGGAGGAGTTTTCAATGTTTTTTGTACTGCAATATCATTTACACTTGACTAATTTATATTCCTAACTTACCACTACGATAAAATCAAAACTCGCTACCTAAAACAGGTGGGCGGTTAATTGTGCCGCTGAGTATAGCTTTTTATTTTCCCAATTGATTGTTTCGGGGGAAATTCTCGAACGGTAATGAGTTCGATTATTTATGAAACTGACGTGAGAACATCTTTACAAGAATACAAGTAAACTTTTTTTTTCAGTTCAGTAGGCTTACGTAGATAAAAAACTCACATAAAAGGCTCTATCCCTTCGGCCACACTTGACAGCGAAGATTCATGTTCGCGTTGTCGCGATAAAACTTCAACGACGAAGTTCTTGGCCAGACTACAAAAACTTCGCGATGTCCCGCAATGAAAACCCTAGAAATGAAATGAAAACCCTTTGATGTCCCGCATTTTACCGACAGCGGCGCGAAGTGCTTTCGTATTCGCGAAGATGATTCGCGACAGGACGAATTATTGGCCAGACGTGTCGCGACAACGCAAATCTTCGCGTTATCGCGATATGTGTGGCCGCAGCATATGAAAAAACAGTCGCTTTGGAGAGTTTTAAGCGTTGCCATTATGTCCAAAAATACTTCATTTTATTAGATGTTCTTAGATCCGTTTATTTCTTGTCTCATTGTTATTTACATTATATTTTATTTTTAATCAGTAGAGTGTAAATGCTTTTTTGTACTCGAGAAACAAAACCACTAAATATATGTTTTATTATTGTTTCAGGTAATTATTGAAGATATTAATTGGAATCCCGCGTGACATAAGAAAGCCCTACTAATTCACACCGGGATGAAAGGGAAGCGGCAGTTTTATTGTCATTCCATTCTAACCTTTATCTTCATCACCTTACTATATAGTATCGCTTGAGAAACATCAAACGCAGGCGACCACGAGCGAAGCAAAGCGGCGCTAAGAGCACTTTTCAAAGCGCTTGAATACTTTTCACTACCTATAGTAAGTTTAAAATCACATGACAATAAAACTGCGCGTAGCTTCTCATCTTGGTGTACGAGTATTTGCAAGTAGGTACGTAGTCGAAATTTAATTTTGTTGGTGGTGTTGACTTACCGTATCTTATTAAAAGGGATTTGTAATTTTGTGCAATATCTACCTAAATCTACGTGCAATTGGCTAATTCGTTCACGCGTACAACTATTCAAGCAATTAATCTTTGTAAAATGGATAGAGGTCCACCCCAATTAGTTTCACTCAAAACCAATTGTTATGAAATATAAATGAACCGTCATTTTCCTCAAAACATATCGTTTATCATTTAGAAACAATCAAAACTTGAGTTCAGTTAAGTATGATAAATTGCGGTACAAATTTAACCAAAAGAAAATCACATTTTACTAATTCCTTTCCGACACGCGTGAGATCCGCTATCAACAAAGGACTCTTAATTTTTTCTTTTTATATTCCTACAAAAGTTTTTATCCCTCTACGATAAACGATAACAGTCCTTATTCTCTAGTGCTAAGAACTACAGGGTGAGGAAAATGCGCAAAGTAAAATTTCCATTTGAACCAAGCTGCTTTTCTTGGAGATATATAGCGTTGAGAAGGCGAGAATTGACACAATATTGTCCTTTGAGACTGCTCTTAGGTATACGCAACGTTTTACAGTGAAATTCCTTAGTACCCATAAACTTGTGTATTGCTGAACGGTTTATGATCGAATACCTTTCTTGTTTAAAAAAGGACTTGATACGTCTCAGAAGTCAATAATCATTTAAATATAATCAAATTATTAAATTTACCTGAATGAATAAAGTAAAAAGTTTAAAAGACTGGGATATGAAAGCGTTGTTATCGGCTACCATAGGTCGTTGAATTTATCACTACTTGTCTTTCTTCACCATAATGGTCTGATAACTCAGATTTACCAACACCACAGTATATTAACTCATAGTGAAAGGCCCGTAAGTGTCAAGAGATATAGCTCACTCAACCCGCGCACTCATTTTTCAGTCCTACAAATCCTAGAAATGACAAATGCCCAGTGCAAAGATCCCGCGATCCATCATTAATTCGCACTGACAGGGGTCCATTTAGAGGATGATTTAGTGACGATTCAAGCTGCACAGAGCTGGGTCAGGACCGGAACCGTGACGTGATAGAGGATTTTATTTTGATGATTACCACTTTACCCAGTAAGTAACATAATCATGCTTCGGCAGTTCTGTATTAAAGCCTGCATACGTTGACATTTTTGTGTCTTGTGTCGAAATCAAACCGCCGATTAACCACGAGTATAGAACCAGTATGAAATCTTTCACTCCTAGCACATATACGTGTGTCCAGTTGCACCTACTTAACACAATACTAACTGACGATCTAAAATTCTAAAGGTTTTATGTCGGTTATTGGAAAGAAACTAACAATAGTACACCGAATCACCCTTGAACGATATAACTGAAACTAGTTTGCACCGCCTTAAGGCCTAAAAACCGTCCCGGATCCGCTTCGGTTTTGCAAAAATAAACCGGCCGGTGATTTATTCGTGTCCGGCTTTGCAACCAGAGTGGACACTAGATACGTCCGTGCAATCCGACGGTTTGACTGTCATTATGCAGAGCTTTGAAAAGGCTATTTGGTGTTGTCGAATTGCGTTCTCTGTGTAGTTACACTACTGAACGTTCTAGATTTCAATTAATTTTGCTAAAATATGTGTCATTATATTTGGTGACCGCTGTGGAGTATTATGCGAAGGCCCGCGGATGGATGGACAGACCGAAACTATAAAGTTTGGAACCCTAAATAATAGGGCAGTACTGTACAACAAGTAGTACAAAATACTCTATTTCTTTTCCACATAATACTTGAGTGGAACTGCACTGTACATTCCCAAACCGTTTAGTGCCCTTAAATCTTGTTACCGCACTCAGTAATGCTCACCAACTTTCCCTCTACGATTAAACAGTTGTTTATACGTTGCAATTAAACTCGCATACTGTCAAAGCTTATGTAGAACAGCTAGGTTTCAACATGTCTTGCTTGTATTATCTTACTACCATACCTAGTAAAATGTAAATTAATAACTGCAGTGGTTTGGTTTAGTTGAGCTACCTATAGACCGTTTGCAACGGTCCGCGGGTATGACACACTGGAAATAAACAGTTTTGTTGAGAAACAGTGCTACTCAACGGGAAGTTTTTTTCCCATTGTGACACAGTGTGACTGAAAAAGATTACAAATCTGGAATAACCTTAAGTAACAAACATGCCGGCGGTTTCTCTAACCTGTGGCTACCTCTAAGCCTGAATGCACGCTAATTCGCCGAGTAAAAGCTCAAGTGCCGAGTAAACGCGGAACATAAATGGGACGTAAAACTTGGATTTAGGCCATCAAGGTATTGGGTCATGATCGCAGTCGTAAATATTGTTTGCCATAAGGACTTTGCCGACTACGATGTGTCATACCAAGACCGTGCTATATATTTTATTTATTCAATACAAAAAAAAGTGCCTTGCCTTTTACGGTGACGTTGGTGCACTTTAAACGAGCCATGCATGTTTGCACGTTTATTATATGGTACGGCGTAGTTGGCAAGTACCTTAAAACTTGGCATTCATATTTTATTGGGCTGCGAGTTTCCTAAACTCTAATTTAAGAATCAAAACTAAAGCGTGAGTCATGGGGATTTTTATATAAAAATCTGGCGCGTCTACTGACGCAATTATTGTGGACTAAATAATAAAATGTCATGATGTTTTTGCGTGTCTAAGCATATAAGACATCATTCACTATCTGACATATGAAATTGATTGTTATTAATGATTGAGTTTTATACTCTTGACGCACGCCGTTAGTTAAAACTGAATCGTATAATTATATACTCTAACTACTCTCTTTTTCAATAAAATGTACCACTTGTTTGCCGTTTTATGGCTTCATAGTCATATTTTTGATGCACTAAGATAGTATATGGGTCGGTATTATCGAACATGATAACGGATACACTGTATTTCATTATCCATTCCATATTATTTTTATTCTTAAAAGTATCTCAAACGATCATCAAAGCGTTCCAACTTCCAATAGATGTTACGTACCTAAACAACAAAATTGGTTATCTTTGTTTTTTTAAGTATATTATTTTAGGTTTCATATTTGCTGAAAACACAAATTAGTTTATTCTGGACCTTAATTTAATTACGTTAGATCGTTATATTCTTTTTATTGGCATCATTTTCTTTTATTGCTTGCTATAAGGTTCATTTTAATATTATTTTGCTGGATACCTAATATTTTGTTTTAATTTCCATAGATCTCCAATTGTTTATTATTATGTTATGTTAAACAATAAACTAATAAAAGCAAAATTTTTTTTAATAAATAAGCGTGTTTATTAACGTATAACCCTAATACATGGATTTTCATTTTGACTCGTCATGTTTTTACAACACATTTCACAAGAGAAAATTCAGCATCATCATTTCAGAGACGTCCACTGCTGGCAAAAGTCTTTTTCATAGATCTAAATTTAGTTGACGGTTAGGAGCGATCAGCATCCACCGTGAACCTGCAGCTTTTACCAAATCATCTGTCCATCTCGTTGGTTGCGTTCTACTCTGCGCAAAGAAATGAGAAAATCAACCTCTGGTACTTTTGGTGGCACTGACGAGTTTACATAGTCCCCAAACAATTCGTTCTCAAAATCACATCATGAAACGTCACAACTAAAATAATCTTAAATCTGATTCATCAAATGAGTGAAATAATTTATGCAGCAGCCATCTTGGCTATCCAGATCTTAATGCACCGATCCCGACTCAACTTTCAAAGCCTCGATGATATAATCAGTCACCAGTTCCTTAGCATCTGCAGAACCAACAAAATCTGTATGCGTAAAAGATTCTCTGGCCACTTTCCTGGCGACTGTATTGGGCATAACGCTAGCCATGGCTAGGACGTCCCTTTCGTCTAGGAATATATCGTTGAGGGTGTAGTGCATTGTGGTTTTAACTGTGATGAGGCTGAGGTCGTATTTCGGGGGGTCTCGGGTGCCGTAGACTATTCTGTTGATGATGGATCCGTATGACCACCTGGCGAAGGCTTTATCTCTGATGTTCTGTCCGTAATGACCGAGCTGCTTCAGTGCGGCTCCAGCTGGCTCGTAGTTGTCAAGCGCTGACTGAGCTGCATCTCCGAGGTCCGATCTTTCATTCTGAAATTTTATGAAAATCGATTGTTTATTCGGAAGATCAATGGGGCAAGTTGTATCAAGAATAATTTAGCTTTCAAGTACGAGTATCTAATTATAAAGTAGATGAATAATCATCAACACGTGCGTGACTGCGGGTTCCATTGATGTAGCGTGTTTTAATTTTTGACAATTTGACGCGTCGCAGAAGCTCTCAGTTATAATCTATTGCGACGGCAAAGAACCTTATGTTTAATTTATATGCCATAAAATCTTCAAAAATACTTAATAAAAATAATCTCACCAGCAAATATTTGACTCCAATTTCTTTGCAGAGGGATTTGTGCATAATGTCTCCGAAGCAAAGATCGGCTTTGTTTGCTGTGATGGGAATACTGGGGAGTGTGAAGTTCGGACCAAATAACTCTACTTGGCCTAAGAGTAGCGCTGAATTCTGTAAATACAAAATAAGCATCTTCAAATATACTGTAATAGTGACATGTAAACAATCAATCAATGTACCAGAATAATTTTTTTTAAGAAACTGTGATTTTTACAATGCACTCGTAAATAGGCTAGTTGACTCTATTTTTATGTAGCTCTTATATGATAAATAATTGTTCTTTTAGACCAAAAAAAATACTACCATATTTTTTTGGACCTAAGAAACCGCAAAATTTTATTTTAAAAGTTCTACTTTTCAAAAACAGGTGAAAACGCTACCGCCATATTGGTCTATGGAATTGTCTGTGCTGTGACGTCATTCCTAACCAAAACAATAATTTTCGTGATTTACGTCAAATCGATATTTTTTTTTATTTTGATAACAATAAAATTAAAAGCATATCTTTGCATAAAATCTTAAAGATAAAACAAATCAAAAAGATAATCGTCTGTAGAACGAGACGGCCAATAATAATTAATTTAATTATTATTTCTCTGAACAAAGCAAGTTCAATGTCTATAATAAAAACCGTAATTAAAAAAGAAAGAAGTAAAATGTGCATTATATTACATTGACCTCATATAATATAGGTCAAGGTCACAGTGAGGATGACGATGAGAAATTAAGAAAAAAATATCATAACTCTATTTCAACAAGTGGTGATACAACATGTACTCTCTTCAATTCCAATTTTTTCAAATTAAATATTTTAATCATTTTTATGAGATTTTTGTCATTTTATAAAATTTTCTCACCATATCTATAAATCTATAAATCATCATTTCAGCCCCAGAACGTCCGCTGCAGTACATAAGCCTAATAAATCTCCAATCACACCACAATTTAAAAACTTACGTAAATCACAGTCGTTGCCGCAGCAAGAGTTTCAAGCTCCGAAGTCGGGAAGTAAGTCTGATAGCCCACTCCTGCCAAGAGATGAGCGGAAGCTATCTTCTCATTATACTGAGGCAGCATCGATAACAACACTAAGTAGACCGTTCCTCCTTGAGAATGTCCTATGTAATGCAGTTGGGGCCTTCCAGTGACTGATAAAGCATAGTCGATAACCGCTGGCAGATCCTGTGTTGCTATTTCCTCCCAGCTGAAGTCGAAGAACTCGTGCTTGTCATTATCAGCATCGAGGGTCTCGTGGTAGCGCGAGTTTCTTGTGCCTTTCGCGTTCGCTAACCAGACGTCGAAACCGGCATCAGCCAAGTTGTATGCTGAAAATTATAAAAATCACTATTATACTGTAAGTTAGTTGAAGTTCCACTTTCTTGTGGATAACGCCAATTTTGCTGAGAGTTAAGTGCTGGGCAAGCCTACTTCATCTAAACAATGTCTCAGGCACTACCAGTATTCCATTAAGTTTAGGCATGGTTGCTCCTAAGCATAAATCATCTGCTAAGTATAGTTTTATGCAATCCTTTAGCAAGTGCTTTCTGTTTTGCAAACAGGTTTTGATGTGTGACAAAATTCTATTGAGGAAAACTGTACGCATTTTTTTATCATGACCACAGAACAGAAAACATAAGATCTCGATTATGGTACGCGTCCCACGCCTACTACGTTATCATCTAATCATCAATCAAAATTGTTTTAAGTGTAATTGATAAGCAACCTAATCAGTATAGAGATTGAAATCATTTTCATCAACTGATAGTAATATCAGCCAATGTTCTGTTTAATGATAATTGAATGGCATTTCCGTAATCTGTTAAGGTTGCTGTCCTTGTAGAATTTGTCGTGTTTTTTGTATGTATTTCGTGTCGTCGTGTTCGTCGTGTTATTTGTACCTTCACAAACCTTACTTTTATCAAATATCAATGCAGTCTATCTCAGGCGCTTGCGTTTTCATAATTTACTGTTTTTTTATAAGTAGTGTTATGTTCTCGTGGTTTTATTTAATTAGACGCGCATTCAGTTTAATTTAAGCATTATTATGTCTGGTGCTAGTCAATGAACGTCTATCGCGTTATCCTTATTATCGGTTTATGCCCTACAACTTCGATAGTTTTCGCGTATTTTGTTAAAATGTTCGTTATATTAGGTCCTACACGTAAATTGCTATACTACTTGTAGTATTCTAATTCTAGCTCATAATTACATATATTTTTTTAAAGTAATCCTAAGATTAATTTGTATGAGAGTGGCGCAGGACCGTTGTGGATGGCACAAACTTAGGTAGGCCTTTGCCTAGCGGTGGGTAAAGTCGGTCTGTGGATGATGATTACCTAAAAGAGCTTAAATACTTTTGATATAATTGTATTTGCTATAGAAATAAGGTAACTTAAGAATCTGTGAATTTATTTATCAATGAAAAACGATTAGTAATCTTCACGATTCTGATCTTGATGAGTGGATACGATAATTGTATGGGAAATTATGATTATATATGATTAGATTTTTTTTATTACAAAGTTTTTTCCTAGTTGTAATGGTCTAAAACTCCGTCACCAGAGATGGTCACAGGCATCTACGAACTAATACTTGTCCATTTTGAAAATCACTTATTTTTACACGTCAATTCAATCCTCTCATTGTTTTGAGGAGAAAGAATAATGAAAAAATTTTGTTGTTTGCAAGTTGTTGAAGGTTGCACTATTTTAACATAAGACTTAGTACTACTTGGAACAGGCAATAGAGTCACCTAGCTTATAAGACTTGCACATATTTAAGTGATCCTTGGGGTCCTACAGAAATAAACACATTTTTCTTTTCTTTTTTTCTTACCTGGAGCAAGGTCAGGTCCAAGAAGAAGATACGAGTTAGATGCTGCCAGTAGACCGTGAACCATGAGTACCACAGGCCGTTCTGAGGAGTAGACCTGGCCTCTTCCATGGGGGATCCTGTGTAGCTCGAGAATATATCCGTCATTGCTCGTCACATGGTGAACTTCTACTGGGAATCCATCCCGTTGGATATTTGCTGGCTGAAATTATACTTAGTGAGATCGTTGTTTGACCGACTAGCCGCTAGTCTTAATTTTTGGTGAGTTAATATTTTTAAGCTATTGCATAGCTTCTATCGCGGGCCTTGAGCGTGGAGACCGAATCCAGAAATCCCGTAACGAAAACACTTAACGCTGTCACTTTAGTTCAGCAACTCGCCTCTAGGTGGCATGCAATAGCTTTACCGCGGCAGTGCCCGAGTGCCACGCGTCTTTTTTTCTTAATAAATAAGTCATTTAAAAACAGAGTGATTTAAAATATGTGAAAATAACTGCATAAGGAAGTCTATAAGTATCCCTCAGACTAATAAATGAAATAGATAAGCTCTATTATGTAAAAATTAACTTACAGTTTCATAAATATTGTAATCCGAGCCGTCATAAGCCCCCGAGAACGCCAAAAGTGACACCAACAATATTAAACCAATCATTTTTAGTATATTTATATTGGGCTTCTATGAATTAAATTTCTTAATACCACTTTTATACTAAAAATTTTATCTGCACCTTATCTGATAAGAAGCTGATTATAGTAACTTTTTTATACGTTTTTATATACTATGAAATATTAAATGCAAAAATGATTAAAATCAAATAATGAATCGTAATTGGAGATAAAATGTCTTATCTACGATACTCGTGTTAAAAGTTTGACATCACAAAAATATTTAAGGACTTGTTGTACCATGTATTTTTTTGTATTTTTTTTTTGATGATGAATGCTATACTTAGGTGCCTGCCTACCAAATAGGTAGTGTTATAAATTTATTACAATTATTTCTAACCAAACGGTATTAAACAGATTCCTAACCGTCTGAAAAGAGAAGGTATTAATTTATTATTATTAAAAATATTTATAAACATGCATTCCAAAAACATTTTATTTCTTAATAGGAAAAGTAATTTTTAAGTTTATAATTTAAGTACACTTAGCAATAACAAGTGATTTTTACGTAGAATCCACAATCCACTAATTATTAGAATTTATTTCTTGTGGCATTTTCACGTTTATCGTAACATCTTGTAGTCCAAAGAGTAAATAATTTGTTTTATTCAGGTACAGTTAAAATTGTTTAGCAGTACAAAACAGATCCCTTTCATAACGCTCGAAATAAAAAGGACGACATCATCTTTAGTTAGTTTAGTTTAAGATTTGACGACATCAGAATCCCAATTTCTGTCTTTTTGTGTATAATTGTCCGGACTCTACAGCAACCCAGAATCACGTCTGATCTCCTGAATAACATACTCAGTCACCAGCTCTTTAACATCAGCTGCGGCAACGAAATCCTCATGAAGGAAGGTCTCTCTGGCGACTTTCCTCACTGTCGTGTTCGGCATTTCAGCAGCCATGGCCAAAACATCCCTTTCGTCCAGCAAGTTATCGTTGACTGTGTAATGCATTGTGACCTTTGCGGTGATAAGGTTAAGGTTGTAACTTGGGGAGTTGCGACTGCCGTAGACTAGTAGATTTGTTAGGGAGTTGAAAGACCATCTGGCGAAGGTTTTGTCCTTGATGTTTTGACCGTAATGGGCTATTTGTTTGATAGATGCACCCGCTGCTTCGTAGTCATCGAAGGGAGATCCATCATTTCTAGCACTCATATTTTCACCCTGTAAATATACATAATAATCAACTTTGTATGAGATACTGATCAGCTCTCTGGAGTTTAAGATTTTAATGTTTAGTCTTTGTTTTATATCCATGGATCGACCATTTGAAATGAATAAGTTCGACATGTTTTAAACTTTAGCGACTTGCACACATTTTAAAAACGAATAATCATTATAATTTCGTTCGTTTAAATATGTTGCGTAAAAAGACACGTAGGTTTATAATAAATTACGCGTCGGCCTATTTATCTGTAAAACAAGGCTTATTTTCGCCACATTTAGCAATAAGTGTTGCTACCTTTATCGATTCGTATGCTACCATGACTCATCCTTTTTTATATTTATTTACCTTGTTCCTTGTACATATTTTAACAAGTTTTGATGTCAATAAAGATAAACCTTGCTAAGCTTACTTTGCAAGTAATCCACAGATTTGAAATTGAAAATAGCAGATAACTATTTTACATGTGGCCGATTCAAATGTTGACCTTTTAAATAAAAATTAAAACTGGCATCGCTGTTTTCGAAACAATAATAACAACTAATTTGTATCTACAGATAAAAGTTATGTAAGAATTAGAATATCAGAAATCTTTCCAATTACCAAAATATAATCTGTCTAAAATACCTTGAAATAATGTATAGATATATAACATTAATTAGTTACGTGCTCGTGCCGTTTTTGTGATAAATATCTTTCTGTAAATCACATGCAAAATTCGTGTATTTTTGCATTGATAATATCATTGTCTTAAATGTAAGTTTATTCATTATTGTGTAAATATACAAAAATATAATATTAAAATCTACCCAAAAGTACCACCGTACCAAAGTACCCATAATCTACGGCACCTTAGGTTTGGTCTATCGCGTTGCCTTTTCTTAAAGTTAAAAATATGTATATTGTTTATTTACTTACCAATATGTAGTTGACTCCTATCAGTTGACAAATGTACTTCTGTGCTGCATTTCCGACGCATAAATTAGACTGACGACTTCCTCTAGTGGAAGATTCTGGAGGGAACAACTCCACATTTCCACTGATGACTGCCGCGTTCTGGAAGGAAAAATACAAATATAACTATCACAAATACAAGTACAAACATCTTATCTCTACCCTTATATCTCAAAGCCCATGGCCATATAACAAAGGCTTAGTTATCTCTCTTCTCTTTCTAGTATAAGCTACCTTTGATTTGATACTGACCATGTTACTTATTTTAATCGAAAGCAATTTTGTTTTGTTTCTATAGGGAAAGTGGTTGTGGAAACGTAATACATACTTATTTCTATGGGGGAAAGGGAGTGTTATTTTAAGATCAGCACCGCATGTATTTTTTTGCTTTTGATTATCGTCTATCAATTAAATATTTTAGAGGATTATTTCTTCACCCATCTGATTCATAGAAATTATATCGACGATTAAGATTTCTTGAGACTCATTAGCTTATCTGTGTGTGGCAAACATGTTCCATTAAAATGTATCTGTCCACTTTGTGATTGATATTTGAGCACGTGTTGATACGAAATACATTTTCAAAACACGGTGCGTCTTTAACATGACGTATTTCACACGTGTTTAATCTTCAAATTGTCGAAAACTTAGCTTTACGGATAAGTGACTTATACAAGCATGTTGCGCCCACACAGACACCGCAGGCCCCATGGCTCGAGTGCGGTGATTGACCATTCTTAGGTTGATTAATTTGTTGTAAAGTTTTTGTTATATATTATGTAATTGATTTGTTCCCATAAATTTATATTTAACTCACATAGATAGTGTCGGTGAATCTTGCAGCCAGAGAAAGTTGGGAGTTAGGGAAGTGCTTCATGTAGCCCACACCGGCCCACAGGTGAACCGACGCGAACTTCTCATTGTACTCCGGCTTCAAGGAGTTCAGGACCAGGAACACGGTTCCACCTTGAGAATGACCGATGTAATGAAGCTTTTCATTATCAGTCTTGGCTAAGACGTAATCGATCATTGCAGGCAGGTCGTGTACAGCAATCTCTTCCCAGCTGAAGTCGAAGAAGTCTCCCTTCTCTCTACTGCTATCTGGGTTCAGGGAGACGTGGTGACGAGAGTTCTTATTCCCTCTTGCGTTGCCCATCCAGACGTCGAAACCGGCATCGGCTAGGTTGTATGCTGTGAATAACAAAGATAGTAAAGTTAGAACAGAAGCGGAACACCTCACGTAATAGATCTAATTGTAATGAACTGGCGACGTTGAGCTTTTCATTATAGTACATTTACATTAACTTCTGGCTTGTCTACGAAGGAAAAAAGATCGTATTAAATAGCATTGGTATGACCCGAAGCTACTTTTTAAGTTACATTTTTCCTTATCTTAAGTTAGGTACTCAACTTATACTTTATGTTAGCTAACATAATAATAATTATAAATATCCTTGGACATTCCACACAGCGTCATCTTGTCCGAAGCTAAGCAACTGAATGTTTGTGTTGTGGTAACCAAATATGACTGATATGTTAACATTTTTAAGCTATTGCATAGCTTCTATCGCGAGCCTTGAGCGTGGAGACCGAATCTAGAAATTCCATAACGAAAACACCTAACGCTGTCACTTTAGTTCATATCTGCAGAGAGTCCAAGGATATTTATGATATTTATTTATTTGTCCCGCAGCGGGGATCGAACCCGCAACCTCCCCTTTCGAGCGCCTTCGGCCACTGCGCAACATAACAGAGATCGTCAATATGTATAATTTATACCTGGTGCAGATTCAGGTCCCAATACAATGTAAGAGTTAGATGCAGCCAAGAGTCCATGCATCAGGAAGACCACGGGTCTGTCAGGAGAGTACTGCTGTCCCCTTCCGTGAGGAATCCTATGCATCTCCAGGATGTACCCATCGCTTGTCGTCACGTGGTGGGTTTCTGCTGGGAAACCATTGTGCTCTATGCTTTCTGCCTGGAAACGTTATACAATAGTTATTTGAAAAGGTAATTTATACTTTTTACTGTAATAGTGAGTTTTCAAAATAAGAAATTTACGTTTTAAGTGCATTCTTAAAGTATTGGTCATTGTTCTCAAGGTAAATATTCGTTTTGTGTGTTTACGTTATGTATAAAAACAAATTTTATGAAAATATCAAACGCAGTTTTCTTAATTCACCTTAATTAATTCACCTAAATGCAGAAATACTATTATACTTTCATTCAAGTAAGTAAGTATTCGTTTTAACTAAATGCATTTCATAAACAAAAATCTGTTTTATTATCTGTGATGATAGAGTTATAAAAGGTATACAACTTACTGTTTCATAAATGCTGAACAATCTACCTTGCACCAACGCCCACCCACAAACAAGAATAACTAAAGAGAGTTTAAACATAATTGTATGTATATTATCAACTTTAGCTACCTTAACATTACTTGGTTATTTGCATTGTGATTCTGACCACCAGTATTTATACAAAAGAAGCTTATCAACCAATTATCATAGGTTTAACTATTTTATTGTTTTTGCGGTGTTTTTATAACTAAGATTATTCTTTATTGTTGTGGATTATTGACTTTCGACGCAACAGTTTATCAAAATACAATAACATGTAGGACGTAATGTTGTTGACTCTTGGATCATATTTGATTTTCAGTTAAAAAGATGAGGTACTTATTCCTTGTAGCATATCTATTTGAAGTGCTCTCACAATAGTGTAAATAAATAATTAAAAATCCACAATTGGACATTCCACACGTCATCTACTCCCAAGCAATTTAATGCTTGTGTTATAGTAACCAGATGACTGATATACTACATAATATACCTATTTATGTTTATTCCACTTACGTTAAAAATTCGCCTTTAATTTTTTTAACAAAGTCCAATACCATAAAAAAATCCCCTTATCGCTTTAATTTTTTTTATCTCTCACTTTCACAATCAAGACAAATCAAATTAAATTGAAATTTAATGAAGTGATAATATAATTATACACAATTTTCGGATTGGAGACTGTACCCAACAAATAAGTACGGTTCAAAAATAAGCTCTCCTTTACAGTCAAGTAAAAATTGAAATTCGATTATAAAAATGGCGTTATGACCATATTCAAAAACCAGAATGTTAGACATAAAAAAATGTATGAGGGATTCCTAAGGACTAAAAGTAAATATTGAACTGTACAAAACCCCAGGTAAAGTCGGGGTATAAAAAACCAAAAGTTATTTTGTAAATTATGTACTATGATTATCAAGTTGCTACCTACAATCATGATTTTATTGTTTTGTCGGATTTACAATAGCTATTGACAGTGCAAATATTTATCTATAAAACATCGTAAATCATTTCATAAAAAAACATTTCAGTGTTATATTATCATTGTTATTTAAATCTAATTTCACAACATTTACACTTCTTTGTATAAAGGTTTGTATTTCCAAGTAAAACACAAAATATATTATTGTAATAGAACGAATTGTAATATATTATCTGCGCAAATACACTCACCTAGCGGTGTGGCATGTAATGTATCTGATACTGTATCAAGTGAGTACTTACTCACTTGATACATAAATGAAACTACCTCTTGATGCGGTATCAGATACATTACATGCTGTAATCTTACATAAGTTTATTACCAATAAGAAGATTCGAACCAAGTTACAGAACACTAAAGAAATACATTTCATTTGAGGTTATGTTATCCTGTGATTGGCAACCTCATTGAAATATGAATTGTTTGGTGCCAAACAATTCTAAACCTACCCTCCTCTACATAAGACGATTACCTAAATATCGTGGATTCTACGTTTGAAATTATTGTCACCCTTCTAGGGTTGTCAATACAAAAGCGCTTGAAAAATTGACATTTTACGTCACTGTTCATTTAAACTTGGTTATTTAGAATTGCCCTGCATCAGTTAGTCTTTTGGCACGAAACAAACAAAAGAATATTCATAAATTGGTACTAAGGGTTCTTCAACTGACCACTTGCTTATACGAACGAAAATAGGGTTCTTAAAATAAGAAAAAATAAAGAATAAAAAAAAAGTTTAGTACTGTAAAACCGTTAGTTTTTGTAATTGCATGTGTTTACTTTCATTTAATGAAAGTAAACACATTAACGTAACTAAATTAAATATAATCGAATTAACGCTTCTTTTAAGAGGATTACCTTTATCTGTAGAAAACACAATGATAGTTCCTTATGATAAATACGGAGTTTATTACTACAGCAAAAATGATAATGTCATTTAAAAAATACAAAACTTCTATTAAATGACAAATCGGAAAATATTTAAGCAGACACAGTTGCGATCGAGTAATAAAAAAAGACGTGTGGCACTCGGGGACTGCCACGGTAAAGCTATTGCATGCCACCTAGAGGCGAGTTGCTGAACTAAAGTGATAAGCGTTAGGTTTTTTCGTTACGGTAATTCTGGATTCGGTCTCCACGCTCAAGACCCGCGATAGAAGCTATGCAATAGCTTAAAAATAAACGTAGAAATAGACATTCGTATCAGATATATTTCTTCAGTTGCATAAAATATTTTCGTTTTATCAGAAATCCTCAAAATCCTATTAATCATGGTCGTCATCGACGTCGCAACCCTAGTTCAAAAATTGCCGCGCCTCACGCCACACCAAAATTTAAAGCCACAGCCGCGCCGTTTGTGAGTTGGTTACCTCATCAAGCCCGTGGCGTTGCTTATACGACCTCTTTGTGTATAATGAAGATTATTATAAGGATAACGTGCAGGGTCATTACCCCCACCCTGAAATGTGTAATTCTCTTACATTAGAAACGTGGTGTTGGGTTCACCGTGCTTGTTTTCAGGGGAATGTATGTAAATGTTAATTTACGACGATAAGTCCATGAAGGTTTTGCAGCATACGCGGCTTAGATTCAGGTCATAGTAATAATACTCATATTAATGGTAATGAAACATATAATAAGGAGTATACTTATTGTAGAATAGCACTCGAACGTGCTGACTGCTGGCACTCGCAGTTTGACAGAGAATGTGTTACGGCAACTTACAGTAGATATGACCATTGTTTTCTATTTTTAGTACTTTTTTTTTAACCCAACACAGTCCCATTTATTTGGTATTTTGATTTTCCTACCTGATTAAAAATTAAATTATTTTTCAATAATATTTAACTTCTCTATTCTAAAAAGCCTGCTCATCTTATTCTACGAATTTGTAACTTCTCGTCTGGTAAAGGCAAACCTTCGCAGAAATAAATTTAGACACCGAAAATGAAAAGTCATTTCATTTGAATCACTGCTTCCGAAGTTCCTAGCGGTTACATTAGTAAAGTAAAATTTCAAAGTAAAAGGCACAATATTTCAGCGGAATTTCCATTGAACGACCTAAGCAGAACCCTTTAATTGAAGAATGATAACGATCTAAGGCTTTCTTCATAAGATGCGGGAAATGCGTTGCGGGAAATTTACCGCTGCTAAGAATTACCCACTTTTTTCCAGCGAGCTAGGAAAAAATATTCCTATTTTATCCTTCAATGAGAGTTGATTTAAAATCACTCGTACGTTCGTTCGTTCCAGTGAGCAAGTGGCCAACTCTGGTGACGGAGTTTTTTTAGCCGCCTTAAGGCCTCCTTAACGACTTAAAAAGCCGGGACCGACAATTTAACGTGCCATCCGAAGCACGGAAGCGCTCAGTTGATAATGCCACTTGCGGTCACCCATCCAAGTTGTGACCGCTCAGGGCGTTGCTTCACTTCCACGATCTATCAAGAACGTCTTAGCAAGCTTCGCCAAACTCACTGGTCAAACACACAGTCGACAGAGCTTTATAGCTACCATGCACTACTGACGCAGTTAGAAAGTTCGGGCCCTAGTTAGTGATGACCTATGCCGCACCGTGTCTTGTGTAGCAAAGGCATCGACTAAATGAATTAAAACTTTTAATGGCCTCAGAAAGAAGTTCTACACGAAACAAATAAACTTGGCCTATGAGTAACGATCAAAGTTTCTGATGACTGTGTTACTGAGCAAGTGGTTTTAAGGTTTATTTAAGTGGTTTTATTCGCTCCTTTGGCTTTAACAAGTTAATTTGCAGAATGAAAAAATTTGCGGGGAGATGAATTTTATGGTGGTGGATCCTGATTTATAATGGCTTTGATGTGAGGGTTACTTTATATAGGAAAAAGATTTCGTGGTAAAATCTATTAAAAAAAACCGTTAGCAAAATAAAATATTGTTGTATACAAATATTAGTTCCGTGAACCATGAATTTTGAATGTGTAATTTCTGGTACTGAGGTATATCTCGGAAATAGGATTTCTCAGTAGAACTAGGTAGGGTGTTACAATTCATAGAATATTAACCATTCAGAGCTGTGGTTAAGACAGTAACATCCTGGTGCAGTTCATATCGTGTAATGTACCTACTTAAACGTAGGATGTTCAAGTACATTACATGATATGATATACTCATGACTATGAATGATCTTATGTTCTGTTCAGTTGTAGAAACAAAATATAGTCACGGCTGTGTTCCTGAAAGCGCTGTGGAAGTTTTATCAGCCGCTTTATTATCCAAATAACCATGTGTTGACGTGGCACGACACGGCATGGTTATTTTAAATAATTCGATGGGTTTCAGAAAACAAAAACTAGATAAAGTGTGATCTCCCGCTTCATGTTTTGAAAGTCGTCGAGAGCCGATTGGCTGATCAACCTTTTCGTACTATGAGCGTACATTATACAGTAGGATTATAGTATATAATATAGTAGGTAAATAGTACATCGGGTCACGTATTTTCCTCTCACTGCTCGTGCAAAAAGCTATTGGACGCTCCAATTGAGAGTTTAGAGTGCCTGGGGATTTTTAATTCTAGATAATGTCCCGTTTCTGCGGTTTAATTGAAGATAATTAAAAACGGAAATGGATTTCCTTTCTTCTATATGGTAACAATGCCTTATTTATTTAGAAATGTGTAATGAAATAATGTTGACAGTCTTTTAACTTAAAGTTTTTCTCACGGTTATGTATAGTCGATATCGTGGATATCAAAAGTCGCAGCGACTTAAAACTAAAGTTAAGTAAGTTGCTGCGCGTGGTAAATGCATGGCTGCTAAAATGAAATTTATTTTGAAACTCTTTGCTACATTATATTTACAGGTTGGCCTACAAACTCAGAAGGATTTTTTTGATGAGATTTATATTAATTTGAAAATGTTATTAACATTGAGTTATAAATATGTATAATTATTTGGTAGGCTTCGCTAGCTTTTACTAATAATAAAAGAGTTGACATCTTTAAAAAAAGTTTGCAATTAACTAGTGAGAAAAATTACGTACAAGAAGCAAATTCACAAATTATAGACTTCGCCTATGTAATGATATGAATGGCTTATGTTAGCGTATCAGCAGTTTAACTCGCCTCGCCAAGATCTCCCCTTTAAATCAAGAGTTAGGACTTCGTTTTTCCTTCAGGTAATTGCTTTGAAACCCGAACTTTCTAATTGTTTCATTAAAAATATCTTTCATCCGAAACCTCTGGGTAAGCCTAAAAGCTTTTTGCGCTTTTCAATTTGGTCCATTTAATATTAAACTTAGAAGTTTCTGTTCGCTCATTTATTGTCACTGTCTTGGTCTACCTAATTAAGCTGATATTCGGGGTTATATCCCAGAAAACAATTCAGTAGATTTTGTGTTGCATCTGTCAATTATAAAACAACTGAAGTAAATGTTATGAGAGACTCATGAGACGCACTTACTTACTCAGTAAAACCTATGGTAAAACTAACTATCTCATAAAACTAGGTTTCCATAATGTGTTCATGTCATTTATAAAGCACTTACGCTTGTCAATACCGACACAGACCGTGTCGAGGGAAAGTGTCTGATGGATGATGTGTGCCTTTGTAAAATTGATAGCAACCATAATCGTGTCTATTCGTATATGTGTAGGCACTTAGGAAATATTCTCTATATCTAGTAATAGAGCTGATAGTTATTGTTTCCTACGTAACGCAGCTGTTGCCTACCTACTTCAAAGATAAATCAAATAAAAACTATTCGTTGTAGGTACCCCCCATAACTAAAGTGCTTAAATCATTTATCATTTTTATGATACCTACAAGGATTTTGATAAAATGAAGAACATGCCATTATTATCAATTCTTCTATCATTTGGTATTAAATCGTATTTATGGCGCTTCAGGGAGCCCGCATTTAGCGATAAGACCCTCCTCTCTTCCTTTGAACTTGAGCATAGAACAAAAATTATGATGTTGAAATATGAAGTATGGTCACGAAGGAGAATGGGCAAACGCGGTCCAAATATCCACCAAGATTGAGAGCTATGTAGGCCTTAAGTCCACAAAATTCCCATAAACTCCCCGTACCAGTAACAAAATCTACGCAGTGACACGTGATAGATGAAAGCGGATGAGGATGACGGGGATAAGCTTTGAACGATGCAGTCCTATTATTTACGAACCGAACAGATGATGATGCTTTGAACCTTATCTTAAATTTTGTTAGTACGGTAATCGCTTGACACGTCATAAAATATAATTTACTTTGTGATTTAAAAATGCGGGAACTATGCCTTAGAGATGAAGCTTGCCAAAATTGCACAGATAGGTATTGAAACCGGTTTTGTGATTTGTTCATAATGCAAATACGCATTGAGTTATCTAAACCTAGTACGAGAATAGCTCAGTAGCTCAATCAACAGGAATCGATTGAACACGCCTTCGAAAACTAGAAGAACGAGAGATTAGACTTTTTAATACAACCTCTCATCTTAATGTGAAAGAAGTTCACACACCAAAATATTTTAATGTCAATGCTGTCAGTTTGTGCCATCACTATTTTCTAATAACTTTTAATTCTATTTTCTAAAAACGTAACCTATATTGATTAAACGAATCAACATGACTATCATTATCGAAGACTCCGAAGAGATCCCTTGCACGCACTGCGACCTTCTCCGCAAATCCTTCATCATGATTGCCGCATCAGCCGTTCTACCCATGGTCATATTCGCAGCTCTACTCCTACTCGCAACTATAGGAACCATGGATTATATAGAGAACACTACCATGATTGTAGAGTTCATATTCGGGCTACTTTACGTCCAGCTCTTTGTGGCCACTTCGATTTTGATTGTGAGTTTTATGAAGAGACGGCATCCGATCCTAAAGTACCACTACTGGTACGTGCTGTTTCATATATCTGTGATGGCGATGTTTATCTGTTCCTGCTTCGTGATGACCCTAGTGGCTGAAACCTATTTGTTATGTACCTTGGTGTTTGTTGGCGGAGGGTTTTACTTTTATGGAGCTTGCCGGTTTTTGGATACGAATCAGTATGTTTGGAGAAACTTAAGAAGAGCTTATTGAACTGTATGTGCTAATTTATACAAACATAACGTTTAGTAAATGTCTATAAAATGAATATTTGGCTATTTCTATCTGTACTGAAGCTAGTTAGAACTGCTGCTAGTTTGAATATAAATGGACTTATAAGAATTACGATTCATAAGAAACTCAATACCTATTAACAATGCAAATAGTAATACATAGGCTAACTGTACTTTCAAATTATTTTTATTTGAACTGATTCAGTACAATTCAAACAAACATAATTTTAAAGTAAATAGCCCATAGTGAACAAGATGATCCCAAGATGACGTAATCTGATCTAATTTGGCTGCCGATCTAGCATCGGAGTCACGTCGGAAATCCAATGCTCCTGATTAGAGGCCAATCTCGGCTATAGAATTAATTTAGCCAATTAGACGCAGGCGTGATACAATAGGGTTGACATTTCTGTGAAGGAATTTGAATATAATGCCTTCATTACCTTTATGGCTTGAGGCTTATTAAAAGCAATTTTTGATATTCTTACCTCAAAGGAAAATAATCGTTTGAAAATATTTTTACATCCTGCTCGCTTTTGTCAAAGATATTAAGTAACTTATCTTTGATAATTTTGAAGTATTTAGATAGGTACCGAAGAGTCCATGCACATGATGTTTTTCGAACGAACAGTCACTGCGGGTTTTATAAATGTTTATTACATAGAGTCTATCGTAGGTATTGAAGAACTTATATATTTATCGCACTTAAAGATTTCATTATGTTAATAATAATTTAAAATCACACAACAGTTTAATAAGTGACTTCTATGATTAGTACTTTTGTATTGTCTTGCACAAATAGTTAAAATGAATTTACCATCATAGCGCACTTGTTATTTCTGAAGTGTACTCAACTACTTTCACTAAAACATTAGTTCTGCAGTGAGTAACTAATTCTCGTTTCAGCTAAACTATCTAAGTTATCAACTAACGCATTGTTAGGAGCATCGTAAACCATATTTGCGCTTAAGTACAATGATTTGTCACTGCCACGACCTGAAACAAATCCATCTTCATTCAGCATATCAACAAAAGAGAAATTCACGTACAAATTACGAAGCTCCAAGCTGATGGTAGATAGCTGTGTTATTGTTCTTACTATGTACCACCTTACATAATAACCATATTTAATTATTTGAAATGAAAAATCTATTTATGCACAGGCAGATTAGAACCTACAACTGTTGGTAATAGCGTGTTCAAAACGCGTGCCCACTGCTCAACTTGATGCAGTTGAGCCATCTACCTAAGCAGTGGATGAAACGTTACTAGTGTTTCTACATGCACTGCAATTTGGTTAAGCAGCGGGGATGAAGCATATTTTATAACAAGATGACCTACTGAGTTGAGCAAACAAAATTTGAGCTATATTGCTTAATATGACCAGCAATACAAACCATGACCTATTGAATTACTTATTCTCAACTGCTCAACTAGTTGAGAAGTAAAAGCGGCAAAAAATGTTACAGCCTAGCCATCCTCTGAGGTACATAAGTAATGAAACAGGTAGATAATTAAGTTTATTGTTATACAGAACAAGAGGAAATTGAAATCGTTGAGTGTGAAATAATTCGATAAAACCGAAATAAATCTACATATTAACGAATCTTATTTAAAACTTTCGAGCACAGGAATAATGAGAATTACATAACCTAATGAATGTAATCGACTTTGACCTGTCTTCAGAAATACGGAATTACAAAATGATCACGAATCTATTTCCAGAGATAGACATTTCTTTTCAGATCTTTAGGCCTTAGATCCTTTGAAAATCTCAGGAGATGTAAGACAGCTCTGTATTCGAAGCGTTCAAGTTTTCGAGATTCTTTACAAACCTCATAAACGCTACCTCATATCAGATAAACTTTCCTATAAACATGCAAACATAAAAGGTTGATTCAATAGTTATGGCTAAGTTTATGCAAATTCATAAAGTTTACGTCAGTCCCTATCGTAAATCCGATTATGACGCATCACCTCGGAATTGGGACGACCTAAAACGCCTCGGGATAAGCAAAACATGTATGTTGAGCGATTGCAGTCTATACTCCGTTCACTGAGTCGATCAAATAGAAAAATAAACCTCAAGATCAAAAAGAAAAAGGCCTAGGGCGAGTTCAAATTGCCCTATGTAATGTATTCTTCTATAATGGTTTCTTTACATGCGAGCAAAATACCTACCTTTGTTCCAAAATTTATGGACAACACATTTAGTTTGTTTATTTTTCGATCGACTCGGTGAAAAGAGTAAGGAATCACAACGAAACAAGTCCGATAGACGCGGCGCTGCAATCGCTGGAATTACTGTTTCTATTAAGATATGCCAACTTTCATGAAAGCTTGAACAATAATACTTATGCAGTTGATGTGCAGACGAACCTAGAAAACTTTTTGCATAATACAAGAAAAAGTGTTTGTAGTACGGGAGAACATACTTAGAACTTTTATCGATCACTTAACATCACGAATTATCCGCTAATTCGTACATGGTATCATTATTTAAACGTATGTGTTTGTACCGTCATATCGTTATCTTCTACCAAACCAATATACCTTAACATGTAAATATGCGATATTTACCTACTTGTAGTTATGAATCTGACATATATATGAATTTAATCATGACTTAGAATGAATTTAATTATGAATTTAATAAATGAATTTAATCATGACTTAGAATCTATTAATTGGTCGGATATTAATATGAATACTGATGTAAACGTTATGGTCGAAAAATTTAACTTAGCTGTTCTGACGCTGTTTGATAAGCATGCTCCTATTAAAAAAACATTTATAAAAACTCATTCATATCCTTGGATAACTTACAACATTAGGGAAATGATTAAAACTAGAGATAGGGCCCACACACGTAGTCGACTGTCAGGCATTAAGTCACATAAAAAATTCTATATAGAAATGAAAAAAACAGTAAATGCTGCGCTTTTCCATGAGAAACAGTCATTTTTTAATGTTAACATTAATAGTAACTGCAAAAACCCCCGTACCTTGTGGAAAAACATCAAAAAGAATGTTGTCAACTTTAAGCATAAATCATTGGATCTTCCAATACATTTGAACGATCCTAACACAATAAATAATTATTTTCTCTCTCTTCCAACTAATTCAAATATTCCAGATACGAACTTATCTCATTTTGAATTTAATAGACATGGCCCGAACACCTTTAAGTTACTTGCGCTCAGTGAGTTTGAAGTTGGCAGAATCATCACATCATTTTCAACGAATGCAATGGGTGTGGATGGTATTTCTATGGACATGATTTTGTTAACACTCCCACAGTCTCTTAGTACCATAACTAATATAGTCAACACATCGATCATAACCTCAACATTTCCGACATCTTGGAAAACGGCATTAGTTAAACCAATACCTAAAATTAATAACCCTGCTCAGCTAAAAGATTTGCGTCCAATTAGTTTGTTACCGTTCTTGTCTAAAATAGTAGAAAAGGCGGTCTGTATTCAAATGACTAAATTTCTGGAGGATCATCAAATATTACCCGTTAGACAGTCTGGTTTTCGGAAGAATCACAGTACCGCCACTGCTCTCCTGGACGTTGTTGATGAAATATTGGCAGCTCAGGATGTTGGTGAGGCCACTATTTTGGCTTTACTCGACTTTTCTCGTGCATTCGATACTATAAATATACGGCTACTTCTTTCCAAGCTCACCTACTATGGTTTTGACCTTGAGACAACCAGTTGGTTCTCCAGCTACCTCACTGGGCGTTACCAGCTCGTTGAGCTACGTAAATTGGACGGCTTGTCCTCTATGTCGGAGACTCTCCCTGTATCTTGTGGAGTCCCTCAAGGGTCAATTCTTGGTCCCATTTTGTTTATTCTGTATTGTGCTGATATTATCTCCTATATTGAAAACTGTAACTATCATATTTACGCCGACGACCTTCAGATTTACACATCCTCAAAACCATCTCATATTAATTTTGCAGTAGATAGGTTGAACAAAGATTTACAAAAAATAGTAAACTGGTGTGATTCCAATGCCTTGGTTTTAAACCCTTCCAAGTCAAAGTTTTTAGTTCTCGGAACCAAACAACAAACAGCTGCTGTAATTGAGAGTAATCCCTTAGTTAATGTCAATGGCGTATTCATCGATCGAGTTGATGATGCTCGAAATTTAGGTCTTCTCATGGATAGCTCACTGCACTTTGAAAAGTATATCTCGCAAACAGTCAGCAACTGTTTTTATAGACTGTCTGTACTTTATAGAATGCGTGAATATTTAAATACAGATATAAGAATTCAACTTTGTGACTCTTTAATTCTTTCAAAATTGAACTACGCCGATAATGTGTTTGGGGAGTGCTTGCTCGCTCGATCAAAAAAACTAATTCAACGCGTTCAGAATGCTTGTGTTCGCTTCTGCTTTCCCATCCCACCACGAGCACACATCTCCCCTTACATAAATAATAATAAACTTTTAAATATGTCTTCAAGACGATTTTTACATTTTGCCACTTTGCTCTTTGGTATAGTTAAGAAAAAACAGCCTCCATATCTTTATGAAAAACTTAACTTTTCTAGCCGCCTCGTACGCCATGCCGTACGTTTAGTGGGATACCAGCACAGAACGGCTGCGTTTCGTGGCAGCTTTAGGTATGCTGCCACGAAATGCTGGAATAACTTGCCACCGCCTATAAAAAATCTAAATTCTATTTATTCATTTAAAACGAATCTGAAAAAGCTCCTTTTAAATACACAAACAAGTAGTCGTTCTGTGCACAGTGGGTTGTTCTGCCACTGACATTTCATTATACCTACCTACCTACCTAATTTCATCCTACCAAACACTTTATTTTATGTTACTTTTACTTTTGTTTCTATTTTTACAACCTTCCTTATATTATTTTAAAATGTGTGTTTTTTGCAAGGCCGCAGCACACACATAAACCTACGGCGCTACGGAAGACCAGCGCTGCGACAGATTCTCTGGTTTCTGTCGCAGCAATACGCTGAGTAGTTGCCAATTTTGTCAATGTGTCTTATTACTATAATACTTATTACATATAATGTGTCTTTATGTGTGTTTTTGACAAAATAAATATTTTTTCTTTCTTTCTTTCTTTCTATATATTTTTTTTTTTTTTTTTTTTTTTCTTGTCAGAATGGAATAGAGAGAAGCGTACTAGGAGTAAGAAGAAGGGATAAAGTTCGGTTAAGCAAGATCAAAGAAAATACCAAGTTCAAAAAAGTAATAGCAACATACAGAAAATTAAAATGGCGTTGGACGGGACATATGTTGAGAGAAACGAACGAGAAATGGACTAGAAAGATAACAGAATGGTGCCCAAGGGAAAGTAAAAGAAGTAGGGGCAGACAGACCAAGCGATGGGAAGACGATTTGAAGAAAATAGCTGGTCCAGAATGGTTACGCACTGCAAAGGATAGGATCAAGTGGAAAACCTTAGAGGAGGCCTATGTCGAAAGACAAGCTGTCACGAGGGGGGATTAACCGATTGCCGAAAATAAGGCAGTAGAACCTAGTAAATTAATATTAGTAAGTAGGTATAGTTAAGTTAAATTTATAAGTTAGTGTTTTTTCCCTTACACTCAAGTGTTTTAAACATGTTTTATTAATTTAAGAACAGCAATAAAGGCTTATTTTATTTTATTTATTTTATTTTATTAGTTATGAATCGCTCGTACTTTCAACTGTATAAGATTGGATAAACTCAATACGTTTATCGAAGTGCTTGTAAACTTGGTATAGTTTAAAACCATTTTTCAATTTAATAGACCTTGGATAATAAAACTTGGCTGAAGCCCGTAACTCCCTAAAAGAGAAGTGTTTGCGCTCGGAACAAATTGGGATAACTTTTTAACCTACCCTCATCAAATCATGTTTCGCAACAGGAGCTCCTTCGCGGTTTTAAATAGGATTTTTATGTGCTCTTATATTTTAATAAAATATGGACTTTGACTTTTAGAAAAAATAATTTACGAGTATTTCGTTAGGGTCTAAACTTTAGACCCTAACGAAATACTCGTTTAGACTCTAAAGGATCACACCGTTAGTGTGGCCCCAGCAAAAGCATTACTGAATGACAGATTCTGACGTAGCAGGTCGATCTGTCAAGCGAAAATAGCCCTTGATGTTTTGTACGTGCAAATGATATTCAGCCTTAAAGTGGTAAACCAATTTCTTTGTCAAACTATACATGCAGCCTAGCCTGTTCCAACACACCAGAATAATCGATAAAGCTTATTTACTATTCTTGAATCAGTTGTTTTCGCCGTTGTAACGCTTTAAATGCGTTTTCGAATAACGAATAAAACTTTTATTTGCACAGTTTTGCCAAAACTCTGCACAAATAAACAATGTTTTCGTGTCTTGACACGGTTCCTTGAGCTCTTCACCTTGGGACGTAAATATCACGTGTCAACGAGAACACAGTTATGAAAATACGAGTATCATGACAGGGGCGCGGGAGAGGTAAATTTTTGGACGTGTCTCAAATTCATAATTTGTTGATGTTGCGTGACGAAAGAAGGGCTGGTTTTGTTGGTACATTTTTTTTTAAATTGGGTATTGTTTGTTGTTTGGATTGTAAAGTAAGTTTGTATGAGGTAGTAGCTAACTCTGGTGATAGAGTTTCTAAGCTTAAAACTTCCATTATAGTTTGCTTTAAACGCCAGGACCTACTTTTAAAGTGTTGTTAAGCACTTTGTTAAGCCACTATCACTCGTTATCTCAGTGCTCACTCCTATTACGTACATATCTGCATCTAGTTTAAACCATCCAGCTTTTCCTAGACTGTGAGTCTAGAAAAAGATGGATGGTCTGGTCTAGTAGACCTCTTGGTCCATCCAAATAATATAGAGATCCATTATACCGTAATTCACGAATTAATTCAGTCCATGCCATATAGTGCCTTTACCTTAATATTTTTAATCTCGTTACAAGCTCTCGGATATATTTTGACATCGGAAAATCAGTGTAATGAATATTCATGTTTCAACGGGATATGGATGCAATAATTCCACTTGCGGAAACCTTGTCCGAGCTACAGTATTGTGCGATGATTTCCGATCGGCTTCAATACAATAGGATACAAGAGAAACGACGGAAAATTGCTTTATAAGTTTGGACACATATAAGTCTTTACGAAACATTCCAAAATCAAAGATATGTGCCTAATACTTTATTTATATAAATAAAGTGATGGAAATACAGAAAGTACTGCACCGAAGTATAGTTCCTAGTGGGTAGTTTTAAGACCTAATGGTCATCATAACTTAACGGCTAAAAAAACCAGGACCAAAAATTACTCTGAGAGTTGATTGTTGCAGATTAAGAACCTTTCCTTATCTGCAACAATCAACGTCTCAGATCGTAATGAAGCATCACGATATCTCAGTTTGAATCGAACCACTCACTGGTACTTGCACAATACAGTGAGCCTATTGCAGACAGCCTCCATTCAGATATACGTTACCTACTGTAAAGGGCATTGCTACCGAGACTGCCCTCAGGGAACCATAGAACAAGATACGCAGTAAAAAAAGTTAATTCGTATACCTTAAGCCAGTTTTATGACGAGGATTTTAAGTTTTAAGACTGACAATTTAATTGTGTCCTCTGAAGAAGAAAATTGCGATGTTTGAAGACGAAGTGCGGTAGTTAATTTATCTATTCAGATGGTACAGAATGTTGCTTGGTAATGACAATTTTTATGCAACTAATGCTATAAAACGGTTTCAAAATTCGTTTGAAGCATTTATTGCTCATAATTTACTGCCCAAAAGATAGGTTTAAGTATAAGGTAAATTAAACATCGCTTTATATTATTTATATCGTACAAGAGCCAATGATCATAGTCAGAACGCTATCAAGTTCATAAATGTATTACCAAGGATTAAATAGGTCTTTTGTAAAACCATGTGAAATTATAAAGTATTTATAATAAAAAATATACTTACAAAAACCTAGTTGTCAAATAAAAAAGAGAAAATCACGTATCGCTTCGCTCGCTAAAGTAAATTACCTTCTGCTTGCTTTGCGCTCGAAAAGTGACATTCGATTGGTATTCGCAACTAAATTCGTTGTCCCGATCGAGGCGACCGCACTCGATAGCTGTCTCTATGCAATTACCCGCCCTTAATAGCTTTTCAGTTTTTGCTGCCGTGTGCTTCAAGCGCTTTGTTACATGCGTTCATTGACTTTGTTTAAATGTGGTTTCTATTTCCATTTAATAAGTATTTTCTAATAAAAGAAAAACCTGTCATAGTTTTAAGTAGGTATCTGAGTTTCTGTAAATAAACTTTGACTTTAAAAGTCATTTGATATTACTTCTTTTGAAACCGTAAAATAAAGCAAAATGTGCTTAGACTATGTTTTACTAAATTAATAGAAATTTTCAAAGAAATTCCGATACATCGCACACTTACCACAAACTAACCCAAACCCTTATCAAGTTCTTTAACCCTTGATCTGTAGCATTTCCCGCCGTGATTGTTTTTTTTCCAAAAGAAACAAAAGAGTAAATTAATAAAGCTTCGCCTATCGATCGGCGATACTTCGAGATTAGGCATTCTACACGCGCGGCTCAAATGACCGTAACAGGCAGTTACGCCGCACGCCCGTGCCACCAATTAACTTGCCGCGCCGTAAATACGTGTGTGTACTGCCTTATGCATTTTATGTTGCTAGTAAATAAAGCTTTTCTTTGCTAGTTTTTGTGGAGCTTTTATACTTTGTTGTTAAGCAAAATTTAACAAGTTTTTTTTTTATTAAAATCATTTCATTGATTTATGTGCCGCACCATAATTATAGGTATGTGGACTGCCTTATGCATTTGGCAGTAGTAGTAAAGTAAGGCTTTTCTTTGCTTGTTTTTGCGGAGGTTCTTTTGTTATTGTGTTATTGAACTTTTGGGTTTAAAATTAATAGTCAGATTAATTTGAAGAGTCCCGTAAATAGGTATTTAGACTGCTTCTTATGTTGCTAATAAATAAATGTTTTTTGGCAGTTTTTATAAAGGCATAAAATAATTGTCTCCTTTTATATTTGTCCTATCAAAAGAATAGCTGTATTTATGCAGTACCTCATTTTAAATGCAAAACAAAGTTACAATACTAATCGACTGGAAAGTCGTTATACTGAAACTTTCCGAGTTCACAAAGGAAACTTTTTTCACTTCGCTCCGGCTTAGGCTGTCTGCGCCTGGGGCTGATCCGATATGAACTGACGGCGCTGAGGAATTGATTTGTGGAGTGAGGTTCATTACAATAGATAGACATTTTAATGTGCAGAAGTCTTACTGAATGAAAAATATCCTTGAACATGACACACATCCACCACACATCTAGTCCCAAAGCTAAATAACTTCATGCTTGTGTGGTAACTAGATGACTGATTACTACTTTCATACGTTTTTTATATTAAGTATAAGTATAAAAATTGTTGTGCATAGAAAACACCCAGACTCAAGAGAAGTATTTGCAGATCATGTAAACATTTGTGCTACGTGGACTCAGGCGGGTTTTCAGTACCACAGTCACCAGAGTTATAATTTCATTTAAAGCGTTTCAATGATTTATATAAACAAAGCCCGGAAGCGTTTATTTCATGCGATTTACCCTCCAACTAATAACTAATGATTAACCAACAAATTGGAACATAAACCGAAATAATTCGGTTGGCAACACTGGCCGTATTTATTCAGGACACTATTTGTAGGGGCGCTGGTATTCCCGGAATCCAATATGTCAACCCTTTCGGATGTAATGGACGGAATCAGGAGGTAGTTTTAGAAATTAATGAACTGTCATGCATGTATGATTAGTAAGTGGAAGTGAGTTTGGGTCTATTAGGTAAGTAGGTATATACGAGTATTTTGATCGGCGCCTGATCTGATCCAGAGTATTGTGTGGTCATTTTCAATAATATTATATTCTTATCATCATATCAGATCTTATCACTGTTTCAATAAAATAAAACAGAAAAAATTAACCGTTGAATTTTAATACTATGTCTTTGATACCTAAAAACCTAGCTTTTTATGTAAATACCAAAGATCATTAATGTTCTAGTTTGTTCCCAAATAAAAAGTAAGTAAATATGTTCGTTAAATACAAATGGCTCAGTCTGGTAATGGAGTTCTTAGATTTTTATGTTTCCAAATGACTTTATAAATACTTATCAACTGACATCAGCAAAGCCAGAAAACTGACTTCTGCATTATAATTAGGCGTAGAAGTCCAATTATCCCTACTAACCCTAATTTCCATTTTTTCCACCTAAAAAGATAAGATCTAATCTAAACTTGGAAAGAAAAATAAAATTCTTACACGAATGGATCCAAGACATTGCTAAATTAGGGATCCTTGGGAAAAAGGATAAACGCCTGTTAGATTATCAAGAATCTCGTTGCAAAATAGAGGTTTTTGAAATATTTTTTGCTCAAATTTTCAAAAGTCACGATTTGCGATTGTCTTGCATTAATTAGACTTGTTTTGTATATTTTTGTCATAAAATTAGATTGTTTAGTGTGGCATTCGATAGCTTTGCTTTGTCATAATAAAAAATACAAATAAAGTTGTTATTCAAAAACACTTTAGTCTTTATCTCTAACTATAAATGTGTGTGAAAAGGACATCCAAAAACAACAAAAATGATAAAACTTTGAAAAGTTAAACATTATCCCCAATTGTTTCACGTTTTGTGTTTATTTGTATACTCATTATATTGTCGTCAACGACCAAACAGTCCTAACCGTGAAATTCAAAATTGTATCTTTTACAACCGTAATGTCAAAAGTTCTGCAAATACACACTGCAATACAGTGATTCTTCCAAGACCACCAACTATTTTATGGACTTTATTCTGTACTAATAGAGTTGAAAATCGCGAAACGAACTTGTGATCCCAACTGTATTTAATGTTGAAAGAAAGAAAGAAAGAAAATAATTTATTTAGACACACACAATTAGGAAGAAATACATAAAAAGGACTAGACGGACAGAGCAAGTAAGTGGTTAAGTACAAAAAAGAAATAATCAGAAACACAAGGACAGAAACAGAAACACAGGTAGAAATGTACCCACTAACCTAGCCCTTCCTGGGACTACCAGCCGTAGTGTTGTGTGTAGCTAAAAAGGACCAATCTCAGCGTCCCTCTACTTCTTTATACAAATGATAAAGAAGTAGCGCTGGTTTTCAGATTGGACCAGTTGCTATTTAGGTAAAAACAGAGAATAGAGCGAAAACACAAATAGTTTTATCAATATTATTAGAATAAATAAATACAATATAAATAAAAATAAATAACAAAGAAGACAAGTACATACAAATTAGAATAAAAATAAATGGTGTGCTAGGTCATAATAAAGATTACATAAAATATTAAAAATAAAAATCGATACATATGTCAAAATCAATATCAGCATACTGACACTGACTTTGACGTAACAGTTCCTAAACTAAAATGAATGTGCCACGTATTAGCACGTGGATGTTGCGTAAGGACAATTGAATTTAATTGCTTTTTGGACGGTCAAATAGCAAAATTACGTCTGGATGGTCGTTGTTACTTCAAAAGTTGCTTTGTGCGCAGTTCGTGACTAATTGAAAGCCTTCTTGTAGGTCCAAAGCCTTATTTAGTTCGAAATAATAATTACTTCAGTTAGTTATGTTTGTTTTTAGAGACCGAAACGCGAAAGTAGTTTTCATAAAATACAGACAAAATCATCGAGATTCACAGGTTAAGCCGATGTCGATACAAGGTATGCTTGAATATAAGAAAGATAGAATATAGAATAGAATAGAATAGAAAACATTTATTCAGCACACACAACACAACACGTAGATACAAAGAAAAAAGACAATGGCAGAGAGGGACACAAAACAAGGAAGTATACAGGCATGAAGGTACAAAAAAAGATAAGCACAATAACAAGACAACGGACAACTACCTTCCTGCCCTGAACATTTAAAAGTCTTAAATTAAAAATTAGCCCCTCCTGTGAGAGCAGTGTTGCTGAAAGGGTCCAATCTCAGCGGGGTCCTACTTCCAAACACAAAGTGAGGAAGTAGCGCTGGTTTTCAGATTGGACCTAGTTCGGTAGGTAGAACGATCTGAGCGATAATACATAAATAATTGTTCATTACCTTAATAAATAAATAAATAAAGTCACCACAAAGTAAATAAATAGATAATAAAATAAATAGACAATAGTGAAATTGAAATAAAATAAAATAATTACATAAATGAAATGTGCCAATGTCAATGTCAGTTGACTGACATGTGGGTGGAAAAGAAAATAAAGTGATGGGTATGGGTATCACAAGAAAATAACCTAACTGCAAGCAATCGAAATACCACGTTTACGTTTACCACCACGTTTACAAACGTGGCAAACTGCGCCGAAACTATTTAAAATTTTTTGGAAGATTTGCTCACTGAGCCAGCCGGACATGACCACAAGGTAAGGAAAGAATAAAAGGTAAAAGTTATATTTTTACACCCCTATTAGGAGGTTTTTTGTGCATGTAAAAGATACTGTTTAAATTTTGTTTTGAAGGTGTGTAATGTTTTTAGGGTACGCATTGGCGGAGGCAAATCATTCCAGCAGCGTGATGCTGCAAAACGAAACGAACCTCTAAACGCGACGGTTCTGTGTTTCTTGGTGACAAGTACTGAAGAACGAACCCTGGGAGGGTATCGCCTGTTCTCGCTCGTCCATTGCAACTTATTATATAGGTAAGGAGGAGTTTTACTATTTATTACACCAAAAAGTAAACTGGCTAAGTGTAAATTCCTCCGCGCTTTTAGTTTTAACAAGTTAGAGGCGTTAAGGTATGGTGTAACATGAGATCTAGGGGGTATTTTGAAGCAAAATCTTGCGCATGCGTTTTGCACTCGCTGAAGCAGTTTTTCTGTTCTGGCTAGGAGGCATGGCCCAAACACAACGTCACAGTAATTGAGCTTTGACAGAATAAGTGACTCACATAGCATAATACGCACTTCTTCACTAAGATATGGTCTAATCCTATATAAGGTTTTTAACTTGTAAAAACAACTTCGTACACTCTCAGATATCTGGCCTTCGAATTTGAGATGAGAATCCATTACTAGACCCAAATTCCTTACCTCAGACACACATTCGACAGTCTCGCCTCCCACAATAATTTTGATATCATTAAAATTTAATTTACCTACTGCAGGTTTTGTACCAGTTATAAGAAATTTAGACTTTTTTGGATTTAGAAGCAAAGAATTATTTTGGGACCATTGGTGAACCTTATCTAAATCATAATTTATTTTATCTACAGCATCAAGACTATCACAAGGCAAAAAGGAAGAGTATAGCTGCAGATCATCAGCGTACAGATGAAATTGACAGTGAGAGATGCTCCTGCTGATGTCTGCACTGTACAGAATAAAAAGAATCGGCCCAAGGATTGAGCCCTGCGGGACTCCACGAGGAACAGGACAGAGGCTGGAGCGGACCCTGGAACCGTCTGCTAGCTGCAGCTCAACACACTGCTTTCTGCCGCTGAGGTAGCTATCAAACCACCGTACAGTATTAGGAGAGAAACCATAAAAAGCAAGCTTGGAAAGCAGTAGTGAAATATTCAATGAATCAAAGGCTCTGGAAAAATCCAACAACACAAGTATGCTGCACATTCCATTATCTTGTGCTGTCAGTAGATTGTCTACCACATCAAGCAAAGCAGTTGCAGTGCTATGACCCCTGCGGAATCCTGACTGGTATTGCGGCAGAATACCATTATCCTCTAGATGTTTAACGAGCTGCATACACACAACTTTTTCCAGAACCTTAGACAAACAGGGCAAGAGACTAATAGGCCTCAGGTCTTTAATAGATGAAGGATTACTTATCTTCGGGATAGGTTTTATTACTGCTAACTTCCAACAGTCAGGAAAGGCACCAGATGCAATTGAAGCATTTATAATGCTGGTGATGGTTGACAAAGATTGTGGAAGAGTCATGAAAACCATATCCAGACTAATGCCATCAATACCTTGAGCATTTGACTTGAGACCCTGTATGATTTTCAAGACAGTGTACTCACTCACAGAGCTCAAAGTAAAAGTCGGAGAGCCATTTCTATGATATTCAAAGTGAGTTAGAAGAGAGATAGCAACAGAGGCATCACCAGGAACATCCAGAAAGTTATTATTGATTGCATCAGGATCAGTGAAGTGGGGTGGTAATTCCATTTGCTTTTTATCAGGTAGAATATTGTCCTTGAGGTTTTTCCACAATTTATTAGGGTTTTTAATAAAACGATTTATATGATGTGTGAAATAGGCAGATTTTTCACTCTTTATGGCCTGTATGACCAGTTGTTTCATCATGATGTATTCCTTCCTAAGAGCGTCACTTTTAATTTCTTTATATTTATTTTGACAGCTATTCCTAGTTTTAATCATAATTTTCACTGTGTCTGTGATCCAAGGGTGCTTTGGACTTTTAAACCTTACTGTCTTAAGAGGCGCATGAATATCGTACAAAGCTAGTAGCACACTAGACAATTCCACAGCTTGATTATTCACATCTTCTGCCAGGGTAACCTGAGCCCAGTTTAATGTATCCAGATGCTTAGAAAATAAGTCAAGATCAATATCTTTTAAAGGCCTAAAAGTAATTATCTGCGGGACTGGCTTATCCTTCCTGATACGAAGTTCCACCAACAACATGGCATGAGCTCCTAGGTCTGGACTATACTTGACATGAACACTTCTCACGGTGGCATCAGATTCTGCGCATACTAGATCAATGAGTGTCTGGCTGTGACTAGTGAAATGTGTAGGCTCAGTAATTAACTGACTGAAATTCATGTAATCTAGGAATTCTAAGAGTAATTTTGTCTTACAATCATCTGGATCAAGCATATTAATGTTAAAATCGCCCAGTAAGATGATGTTATCGCAATTTAGAAAAGTTGAAACAGAGTCGGTTATGGCATCCAAGAACACAGGTACATTTACCCACTGTGGTCTATAGGCAGTTCCAATTATAATTGTTTTGCCACATGCATGCAACCTCAACCACATTTGCTCAACATTGGGAACTATTGGATGAGTAGTAACCTGCACCCTGAGTCCCTTTCGAATATAAAAACCTACACCCCCTCCCCTCCCCTTCTTTATATTATCAGGCCTTGGCGCCAAAACTAGACGGTAGCCTGCGATACGAGGGGCACTATCCTCCTGTCCCACCTTTAGCCAGGACTCATTTATGGCCAAAATATCAGGGTTTAAGTCTTCAAAGGCAACAATAAATTCATCATGGTTAGTGTTAAGTGAGCCGGCATTAAATAGACCAACCTTTAAATTTAATTTAGGAGATTTTATAACGGTTCATGACAAGTCTGCCATTATATGCCCTTTTTAATTTGATGATAACAATATTAGATATAATAAATTCGATAACCAATTGATAGTAAATTAGATTACATAATATTATGACCATTTGAATAATAATATAGTATTTCATTGTAAAATCCAATAGACTTAACAACAGATAATAATGCATAGGGTTATAATAAATGTCAATAAACAATATATCATATATGATACTAATTAAAATTACTCTCAGATACATACCCGTTACTGTTAAATAAATATGATAAAATAATTTCCACCTATTAAAAATGCAATTTTTAGACATACCACAGGAAAGGCTAAATTTACATGAGCTACACATTGGATATAAAGTATACATTAAACAGATACAAAGGTATGTTGACACAATTGATAACAACAAAACAAAAACAAATAAACACTCAAAGAAAAACACACTAATTAAAATTTTTACGATTACAGGAAGGGGCAGGACTGTCAGGCAGATCCAAAAACCCGGATCAGGTCGGTCTCAACTCGCAGAGGGTACGCCTGTTTCCCGTCGCCCTGTCTGGCGTAGACCCGGCCTCTCTTGGTCCACACGAACCTCCATTGCAGACGACGAGCCTCTTCACGCGCTCTGTAGAACAGATGGCGGTTTGCACGCGTCAGTCGTTCGTTGAGAAAGATTCGCGGCGGCGGCGCCTGCGCGCCGGCCGTCGCTTGGCGGCCGGCGTCGGCGGCCGTCAGCGTGCGGCGCACGCGCGCGCCCTGCAGCAGGTCGTCGCGCAGGTGGCGGCGCGCGAGGCGCACCACGACCCGGCGAGGGGCGGGCGGCGCACCCGCCGCGCCCGCCATCTGCTGCACTCCGACTCGCTCCGCGAACACGACGTCCCGCTCGTCCAGCATGACGCCCAGCTTGGCCGCCAGCACGGTGACCGTGTGCACAACGTTCTCGCCGCGCTCCTCCGGGAGGTGACCGATCTCCAGGTCGGACAGGAGAGCATCTTGGTCCCGATCGTTGAGCTCCCGCTGCAGCATAGTCACCTGCATCTGTAGATCGGTGACCGCGGAGGGGGGATCGTCCAACCGTTTCTCGATCGCTCCGAGACGCTCCTCGATGACGTCCACCCTCCCCGCCAACCCCCGAACAAAAGCTCGAAACTCCTCCATCTCCTTCCGGAACTCACGCATCTCCACCATACACGCCGCTAGTTCCTCACGAACTTCCCGCAACTCTACGGTCGGCGCCGAGGGAGGGGAGGCGGGGGCGGATTGCTGCATCGCAGAGGACGGGGCCAGCGCATCCTGAGTGTTATCGTCCTTGCGGGTCCGGACTTTACAGCAAGGACCGACCCAGCCTTTCGCAACAGGTGACTCAGACAGGGATACGCAAGCCTTATGATATACGGCCATGCATTTGGTACATGTGGCGGCCCCTGTCGGCGAGAGATATTTCCCGCAAGACTGGCACGACTTCGCCATTATTAAACAAGTTTCTTCTTATTTTTCTCAGATGGCGCTAAATAAGTCAGTGATGGATCTATATAAATTTTATATCAGTAGGAAGTGGGAATTTCAGATGTTAAACCACAAATTTATAGATGGCGTTCTATAAGAAAAGTTCAGCTACTCGTCAGACGATGGCGCCACTAGATAGAAAATATTGACGTTCAGTGGTTGGCACTACTTTGCACCGTTCCGGTTTTACTACTCAACAAAAGATGGCGCCACTGAGAAGTCTGTTCTCGGTTTCGGTGTAGTGAAGTAGATTCCGCAAATGTTCAAACTACCCCCACAGCAATAAAAATGAGCAAGTAATCAGATTTTATTAGGTCTAATTTAACCCGATCCGACGATAACACAGTTCCACAAACGATACCACACACGAGTCACAAGTCAATCAACAGATTTCGCTCACTCGCGGCACCAGAAAGGAGTCTAAAGTGTAAATAATAAATAAAAAGGTACGAACAACTACCACGCACTTTCGCTCTCACAGTTCAATGCATTAGCGCTTAAGATAGCGCTTATGCTGTTTTAAAGAAACTGAAATTATGCATTCCTATTTATTTAATAAATTGCCTAACCTATCTATCTATGGAAACATATGTATGGCAACTTCGCCACTTTTCAAGAGAATGAGAACATTGTGTGAATCGAAAGGTGTCTTTAGATATTATCTTAAAAATCTCTACCGTGTGTGACGACCTTAACTTGGATATGATTCGTCCTTTCTGACATGTCCGTAAATAAAAGCAATAACTTAAGGCGCTTCTATGTTTCAAGAGTGTCTGTCTTGTCCATAAAAGTTAAGTTGTCTCAAACCCGGGCAACGACGGTGATTTTATGTAAATAGCCTTTATTGTGATAAAAACTCCGTCATCAGAGTTGACCACTTGCTCATACGTACAAACGATTGCGATAATAAGTAGGTAGGTGGAAATTAGTATCGGCCCGTTTTTGTTTTCGTGGTTTTTTACTTATACTGTCTCAATGCTGGGCAATGATCTAACCCATCAACTTCCAGGCTGATGGCGTGGTATTTATCCGTTTAAAAAGTTTACTCCAAGTTGTATGGATATAGCATTGAGGAAGCAGTGATTGCTCTGAGGGATATAGACTGAAGTAAATATTTTCTCTGTGATGAGTTCTAGTCGCTTGATGTTTCAAATAGGTTAAATTAATATGTCAAAAGAGGTCACATCATATTGTCAATCGGCTTGGAGTTCCATCCAATCTTCACAAAGTTCGAATTTCAAACCGAATAGAGCTTGACCAAACATCGATCTCAATTTAATGAGAGCATAGTGGTGTGGTGGTAACGCTTACTCGATTATAACTCGATAGTTGTATTTCCGAATTTCAAGCTAAAACCTATTTAGGTTACGTTACGTATAATGTTAACCTAAAATTTGACTTTATTCAATCAAAGCTTTTATTATTATTATATTATCTTAGAATGTATCAAACATTCTAAGATAAAACTTTTAAAACTATCATGGTTTTGAATATTATAAACACTTAAAACTGGATGAGTTTCCCGATATTTAGGCACAGTTTCATGCGTCATGATCACGGTTAAATTTATTACAATATCAATTAAGTATAATATTACAGATTGATATAGGTATAACTTTCTTGCGAACTATATAAACTCATACTTTTATCAACAAATCAAGCGTTAAAAACAGTAGCAATGACCAAAGAGCTACTTCACCTGTCGCTAAGTTTCCATGATTTTCAGGAAAATCATGGAAACTTGATGATGATCTAACAAAAATTCGGTCTTCGTTTTTCAAAAATTAGTGGTTTGGTAGATACAAATAAAAAAACTCATCATCAGCACATCACTAGAGACTTTCCACTCCATTACATATGCAGCCTCGATCCGATGATCGGTCACTAACACTACTATGAATAGAATCGATTCGCCGTGGATTATGGTCAAATATTGCACGACGTTAGTTACCTAGTTTATCAGTCTCAAGCTTGAGAGTAAAGACCCTTTAGTGCTGTTACCGTTATTTACTTTTACAAGGAAACTTACTGTATTAACTCTTTATTACAAGAGTGTTGTGTCAAATGGTTTTTAAAACCTAGCAAGCAATAACAGATCTTAAGGTGGCCAACCTTTTCATTCCGCGACTGTACGTTCCTATTTCACTTTCAAAATTATCGTGAGTTGTACAAGCCATTATATTAATACAACAGGAAATTACTCACGTAAAAATATTGTCGATTAAGATACCTACAATGTTTCGATTCTTCCCGAGAATCTTCATCTGGGTATGAGCATGGCGACCGCGAGGAATACCTATTTTATTATGACTACGATCATCGACATAACGGTAGACGTTTTTTAGAAAACCCATTGATCCACTCAGTGTCGACGCTATGGAGCGTCTATTCATCTCTACTGCTATTGTCGCTGAGGACTGTAATTACACTTCGTTCAATTAATGCAAGAGCTTATTGATTTATGTATCAATGAGGTAACGGACACGTGCTTTTTGACATACGTATTTTGTTTGATATCTTTAAGACTTCTATTTTAGAAAATGTAATGTGTATTTGTTCCATGTCTGTGGAAACATAATTATAAAAAACAAGTTTAAGGCCCGTATTCAAAGAATATACTCAAGTGTAAATCGTGTCACAAGCGGTGATTCATAACCTAGTTTTCATAGAGAACTGTCAAAAATCGATGCTTAAACGTAGACTCAAGTTTGAGTAAAGTCTCTGAATACGAGCCTAAGATTTCAACGATGTAAGTAAACCCGTAACCTTGGCGTCTCAGGCGGGCTTTCGTCCACTGTGCCACAGAGGTCGTAGAGGCATATACATGTGCAATAGTAAGTTAGTTTCTTTTAACTTCCAACTCACTACACAGATATTGCTCAGTATTTATAGACGTCACGAGATATTGCTCTTCCGAAACGATACGAAATTCAAGCGCCCTCAATTCGACTTCTGTTATTCATTGCTTTTATTGCAAAACTTCCCTGCCATAAAATGTTCAGTTAAAGATATAATATGTCTCATGTGCTTCGAATTATTGATGTTTGGATTCTCGAAGATGATCGGATTTCAGCGGAGTATTTGGTTCCGTATATAGAAATATATATATCCGTGTATGATTACTTTGTTATCGATCTTTATATCCGTTCATCTGTCAAATGCCTTTTAACACCCGAAATTTATTACTTAGAAATTAATTGTTCTATGACTTTTTGATAAACTAAATGATAGAATAACCCGAAAGTTAGTACGGCGCGTGATTTCCTTGCCATGTGATTGAATATTTGAAAATCTCAAAGTATCTTTATTGCAATTAGTAAAATATTGTTGCAAATATTGAATAGCAAATATTATATCGATGTTGTAAAATGTACAACTTCGATACAGATTTGCACGATGATCTCTCTACGGCGCCGGCGTCTGAGAAACGACCAATATACATTTGGCACATGCCCACTTTTAGCGAGTAGCTCGTACCTTATCGAAAATAGGAGTCGAAAAAGTTACTCTGATTTTTCCCATTGATATTAATCTGATTTGTTAGCACTAAACAAAAACTTCTGTATCTTATACATCTGAGTGGACTGATAATACTTTTTACTGCGCTGGCCAAGTCGTAACGTATTTGATATAATATCAGTAAATACGAATATTTTGTCGGATTTTTCCTCAGTTATTCAGAATCGTATACCGATATTGTAGTGATACTTTTATTTGATAAAAACTAGTACATTAAAATAATTACTCAGTCATTAGTATTGATTCATCAATTATAGTCTTGATCGCAATAAAATGATTTCGGTATCATAATATACGTCTGTAATAAATAAATAAATAAAATAAATATCCTTGGACATTCCACACAGCGTCATCTAGTCCCAAGCTAAGCAACTTAATGCTTGTGTTATGGTAACCAGATGACTGATATAATACATAGATACATTTTTTTTGTAAATACATACATATTATAGATAGAAAACACCCAGACACGGAACAAATATCTGCAGAACACACAAACATTTGTCCCGTGGCGGGGATCGAACCCGCAACCTCGGCGTCTCAGCCGGGCGTTCGCCCAACTGCGCCACAGAGGTCGTCTAACGAATGAACATCTAAAGTAACTTTTGACCGGTAAAAGACTACTCGAGCTGAATTTATTTTCTCTATAATCTCAATAAATATTCAGTGCACGGCCAGGACGATAAAGCAGGGGCCTTCAATAAGAGTTGCAATTAGGATGGGTGGCCGGGCTCACTAAATTGGATCCTATTTCGTAGGATCCTGATATACTGTCCAAAAAGTGAAAAAAACGCGCATTTTTATGGATGAAATTCGCTATTGAATGTTGGAGAGAAGAATTTTAAATTCTTATTTAGTGAGGGTGGTGTGTGATTAAGCGATATTTAAGTAGAGTAGTTTTTGAAACGGTAAAACGGTAGGTTATGGTACTTTGTGAACAAGCATTTTTCACCTTATAATTATTAACACCTTAGTGCATTTAACTTTTATATTGCACTGTTTATTTTATGTTTTCTGCTTAATAGAATCATTAAAAATGGTATTTCTTTATTCTAATGAAACTTGTTTTTGTTTCAGGTAATAAATTAAAAATAACGCAGAGAAAGCGTGCTGAATTCACACTAGCATTTCTACCAAAGTTTTACGTAAGCATTAACTTTAATATGACTGCTGATGGAGGGAAATTGATGTAGAATACATGCAACTTGATCACCCATCTTCATCTAGTCCCTTAAATTTAAATTTAAATCAAGGACTTCTAAGCAAGACCTTTATACCCACATAAGTGTAATTATATAACCGCCATTTCTTGCCATAAAAAGATATTTTCGATTCAAGTTCATTTATTTTAAGCATTTTATACAATAGTCATTACAAAAGTTTGATCATTTCGTAGTCAGTTTAAGTACTTTAACATAAAAAGGCTTCACTCTAAAAACGTGCCTACTTAATTTCGTATCGAAACCTTTTCATGAAGAAAATCCCTAGAATACTGATAAGAGGAACAGAATACCTTCAGATTAGCACAGCTCTTAATGTAGCCTAATGCGTTCATGTTTTTTTAAGGGATTAGGAAAGTACGTTTCCAGGAAACTCAGATAACGGTAGAAAACCTTTTAAAGAAAGGAAACAGACTATAGTGGTGATACTTAAACTAAACTAACTAAAGATGTTGCCGTCCCTTTCATAACAATCGAAATAAAAAGGATGGCATCATCTTTAGTTAGTGATATAAGAATCGGCCCTTATGTATCGTTTGTACTTCTCTTGGTTTTTGAAGTTCGTCACAATAGTTTCAAAAACTGTTGCTACCATTTTTTGATAAGAATATACATAATTTTAAACCTAAAACAAACCACCTGGTTGTGTGCACTTGTGTTTCCATTAAAATATTATTTTCGTCACATAATGCAAATGCAACTTGGATGCACTCAGGAAGTGCATAAAGTAGTTATTTAGGAGATATTATGCCCATTTTCGCCCTGAATGTATACAATTTCTCAGCATGAATAGATAAGGAAAGATATTCCCAGTATTAGAAGCTTAAGATAACAATGAGAAACGTATTATGTTCCAAACCACAAACAATTTGTATACATTCACGAATCAGTTTCTCAATTGAGGCGTGATTGAGCCGTATATCTTTCACGTTGATAATATAAAGACACTACAAGTAGCTGCGCCCCGCGGTTTCACCCGCGTAAGTTACCGAGGGAATATCGGGATAAAAGTCTATGTGGTATTCTAGGTCTTCAGCTTCCAAATTTCATCGTAATCGATTAAGTCGTTTTTGCTTGAAAGAGTAAATAACATCCAAACATCCATACAAACTTTCGCCTTCATAATATTAGTAGGATATAGGATTAATGAGGTATTTAGTAAGCTTCTGCGTTAACCACGTTTTACGCTCAATACTAAAACAATTCAAACAGCAACCTCTATCACCGACATTCCTGTACAAACAATTCAACTTCAAAGAACAGCTATTTATTAATCGGTTTACAACGATTTGTAAGCTGTTTGAAGTCAGCTTTAGTCGGAGTTAAAACATGATTTAGTAATAGGTGTTAAGAAAGATCAACGAAAAATCTAGCTTCTTCTAATCTTAGATTTATGAAACAAAATATACAGTTAATAAAATAGCTATGAGTTTTCATACCACACAATTAGATCATGTTATCAAAAAGCTATTTGAAACAGAGCTACAGTGGCTGTTTAAACTGATAAAAACGAATCTGAACTGAAAATATGAAAATGATTTGCAACGCTCGCCGACGCTATCATTATGTGAATTTATATTTTTTACTACAAAAACACAATATTGTTAAAAACAGTAGAGATAACGAAATTGCGAATATAATGGGATGGCTATGACTGACTGTCTTTTGAAACTTTTAAATGATAAATAACGCCAAAATTGATTGAATATTGTATGAAAGATAAGTAATCGCAGATGATTATCTAGCTAGTGTGTGCTACGTCTAGATACCGATATTTTGACACAGCACAGAAATATGTAATAATTTTGTTTTATTTTTGCTAGACTTTTTTCTTTCAGTTATAATAATATTATAATAATATGAGGTAACTAAATGATAAATAAAATGGCATCTTGTAAATGTAACTTATTCTACTAAACATTACTTATTAGTATTCGTAGTTATTCTACTGTCCTCATCACACTTTCTCCGTAGTTTTTCTACTGTCTTCCGTCTGTATTGTGTGCAAACTGTTCCCGCTCAAGCAAGTTGTTGCTAAGTGCCATTAAGCTTCTCCAGTCTCACATTATTGTGATCTCAACGATTACAATTTCAAATGCGTGAAGATATACAACATGCCCTCCTAAGAACCCTTTAGGCATTGCTCGTTATTCTTCTGTAAAGTCATCGTAGACGTTTTAAAGGTCGAAGGCTTAGGCTTGCTTCTAAATTCTTGTAAATTCTCTTGAGTAAATAACTAGAAACTAACAAGTTTAAGTTATAAATCATGGATTGTATTTTTGTGAGACTGCTTTTTGTCAGGAGGACATAAGTTTTTGGTGGGACTCTTTTAGAAGAACTTCACACGAGTATTTTGTAAAATAGTTATATTTCCTAATATTTTTTGACCACCCACCCTATTACAAAAATACTTAACGGTTTCCTCTTGGCTCTCCGGTCTAAAAATTCTACTCTAATTTTCATAGCAGGAATTTCTTGTATAATTCTGTTTTTAATACACAACGCTGATCCCTGCTGAACAAACTCCAAGATTGCGGGACGCTATGTAAATGGATTTACAGAATATAATTATTCAGCTGAGACCCCACGCATTCATTTGAGGGCATTCATAAACTTTGAAACTCAATTTGAGTTCTCGCGAAGTCTTAGGTGGCGTGCTAAAGTGGTTTAAGGAACTACGTATAACATCATACATGTGTCACTTATCGATAGTTTTAAGTGACACAAGGCTGGTCAACAGTATGCTCAGTATGCAAATAATGGTTACACAGAGTAGTGGATTTTTCCATATTTCAACGTTTATACTTCATCCAGGTTATACATTTGGTACTTTTTCTAGATCTGAATAGTCTAGTAAATCCCACAGGCCATTTACATGAGCACGAGAAAAGCCAATCTAGAAGTTTGACTGAATGAGATTTGAGCGGCAAACCTGCCGCACGCCGCAACAGGATATGAAACAGAACTTTAGGGTTAATATAGCGGTATTTTCAAAGTGAATCCTAGGTTTTGTAGAAAAATATCATAATGCTTTTAATAACTATGTAAATAGCGATCCAAGAGTGTATCCAAAGGAAGCTTAAAAACCGTATTACCCATTTAGGAAGCTTGTCAAATTTCTATAGACGTACAAACGTCAAATAATGTCATAGTTAAGCACCATTAGCATTTTATAATTCGAACGCAAGTGTACCGATGTCAATAAATCTACCCACAACATTATATCAACATAATCAGCTTACTGTGCAAAAGTCGAAGAAAAACCCAACTTTCTACAACTTCGAACTCTTTCAAACAATAAATTTAAGGAAACTCTTTTCTCTGTGACTATTCCAAGTTTGAACTCACCTCGCAACTTACCATACTCTTCAGTGAAATATGTGCCTTGCAGCTTCGAGATAATAAGAGATTAGAACTCGTATAAAGTTGAATGTTTATGGAGTTTTTAATGGGGTAACTTGGGTGATGTAATCGTATTGGTTAAGGGCAATCGGAGCGTGATTGATAAATCGGTTTGTATGGAGGTAAAATAAGAGGACGGTAATTATCATCATTACCTACACCGTATAGACAAAAGTGCTTAGCTCTTATAACATTTAAAGCCTACAAAATAATATAATAGCTCGTTTTGAAATAGCAGAAGCATTATGAGGTTTTTTGTAAAACATAATTTTTACTAAAACAATTTTTTAATAGACAGTTCATTCGTTAGTTCGTTTGTATGAACTAGTGGCCAAATCCGGTGACGGAGCTTCTAGGCCGCCTAAAGGCCTCCGTCATATCATAAAGACTTTTAAAGCTTAGACCGACGATTTGACGTGCCCTCCGAAGCACGGAAGCGCTCAGTTAATGCCACTTTCAGTCACCCATCTAAGTAGTGACGATTAGAACGTTGCTTAACTTCGACGATCGATCAAGAACGTCTTAGCAACATATATTTTTTGATTATATTTTTCTATAATAAGAAAGTAGAACATAGAAACACACAATCCGTTTTTTTCAGTCTGCTAAAAACTAGTAACTAAAACATTTCATGCAGAAACACGAAAACATAAATTACACTTTTTCTTTATCTTACAAGCGAAATGAGAACGGCCTTACCCAAGTATATACCTGAATTACATCGCTTTATTTCCATGACAATACAGCAAGGGTTTTTGTGGCGAAGTTTTTGTTTGGCTGTAGGCAATAAGGGAGCTTCAACCGCGATAAATTTACCTGGATGGCTATATTTTGCGGTGCACTGTTCTGACTAATAGACCGGGAGACAGAGCTAGTTTTTATAACTCTTATCATCTATACCTCTCTATCTTTGACGACCTCTGTGGCGCATTGAGCGAAGACCCGCCTGAGACGCGGAGGTTGCGAGTTCGATCCCCGGTACGGGACAAATGTTTACATGTTCTTCAGATATTTGTTCCGTGTCTGGGTGTTTCCTATCTATATAATGTTTGTATTTACAACAAAAATGTATCTAAGTACAGTACGGCAAAACGGAGCGACGAGTTGACGTGAATTTTTAAGTGGTGATTGTAGAAGGGATGGAGAGTGACATAGGCTACTTTTTATTACGATATATTCCTGCGGGAACGAGACTTACGCGGTTGAAACTGCAACTAGTGATCTTTATTTAAAAGCCTCTAGCTCCGAAACTGAGACTACCCTAGTTTTATTCGGCGGCGCGGCGTCAACTTTTTAATTTCGTTCCGAGTTGCGAAATTTTCAGCCAGCAATATGCGGAGTTACAATTGTTATGGGATTTCTGTTTGTTTGTTCTTTTTCCACTTTTCGGCTTTTGTTGGATTGATTTTAAAGTTGTATCAACAAGCTTTACGAACGTATCATGTTGTATTTTTGTAAAAAAACGCGCAGACTTATAAATGCTCCATTGTAATGTAATGTAATTTGTTAGCTATTATTCATTCTTAACTGTCTGTCTTCCGGATAATTATTTGCTAAGGAGAGTCAGTTAGCGCAGAATTTAAAAGTAGACCTCATCCAGCAGTAGGATAATAAATAATAATAATTTCACAAATGTAAGCTAAAGAAAAAAAAAACGATAACATATTTCTTTTATTTCATTTAGTTTCTTCAATTTTCATACGCATAGTATATTATTTCTTCTTCCATTTTCTTCGTTTTCTGAAATAAACCTTTAACGGACATTACTAGTTCTTCCATTTTGTTAGAAGCTTCAAGCGAACTGGTGAGATATAGCAGTTTAAGAGACAAGATTTACTTGCAAAGGTATTTTAAGTAAATCTTGCAAGTAAATCTTGTCTCTTAAACTGAATTATTGCTCAAAAACAATGCCAAGTCGCCGTAAATCATGAGATAATTCCGGCTTCCAATCGTCGGTCCACAATAAACGCTAAAAAGCCAAGAGTTTAACCTGGCCAATCATTAATTAGCAAACTTCGGGCATCGCGATGCAAACTGTAAAGGAATTCGAGAAGTTGCATCGTTTCCGAATATTTGGAGCTGGGAGTAATAATACTACAAGCAGACATTGTATGAACTACTGGAACCAATGAGTATGAATTAAGGTAAGGTAGACATGTTCGAACATCTTCAGTTGTTCAAAAAAATTTCAGTTCATAGACAAAATTACATAATGACTCTAAACTGTACAGCCAAAAGCTAGGCCACAAACTTTATCAGTTAGCATTCCATTATTTGACAAGTTGCGCATAGGCTGTGTCTTTTTATTCCAACACTTTCTTTACTCCATCCATAGCTACATCGTTACGGCTCAGTGGATTCAGTACAACGATTATTGGAAGCTTGAGGTATTTTCATTTTAGTTTAAAACGTAGACAGAGTGGAGGTAGATATGTTAAACAAAAGGTTCAGGTATTTTATTATCGAAATAATTCACTGTAATATTTTAATTCTTATGAACATAGCAATTCAGGCTTGATTCAAGCTTTTATCAGAAAATAATGTCATGGTTTCCTTCGTATTCTTAACATCATCGTGAGAAAACCGATCGGCGTTTTCAACCTGTCAAGTATTAACGTTTTACTTCTGTAAAATATGGGCAGGTGCCTACTAAATTTGTATTTAGACATACCTCTTTTAAAGTATAATAAAATAGCCTAAAGATCTGAGAGATCTCTCAACCATGACCTTGTTTGTTTTTCTATTAACATTTTGATTTACAAGAAACACTAGGTACATAGATCTGCAAGCCTAGACCATAAAACAGCGGAACGAAACTCACAGTAATGCACAAATGCATTTGACCTGCATATGTTACTGTGTCAGATTTTAAACCAGGCGATTATCGGCTTAACACACAATACCACAGGTGACATTTTCCCTTTGTTTTTTTTTTTTTTTTTTTTTTTCATTTTCCAAGAACTAAAGCATAAAACATTTCATATCCCTGACAGATTTCGGTAAACTTCATCCATAACTTTTGCTCTTTATTTAAAACAACTCGCGAGTTTGCGGTAAACAAAAAGTTGGGGACTTGAACGCTTATGCTGCGATTTTCCAAAATAGCGGTAGCCATTTATGACAGGCTTGCTATGTTTTGATGTGTCGATGTATGTAGTTATAGAATTTGATCCCGAAAACAATAAAGTTTTTGTTTTGTTTTTTCTATGTTTGATTATGTTTTAAGGTTAGGTTAAGTTGAATAGATTTTCACGTTTGGTAGTGAAGGAAAATCGTTCATAGACTATGAACCATAGAAACATCACCTTTCAACAGATTATACCTTACAAGATCAAAGGATGTTGTGTGAGCTTTCTCCATCTAAACATTGCCTCAGGCATCGTCCTGTTGTAGGCAATAATACCTAACGCTGTAAACCATCTACATGTAGATGAATGTATTCATAACCAGAGCCTCGTGAGCAGGTTACTACAATAATATAATCGGCTTAAGTTCACCAGTCCCATGTCTTAATGCTCTAAGGTCCTATTCAGTTCAATATAATATTTATGCAGGTAAAACCAGTACTTGATTTGAATCTGAGTTATAAAATATACCTAATGTCACTATTGTTATTCGATTATACACCCAAAACTAAATATGTAATAAGAAAGTTTTTTTTTAAATTTTATTAGAAACAATTTAAATCTTCAGAACATTAAATCTTTTTTTTCATTAAGGTAAGTCTAGTAAACCTAAAACGGTTATAGCAAATCTGTTGCTATCTCTTTACTCGTTTCTCTTTTATAATAATAAGAGTACAAAACATTCTTAAAACTTTAATTGAGTTAACAAATGTATATGAATAACGGGGTAAAAATATTGTACTAATATTTGTACAAAACGTCCAATCAAAATATTGAAATATAAATGAGGCATCGGTTATTTAGAAACGCCTCACCTCTCAATACCCTACCAATGCTTATTGATCGGTGTCGGTTGACAGCCAACTTTTCCCATTACAAGTTTGCACGTGAAAATTATTTGGTTCAAGTCTTCGTATGCTTATAGCCCGACAAAGGCTTTATGACTTGATCTCTCGAAGTTGATTGATGAAAGAAGTTTCTCATAGGTTTTTTACGAGTCTTTCACTTTGGCTCGTGTTTGTTTCTGATTTGTGCAACCAGTGAAGCATTATGTATGGTAAACATTGTTACCTTATAGATGTTACTTGCCTTTTGCGTATAAAATTGTGGAATTATTGTAAGTGATGTAATTGACGTCGGAAGATAAGATAAGGCTTTATTGACACACACATCATCATCATCATCATCATCCATAGCCCGACTTCGCCCACTGCTGGGTATAGGCCTCCCTCAGTTTTTACCAAATTATAACAACCAACATTCCGCTTTGCTGCATTCGTTTTAAGATGACCATTACCTAACATGGTTTAAGAAGATTGATCACCGAAAGAAATGCTTGGCCCAATTGTGTTTTGAACGAACAGGCGCAGAAACATGGAGCTTTTAACGAGGCAAAGTTACAAAGTGATCTTATTGCTTTTGACCCAAACGGTCGGTATAAATTGTGACTCAAACGGTTGGTTTCAATTTTTTGTCTATTTAAGGTTTTGCGTACTCTGGTTCGATAAACCAAAATCTTTCTGTAATGTCAAATATCTAGTTAAAAGTAAATAAGCAAAAACCACTGCAGCAATGTTGAAACATTATATAAAAAAAATGAAATAATATTACTTTAATAATACTTACTACTTTACTTTTTACTTTTTTTTTATATTTTTTTTTTTTTAGTTTTGAAAGTGAAATATTACTTTATTTCAATTTAAAAACTATTGTTGTAATAGCTAGGTATACAATTTCCCGTGTTCGATTATAATGTAACCTAAGTTTACGGAGTAAATTCAAAGTAAAATATGTTACATTTTTTGCAATATGGCAATGAATTCACCGTTTTCTGTAAATAATTTGAAGGGTTCCTAAGATCCGCCCTGCATATGAATGAAGGGCAGAAAACCTTTTTTAACAAAATTACCGGACTAAAGACAGGGAGGAAATAAACTGAATATTTATTTCTGTTAAGACTGGCCCGGAGCTAACGGCCCAACTGACGGGATAACGCTTTAACTAAGACTGATCATACTTATATTATAAAAGGTGAAAGTTTGTGTGTGTTAGTGCGAATATGGTTGCGAATGTGCTCAAATCGCTAGACGGATTTGAATGAAATTAAGTACCAGTATAGCTATTATCCTGATTCAATATCGATCATCGCGCTAGTTTAAAAGACAAAAGTCAACATCGGTTGAACTAGTTATTACAAAAAAAAACAACGGCCCAGAACGTGATTCAATTCCGTTTGGACGTCCACTCCAGGCCATCCTTAAGTACTCCATGATGGATTATTCAGAGTCGTTTTTGTTCTTTCTCTCTCATTTCGTTAAAAGGCTGCGACGAGGCTTAATTTGTAGTGTAAATGAAGGCCTTTTAACATCACGCTCGTTTTGAAAGTTACAATACCTGGTTTTTATTTTGTTCCAGTTTTTTTCATATTTCTATTTGTGGGGCTCGAAAAGAGCTCTAGTGACGGATCGAGTTGCTTTCTCGTTGTTTATTACTTTTTCTATTATTATTATCAAATTACAAGACATAGTCAAAACAGCTAGTCATTGATATTGAGATAGAAATTATAAGGAAGAGTGTTCGATCTTATCACGATGTGTGAGTCTACGATTGAAGGAGGAAGTATTTATGGAAAACATCCATTGAAATAACATTGGAAACGTCATATCAAAAAAAGATGACTTGGGTGTAGAAGGAAATCTCATGCACCACTGCACCCTATTTATAAAGATCTCTCGCCTTTCGAGGAGCTCGTTAATATTGAGTAAGCAATACTGGATTTTGATAAACGTAGAGAATCATACACATGATGAATTAGAATATTATCCGAACAATAATAATAATAAAATACATAGGTTTTAGTCAAACATAATAAGTCAACAATAATAAAACCTATGTAAGTCGGGCTACACCTAATGAATCATTTGTTCGACCAATGTGTAATCCATGAAAATATCCAATCGCAAGGTGTGTGGGAGCTTTAGTTCCATAAAATATTGTGGAATTAAGCCAACTGTAGGGTCATGCGATATGTAGGACGGAAGTGCACGGTGCCAACTGGTTACTGCTAACAAAAGCGTGTCATAATAGTTATCGAAGGGATACGGCCACGTTTAGGTTCTACGAGTAGTTATAAATATAATAAAAACTTTACTCGGTTACTAAATCTATACTTATCTATACTATTATGAATGATGGTATGTTTGGAGGTAATTTCCGAAACCACTCAGCCGATTTCAAAAATTTATTTCACCAATGTGAAGAATGGACCGTCGTCGGGATGGTTATAGGCTATATTTTATCCCGGTAGTTGCATTAGTACACCTGTGCAAATCGTGATGTGCTGCTAGTAATTTATAAATTATTGTCCATCGCTTCAACGACGTTTCGTAGCGGGGATCGAACCCGCAACCTCATCACTCTCAGACGGTTTTTCTTAAGAAAGAAAAATAATGTTTATTTCTGTAGGACCTTATGGATCACTTAAAAATGTACAGACTAATAAAACTAAATAAATGAATTTAATTATCAATTATTCATAAAGAAACTCTGTGATTATTAATTGCCTTATTCAAGATGTGTTTGACAAAGCAGTTGTTGCCAGAGAACAATCTCCAAGGAGTATTCAATTAAATATTGTTCGCTGGAACGAGACGCGCGTGTCTCACTGAAATTATACACAGAATGCACTTTGTGTTGGAATAACTAAACGTCTCTGGGAATCTCAGTTGTGATTCTTTAATCATAAATTGTAAGCATAAAGCGATGACAGTTTATTGTTACTGAAACTCTAGTTGCAAAAATGTTCACACTATTAAAGTTTACTTTTTACTGAAAGTAAACTTTAATGTCAGAGAATATGGAGTGCTAATATAATCAAAATTAAAATACTATTTAAACTATCGCGACTTGGAAACATATTTATAAATATAACGGGACTAATAACCAGGTCTACTCGTGACCACGGTGACTGTAACGCCACCGAAACGTCGAGGTAAATAATATGATTTTAATGCGCGATTAAGTCCCGTTAATATTTATAATCAAAATTAGCTAACATTCCTCGTTATTATATTTGTCGGTTTATAAAATAGTGTTCTCTTGCATTTACATGCAAGTGACAGAAGTAATTACGTACAAAATAGGATGTAGCGGGGTCGACGATCGCAGTGAGCACTCTGTCATCTTGGAATATTTTACTAGGATGTTTTGAAGACGACTTATTTAAAGTGGCTTCGTAGATTATAGCAGAAGCTTTTAAAATGAAGTATTGTAAAAGAAAATTATGTTAAGTGTACTGTAGAAAGAAGTCTGTGAAGTCAAAATTAACATTTTTGTATATTATTAACAATCTGATGAACAAAAAAATATTAAAATTTTAGTCTGAATCCAATAAACACCACTTTAATTTACCTAATATAATTATTTAATTAATATTTAACATAATAGCACCTGCCATCAATTTGTACTCTTCGTAATTGACATTACGAAAGTCAAGTAACGCTTATGCATTGTTTTACTCCTACCTTTGATAAATAGTCATTAGTCATTTTATTAACAGCTGGTACTTATTCCTTTTTACTTTATTGAATCTTTTAAAGCTAAATTTCTTCGGAGCTTTTTCTTTATTTTCAAGCCTTTCACATTAAATAATTATAATTCCATTATAAAATGCTTGAAAATAAAAGGTTACTATACCATATACTTTATTGAATCTATAATCGGCGTGAATTGAGCTACGATATATCGTTTCCATAATAATTCAGAATCCCGCTCGGCTAGTATCGTACACAAATTGTTCGAGCGGAAAAATCCGAAGGCATGACTGGGATTCGTTCAGATAATGTAACACGGCGAAATCCTAGCAGAATTTTGCTAATATTTTATAAGGATTTACTAACGAGACTGCTTCTGTTGATTTATCGATTTAATCCTTACAATTATTTATTTATTTATTTATTATTTATTACAGAAGTTAACATTCCATAAGACAGGTTGCAAGTCCATTGATGCTAGAGAGCTTACAGATTTCATCACGATGGTTTTTCAAAACGTTTGCTGTTGTGAATTCAAACCCACGATCTTCTTCGATCTTATCCACTCAGTAAACACAGCTCGATTTACGATTCGATACATTTGTAGCACGTAAACGGAAACCAATTCGAGTTCAGGTGCTTCAGAACTGCGCTAATACTGACATAATGAACGAACGCACGAACACGCCCCAACAATTCAAGTGCTAAACGACGCATTGTTGTCTAGGAATTTGCGTACTCATGGAGAATTCTGATGCAGCAAATGTTATGGAGAAGTTAGTGAATAAGTGAGATATAGTATAATTTGTTTGTGGTATCAACAATTAGTCGACGACATAGTCAAACAGCAAGTCGTACGTGTGTCAGACTGGCACAAGCGAAGAGAGATGCCGAGCAGTGGAATGAGACGGGCACATGGTGATGATGATCAAAAATTAATAAAATGTAATCACATAAGCTGGTAATGCGTAATAAGGTATATATTGAAAAATACACCAAAAAAATTCAAATGACACATATAACCAAAAATAAAAGTAATTATTGCCAGGGCGAGTTTAAAATAACTTACGATTTATAGCAAAGTAGTCAGTGGGACCAATTAGCGTTGTCACAGCTAGTGGTCCAAGTTTTAATGGTCCCGGCAAGAGATAAGAGGCCGGAGTGGGTACTGCTTAATTGAATAAGACATCGCTCGGTATGGAGATTGTGTGGGCTGAGTTTACGATCCTTTAGTGTTATACAACCTATTGCATTTATTACGGTGTTTTGTTATAAACCGTCTTCAAGAATGGGATAGTTTCTAATTCCATTGAATGTATTTTTTATTTTATCGGTGTCTGTCTTTGCTAATACGAGTAGATGATGACACATCTGACCACGTTATTTAAATATAGCATAGAAAATAATTGCTTATCGACAACTCAAAAAATAAATTTATATATATTTTTCCGTATCCTTGCTTTTCTCCACTTTTGTGGGTACAAGCCCTATTTTTTTTTAAGCAACGCACACATTTAATTGAGAAAACGCTGTAGAATGGCCCACCAGTGCCCGTTTATCTAAATAAATGCTCTGCCTCCACGGAGCACTCTGTAATTTTTACCTGCCTCTTCTGAGTTAGACGCGTTTCTCTGAATAGCGGTGACGACAAAATCAATATTTTGGTTAGTAAAAACACAACAGTAAAGTAAACAGTTAAGTGTGTTTGATCTTAACCCGATCTTAAACTGCCATTACTATTACTCAGCACCTTATCTTATAAACCGATTCCTGTGATGTATCTTGGGGATGCCATAGGATCTTTAGAACATAAAAATGTTATGAGTTTACAGAAATATACATCGAAAGTGCCGGCCCTACGAAAAAAGTAGGTTTTAAACAATTTTCAATTTGTTACTTGTTTTTAAAACGAATTTAGTATCACATTCACTGATTTTTAACGCCAGGGAGTACTTTGCCCATTCAAACGCGAGTCCAAATGGGGCTCTGGACTTCAAAAATAATTCAATTCGGGGAATACTCGGGGAAATTTTAGATGCAAATTGGACGAAATAGTTTTTATTTTGCATAAAACAGTGACTGTGTTGGCGCGAGCTTGCAATAGCGAACAGCCAATTAAGGCGTTAGTAGAGTAAAATTAAACGACCGATACTTTCAACTTACTCCTGCTTACTCCTGTTGGAATCGTCCAATCCTAACTTCACCTATATAATATGGTACAAGTAAAGTGAAACATATTATACTTAGCGGCACAATAAGTACAGAAAAAAGAAATATCTTACCGGTGATAAAATGTATTGTAAAAAGTTGTAGATATTGTAAAAAGTAAAAGCATTATGAAATACCTAAGTATGGTTTAACACTAAAATAAGTTTAATAAGTTTACAACATTTTTTCAGAAACTATCCAGTATTAGAGAGCAAAATATAGAGATATCCTGAATATCACTAAAATGTTTCACCCCAAGATGGATGACATCGAAAACGTTCACTGAGCAAAAAACCTCTATATTTAAGTGATCAATAAATCTTAGGAAACTGGATGCTGTCCTTGAACTACGAGTACTTACACACATTCCTCGCTTACAAAGTACCTACCTTAAGATACAGTTGGCAATACTAAATAAGGGACTTTTCAAATAGATTACTACTTAGTTTTATCCTGGCTATCCGCAGGTTACCTGGAAGAGATATTTTATTACAATTTAAACTTTCGCGATCTTTAGACATAATTTATATGAAATTTTTAGATACTTACGTCACTTTGTCGCGTATTTACCTTATTAAAACTTTTTTCTATTTTTTCTATTTCTATTTTTTTACTATTTTATTTCCCGACGTTACAGCTCTCGTAGTCACGGGTAGACTGATGTACTGGAGCTACCGCCGCTAATTGAGGGTAGGATCCACGATCACCCTCAATTCAAGAGATAGCTTAACTTCAGCGTTAAGCTCACCCTTTAGTACTGTTTTAGCTCACGTTTGTTTTTATTTAAAAACAGTATTTTACAGTAACAACATAACATTTTCTATTAGTGCAGCATCCGTACTCCTGTTTGCAAGTGACGTATCTAAAAATATAGCATTTTTATTTTGCCGGCGCGGGCGTCTGGGAGGCTAACTTGACACCCAGACGGCTGCCTAGGAACTATCGTCTACAAATACATTTCTGTTTAAACGAAAAATAAACACTTTCAAGTTTACTGTAATGTAAAAATCTCGGACAGTTTTGGTTACATGATGATTTTTTTAGGCTTTAGAAAACTTGCTTTGCGTACTTATAATGTTTCGTCTCGCATTTTTTTATAAATCTTGTTGAAAACTAAAACACAAACTTTCACATCATTAATATCTGTGTGTTTGCTATTGTTGTAGCGACATAAAAAGTAATCACAAAATCTAATTAAAATTTATGAGAAAATAGTAACCATTTCTTTCTTTGAACTCAGAATCTCAAGAACAAAGCTGTACCAAGTAGTTTCTGATCAAAATAACAATTGTTTTCTTCTAAATATATTTTACTTTTATTAAATACTCTTGTGTTGTTTCAGGTATTTACAGTACGACTCAATAAAGAAGTTTCATCGGCAGTTCCGGTAAATCTGAATCATCATCATCGGCCTCCAAGATAAATACTTAAATTATTCTAGATCAACGTCCAATGATCTCCAACCAACTTTATCTATTGACCAATGCAGCGACTCTAGCAAAGTTAACTGTTGGTCAATTTAAAATAGTTTTTGTTCTTGGCATAACACCTTGGACTATACGACATTAATCAGCGACTTTACAGTGAAGTAAAGATATTAACATACAAAAGTAACAAAATTTTAAACATATTTTACTACAAAGTAAATCAAAAAATTATTATAAAATATTACGTTGATTTACCTATTAGACCGATATGAACTCGGTTGCCAAATAAAACAGATTGAAATAAAAGTTTCGCACTTCTCCAAAAATATCAATGTAACCTTCTTGATGTATTGACCTGTATCAGACAAAGAACGAAAGATTTGCTTAAAGTTTAATTAAAATCAAACAATTTTTATTTACACAACCCCAGGGATAATTCTCCAATTAAGTTTAATCAAAGTTATTAAATCATGGATGTTTATCATTCAGTCAAAATCACTAGGTATTCAAATATATACATACAGTTATTAAACTTTGTTCGAAAATACACACACTTTAGTATGCTTTGAAGATAGGATAAACTGTAAACATAATTGTGGAAATAAAACTATTCAAGAATTTGCTTTCATGTTAATCGGGAAAAAAAATCTAATGAGATAAAGGCACATAAAACCATCCATATAAAACTATATATAAACAACATGATCTTTACAGCCCATAGTTGTCCACTACTGGATATAATCCTTTCTCTTTCATTATTTCACTTTCAAAACTATCATGGGTTGTACTAGACATTATATTAACACAAGGGAAGTTACTCACGTAACAATTTATACAAAAAACACAGATTTTTATCACATTTTTCGAATTTCACTCAGTAAATTAATAAACTAAAGCTGCACCATTACTGAATATGCATATTTACATAATAAACGGGGATTGTCATAAGTTCATTAGCACCCCTGTCGCGAAACATATTCGCGGCCATCACAATAACTGGCCATTTTGTTTTTCCGCAAAACGTGAATATTTAATGAATACAGTGCATTCGGACAAAGATTCCGTGTGTGTACACAATATAGTACAATGGGTGTAAAAGGATTATTCGCGTAAAACATAACTGTAAGTTCATGCCGCACAATCACTTACCCCCGGTTCCTATAACCAACTTACGGATGGCCGTAGGACTTTCGCCATAGCAACGTTGTTATCTGTGAAAAAGTTTCATACATTTTATGTTGTAAAAACAAAGTTGCTATGGTGATAGACTTAAAAGATAAAAGTAAAACATGTTTTTAATAAGTCTTTGTATTTCTTTTAATTGTGCTGCACAAATTCAGTATGTTTAACTTATGTTAGTAACTATTTGTGAAGCAGAATGTAGATCGTTGTTTTAATATTTATGATGTTTTACTTTTTAACCTCAGAAATGGAGGTGGTCTTATAAAAAAATTACAAATATCTGACAAGGACAAGGTTCTTCAGAGTAGAAATACACCTTGAAAATAATAAAATAATGCAGGAAAATGCCTTTTATTAAAAACTTTCTAATATTTTTGTTCTATATTGCTAATCTTTGGCCCACTGCGGCCAAAGATAGAAAAATCTGGAAGGAAGGGAGGGAGGCTTCTGCCCTACAGTGGGACAATATAGGCTGAATATAAAAAATAAAATAAAATTGCCCAGTTGTTAGCAGTAATCTCGCTGCACCCAGTACGCATCAGTACACGCTGCATATAAACTGAATAAATTCAGTGTTTGCTTCACGGCCTGTGGTTTCGTCATTTTGTTTTTATGAATTTATTCGTCGATGCCATGTTATATTCAATGTTTATGGATTAAAAATATTTTATGTAGCTGCGCTACGAGTGGGACAGATATGCTCTACGAATGTGTAGCGTTGCTACACATTTTCCTTTTTACTCGGAGGTAGGTACCTACACTTCCTAGTAAAGTTTCTTTTATCGTTTTTTTGTATGTTGCCCATGTGTAGGTTTAGTTATGAACTTGTTATTTTTCTCTTCTTTGAACCTGTTTGTAATGTGTGTGTGTGTGTGTGTGTGTCAATAAAGACCTTTATCTATCTATCTATCTATATATCTACGTTTTCGTAGCTGTACTATGATTTTTGAATTTTTTGACTATAGTTATAGATTTATTTAAGGTGGGGCAATATTTTGGGACCTAAAGGGTGGAAAACAATTTTCCCCGTGTAAAATAGAGTCAATTAGATCTTGAGTCTCTAGTTTTACATAAGTATATTAATTATGTAACTTTTTTTACAGTGGCTGTTTATTACTGTTTTAGAAAAAAATACTTGTTCAAATACATTTTATGACACATTTTTTAAAAGTTCCTTAAATGACGCTCCCAAGCTTAAGAGTCTAATAAAATATTCAACATCCTCACGCCTAAACAAAAACAAGTTACCAACCCAATTACCCACCGATCAATTATTTATCCTGGGTCTAGAAGTTTACACTCATAACCAATATTTCAGGCAAGTTTGTTTGTTGGCAAACTCTGAGGATTAGCGGTTTTATAATGAAGAAACAGTGCGCGCTCGTACGTTAATTCTAAGTTGGCGCACACATGCTACTGCTCAATCATAAATTATGTTCAGCAAATACTGCAGAAGTTGATGAACATCTCTGGCTTTCAGAACTTGCATAACTACCTATACACCTAGTAGCCTACTACATATATACCTGTTTTTATTATTTTACAGCAAAAATTTAATCCTTATCCATTTAAATTTTAAACACCGTCGCTACTGCATTTTATTTCATAATCATATTTTCATTTTAAACATATACATTACTAGCTCCGCCTCGCGGTTTTACCCTTGCGATTCCCATTTCCGCGGGTATATCGGAATAAAAAGTACCTATGTCATTCTCTATCCCTTCAACTATCACCACCTCAAAAATCACGTCAATTCGTCGTTTTGCCGGACAAAACGGACAAACAGACACACATTTCCCCATAATATATTATTACAGTATGGTTGGATAATCTTGATATTTCGTTACCTGCCGATTGCCACGTAAACATATTACAAAGGAGAGCTTAAAACAAAGCAGGCCATTACAACATAAATTGAAAACAAGAAAAGGCCCCGGGCCAGCCGAGTAAACTTTCAATTAAATTGTTTCAAGCGATCGGAACGTAAACCAGAGTCTAAAAACCTTTCCGATGTTGTATTTAATCTGGGCGTTGGACACAGAATAATAAATAAATATCCTTGGATATTCCACACAGCGTCATCTAGTCCCAATCTAAGCAACTTTGTGCTTGTGTTATGGTAACCAGATGACTGATATATTACTTAGATAATTTTAGTAAGATTCATTTAAAATGAAGAACATTATAATGATAAAAGTGTTAAACCACACCATTATAGTAAAATATGTAAATTCGTATAAAGTGTGCTTTAACATTGTAATAAAATATGTAAATTCTGTAATTTTTACTTTTACTTACCCATTAAATAGGTCACCAATCTGACACCAAAGCTTTATACCCGCAGGATGATAGTAAACTCATATCAAATTTTCACTCGACGTACATAAAAACAGGGTTAGACCCTTCATCCTGTCGTTTTTAGTGGACATCCCATAAATCATGGTTTTAGTTTTCACGCGCACTTTGTTTTAGTGGATAACCCGTACAATGTACCACGTTTTTATATCACCAAGTGTCCAGTTTTTGAAATGAATAGCCCTACGTCATAGTATGTAGAATGACAGGAAACTTTTAATGCTTAAAGTAGTAGTCGAACTATTTATACACAGGTTTTTATCGCGATAAAAACCTGTGTATAATAGTTCTAAAATATGAATTGTGATCTCGAAAGTTTAAGAAAAAACAATATAGTAGTCGAGTCGGTAGTATCGGAAGTTAGGCAATGTTCAGCACCGTCAGATAAAGTATCAAGTGATAGAAACAGTAGAATTTTGAGCAGATTTTTGTACCTTCTTAATTTCAAACACTAGATACTTAATTTCATTCGATTGTAAGATCGTATGAGCTGCTGGCCAACTTGGTTACATAATTGCATACAAACCGATCATTCACATCGATTAACTATCGGTTAAATCGGCTGTCCCAATTTCAACTCGAATAATTGAAATTAATTTGGAGATAGATTTGCTTTCAAGAGATGGAAATGTCAATTCTAAAGCGTGTGATCGACAACATGAATATTATTCGAAGTTACTCTAATTAAAGTTTAACAGTAAGGACCTATTTCCAGAGTCCAGATTTTAATACAAAATATTTTAGAAATTCAATTCACATCTTTACTAGATGATTTATACAGTTTAAATAACGAATAATGATCAGGATTCAATGTTCTGATTAATAAGAGATTTTTCAAACTCTATTTTCCTTCAAGATATCAATAGCCAAAGTGTAAGGGAAGCCAGTACATCAACACTCGGTACAGGCTTACACTCAACAGAAATTAGCATTTCAATTCAATTAATACATATTAGACATGTTCTGATAAATCAATTATGTATCTTATTAGTGTTCGTGGTGTAGCTTGCTAAGATATTCTCGAGTGATCGATGTTTTGCGTTACTACGAAATAGCGGCATTTACATGTCAATGATTTATAAGGATGGCAGGTTGAATTGGCATTCTCTCAGCCTGTTTTCCGAACGCAAATCGTCTCTAAAATTAACTAATAAAACAAATAAATAGCCTTGGATATTTCACACAGCGTCATCTAGTCCCAAGCTAAGCATATTCGTGCTTAGATAAGATACATATTTAACTACATACATTTTTACATAGAACACCCAGACTTGAGACAAATATTTGCAGAGCATACAAACATTTGTCCCGTAGCGGGAATCGAACCCGCAACCCCCGCGTCTCAGCCGGGCTTTCGCCCACTGCGCCACAGAGGTCGTGATAGTACTAGCAGAGGCCGCAAAAGCTTTTATATTTCCCATTCTGCTTTACATTTTTACTTTCCGCTTTTGAATAGTCTACAAAGTTCAATCTGTTCCTATTTCCGAAGTCAGTTCGTTTACGCTGAAGAAGTTCGATTTATTTCGTACCCTATCTCAGTACATATACGGCTGATGTGAACGATTTTATGGTTTTTATTTCCTTTTTCGAAGTGCCTCGAGATATAATACGATAGGGGATCGGGCGAATGTCATTTTTTTCTGAACGTGCTTTCGTGTAGTATGTGGCTTGTGCTTTCCTGTAACAGAAAATGCAGTAGGAAATTACAAAAGAGTGTTTTTCTTTAGAAATCTTAATAGTGTTTAGGTTTATTTTTTATGAAATAATATAAATATGATGAATTCGAGAGACGGAGGTTATTCAATATGGGTTTTTGCAAATCGGATTTTTGGAGGTTTTAAATCTTAACTGCGAACTTAAACTACAAATGTAGTTAGTATGCTGTTAGTTGTAAATAAATTTCATATAAACTTTGGAATAGGAATTATTGCACACGCCAAAAACAAATGCAAGCTAACTAGCCACTTCTCGTTACAGCAAACCCATTAAACATACAGGAATTATAACAAAACGAAATAGTTTAGCACTAGTTCCTAGTTGGGAAGGACTAGTTCGAAAATCAAGCAACAATCGTTCGTTCGTTCGTATGAGCAAGTGGCCAACTCTGGTGACGGAGTATTTAGGTCGCCTTAAGGCCTCCGTCATGGCTTAACGTCTTCTAACGCTTAAGTCCCGTTCCCGCGGTAATATCGAGATAAAAAGCCTCTGTGTTAATCTAGGGTGTCATCTATCTACATACCCAATTTCAACCAAATCGGTTTAGCCGTTTTTGCGTGAAATAATAACAAATATTCATACATTCTCACAAACTTTCACATTTATAATATTAGTAGGATTGTAGGAAGGATATTAGTAGGATGGTAGAAACGAGTGCCAAACGCACTGATTCCCTCGAGTCGGTGCAGAAACAACCGCTTCCGCATAATTTCATTTCGGATTGCAGCTTACTGTAATTTAATCTGCAACCCCCGAGTCTGTGTGACGTCATTTACAACGAAAACCCAGCTCTATACTCTTAACGAAACACTACAAATCTTTAAGCTCGTTGATATTCTAGAAATTCAGGCATTATCATAGTTTTAGAACTGATCACATGCATATAGGTAGGTACATTATAATATTTAAGGTCGTAGCAATTTTGAGAAGAATGTCACTCAATTTTTCGATCATGATTTTTATCAATAAACATTATTTTCACGTTTACTCAATCAAACAGGGTTACCAACTGAACCAACTAATAAAACTTCTAAAATATCCGACATATAGTCGTCTGTTTTTTTCCATAATTCATATCCACAAAGCCCGTCTTTCCCGGAAAGGTATAGACCACAGATTTCCTTTTCCAAAAATAATAAAACCCATCGTTTTATTTGTTTTAAGATCGACTTTCGCGATCCGCGGACGTATTTCATTTCTGTTCATAATTTTAAGGTTATTTATAGTAATTAACCCGTCTCAATTTACTCATTTATTTACATTGTTTAAATAACAGGCTTTAATTATTCCTGGGATAATGTTGAGCTTTAATTTCGTTGTTCGTTGAACTTATTTTGTTGATAATTAAATGTAGATCGATGACTAATTTTGAAATTATAAATTAAGGTATAATGTAAATTAATAATACAATGATCGGGTTAGTGCCTGATATTGTGTTACTAATTTAGCGATTTTTATCCCATTTTGTCCCGCGGGACAAAGGCCTCCCCTTTTCTCGTGATTTTCTGATATGAAACAGCAATTTTGAAGTACAAGTCCAGCTTTTTGAAGTGCAAGCCAGAGACGACCTCTGTGGCGCAGTTGTGTTAACGCCCGGCTGAGATGCGGAAGTTGCGGGTTCGATCCCCGCTACGGGACAAATGTTTGCATGTTCTGCAGATATTTGTTTCGTGTCTGGGTGTTTTCTATATATATTGTGTATGTATTTACAAAAAAAAAATGTATCTAAGTATTATATCAGTCATCTGGTTACCATAACACAAGCATTAATTTGCTTAGCTTGGGACTAGATGACGCTGTGTGGAAAGTCCAAGGATATTTATTATTATTTATTATTATTTTCCCGTCTTCTCATTTAGCGTCTCTCGCGTCGATTTGCTTTTTTAAATGGTGTTAAATATGATCATGTTCGTCTGCAATATTGGCCTTCCAATATCACATGCGTTATTGAATAATTCACATAATTTTATAAGTTTTATTCAAGCCCCAGCATTGCATTCGTGAACCGCGACGGGAAGTGTGAATGGACTATATAACTATCTATTAAATTCCTATACCTATTAAATTCCTACAATTTCGCAGCATCGACCGTTCTAAACCAATCCCCAATCAAGCTTGGTATACATAATGTAAGACGGTAAATATCTGTCTGCCACCGCCCAATCCCTCTGGTATGTCTCAAAGGCTGTATTCACTTAGAAAACAGGTTTTAAAAGAAATTCAACCGTAAACCTAAAAGATAAGATTTTCATTTCGGCAAGGAGTTTATTCAAAATTGAAAAAGTATAAAGATACAATCAGATTCCGGTAAAAGATACTGTAAAGTTTTCAAGGAAATCTTTTAAGAACAGGTCCAGTATAATCTTAAGCGTACAGTAAAAAGCTCTTTTAAAAGAGTTTAAAATATATCAAAGACATCAAGATGGAGACAAAGCTTAATAAAACTTATATCAACGAGAAATGATCTTGGAAAATTGGCTTAATTCGCTTCTAGTGGAAATGATAGTGAAATACCCAAAACTTTTACTGGTATAAGCCAATGATCAACATAGTTGGGCTTATATAGTGAGTACTGACATATACGATAATAATCGACCTAGTTATTAATTACGCAAAGTTCCAAAGAAAAGAAATAGAGACAGAAACACAAAACCTTAACCGGTACCTTATTTTCATCCATAGGCGATCGAACATTTTTGTATGGAGCCTGGTACTAGCCGCCATTTTGAAAAAAACATGTTCGGTGGCCAGTGATGAAACCCATGTTAATCGATAGAGTAAATGATTACAAACAAAAAGTATTCAGTGATCAAACCTCCTGAGTGCTACGGATTACGAGATAAGTGAGTACAAAAAAAAGGTCTTACGTTGTCGGCGCCGGCAAGCCTGCTTCACACAGCTTAACTACAAGACGAAATATTTCGTCGACAAAATAATATCCATCAGAGCTTTGAACCTAAAGCACAAGTCTCTGTTATTTTAAACTCAAGCATTTCTGCTGCCTTATTCTCCAAATAACCATGTCTTAACGCGGCACGTCTCGGCGTTCTTATTTTGAAAAGTTCTATGGATTTCAGAAAACAAAAGCTAGATAACGTGCAATCTCTTACCGCGTCATGTTTTAAATGTGTTCAAGAATCGATCTCTTGGACAGTAGACATCTACTATCTACGAGATTACAAGATAAGTGGTGCTTAACCGAATATCTTAGCAGTAATTCTGACTTAACAGGGGTTCCAGCGCCTAGTTGTTTAAAGATCTGCTAGTATCAACGCGGCTTCTAATCCCGACGAAATCGAAAATTTTGGTCGGGAAATAAAATAATAAGGTAAATACGTTTTATCCCGTCCAATTGGTACTCCTACTACCCACTTCGACATCTAAGTATCTCCCACGCTGTATAATTCATCTGTTAAAGATGAAAAAGGACTGAGTTTGTTATTAAAAAAATGAAATAATCATTATTATTTGAAACACCTAATAACAATATGAGGAGGAGAGGGCTGACAATTAAAAAAAACTCAGATGCATACTCCAGTCTGTCCGCGACCACGACTATTCTAACATAGTCGAAACGTCGGGATATAAATAAGGTAATCAACGCGATAAAATCCTGTGCATAAATAGTTCTAAAATATGAATTGTGATCGCGAAAGTTTAAGAAAAAACAATTAAAAAAAATGAAAATGAAAACAAAAATATGATCACTACTGTATCCCAGAGAGCGGTAGACATTTTTTTTTTAGATTTTTAGGCTTTTTAAAATCCTATAAAGATGTCAAAAGGGGTAGTCACAGTTGATTTTTACTTTAACTAAAACCGAAAAATATATAAAAGTAGCAGACGAAAATGTTTGTAATAATTTTTTATTGTATTGCAATGTTTCGTTCATCGTGTCATAGTTTCCGTGGTGTAGCGGTTATCACATCTGCCTAACACGCAGAAGGCCCCCGGTTCGATCCCGGGCGGAAACATGGTTTTTGCATTTTATTTTTGTCTTTCTAATTCCAATTTGTTGATTTAATAGATTTAGATTTCGTTGACTTAATTTTTAATGAAAAACGCCTAAATGTTTTTTAACGAGCACTTTGCTTAACCTTAATTATTTAATGAAAACATTTTGAGATCGTAATCAGTCTATCGTGTAAATAAAAGTTTATGATACGCAAACATGTAATCAAAGTAAACATTCCCTCAAAACTCTAGCCGAAATGTTTACTCAACAACGGATCACTTTTACTTTCAAATTAATATTAGTTAAGCTAATATAAAAGGAGTTAAGTTATTTGATGAGTCAAATGTAATTAAGGCACATTTTTTTATTTAAATCCTTATACTAAGATGCGGTTAAACTAATACATAGAATAACTTAGACAAATTTATTTAACTCTATAAATATTTTTTATCTTTAAGTTTTTATCGAGTTTTATCGAATGTGCAATGTTTTTTTTTATTTTCACCAAAGAAAATATTTTCGCGGTGTCTCCCAAGGAGGTTGCCTACACCTGGAACTCTTTATTCCGGTTCAATTAGTCGCAGAGAATGAACTTGGCTAGGTATTTTTAATTAAAGAAAGGCCCGGCTGTGCTTCAGTGAAAGGTGGCGCGGTACAATACCAGGTTTGCACCAAACTAGTTGTTAAAGATTAAGGTGTTTGCCTTTAAAGAATCTATAAATGCCTAAACATTCTATGAAATATATATTTACAGCTTTGCAATAAATTTACGTTACGGCCTGTCAAAGTCATGACGTCATCTAATTACATACTGACAAATGGTGCAATTTTTTTCTTGCTAAAATTTCGATCGTTGACTGTCTTAAAGTGAGGTGAAATCCATCCTAAAAGGGTAATGCAGAACTGGATACTTTGAAAAGCTAAGTGTATGTGAAAGGTGATATCCTGAAGGTTGTATGGAGCTTGCGAAGTTGTTTTGTCAAGTGACGTAAATGCAAAAATAAAGTGGAAAAATCTTTATCGCTAAATAAAATGGTGGTCTGGCTATCAATGAGAGTAAGAAACCAAAACCACCAGATTGCCTAACAAGCTCGTAGTTTAGCTTTTTAGCTCGTACTTTTCTCTTCCTTACTCAGGAAAGGCTTTCGTCTAAACCGCTCTCGCCAAATCCTCCACAAAAAGCACACCTCAGCATTCCTACCTGTACTAATGGGATAAAGTTTTATGGACGGAAAAACGCGTCCATTGAACCGAGAGGATCACATGCAACGAGTTAGCGGAAATTCTTCGGAAACTTTAAACTTCGCCAACAAGGTAGGATGAAAGGAAAATTGATTAAATTTCTGAACTAGGATTGGAGTTTTTGAGAGTTCCTTATGAGCATGTTATCTTATACTGTTTACGGTTGTTGGTTGAATAACACTTGATTACAGTCGAACTAAGTTTAAGGTAGATTAGTAGCAAGCTAAGGAGGGATTGTAGGGGCGTTGAAAATTCATCTCGGCTTCACTACATATAATATTTATAATAAACATGGCGCGATTGTCATTTGTCATACACAAGCCAGAGTCTCTACAATTGCCTCGCAATTAACCACTCCTATATTATCCTTTGTTCTGACACTTTCTAAGTACATGACTATAAAAAACATTCTTCACGGTTAACAAAATTTAATAAAAACCAGATCGATAAACGTATTCTCAAATGTAGAACAATATATTTGACGAATTTAAATTCAAGGGGTTTTCAGAATCAACTTGATGTAATTGAAGCCGTGTTTTTGATAAAAAAATATATTCATAAACACGATTAAAAAAAGGGAACAAAGGTACAAAAATTGAGCTTGTTAATAAAATAAAGGATGATTTATGCTAGACTGAACCACCATGTAAAGGTACAACACGTATCACCAAGGTAACGCATGGCAGAATAATTGACGCACAGCGCGTCAGCCTAACCCCGCTCGTTTGGAATATTATATAATGTATAAATATCCTTTTGCTATATTTTATATATTAATTTAGGTACAGGGTACAGTTTATAATGAAAATAATGTCCACGAAGTTATCGAGAGGTCTGTATATTTTATAGATTCATTAACATTAGCAAAGCTCTAAAAATGACGTCGGAATCCTTAACTTCTGCAAAAAGTGGACATGTACTAAATATATATTTGGACATACCTCTGACTACCCCATTAGACATCTATAAAGGATCTAAAGAATTACACAGAGATCTGAAAGAAATGTCTACCGCTTCCTGGGATACAGTCGTGATCATATTTCATTTCATAAAAATTGCTATGTATTGGGAATAATTATTTTTACGATTCTTTCGATTCGGTCAAGCTTTGTTTACACATTACATTTGCAGAACCTTCTTATTTACTTTATTTACAAATCAAACCTAAATTATATTTGAGGATCCCCTATAATTACGTGCACCATCGTACCGGGATTTAAAATTTATTACAGCCCACTTGCTGGTTTATGTTTCGTATCTTTTACTTTGCGGGCCCAAGTAAATATTTTATTACGACAAACATAATAAGGAGTTGAAATTTTGCGAGCGGGATTTTTTATGGCTCAGTCAAAACGTGATCCTTCTGTTTGAAGCTTTTATAATGGGATTTCAGTTAAAAATGAGCCTTATGGTTCTCGTGTAGATATGACATGATGTGAGCGTTTTTTGCTATTTGAGACGATTCATAAAAGCTATTTTTGTTTAAATTAGTATAGAAATCAAACGTTATTTGACCTTGACTTTCAAAAGTATAAATTTAACGTAAGTAGAGATTCGATTTAAAATAAAATCATGATCTTTCTTTTCGTGCACGTATTCCGATTTTTTTATCTTCTATCTAATACACGGTCTTGCGTAACAAATTTACATCAAAGCAATTCACAACAAGTCTTTATCGTTTATGCCACCCGCTTATAAGTTCCGCTAAAAAAAACTTGAAATAAGAAATACATTTTCCAATAGCAGAGAGTAAATGTAGTTGTATTATAACTAAAGTATTCAAGAAGATCAAACCAAACGTAGAATTCATTCGCGACAGACAAGGTTAGTTCCTCCGCTGTCAACGGAACAAATAGACTGGTGGCTCTACATCTTACGTCTGGTTCGGTTCATTCGTTCGTGAAGAATTTATTCGAACTGCGTATTCTAAACGAGACAAAGGTAGGTGGCAGAAACAGACCGTTTTGCTATTTCCATTGTATTTTATTTATTTTGAAGAATATTCAACCTTGTGTCAAAGGGAAAAACGTAATAACTTACTACTTCGTTTCGTTTGCTGTCTTCAGTTAGTTTTCATTTGACATTTGTTATTATTTGTTTACAAAGAGCCGAACGCTGCTCGATTCCTGACGACATTCAAAACATGACGCGGTAAGAGATTGCACGTTATCTAGCTTTTGTTTTCTGAAGTCCATAGTATTTTTCAAAATAACCACGCCGTGACGTGCCGCGTTAAGACATGGTTATTTGGAGAATAAGGCGGCGGTTTTAACTTAATTTGTTCTTATGAAAATAAACATCTTTAAACCGAACTTTGTCTACTACCGTCATGATATCTGCAACTCCTCGGATTAGCATGTCCATTCAGTGCGGCAATGCTGCTAGTGTTATGTGCTCGCTTGCGTCTGGCAATGGCTTGGACCTGTCAACCTAATTATACGAGTAGATTGTTTTAAACGATCCTTTAATGGTTTAATTTGTTCATTTTTTCGCAAAGTTATTTTAATAGTAAGTAGTTTAGTTTCTGTATTTCAGTGTTTTTAACAACACGAAGCTAAATTTATAATCCTTTTGTTATTTAAAATGTAAAACCCCTAATTTCCACTCACCACAAAAACAGTCCATCTTTTTCAAGTAACATGAAAAAATGTTCACGCTCACAAAAACACGGACAAAAGCGAGTCGTTCGAATAGGTACATGTTTCTCGTTCACTGTAGTAGCCAATGCACTCGTAGCACTGGTTTGGGTACTATCGGGATATGTAGGAGTGTTTAAAAAAAATTAAAACAGAAAGAACACAATTTATTAATTAAAATGTACGGGTATTTATTCCGTTACCATTTTACCAGTCTTCCCGCGACTACGGGCGGTACAATCCGCTCAAAACGTCGGGATAAATAATTAAAAAAAAAGGAAACGTGATAAATACCCGTACAAATAATTTATAAATTTAATTTGTAATATGACTTGGCGATGCTAAACTTTCTCGGGTACTCAATAACGTCTAACCCAGTGCTGAGGGTTTTGTACCCGTATCCGATCAACTGATCCTCACCGGATCGCCTTTTATACTGACTGACTGCAAACTGTATACAATAATCGCCTTTAAATACTTCCAGCTTGCAGTATTTTTAATCCGCTTTCGAATGCCACGCTTTGTCATTCTATCTTTAGCCACATGCATTGATGTTTATCTCGTTAGACTCTCGTCACTCTTCTGTTATTAAATGGATCCATAATTCAGTTTTAAGAAACCAGTTGCAGCAAAACTGAATCTAAAGAATCCTGGTCCGCTTCGATCCGGATCGTCGATGGTCCGTTAAATCCGGCCTGTCGCGCCGCCCGGACAACTTTAGATGTAATCCGGATCAAAGCAGATTTAACCAGAATCTGCTCCAAGTGCATTTAACGTAGCGATTGAATTTAGGAAATGTGAATAAGCGTGTATTCATCATTTTCTTTGTGAATAAGATGATGACTTCATATACATTCTGAGAATTATTGACGAACTTCGAACTAAAGATTCATAGATTGCGTAAAGAATGGCATGAGAAATGAAAATTGAATATTGAGATTAAATGATAGTGTAAGTCATCATCAAGTCATCATCATCGTCATCTCCAGCCCGACCCCAACAACTGCTGGGTTAAGGCTGAGATTGTTGGACGTTTTCAAACAAATCTGACAGATAAGAGCGTCTGAAATGGTCAATACGCTCCTAAATATTTAAGTAGCATTTCAGTCTTCGAGCGATACAGAAACGCAACTCAAACAAAAAAAAACTGGCTAAAAACTCACAATCAGAGATGCACTCTTTAGATAATGAAGTTTTAACAAAAAACATTCTAGTTATCTCGTCTCCTTAAAATAAGTGCACATCCCATCGCATCAGTGCAGCTAACACTATCTTCACAAGTTTACGAGTATTGTGGGCTAATTGTTGCTCCAAACTTGCTCAGTTTAGCTTCAAGTTGAGCATCGGAATAATCGGCTTGCCTGGTTCAAGTGCTCTGGATAACTATAAAAACTTAGTTTGTATGAGCTTGTGGCCAACTATGAAGTGGTAATTGGTGGAGCAAGTGATCTTTACGATGTCTATCTAGTTTCAGAGAGTTGTTAGGTATAAACTCTAGTATAAAGTTCAGTGAGTTCAACTTTGACGACCGATTGTCCAAGAATGAGACAGAGAACTCAAAATCACTGGTCTATCGGAAACTACAAAATGTGGAAAAACAATGAATGGTCAATACCTCCCAATACAACAATTTCCCAGGCACTACAGCGTCCCGTTAAGTGTAGGCAAAGACACTGTATAAATCATCCAGTACAGATGTAAAGGCCTGAGTTATTTTTTTACAAAATATTGGTGTTAATTTAACATCGTTTTGAATATCTAGAAGTGAACAAGCTACGCTTCAAGACACGAGTAATGAGTACATGCTCGGCTGTATGGAATGGCTCTGTGACCGCAACGAGTCTGCACATGTCGTCGCTTTAATATGTCCCACTTGTGCCCCGAATGTTCTGCGAACTGCGTATTCTGTTTCATTTTATGCAGATTTTTAAAACTTTCTGCCAAAAGCTTCACTTCACTTATTCATTGTGACTACTGTGACAAGAGTCTAAATATGCTTATGCGTCAACTAGAAGCAATCAGACGTTTCAAAGATCGTTTAAGATACATGAGCTGTCACAATTTGGATGGGTATGGAATAAAGTGGATAACTAGCTAAGCGCTTTTGTGTTTTTGCAAGAGGATAGATTATAACAAAAGTAAAACAGGAAAACCGAGGTCTCAACGAGTTAAAATCGATAGTAACTACAAAAAATAAACGAAATCACGTATCATGAAATTGGAAAAACCTAGAATATGCGGAATAATCAAACGATACGAGCTTCGATATTTTTGTAGCAGCGAGTTGATTCGTTTTTTTCTGTTGACTTTTCGCTCAAACATGGTTCAAATGTTTTTGATTTTCAGTTTGAAATGTCTTCACAATTAATATACCTACCTATCAACTTTCGCATGTGGTCACACTTGCATAAAATACACCCATATTTTGTTATTACAAAAAATGTACGTTATTGATGATATAGGAAGAAAATAACTTAATTTTTAAATAATTTGTTTGTATCCTATACACTACTTACTATGTTTAACTCTAATTAAGTAACATAATGTCTAACTCAATATTATGTTACTTGATTTTCTCATCATAATTATCATAATTCGCGACCGTCGCGTAACCTAAAAAACCTCTGTTTAATTTTATAAATAGTCTCATTTTAAAATTCTCCTTGATGGCGCAACTCACGCTGCGAAAATGCTAGGGATTTTCTTTTCAATTTTCCAATACACATCACCCAACACAAGCGACGTTTAGCACCTAACCGTGTGACTTTTACATTAATCGACAAGATACACTCAGAGTGCTGTCAATAAGAGCTTATGTTGTGTTTACAGGCAGATACTTTCAGCATTATTTATATTAGGCAGATATACCAGTAAGATTACGCATGAGTGCTAAAATTGGTGTCATTATAAGAATTAGTTACTACATTGGGACTGTATTTATTATTGTACTCGTAGACGTTTGTGAACGAATATGTTTATAATGTTCAAAACCATCGTAAGTTAAAAAGTTTTATGGTGTATTATGCTGTTTAATGCTAGGCTTGTGCACGACCAACCGATGCAGCGACGTCTAGTTTTCTGACTTTTTAAAAACATTTTGTATTCCAAAAGAAAAATTATATATTATTTGTATCGAGATATGCAAATACGCGTTTGTCATACGGAGCGTATAATTTGCAAGCGAACTGCAGCGCCCTCTATGCGAAATAATTAATTGTTCCACAGCCGGGTGGCGTTTATTCTACGCGTCCGAAAGCACTGGAAATTAGCGGCCTCGAGAACCCGCCTGTTATGCATGAGCAGGAAGACAATGGCCGTTATGATATAGCCCTGTCGATATTTTGTGGAACGCTGAGACGCAATAGCTAATTAAAATACTGGCTTAAAAAAATCTTGTCTAAGCTGTTTGTAATAAAGGTAGATAAAACTCAAGAGGCAGCATAAGCATAAAAGTAATGCTATCAAAGTAAGATTATTTTTTCAAACTCGAATAAGAACTTCTTTTTTAACTCGTTCCCAAATGTTAAATGCGCATTGTCATTGAACGCGTTTAGTTAGTTGTTTTTTAAAATAAATGGCTTTTAGAAACAGTCAAATACTAAAACTTGCTAGCCAGATTCATTATACCTGTAAAAAATCTTCGCAATACCTTCCTCAGCCAATTTTCTTGTTATCAACACCATCTAAATGCACTAAGCGAAAGTTTATCCACATAATGCAAGTGTGGGGTGATAATAGATCGTAGAGGAACTGACTATCACATAATCTGTGGGCCAGACTTCAAGACCGAGGTTAGAACGTGCGTGGACTCCGTGACTGGGAGTTGGTGTTGTGAACACCTGCGATTTACTGAGAAAAATGCGTTTTTAAAGAGCAGAGGAAAATTGTGAGGTAAAGAGCACTCTTTAGTGCACTGAAAATGTAGTTTTTATGACTAAATTTTAGTAATAAATATGGGGGAGTGCCGTCGACAATTTAGTTCGTTAGATTATTGAGTTTTCTTACACACACGATTACGTATAAATAATGGTAATGCCTGGTAAAATACTTAAACTATCGCAACATGGTGACTGTAACGTCATCGAAACGTCGAGGTAAATAAATGATTTCTATATCCCGATAATATTTATCCATCTCACATTTTTTATTGTTTCCAATCGTGGGTGTGTTTTCTAAATAAATGTATTAAAGCCATATATCCATCTATCTATCAGTTCAGGGAAATTATGACGATGAAACTATCAGTGAACCCAAAAGTAGCAATTTCCTGTGTTTAAAGCAAAAGTAGCGTTTGAAATAGAGAAGTAAATCACGGCTCGTTTAAGATCGCAGCCGGGGTGTCGCCGCCGGCGTCAGCTGCTCCCGATGCGAACACCTACAAGCTTTTTACTACTTTGGCACAAGGCAGGAGCTATTTGTTACCTAGAGTTCGATTTTAAAGAATTTAATCTCATTGCCTAAGTTGTTTGAAATTGTCTATGTTGAAGTGAGAATAATGTAAGATAGTTCGCTTATTATCACGACTCATAAACGGCGACGAAAATCATTGAGCTAAAAGTTAGTAATTTTGAATGCAGTTTACAACCTTCCTGCAATTACTTAGTATAGCATATGTGACAAACTGAAATTCTCATGATGTTTTAAAGACTGATGTCCTTTGTTGTTCAGCCCGGATTTGACCTTTAAAAATGGCTTCAAATCATTTACTTCCTTCACTTTTAATTAAATACGTACGGTTTAAAGAAAATGCTTCAAGAATCAATGACCGATCGCTCCTCTCTCTCACATTGAACCTCAAATATTCACAATTTCCGGCATAACGCCTGAAATGGCTAGAAATTAACTGCGAAATTCGCCGTAAAACAGCTCTGTTTCGCAGTTGCTATGAATAAAACATGCCGTGGACACGTATTCACAAGTGTAGCAACTCTGGAATTTTCACACCAATAAATTCTAGCTTTATGTTGTGAGGAATTACCATAAAAATGTATCATCGTAACTCAACAGTGAGATGAAAATGGTTCTCGTAAACATGTCCGGCTCCCGCGGGTGCTCGCTTCTGTTTGTAGCATTGTTGAATCAGGCCTCCCTCATGCTTGGTAAGGTAAAGATATTGCTGCATTTGTCTGAACATTGTGGAAAGGAAATAATCTGAAAAAGACTAAATTCAAACGTAATTTTAGTTACTAATCTGGATCTGTGTTACCAGATCTTTTGACAAAGTTTGGCTTTTGATTGCATCAATATACTTACTATAAAAATCTATATATAGCCGATATTCTTATTCTTTTAGTTTATTTAGAAAGATTATACAAATTTGTGTTGATTTAACTAGAGTAACCATGAAATATCAGTTGAACATCGACATACTCGCTACTTATTAGTTTTTTTTTTTAATTTTCCATCCACACAAACCTGACAATTTTATCCCAAAAAATATTGTAGAACTACAATCAATCCCATAAAATCCAGATATTTAAAGAAACCAGGAAATAAACAGCATAAAAGACAAATTGTAGTATATTGAAAGCCAAGAATGTTCTATTTGGAGCAGTCCTAGGTTTGGAGGCCAGATGAATAAAACATGCTGCAAGTGTGTACACATCGTGGAATTTTCACACCAATAAATTCTCTTTGTGCTGTGAAGAATTATCATAAAAATGTATCATCGTAACTTTTGGTATGAAAGAGGAAAAAATTCTCATCTTTTGGTTGACTTTACGACAATTGAGTGCGAAAATAGTCGCTTTACCCTAGATTTTGTGGTCTAGCATCTTCCTATTGCTTTATAAAGTACCTATCATATTATCAACAGTAGATTTACTTCAAATTCTATGTATATGCTTATTTTTTCCTAGTCATTTGTTTTCTTACATGTACATCAAAATGATTACTTGTGTGTTTATCCTTTATGCGTTTTTAATTATTGATGAAGATCGTGATGAGAGTCTATAACTTATAGTGGACAGTGACACAGCGTTATTTGACAGTTGTGAAACGTAACATAAGTGTTTAAATAATGTTTAATTAAAACCATGATAACATACAAAACCGTTCAAAGTTTCTTTCTTTCTCGATTTTCATTTTCTTATTAATAAGTGAGCCAGCTGTTCAACTCTGCCATTGTATGCTCGGAAACGGCGAAGATGCACCCAATTTAAGTATATTGAAAACAATAAGCCGGGTCTATTGTTCGTATTGAGAGTTGAGAGCATCGATTTTTGAAAGAAATGTTATAAAGTTTTCGCCATAACCGTTTCGCTTGAAAGCATTGGATATTGAATATTATTGAATTTTGTTTATACTAAGCTATGCTAACTATTATGAAGAAGTTTTTGAAAAGGTTAGGTTCATGTATTTAAAAATAGAGTTTTGATTATAATTTTTTTGTTGTTTCAGGTATGGTATCTTGGAAGTTCGAATAGAGATAACTCTGTGCCTTGGACTGAATAACTTTTTTCTGGAACTGTCAATAAGGTTAGTTTAAGATTATATCAATGAAAAGCCATGTAAAAGATCATCCAGCTTTACTTAATTTAGGACAACATCTAAAAGAAAAAACATGTTCAGTTTTTGTATATTATAAAATTATGTAAGAAATGCAAGTAAGTAAGTTAAGAGCATAAAAGTCCCCTTTCCTTCTTAGATGGCAGAAGAATAGATACACGGTGCGCCGACCCTACGTAAGCGGTCACCCAACAACATACCCCAGAACATCCCACAACTTAGCTTCCTCGCTTATAAACAGATCTCAAAACAAACATTAGTCGACATTAAAAGCGCAAACTTCGCGACAAACAACTCGAAAACAAACGGCATCTCGTAATTACGCTCGTATCGCGTTGATTTCTTTTTCATTTGTTCGAAAAAAACGTTTTTCGCATATTTTAAAAGTTACCGGGTTCCGTTGGAAAGCAATTTGCTTTGAAGTCCTTCCTGGGGAGAAGGACTTGCCGGAATATAACAGCATATGCTATATTTTAGCTTCTTGCTTTTTTGTGTTTAATTTCATACGGTATGGTATAATGAGGTACATTTTGAAATGAAATTATGAAATATAATGTAAACAAAAACAATGAAATATGATCACGACTGTATCCCAGGGAGCAGTAGACATTTCTTTCGGATCTTAATGTAAAATGATGAAATGTGATCACAATTATTTCGACATATCTAAGTAAATTTATTTGACATGTTTGATCCTCAAAGCATATAGTGAAGTCAGAGCTATGTCCAAAAATTAAATGGTACAAAACCAACATTTCAAAAATAAAATATACGGCATGCATGATAATACGAAACAATAAAATCTGAGTAAATAATTCATGAATAAAACAAAAAATAATGACAGAATTCTCTAAACTGAAAAAGATTAGGTACATTGAGTTTTTTTACTCATTCCTTTAAACTCAAGAAAAGAGCAAGTTTATTATAATACAAAGTTACGTCTGATTTATTAAAACGCATAAAATAACAAGATAACCGTAATTTATTCTCGTACTTTTTCAATGTAAGTCTGATTACATCTGTACGAAATTGTTTACTGCCCAAGAGAATCCAAATTGCGTAATTCAAGAACGAACTAAAATGAACTTGGGTCCAAAAAATCTTCTCAATATTGTATAATAAGGGTACCGTTTAGAGAACAGCTGAATAAGTCCATGCATAATGTTTTCTTCTTAAAATGAACCTAATCTTTTCTTTCCCTTGTGTAGGGAGTTGCGTTGGAACAGGCAATAGAGTCACCTAGCTTATAAGAATGTACATTTTTAAGTGATCCTTGAGGTCCTACAAAAATAAACATATTTTTCTTGCTTTCTTTCTTAAAAAGATTTCATTTAATATACCTACTTGAAATCATTATCAAAAACAGTTAGTGTTTTTTTATATGGGACATTTCAGTGCCATGTACTGATAAATAGAGCAGAGTTTATTATGCGCAAGAAGTATGCGTATCATGCGTGATACAATAAAAGTCGTCTATTTCTTCCTAGCAGTAAATCGCACTTGTATTTATTACATTTATATATATTGCCAATTTCATAATAATAGAAGAAAACGAATGGCGTCCTTATCGCTTTAAAGAACAAAAAAGAAAACCTATAACAGATACGACAGAACAGATAACAGAAGGGCCTAAAGGTTTTCTTTCATCTTTATTTAAAAGCTGAGCCAGCTACATTTGAGCTGTGGTAAAAACTCCTTACAAAGTCTGTAAGTAAATTGTAGGGCGGCTCGAAGGGCGGCCAGCGAATTATTATTTTTATTGCCCTAATAATATGGCCTCTCGGGAAATTAATTAAGTACGCCCTATAAACTGAAACCTCGGCAGATAAAACGTAGATAAAAGTAAGTAATGATTACACAATCGCCTAATTGAGGAGCGGGCACGTTTTGAATACTGATTGTAAACAAAGGAATGGTTCCGAGCTTACTTACTCTGAATTACGTTGTAAAAGTCATGGACTTTCAAGAGATATTTAGACGAGAAATTAAAATGGGAATTGGAAAGGTTTCCAGAAAAGGGAATAACTCAAACAAATGTTTAAACGTCTATTTTATTATAAACACTTAAAACTGGATATTTACCATGATTTGTATAATTCCCTAAAACATACAAAAGATTTGTATACCTCGACATTATTTCGACTCGATATTGATACCTTACAATATTTTTTTTCACTGACATACGTTATACGTTTTGCTTAGTTATTAAAAGCCCGATTAAAACTCGGGTTATTAGATTCCTCCCCAGGTTCATACTAAGCCTAGGGCTGCCGAGAGCTAGATTTAAAACGGGTAATAGCCGGACAACACGATATATATGTCAGTCAAAAACATACTTGGTCAGCCCATCCCCGGCCCAGCTACCACGTTTAAAGGTTTTTGCCTACATTCCGTATCCCATGGCCTTAGTAGGAACGTGTCAGGCACTGAAACACGAAACGCTGCACTATGCTATGATATTGCTACCGCCTTATTCTCCAAATAACCATGTCACTTGGACCGCCGATTGTATGTCATAGTTAAGGTATATTTAGTTTGTAGCACTTTCTGTTAATTTGTAAATATGGTGTGCAATAAAGTATTTTCTATCTATCTGTCTATATTTTTTTATTTGTACATTACAGTAGTCTTAAAAACTTCAAAAATATTCATTTAGATAGGACCACATAAGCTGCATTTTCGTACTCTAAATACCAAAACGGAACCTCTTAAATTGGTAGTTTCCTTGTTTTCCGGCTAACGCATATTTAAAGTTTACATGCTTAACTTATATCAACTGGCAACACTACAGGGCGTCCCCAATGTAAACTGTCTGATAAACCGTCTAGACGGAGCGGTGCATAAAACGTACTAGCACTTTGCGGGCACGTGTGAAATACAGCTTAGAATAAACTTAGTTGTACGAAACAACAGTTTCTGGGTGGTGAAACTTTGCGTGAGATACGGCGACAAGCGTGAATGAAATCTAACAATTGTTACTCTTTTTTTCATTGAACACAATGTTCTTGGCTTTTAGTTGGTAAGCCACGACGAACGCCTAATTATTATTATTATTTAGCCATAACTGTCCTTTTTTTAGCATCGAGAAATGCCTTTACATTCCCTCCCACCACGGGGGTGGCGAAAAGGACATGTGGGACTCGCACCCACTAAAACTCGACGGGGTTCCCTCACAGCGCCATTTACCTATGGGAGTGCAAAGCAAAGGCCTCCGTTTCTCTTCCACTATTCGACACTATTCGTAGTCCATAGGTAGGACATGTGCTAAGCCTATAGGCGGCCAGTATATATGATTATTATTAAAAGCCTGTGATGTCCTTCTGCAGGCAAATGCCTCCCATTCTTCTCTATCCTGGACCACGGTGTACCAGTCCTCCAGCTAGGCAATTATTTCGTCCCTCCATCACAGTGGCCTGCTGTCCGTTCACCATATTACTAATTAATTACTTTTTATTTATTCAACTTTGAATATAAAAATAATGTTTGTTTTCTCTAATAACGTATATCAAGGAATGATCCCAAAGCAAACCTTTCGGTCAAACCTTTATTAATCACACTTGGTGTAATTTTCATGGTTAATTACAAAGTGAATTTCGGAGTTTACCTTAAAGTTTACGTGTGGGCGGCCAATTAATTGTTAGGGTTTGAAAAATGAGTTTAATTACCTTATCCGGGGAGTTTTACGAGTCTCGTGCCCGTAAATTTGATAACACAAACTGAATCTTTTTGAAATGACTAGCAGCACGTCCCGGCTTTGCACGGGTGCACCAATTAAACTACGAGGATGAAATGTAGCCTATAACCTTACAGTTTATTCTACACATGAGTAAAATAATTATCGAAATCGGTTGAGTAGTTTTGGACATAACCTCCGTCAAATAAAAAAACAAACTACCACTTTATGATAGTTTTAGTAGATCACATACCCAAAATATGTTGAATGTAAAATGATAAGCTTCATTTTGTGAATTAAACATTCACGTCACATAGCATTTATAATGATTTTCTATTAAATTGGGAATTTGAAATAGGTTAAATTGTCCACCAAAAATACAATTCTATATATAAGAGTTAGAGTAACGTACGCGGACAAAAGCTAGTTCGAAAACCAGATACTAATTTGCCTTGCAGTTTGCTAAACCATCCCGTATATAAACTAAACAGACTGTCTGTTAGTCTGAAGCACGTGTCAACAACTGCTAGGTGTTTACCCTCCCGTATTTAACTATTAACCTGCGTGCGATTATCGACTGAACCTGCACACGTTAAGGCATATTATCCTATATTGTGTACTGTCTAGAGACCAAGATAGCGCATGCGATTATCAAGGCTATTGACTTCGTAATAAGATTCATGAAATTTTCCATTCGATGCTTCGATGCATGCAAGTATAAGATTGATGATTGATTTATGGAAAATAGTTTTTAGTAACAGTATTTTACTTTATGGAAAGTTTTGAATAATGCGCGGATTCGTTGTCTAATTTCCAATATTCGTTGCTAAAGATAAGTTTAACATAATATCAATTTCTATTTTTACTTATGTGTTCTATTCTCTCTCTCTCTCTCTCATGTCTTTGAAATGAGATAACAAATCGATTTATTTGAGCTTTGAAAGCCTAAAAGTCCATTCATGAAACAGACCAATGATGTTTATACTTTATTCAAATAAGAATTTGAAACCATTCAAAGTATGCGTACAAAATACCTATTTCCTTTTGTGACGTCATTCGCAAAGAAATTGGTGCCATTATGGCTCTTATAAAGGAAATGAAAACATTCTCCCTAAATATTGGTTCGTAGCACATCTACGCCGCGTAGCAATCGTAGCAAGCGTCTACGAGAAGAAATAACTATCGTAATTTTTAAAATGTTCTGGGAATCACAATTACTTTTTACACAATTATTGTTTTTTTTTTATTTAACTGTATTGTTCGTATTCCAATGAACTTAATATATTTGTGTTATATTTTAGTAACTGCAAACTTTTTCAAATTTTATTAAAACTTTAAAGATATGTCGTAAAAGTCTGGGATAAAACAAACTATCGATTTAAAAGTTAGAAAAGAGTTAGTATCTTCGAAACTTTTTTAAGTGTTCATACTCGTTTTCTTTTCCAGTTTTGCACTAAAAAAGTTTGAGAGTTGTTTGTACTAGAATATAGCTTACTGTGAAATTTTATAATTTTAGATCAAAACGAGGTGTGACCTAAAAAGATTTACAAAACCGGAATTTGCTCATTACAAAACAAGTTCAGTGGTTATTCGCTGTTTTTTTTTGTAAATAAAAGATAAAGGCTATAGTTTCATTGGTGTAGTACTTGTTTGTTGCGGTCGTAGAAACATAAAAGTGGATGTGGTAATGAGAACTGTTTGTTAATCTTTTGAATCTATCTATACTTTAATAGTTACCCCATTACTTATCTGCGATTGCAAAAAATAGGTTAACTCTTGTGACGAAGTTTTTAAAATGCTCAAAGGTGTCGTTTCACCACAACTACCTATCTATTTCGTGTCTCAAACGGTGATTCATAACTCAGTTTTCATAGAGAACTGTCAAAAATCGATGCTTAAACGTAGACTCAAGTTTGAGTGAAGTCTCTAAATACACGATTTACGCTTCAGTATAGTCTCTGAATACGTGCCTAAGATTCAATAACAATTACTCAATTTATCAGGTGGTCCGATAGTCGAAAATTCCTCTCCACGTTAATTCGTACTCGCTGAATCGTACAATGGCTGTTCGGTCCTAAAGATTGTTTTCTTCCGAGCCATTGTGTGGCCGATCGCTGGAGATTGGATGGAAATGAGACGCTACAAAATACGAATCCACTGTTTGTATGGGAAATTCGAACCGGGATGGAAAATGCACAGAGCATTTATGGAGTTTGCTTATTTATAACGAAATGAAATTTGTTCAGGACTGTATCCCAGCTGTAGATATTTATTTCAGACATGTAGTTCTTTAGATTGTTTGAAAATGTCCAATGCGTTAATTCCTCTTAAATTGCTGGACCGATTTTTATTTTTTTCGTTTATATGTTTTCATTATCTTGTTGATCTACACGTTTGCGAATAGTTTGGCAATGTGTAAGTATATAGAAAGATAGATAGAAAATACTTTATTGCATACCAAATACACAAAAAATAACAATACAAAAAAAAAGTAAGTACACTGTTTAGAATTTAAAATTCAGTCAGAAACATTATGTAATCAATCAAGTAAGCAAGCATATGACTTCTGCAAACTAATGCAACAAATTAAATGATACAATATCAACGATGTTTCCTATATTTGCTTGTTTCGTGTCATCGTGTGCGATGTTTTTTTTATCATTATTTATTCCTAATAGCTATAAAACATTAGCATTTTAATAGACGTTGAAGTTAAGCTGGAAATTCCAGCGGCAATAATTGCAGGCATTGCGTACCCGAAGGGACAGCGAGAAATATTTATTCAACGAGAATTCCCCAAGTTTAGTCGACTTTTTTTACTGAACGGCTATTTTTCTTTGTTAACGAAATTGAATTCGCATTCATTGCTTTATGAAGGCTATTTTTCGTTTTATTTTGGACTACCGTGAGCCCCTTTTGTTGGGTGGCAGAATGTGTATTAGTTACTATTGTATCGGCATGGTATGATACACTTTTGACAGTCTTACAGAAGCTAATGCATATACAAATTTTACAAGAACAAAGAATCAGAAGTTTAAACAGTTGAAATATCTCTAATGGCCATGAATTTTGGTTTTATTTGCGAGTTCTGCAATTAATTGGCATGCAGATCAATCGAGTCATAATATCGTCTAGAATTGAATCTATGGCTCCGTAAAATGAATTAGCTCAGAAACATCAAATATACTTTAAGTAGCTAAATACATTAAATAACACTAACCCTAAAATGCAACGATTTAAACCTATTCTTGCATGTCAACCGACTTCAATTTGTCAAGCTTTAAGCTGTCTTCATAGCTTGCCAGCACAAAGCGTGGAGATTTGAATGCTGCGGGATATAAAACGCCCCCGAAACTGTAAAAGTTGGGAGATCGTATCTTCAACTGTCACTGAACTTTGCATGCCGGCTTTTAAAAAGAGCCATGATTTGACGTGACAGTTCACGAACAAAGGGAATGTTGCCTACAGTTCTGACGTTTGAATTCTTTCTTTTGAACTTTATGACGTCATCGAACTAGAGATACGGCAAATGGAATGAAGGTACCTAATTCTTCTTTTTGTTATTGATCTCATTGATCCATGAGATTCAAGTGTTCACAAAATATGTAGAATTAAAATTGGAATGTGTCAAATATGGTTATATTATATTTAGACGTAACATCAATGAAATCTATTATGAATCTTAGATGATGTCACACGATGTGGGCTGTGCAAAGTTACGCCTAGACGTAGGGTTACTTCTAGCAGCGGGATGAAATACACAAAGATAATGTTGATGATGATCTAAACCAAATTAAACAACTAGAAAACATCCAAATAACAAAGCATCGCTAAGTTCGCTATAATTACAGCTAAATTAGCTTACTAAACTTCGTTCTCATTTGCAGCCATAGTGAAGCAGCTTAATTAGAAGCCAGCTCAAAGTCACCATCATAGCTTAAAATTCGTCGAGGCTTTTTGAAATGTAAATCAAAACCCCAAAAGCCTTCCAATTTCTCTTTGATGTGTTAATTTTATATTCGCAAACTGTCCCGGGCAGAATCTCTTATCGGCTTTACATTAATTAGAATATTCAGGTCATTTTGAATATTTTAGGAGATGCTCTGCTTTACCTCTTGGCTTATAAGGTCAATTAATGTCGATAGAAACAAAATAATATATTTAATAAAAAATATAGGTATTTAATCTTCAAATAACTCTAAATATAAAATCGAAGCATCAAAATATTATCAAGGGATTCCTCTGTTACTAATTCTGCTTAGAATAATTCACAGTTAAGGGAAAGGATTCTAATATTTCTTTTATATTGTCTCGCTATCAAACAAAACAATTTCAAGGCGATGACAATAAAGATCCAGTTTACGAGCTGCCAGCCTTAAAAATATCTTTACGACAACTTATATCGTAAAGACAATCTTATACACTAACCAAGGATGGCTTAGTTCGGTCAGCAGTGCAGGTTATGGCAATAAAAGCAGCAATATGTTTCGCCTCATTACCTTATTTAGTTGGCACAAAAATAAAAGGCAACTTAACCCGTAATGCCCCATTAGCGACATAATTCCCATCACATAAATACTGTGCTCACTGTCCGAGAAAGATTACGCCCATGAAGCTTAAGTTTTACTTAAACAATCGCCGTTGTTTTGTGTCCGTAATATTTACATTGCAACATATTTCGAGTCTTCTATTCGGAATTATTAACACAGACCCTGTTTGCGTAGCAGCACCCATTTGACATCAACTAATTGTAGACATAGGTCATTTTCAATGTTAATATTATATAGGAAAGGCTGAAGGGATCCACCTTTCTCGATTTGGAAGAGATATATTGGTACGCGAATTTTAAGAAAAGTATGTTAAATCCAACCAAGTGTCAACTGACTTCAATTAACACCTTGCAAGCCTTTCTTGTACTTTCCAAGATTAAATTCTTATCAAGTTTTATTTAGTTACGACATTTAACTGTATACGTTGAGATTACGGTCGGCAAATGAATGTCCACGGTTTTTGGCAAATGAAAACGATACATTTATCTTAGATAACTGCCCTGCCCATAGGGGGCCGTGGAGTGGTGTCCTGGACAGTAATGGAAATAACAATGGACGAATATATCTGTTCAATATCTTTTGATGTCTCCTTTTCTCGTTTTGAAACTAGGTTACAGAATTTATCAGTAGGTAAGTGATTTCTAACAGATAGGTAGAGTAAGTTCACTCTCTATGCCTTCAACTATCACTACTTAAAAAATCACGTCAATTCGTCGCTCCGTTTTGCCGTGTCAAATAGACAGACAGACACAGACACACACACACACACACTTTCCTATTTATAATATTAGTATGGATGTATCGTAAGAATAACGAATATATTGCATGATAAAACTTTAAAATTTTTGAATAATCCTCGTAATTCACATAATTTTAAACTTTTGAAAACTATTGTGCTAGTTTTGGTAATTCTACTCTTTGTAGAATACACTTTATATGACACAATGTGGAAATATTTATGCCATAGGGAACAGGGAACGGGACGGGACTTACAATACATAAAACCTTGCTTAGGATAAAGTTTAAGCGAAGTAGATTTTGTGCACCTCCATTAGTCTATTTTAATCCTTATCTTGAAATAGATAAGCCAAGGTTTTCATTACGTTATTTCTTACCGTTTACAATCTTTTTGGTAAATACTGTCTTTGACTTCAATAAATCCTGAATGTCTGAAGATTTGTCTATTGTCTCGGATCGTAAAATTCATCATAATAAAAAAGCGTGTTTTTGAAATTGATTGATTTAATAACCTTTAAGAAACATAAGTAACCAGCCAAACAAACTTTAACCTATGTTTAACAAAGTCACATCACCTCTTCATTGCTACAACTAACTCATAACTTTTAAGTTAAATACTATAGCAGAATCTACTAAGCTCCTAAAAACGTACCACAAGTTTAACTAGTCACGCTCCGGATTCGTCCCGGTGGTACATAAATAGTCCTCCTCATTCGAATATATTTTAGGACACATGCGAACGTCGTAAATGGTGTTATGGCAGCGAAGTGCTCCTGGCAAGTGTTTTCATAATTTTCCATCTGTGCTTTTTAATCTCATTTGCGAAGTGCACTTGCTAACTAGGTAAATGGATGTGTAACAAAATCTAAATGCTTTATGAAATAAGCCTTAGAATCGTAAATTTTACTCGTAAAATATCCTTAGTCGTGTTTCAAGTATGTCTTTTGAGATCGACACTCATTGGGCGTGACGGCGCTGTAGGTCAAGCTGTTACCTTGGGCGTCGTGTTGGTTGCTATGTTTTTATTTTTATTTTAAGTGTTTTATTTACGTTTACAGAATCATCGTTGATCCTTTTTTGTTTTGCATATAATTTAAATGAATAAAAATAGTGTGTAATATGCTTAAAAACTAATCTTTATCATAGACAAAGAACGGTAATAAAAAGCAATAATGGGATTTCTTTGTACAAAAATAATAAATCACTTTTACAATGCTGTCACAATTTGGGTGGGTATGGCTTCACCCCGCATACCCAGCAATAGATGATGACGATGATGATAATAATGATGATACAAGTAATCGCTCTATCTCGACACCGATACGATTACTGAGCTCAATTAGGAGCAATCTAACTTGTCTAACAGTATACCTCCTTTAGCCATCTTCAAAGTGAACTGAAGCAGGTAATGGATATGAAACCCTGGAGTCTGGGGATTAGGGCTACTGTATGAAAGGGAAACAACACTGAGAAGCCGGTTAGGTTAAAAAAGACGGGTAATTTTTGTAATGTCAATAAATGCCGGCAACTTTTAAAACATATTTTTTTAGCTATTGTATTACTCTTTTTATTTGATTATGCCAATTTATTGTCATTTTAATAAAAAAAAATACAGACTTAAATTATTTTCTAGGTAAGGTACTTTCGACTTCAAACAAAATTTTTAGAAACTATTTTTGTTGTAATTATCATAAACGAAAAAGACAGAATAAAAAGAGTTCTGTTAAAACCGGATAAAAATAAAAAAGTCGGCTATTTAGCAACTCTAAACCGGCTTAATCCAGAAATTCACTGTACCCTTCATAATTTCACTATTCGTTGAGATCCTAAGCTGGGGTTTTTTGACAGCGGTCAATGAACCCATGATGCTCACACAAAGGGTTCTTCAGTTTATTGTTTATCAGACACTGAAGTGTTTCATCATCATCATCAAACCGTTTATCCGTTTGCCTGGATATATAGGCCTCCTCTCTGTTACGACACTCATTCCGGTTCTGTTCATTCACGATGTCATCCGACCAACTTGTTGGTGGTCTGCGTCTTGGTCATTGTGCATCTCTAAACACATATTTTAATATATCATGATCTAGTGTTTTTTTTTTAATATTTGACTTAAAAAAAGATAAGATATAAAAGTACTAGCAAAAAGTATTTATAAGTAGTTATTACATATACGTACACTAAAACATGTCACTTTTAACATCAATGTGCGCCCCTTCATTTGTTTCTGACTTTAAGCGCGTTAATAATGCCTCTCGCCAAAACCCAGGTTAAGAACTTCACAGAAGAAATGTTTGAAGCAAATGTCGGCCACGTTTCCACAAAAACAATAGCTATTTAAGTAATCACGTCGCCCTCATACGTCAAAAGTCCCGTAAAGCGAAATGGCCCTTAAATAACACCTGAATTACACACGTGCAAATGGCGGCCATATTTTCGCCACCTTTTAATTTAAATTCTGCCCTGTTTACGGGCTAAGAAGGCTTTCACTTACATTTGTTTCAGCCATTGTTCTCGTAAAATAGAGTTTTACAAATTGCTTAGTACCGCACGTTTTTGTTTGCTTGGAGTTGTTTTTTTTTTGTTGTAACGCGGCATTTCCATAGCAATTTTTATTTGTTAACCAAATAGTATAACTTCAACATCGTAGACAATAAAATGAACATTTTCTGATATAGGATAATGTGTATGAGAGGATAGTTCTTTGTTTACTATTATGCCAACAGTTGTTTATGATCGGACGTCTACATCTTAAGTAACCTCTTAACCAACCATGTTGGGCGGTTACAGGCACGACAAACGTGTAAAGCGCGTAAACGCCTGGAACTGACCATGATTGGTGGCGATTGAGCATAATCTGACTGCTACGTGGTTACTAGGTTACGGTGGCAATCATGACGTGTACTATGACCGTTTATCATGACCAGTGGTCCAAAGGCTACTTACGCCCAGTTCTTAAAGCCAGATTTCTATAATCAACGTATGGTAGTCTGTAGGTCCATCACCAGAGCAACTTTGTTTTTACACCACAAAATGTATGAAACTTTTTGACAGATAACGACGTTGCTATGGCAAAAGTCCTTCGGACATCCGTAAGTTTGTTATAGGAACTGGGGGTACTTACGAATGGGTGTAGGTCTATCGCCATAACAACGTCTCAAAACGTCATACATTTTGTGTTGTATAAAGTTGCTATGGAAATTTATCTACGCAAGTAGAGAGAAGTAAGAAAATGTTAAGAATTGACCAAAAAAATCAGACACGGATCAAGTAGGTCAACTAAAGTTGTATAAAATCAAATGCTAGCTCACACAATTCATATAAATATTACATCGATGGAACTGCCCTTTCAAGGCGGAGTTGCCATCAAAAGGGACGTTGTAAGTAATGGCTAAACCTTCCCCGACATTCGGCTCGTTGAGATACAGATCTTGATTGAATGGCTACTTCAGTTACTATTATGTGATTGGCTAATCTGAAACTAGCAGTTATCACAGAATAGGTTATGAAGTTTATCGCATTGCGTGTTTTTTTATTATGAAAAGCTCAAAGTAGATCTCCAGTAGTTATGTTTTAGGAACAGCATAACGACCTGTTTTTTGAAATATATAGGTATAACAAAGTCAGGTCAAAAAAACTGATTTTTATGCACTTAACTTTGTTGGATGTTGGAAATTTTTATTCTGAAAGAAAGCCTATTCTTTCAGAATAAAAATTTATTAAAGACGAATAAAAACTGGAAATCTTATTGAAATAGTGTTACATTCTACACGAAATAAACATTTTTAATGTATAACAAAATAGGTTAGTTAATTTTCAATAGATCAATACAGCTATTACTACTTTTACCTGTGGCAAAGGGCAGCTACGGGGACACGACTCAAACTATTGTATTATTCAAATATCGCCATATTGCAGAACCTTCGTCCAAAAGAAATCTAAGTGCTTTCAGAATTGTTATTGGCGTATAATGCCGGTCCAGATGTTCTTACTGTTTAGTGGAATACTTTGTAATAGACTACTACTTTAGATAGTTTACCAAGTAATGAACTTCGTTGATCATTACTTTATAACAAAATATGGTACGAGTATTTACGCTACCTTTTTATTATGGTCGAAACGTTGAGATAATATATTAAAAAGGTACCGTGAATTCGTGACAAATACCCGTACTGTACATATTATATGGACTTGTATCTCAATAGCTAATCTATTGCCGTCTCCATTGACAGACATGACTGTATGTACAAGAAAAAAAAACATTCTTAAACCTTGCAAAAACTGACTATTAATAAAAAACACAATAACATTCTTAATTGCAAAATCGAAAACTGGGGTAACTCAAGTAGGTATGTATAGTGCTTCAGAGGACAAGATCAAATTCCTGGCCAAAAAAGTCGTTAACTTTTGCTTCAGGCTAAAAACCTCCTTAATGTGACCACACCATTTTTTACCTCCACAAATGATATTCCTCTTTTTTATTTCTCCTTTATTTTATACTTATTTGTCACTCTGTGTTGACGTTAAACAACTGTCCAAAGTTATGATGACCTTACATAACACTTCCCGTGATATTTGAAGGTAAACTGCGAGCAATTATCCAGTGGAATTAATTAACATACGTCAGGCTGTTTGTTTAGGAGTGCACAGGTGTGTATCATTTGTTGCCGTGATTACTGACTTGGAGAGAGGGCGAGACGGCGCAACTCAGAGGCGGGAGCGAGTATACACGCTCAAGTCAAAATTAATATCATATTTAAGACAACAGGCTAAAACGGGTATGCATGCTCAAGATTCAAATTCAATAGCCTTTTATTAAGCAATCTGAGACCTATGCTCAATATTAAGATAATAATTAGTAAATATTAAAGATTTTTGATCGTTAATGTCATCAACCACTAGCCATTTTATTTTTATGTCGTTCATTCCATATGCTAAAGATAAACTAACTTCCATATGCTTATAGATAAGTAAAGTAGTAACACAACGGTCTCAAAAAAACTAAAATAATCTGGATTAGATCATCATTCGAATGATAAAGTAGGGAAATATACGGGCTACTTTAAAGATGCATTACTGCTGAGAGAAATTTTTTCTTCTTTCCACCTCTTTTAAGTCGTTTTTTCTATCAATTAAAAACTGAGGCACGTTCACTTGATCCCGCTCTCTCTTCTAATTGCGCCGATCTCCTCAAGATATCCTAGTAATTTAGTCCCCGTCGTGTGTGAAGGCTTCAACCAGATGAGTGGGTACAGATGGCTACGATCAACAAAACAACTCGTTTATACAACTTGATTTGTAGCTAGCTTTATTGGTAAAGTTAGCCTGTTGGTGTTGTGATTAAGATAGGTTATAAGTTTAATGGTTTTTGTTGAATAGTTCGTTCGTAGCAAGTGACCAACTCTGGTGACAGAGTTTTTAGGACTCCTAAAGGCTTCCGTTATGGATTAAGGACTGTTTTAAAAGCCGGGACTGACAATTTAAAGTACCCTTCGAAGCACAGAAACGCTCCAATAATAATGCCACTTGCATCCCATGTAAGTAGTAACCGTTCAGATCGTTGTTTAACTTCGAATATCTATCAAGACTGTAACAAGCTTCGCCATTCACCAAGAGCGCTTTTGTTGAGTAGTGGCGTTAGTACCACATAATGCCTAAATTCCTAGCAAGCAACTATAGATAACTCATCCGATTCAATATCAGTCTAATATGCTGACATTTATGTCTGGGTGTTTTCTATCTATAATAAGTATGTATTTACAAAAAAAAAAGTATCTATGTACTATATCAGTCATCTAGTTACCATAACACAAGCATTAAGTTGCTTAGCTTGGGACTAGATGACGCTGTGTGGAATGTCCAAGGATATTTATTTATTTATTTATTTATATCCTCGTATACGTTTTTTAATCATGAAATATACTTAATCCGGATAATCGGTTCGATTAACATTTTCAATAGGATTATATTCAACCTTTTTAAAATTGAACCTTATTAATGAGAGCCCATCTGAAAGGCAGCATTCAATTTCCCCGCTGGCCTAACCCTATAAACAATAATCCTAATAGCCCATTCAAATACCTTCATGGGTATCTCGTGGGTATCTTCATGGGTATCATTGGTTCGGATACCCTCAATATCTATAAATTGTGGACGCAGAGGTCATTTATCGCGTAATTGCTAAGAGCAGTCCAAGCTACGACGTCCATTCTTGGCTGCTGTTTACATAGAAAACATTGAGCTTTTACATCTTATCGGGTTTTGGTCCGTCCTTGGCTTCACTGATACCTACCTGGATTAAAAGTAGCTTATTAAATGAAGGGATCCCCTCTGCTTATCTTTTTCTAACCGCTGGGCATTTCTGGACTATACCAAAACAGTAACAATTGATAGTAAAAACAGTCAAAACCTGAAAATATTATCATTATCATTGGCATTTTAAACATCTGTTGTAAATGTTTTAGGTGACGTCAATCAAGTTACAAAATAGTTGTTTACTAATGAACACTTAAAATTATGTCTTAGTACTTAATCCATAGAAAACTATTTCACACCCTGCTTTCTGCTCACAATTGTTCCACTCCTTCCCTAATGGCCGAGTATAGAGGTTGTCACATAAACTATCCCAGCCCAGCAATATGATGAGCTAAGCATAGCACAGAACATAAGGAAAATGTAAGTCTGGATACAAATCTAAAATAATTGGGCAGTTTCTCAATAAAAATACTGTTTCGCTTTTGTTCGCTTTGTATAGTCAAGTAGGTACTTAGAAGTCTCTTTGTTATGAGCACTTTTAAAAGATAACAGAATCTGAACAAGATTTATTTCACAAAATTTACGTGCTATTTACTTATTACTCTAATGCATATTTGACCAGTAAACCTATTATATATATATTGCTTCAATTGAATTTGTATTCAACAGGCAAGAATCTTGCATCGTTTAAATGAAACTCTAGTCAATAATAGAGTTATAAAATAAGTTACAGAAACATTTCTAGTTTTGTAATACGAAGTTCCGCGACACTTAAGGGCCATAACAAGATTTTCTAAAACTGCCAAAAGCACACGTAAACTTTCACTTTCAAAGTACTTTGCGCTCATACACTGTAATAGCACTCTTAAGTTGGAGGTAAACTTTACTTTGGAGAGTCATTGTCCCCTTACTAGCGTTGTGGCCGTCCCGAACTATTATTTTATTCAAATCCTTCCTATTGTCGCGTAAACCGGCCTGAAAGGGCTCGGCTATAGATAGAACCCTGTATCTATAGGGAACGAAAACCTTGGGTATAGACCCAAGGTAGGTTCATCCCTTTTCGGATTGAAAATCTATTCAAAGAGGTGGCGTGTATTGAAATTGATTAAGCTTTTCATTAGATAATGCCTTCACGTAGGCATGTATTATTTAATGAATGGAAATATGTATGAGACTTATCGCAATCGGAGTCAGGTCTCATGCAAGATTATTTACTTAGATTCATGAAAAAGTGTTTCATAGTATTATAAATGATTTTTTATTTGAAACTATTTATAAGGCCAACTAGAGAAAAGCTTGATTGTAGATTTTCGCCAAAGAATGATTGTCAGCTAATCTTAGCTCTAACTTTTTTCCACTTTCTCAAACAAACTTACGAGGTCAGCAAGTAAAAGTGTAGACAGCCAAGACTATTAATTTAAGTTTCTGTCCAATAAACAGACCTAACGAATAATTTATAAGGGCCCCGTCTTATACATTTTTCATATAGGTGAACCTGACCTTGCCAAGAAAATATTGTCCTATTCTACGTCTCCCTGGGACTTTCTCTACGTAAATAGTGACTGAGTCTTCATACAATATGCAAACATACCTTGTTACTCGTCCTTTGATTTCATAAAGAAAACATGTGTAGAATTCTGAATATGAGGCAAAGATGAATAGGGGATTTTGTAGGCATTTTTCGTACTGAATGCTTGGTTGCCTTACTTTTCAATTGCCAAGGATATTTATTAGTATACTTTTATTTAGATTTAGATAGTTATAATATGCTAACTCGTCCCTAGATTCCTACATGTCTTTTAGACACACGCAAGAAATGGCGAGTTTTTAACTTTATATAGGGACTTGATATAGATTTATCATCATCCGCAGCTTGTCTATATTCCGCGCGGTTGACTTGCAATCTCTACGGTCGCATCCAAGTCCGGCCCGCGACAGATGCTATGTATGAAATACCTATGTGTGATTTAACACAGTAATAAAAATATAAAAACTACAACTAAAATTATTGTTAGTATAGAATCACGTTTAGATTAGTTTCTAACACAATCTATTCATCTTTGATGGAAGGTTCGACGCTAAAGTTCTAAATTCGGTGGTCATCCTTCATGAAACTTATTAGTATGGATGTGATGTGATTTCAGTTGACAGCAAAGCCTTGGACCTTTCACTTCAACCTTCGTAGCTCCTTCGTAGCTTCTTCGTAGCTTCGTAGCGTCGTAGCTACGAGACTTGTATAGCAATATTGGAGTAGACAAGTATTTACATAAATTAAACTAATTACTGTAGCTTTACATAAATGTACAAAGTAAACTGATGTTATTAAGTTATTTAGGAATGTTATGTTTTGGTATTTAATTAAACTACAATTATGAGATTTTGCTAGAAAAAGAATCTCACAAAAAATATTTGATGTTATAATGTAAAACCATGTTTTTCAATTACAAAGTAACGCTTGTACTCAAATTGGATTTAGCGAATTTAGTTACGTAACGGAACTCTTCCTCAGACTTGGCTAGTTTATTTACGGACTCCTCGTTCTTTGAATATCAGACTCGCACTTCCCATTTAAAAAATATATATTTTCTTTGCACGTCTCTTGCACAAAACTCGATGAGAATTAGAATTCAATTTTGCTTCTCATCTTAATTAGGGCAAATTGTGTTGGAGCACAAAAGCGTGAAAATTATAATCACACTATAGTTAATTATGTCCCGAGCATCAATTTGCACAGCTACTGTAAACATATTATGTTTTGTTTGTTGTAATTAGATGGTACACGTAATTATATTACAGATTGGCTTGTAATAGCCAAGTTAATGAGAGAGGGAAATATAATGCGAAATTTCTGCTTATATTTTTTAGATATATCATACTGTCCCAGTTCGAAAAAAGTTGGGTTTGGCTGAAAAAAATGTTTCGTCGTAATAAAGACATTGTATAATAAAATGAAAATAAAAGTATTGAAAGCGTCTTCAAAACTATTATTTTAATGTTATTTATCTTCTAATTAAAACATCTTATTTTAATAATGGCTGCCCTTTTTGTACAACATGTTAACTTGAATAGCTGAATCAAATTGATTTGAATTTACACCTTAATTTACGTTGAAAGTGAAGCTGAATGTGAAAGCCCCGAGAGACACTTTGTTACTTCCACACCTTTGTTACGTTCCAATAACAAAAGCTTCACATTGCACTAAAGTTAGGAAATACGAGCTTTAAGTGACTTTTTTCATGCTATACTAATCCATGCTATACTAATGTTATTAATGGTAAAGTGTGTGTGTGTGTGTTTGTCCGTCTGTCATGACGAAACGGAGCGAGAACTATCGAGCGTGATGTTGTTGTAGTTGTACATGGGCTACTTTTTATCCCGATATTTTCACGGGAACGGGACTTTATGTTGTCTTTAATATGACTCAGTTGTTGTACCTTGTATTAATACTAAACAATGTAAATACCAAAGTTTTGCTTCTACGCATAACTGTATTAATTTCAAGATTAATAAAATCAAGCGAGATAGACCTTATAAAAAAGAAAATATTTTTTGTGAAAAATCCAGTGATATCTTTAAAGAAACCGTAAAATTAAAAATTCAGCAAGCAGCTTAAGCATACCTTACCGATGATTTATCCCGACATTATTTAAATACCTCATCGGATACTAAAAGGGCGGCTATTAGCAAAAAACACAGTAATTTATCAACAGAGACATAATTCCGGGAATTCCCCTAAATCCCGGCTCCATTATAATTTTTCGTTTGCCTGCTGAAGAGCAATTTGCGTAATCCCAAGCGATTTTTTTACTTTAAAATTCCTCTAGTTTAATAAGGTTTAGTTATAACTTGTTTTTAGTGTTTCCTTCCTCTTGGGAATAAGGGCCAATATCGTGTGTGAGCTGTGTAATATTCACAATCATCTCAAGAGACAAATCTGTCTAGTGTGTAAGTTATTTTATGTAAAGTCCCTTTGTTTTTTGTGAAATCCAATAGTGCCATGATGAGATATAGTAAATGGGAACTTCTTAGGATTGAATACCTTTATTATAATAACAAATTTTTAATTTTTGAAATCTGCTGACAGGAATAATGTATACTAATATTACTATTACTAATATTATAAGGAGGTAATGTTGGTTTGTTTGTTTGACGGAGATAAACGCCAAAACTGCTCAGCAGATTTCAAAAATTAAAAATTTTATTCATCAAAAACGTATTTATCACGAGCTGTTAAAACGGGAGAGGTTCCGTAGCCGTAAATAACCGATAAGAGCGAAGTTTGTCGCCGAAGCAAGCTATTTAGCGAATAAGCCTCATTAAGCTGCCGCGTCAAACACCGGCTAACAAATGACACTGCGGAACTCCAAAACAGAACTGAGCTTCGCCAAGTAAATAAAAGCGAGAAAGTTATTGGTTATGGCATTTTATACTAAAACTCTATAAAGAAAATTCTAATCACTTTAAAAGAGTATGAGTTTTAGGCAGGGTACGATAAGTATTAGTGAAAATTAAAATAATAGCGTGATAGCGCTGAAGGTGATCAACAAATTCCTATACTATCCTCATTCCATCAACATTCTATAAAGAACAACAAAAAACACAATCTATCTTAAAGTAACTTTTATGATTTTGTTTAAAAAAAAACAAGATATCTTTTATCTCAAGAAAAATACTTCCCCAGACGAATATCCGAACAGCAATACCACACTAATAAATACATGCAATTTGTTATACCAGTCCTTTCTTTTACTTGTTATGTATGAACGAAACGTGTGACCCAGTGACATGGATATGTCCGGAACTCAAAGGAATCTTTTTATTGCCCATATGCTATGTACTGAGCATTTTAACTGAGTTGTGGACGCGTGAGTATTCAAAATTAAATATTCCAGACTGAATCAGTTGGTTGATTTTGTTAATTTAAAATCATCTCATAAAAATCCATACTATTATTATAAATGCGAAAGTGTGTGTGTCTGTCTGTTTGTCCGTCTTTCTTTTTTTATACAAGTTAACATGGGTATGATCACTCCTGTTGTTATTTTCTTGTAAATAAATATCTTGCAAACAAACATATTATGTTACTTTAATTTTACATGTAGGTAATAAATACACAATGTATAAATACTTTTCTACAATATTTTTATCTCTTGTTTCAGGTAACGTGATGAACGGAACCCCACATCAATCCTGTTTACCCAGGCCTCATCAATTTGCACCAAAATAACAAAAGCGCGTAACGAAACGTAATTCAACGCTTTTTCTAAAAACATTGCCTTCTAACCAGCTTTTGTCCTTTCAAACGTGTAGAACATGAAGTGGTGTATGTACTAAACCCATTAATTCACCTGAATTTAGGAATGGTTTAGATTTTTGTCCTTGTCACTTTCATGATAATGAAAACAGATAGCATGAGATTCAGTTGTATGAAATCTACATTTTAGTAAATGTTTGTATTTTTTTGTAATTCAATCACTCATTGGGGAGGCCTTTGCTTAGCAGTGGGACACAACGGGCTAATTATAATAAAATAAGTATAATATAATATAATCACCTATGACAGTTCTCTTCGAAGAACCCATGACAGGGCACCAATAAAGTAAAAAAATAGGTATTACCTGCTTATCGTTTATGGCCACATAAAAAAATGGGTTCTTCGTAGAACGCCATCAAAAGCTCAAGAAGCCCAACCCGTTTCCAAAATCCTCAACTTCTGCCGACTTTTCCAATCACACAATTACGTGATAAAATTGAAGGATTTTTTTACTCAGTCAAATTCGTTGCACTTAAGCTCAAAATCTCTTGGGCGATGCTCCAAGCACGAGGCTTCTTCAATCGTGGTTTCTTCGTCGTCGTGTGGTGGTTCTACCACGTCATACGTATTCAAGCATTTTTTATTAGCTACATGACTTCCTACTAAAAATAATTTACTGAAACTTTTTCGAAATTACTTAAAGAATTTGGAAAATATGGCAAAATAAAATGACAATAATAATATAAGAAACAAATAACAGTGTTATCTTGTTTTTTTATTATGTTTAACGTGTTTACTTTAGTTAGGCCCAAGCCTACACTTTTACTTTCGGTTGCTTTTCTGTAGCAATAAGGAAAATCGGTTTTCGCTAGCAGATAATTGTTCGTTAGCTAGCTCCAAAACTATTCTCGAGTCTTTTATACATTAAGGTATCGAATAATTTCAATCTTTGTTCAATGTTTGGGATTTGTACAGGCTTCGCAGTCTAAATGGCTATAGGCTTCTCTTGAAGCGGCTGCACTGTAATTTAATTAGAAATGATACTGAGTCAACTTCTAACTAAACTATTTGTATCACTGCAATATTAATCTATACGACGACGTCACATTACGTAGCAATCTCAATATAAATACAAGTCTGTAGCAATCTACTGTTGGAAATTTTTAGGCCTTTTTGCAAACCATTAGCCTCTTCTCAACTAGCTCCTATTCAATATGACAGAAAAGCATCACTGTCCTCGCATTTTTACCGTGATCTCTTGATCTACAAAGATATCAATGTTTTAGCAATTAGAGTTTCTTCTAATTGTAATTGGAGTATTACAAAATGACGTAAAAATATAATCACTGTCTCCTCGACCATTCACGAGCCTTCTTTAATACTCGCTTCTAATTCAAAGCTCTGGGTTTGTACGAAAGCCGATGACAAATCTGTGTTTAGGAGAGTCTTATCTGATTCATCTGCTCACGTATTGCCAAAGAAGATTGAGAATGCTCTCTTTTATCAGAGAATTCGATCGACACTAAATAAAGTACGTATTTCTGTAGGCAAGTGTAATCGATTTTGTTTGTTCTGTATATTGTGACATGGTTTTTCTTTCTGAAAACCACAAAATACGGATAAGTACCTAATTACAGGGAATCCTAAGGTGACAACAAAATACTCTGTTTGAGCTAAAAAAAATCGTGGTATTATTTGTTTTGAAATACTTGTCTAATTATATTTTTTTTCCATACATTTTGTACCGAACTTATCATGCCCACTGAATTGTCAATTATACAAAAACACGGAGGTATAACAATAATATTCTTTGTTTATTATATTTTTGCGTTCGATCATGCGAAATAACAGACGCATTTGAATAAAAAAGCGTTCAAAAGCAAAATCCGGCGATTGTGTCCAACACGGTAGGGACAGTCGGACTGGGGTGTTGGTGCTCTTTTGATTTACGACTAAAAGATTGCCTCATAAATCACCGCACTCCGTTCTGACATAAAGCGTCGGAAAAATTATAGAAAAAGAACTCGTCAAGCACGAGCAGAAGGCATTATTGAGGGTTCAGCACAAATTTTAACTTACGACAAAAATTATAACACATTTAAATTCGATGTCTAAAGAGAAATAGAAGGCCTTTAAGTATGAGTAAGGCCTAGAATGTACCTTTATAAGTATGTTCGAGTTCTACAGAACAATAGATAACAAATAAATTTCCTTGGAAACTCTCACAGCTCCATATATTTCCCAGAATTATGGTAGCCAAATGACTTTATACACTATTTATATTTATAGAACATCAAATATGTGATCGCGCATCATAAATTATGTGGTTTCGTATCGTTGTTTATATGATTGTATTAAATGTATTGTAAAAAGTTAATATAATAACCTTAAAACGTAGCAGCTCATTTTGTCACAAGAGCTTACCATCAGCTTGTTTGTGTTACACAGAGAATAGGAGAAACTTTAATTAGTTAGTCTGTTCCTACGCCAGTTACCGCGTTTTGGAGTATGGCAAGCTGGTGGAATTATAGCAAGTCCTTTGTTTAGTTTTTGATGCGATGAATATGGAGATTAACTACAGTAGTTAAACAGCAAGGAAAATGATTTTTAAGCCCATCTACTCATAACAGCCTGAGTAACAGCTTCTTAATTTTTTTTTTAGACCAATCTTAAAAAGTTTTTCTAAAATTAAGTTTGTTTATTCACAAATTTAATAAGCCACACGAGTAAAATCTATAAAACTAGATGACGCTGTGTGTAATGTCCAAAGATATTAATTTATTTATTTAACTATAAACATAATTTTTAATTGTGACTAAATATCGTGCCGAAATTTTTTAATTCAATTGACTAGTTTCCTATCAAACTACATCCAAGTCGCAAAGTAAATTAGTACTATTAACGCAAAATTTAAAAACCCTTTGTTTATTTCTTGTCGATCAAGCGAGAGCGAAGCTTCGCCGTTCTTATTTTGTGCTTCATAGGCATTTCTCATATTTAGTACGGAACCCATACGAGGAGGAAGTGGATGGATTGTGTGAAAGAGGACATGAATGTGAGAGGAGTGGATTCGGAGTTGACGAATGATAGAGATGAATGGAAGAAGAAAAACATGTTGGGCCGACCCCACCTAGTGTGGGATAAGGGCAGGGAAATGATGACGGAACCCTAAAAATGAAGCGGGCTCGAGACAGACAAGTATTTACGATGGTCGAATCCCCAGCTGAGAAGAACGCGATATTAATTAATCCGTCCAATTAAAATTAATTGTTCCACGGAGAAACCTTTTCCTATCAACGCAATGGAAAATTGAAAAATACACTAGGTATTAGGGTTTTTAAATGTTGTTCCATGTATTGTATACTGCTAATGTTTTGTTATCCGGTAAAACATGGTTTCTTTTTAAATTTAAAAAAGCTTTTCAAATAGCGCAAACAGTGCCCAAAAACCTCAAACGGGAATGCTTCGTTATTCTGAGAATTCGATATGGACCGGCCTTTCTATGAATATAATTTTGCATTTTATTTTATACATTTTAAACAATTGTGCTTCCGCCAAACCAATAACGAAATATTTTGCAATTTTTCCTAAAATAAAATAAAATTTGAAATGGTTATTAAAATGCCATCGCTTGGAAACGTTATTAAAATTGTAGGAAAATAATTTCTACCCCTTTGCCGATTGTTTTCATATCATGAAAGTATAGAGATTCTCTCATAATATGAAAATAATCGAATATTTTATGATATTTTTACTTGTGTATTTCCCCGTAGAAAAATAAAATACTAAATGGAAAAAAAAACTTTTTAATATTTTACTTACCATTTTCATATGAGGTAGAAAGTCAATGACTGTAGGTATAAAATAATATGGCATACATAAAGCTGGGTTAATTCTGCACAATTTACAAAATGACCTGCAGATAATGCCCAATGTTCGCATTGCGCTCAAGTTTACGGTTATTCAAATGAGATAGGAACGCAAATATTACAGTTTTAATATGTACCAATAATAAAATATTTAAATTATTTTTCCCGCCCTGAAACCTCATGAGCTTCCACGTAATAGAATTTCAGCCATCCACTCCTCGAAATTTTATTTTACTGCTATAATAATATGATGTTCGCGTTTTTATAAATTACTTTATCGTACCGAGCCAGTACTTTGTAATTTCTGTTCATTCATGCTTTAATGTTGATCGTGGATTCATATCCATGATAAATATTAAAGGAAAGTTATACTCTATGTCGAGTATTTAAATCGACATAGAGGTAGATGGATAGATAAACATTTATCTAGCACACACAAACACAAAAGTAGAAAAAGTAGAATAGAAATAGTTTATAGACAACACCACAAAAATTCTACAAACAAATGACAGTGCTTATGGCAACGAAAATAAAACAAAAACATACAATCATGTAGATATTTGTACCATACAATTACAACACCACAAGCATTTGATTTTGCCTAACCCGATCGTATATAGTCATAGCACATTCAAATTCAAAGTATAGCACGGTTCAGTCGGAAAATACGTTCAAAATGGCAAAGATAATTCACTAAACCCAATACGAAAGTTCACCAGCTATATCTTTTAATAAATTTGTTCTGAACAATATCTCGTCCCAACAACGAAGAGTGCAAAGTTTACCGCGACCAACTATTACAAAGTCGAAGTTCAATGACCTACTTTTACAGGTACAATCGATTTTCACCAGGAGATAATCTAATTCTGCCGTAAATTGAACAAACCTAGTGCGTGCTCTATCGTAATTAGGTAAAAGTTGTACGAAAACTAACTTTATGTTACTGGATAAAGAATATTTTTTATTGATAGGTATATAATTAAGTTCTCAACAGAATTCTTGGATAGTACGAGTACATAATTATGTTTTTGATCAGAAGTTTCATGGAATGTAACAATATCGTTTTTCGTTTTTTGCTAAAAGATTATTAGCACAAAATGTAAAAAAAACGCGGATAATCTGTACTATGTTCTATTTTCATTTTTGTATTATTAAGTACGTACGTATTTGGAGAATGGCTGGACCGATTTTTATGGTTTTTGATTTCTTGTATTTTTTGGGACAGCTTGTGTATACTAAGTAAGATAAAATAGTGCACGCACAGTTTGTAATTCCTATATAGTGACGGGAGAACGTGTAATGAAATTGGGCATAATTCTGAGAGCCTACGACGCGATGTCTTGACCTAATTCCGGGCGTGGCAAGGGTCGTTTCCCGGCGATTTGCCCCAAATGCTACCCGAACCTACTCTAAAACGGCTTACGATATCTAATTCTGCTGACAAAAAGGAATTTTATAGGCTTGTGTTAGCTTTCCTTAATATAATTTTAAAACACAATTCTTCTTCATTTGTATCTATGCAACAAGTTGGGTATAAGCTAATTAAATCCGGAACAGAAAATTTAAATCTGAGTTAGTGAATCTGAAGCGTTGCAATGCAACCTATTTAAATTATAACCGTTTAACTTTAATCATCTATCAGTAACTTTACGTCTAGGTAAGCTTTGCTTAGGAACACAATTGATAAATAATAAAGTCTTTTGTAATGTGTAATGTCTTTAATACAAGACAAGAGCAGTTGTAGTGATATTTTATTGTTTTAATATGGTTTTATAATAAATAAATAGTTTATTGTTATTAATTTTTTATTGAAATCTCCATAATAACGAGGTAATTTATCTGTCTTTAACAGATAGGTAGGTCTCAGTAACTGATTAATATTGCATTTGAAAACCCTGACTAAACAAATGTGCACAGAAAATAAATTGCTCAATTCAATTGAAGTGGATATAATTTATTGCTTAATTGAATTTAATTAGGGTGTAACAGTAAACCATTGATCACGTGGTTTCGACAGTTCAAATGTATTCAATTAATTACCAAAGCAATTTGGTGATTGCAAATTAATTATTCTATTCAGGTGTGTTACAACTGTTTGACATTTTAAAAATCAAATTACTTTTGAACACCATTATAACCAAATAAACTCGTAGGGTCCTAATAGGAAACTTACATACGTTAACACTTAGATAGTATATAGATTATTCCATTAGTCCACATTCACATACAAAGGAATCAGTTACAAAATAAATATTGTAAATTAACTAGCACCTTATTGCTACAAGCAATTTCTTCTAGACAATTATTAGTAAAGAAAAGTGAGGAAAGCCTTTCTATGGACTTATGATAATTAATATGAAAATCGTTAGACCACGGCAGAGTTCACATGACAGTCTTCGAATTCTGTTCAGCAAACAATGCGCAGCAAACTTTAAAAGTATATACTTTTTAACAAAAGCATCGCATTCCGTAAAATTTCTTCGAGGTTCGCCGACTCTTTGAAAGACGTCGGAAAATGGATGAAAACAATCTTATTCAACTAGCTGTCGGGACGTCAGATAGAAACTAACCGGAGACTTACAATAACAATAAACGCGGTGGACCGAGTTTGAACGGAGACCGTTACGGTTCGACTGGCGCCCTACACGGGCACTTTAGTCTTTCTAACTCGATAAACTTACTTTGGTCAGTAGATCATCGAATAAATTATTACTGAAGTGAGATTTATGTACCTATTGAACTTGTCTAATAAATGTTGTAGCTTTTTTTTATTATAGGCACCCAACATAGGACTAGAAAAAAATATTAAAAGTACTTGGGACTAGCAGTGTTTTAATTTGAGCCCAAATCAAAGTGCGGCCATATGCATAGATGCTTTTAACTTATATACTTTTGTTTTTAACGGGCCATATTTGCCTATATTTATTTGAATTATCTGTATGACCTAGATATAAAATAATCCAGGTAATTTTATTTTTAGCTTTTGTGGATATGCTAAAGAAATAATTATCATCTAAAAAAAACACGTCATAACTATTTCATAACAACTTTAAAACTTTATAACTTTGTTCATATTTACTTTTTAGTATCAAAGTTATATTAAGTTTATGTATCAAAATTTGCAGTTAAAACTTTGATGGTGATGAAGAGCTTAATCGAGTTGTCTATTTTATGTTACCTAAACCTAACAGCTAATACAAACCATAATGAGTATAAACTTAAGTTATGACTCGATTAAAACATCGATTTTCATAAGAGTGTAAAGGGGTGTGTAGGCTGTGGTACGATAAACGTTTTAAAAGCAATTTTTTGAGGCAGCACGAAGACGTTATGTTGGCTAATTGGCGAGAGGGGGCAATTATGGAGCCTAACGACCGGTGGCGGAGCGAAAACGAGAGCATTTCGTATCCTGTCTAAATAGCTTCGGTTTTTGTAAGCGTTTAGGTACTGTTTATGGTTATATTGTGTTGGGTTGTTTTGTTTGCTTAAAGATTGCTTAGGGTATGTATTATTGACTGTCTTTAATGTTCTTCCTGGATACCTTTTTACCTTTTCTATATTAAATGTTTGAAACAGCTGATAAATTGTAGAAAAACTTTGTCAAGTATATATTGCTTCGGCAAACGAAATCTAGACCTTTTCTAAAAGTAGCATCGCTCAATCACGAGTATCGGAAAAATCTTTTTCAATATCCCCAAACTTTTCTAGGTCACACCCAATAAGTTTATCTATAAAAAGAGAATTGGCAAGTTTATGAAACTTTTGGGATGACCCGAAAGTTAGTGTGTAAGGTCCCCTAGAGGTTGTAAGTTTGTTGCTCATTTACCGATCACAGCACTCTTGAGATGTCTACAGAGCTACGTTTACACTATCGCTGTAAAATATTCATGAATTTTCAATAAAGGACAAAACTAAAAACGTCAAGAGGCAACGCCAAGCGCTTCAAAGTGCAATTGAGTGTCAATTGCACTTTGAAGCGCTTGAAATAATATAGATAGTTTAGGTTAGTTCAACATAATAATATCTTATCAGCTCAATCCTCATAGGTACTTACAAGTAAATAGTGTAAGATTAACATATTATAATGTGATATTTTATCATAAATCAATAAAAAAATGATTATCAACATAAAATATCCCACCCTAACCATAATTATATTTTACCAAAATCTGTTTAGCCTTTTCAACGTTAAAACAAAGCATACACACCCTCCTTCATCTAAAATGTAAGCATGATTTATACACTTCAGCAAACACGGCACACAACAGATAATGTTCAACAATACTTGATTTCTCAATGATTGTTTATAGTTTCAAAACACTATAACTGTAGAAACCACTTACAAAGGTTTAATTGAGACGGATCAGCCTCAACTTGTCTCCGTGGCTGGATACAATACCTCCATAGAAAGTGTGCAGCGTTGTGTACCTGAATGCACCCTTGTGTACAAAGCTTTACCGATCAGTGCCCACGAGATAACATAATCGGATACGGTTCGGATCGGGATAACGAGAATAGTGATGTTATTACGTTATAACGCCGGGTAACTAGCGGCTTTGGTTGAGATAAAAGTAGTTGAATGGTTATCAGAGTAATGAGCTCAACACTGGCTTTCTAGGCCTGAAATTAACTACTAACATGATCAGAATGCATATTCGTGTCGTGCCTGAACTCTTATATAATGTTGCACTAACTTTTTAACCAACGGAATGATTAGACAGTGGTGAACATTAGTTGAAGCTGGTAAATAATAAAATGCCATATCTTGTATACTCGTAATACTTCAAGAAGTTAATGACTAATGCCAAGAAATAAGAAGCATTTTTAAACTGCATGAACAGTCGTCACACAATAAGAAATACAGTCACAACAATTCCGACTGTTCAAAGCCCGATGTACCAAAATGCGTGTCTTGTTCCTTTGAAAAATGCTTACATGTCTTATTTTAATTTTGTATTCACTGAATTGTAATAATTTTTCGACAAGTTCTAGGCCGAGCAGTTGTATGATAGTCACTAGAAATATATTTTGCTTTCTAGTAACACATTGTTCTTGTCATATGTAATCCATCGCACACCTCGTTTTGGAGACCAAAAATTGCTGTTTTAAAAATCAAAATGTCGATGTTTTCAATCTCTAAAAACAAATAGGTGAGCCGAGTTGTCCCGGCATTCAATAACGTTTCAGTTTACACATGTAGGTCAGTCCGACTAACGAGGGACCAAATAAAATAGAGAGATTTTGTGGTTTGAATTGTGAACTTAAGCGAGAATTGAAAAGATGCAAATTTCCGACAAAAATAAAGCATTAACAAGCTTATGCAGATCAAATCGGACGACAATCTGCGGTCCTATCTCAGGCACGTATTTAAAAATAGCCCTTTACGAATTAAAAATGCTACTCATTCTTAAACTGACCAGCAAAGAGTAGGTAATAAACCAGAGGTTTACCATTGTTGTATGATGGATTAATAAGCTTAATATAGCTTAGATAGAGATAGTTAAACGAAAGATCTCAACATAAATCACGATCTTATACGATATTACAAATGTAGCATAAGAATGTAACAACACGTATATTCGTAAGAAATAAGGTTCTTGATGACCAAAAAAACTATGACGTATGTACTCCCACAAAACAATCTATGACATCGATTGTCCTGTAGCTCAATAAGTTACATGACACTCCAGTAGAGTTAAACCAGTACGGGGATTGTCTAACTTGTATCAAATTGTTGCGAATCAAAACTAACAGTAATCCGCGAAAACAACGATCAGATTTTACGCTAAAAACGTCCTTACCATTTTGCAAAATCTAAATGAGTTTTATTTTAAAGTCAGCTCACTCCATTGACCACCGCATAAGTAACATGCACGGAACAGAATGCCTGACCCAATAGACCTGCCGCTCTTACTTGACCCGTGTAGTCCCTCTCCTGCATACACAAATAGACCACAAAAGAGGCGTCTCGTACTGTTAGGTAGGTCAAGTATACCTGGTTGAATGCTTTCAATTGTCGTTTTTATCGAATACAAAAAATGTTTTAATTTTGTCGAGGAAGTCGATAAATGAAGTGGCATTTTTGAGGAAAGAACCTAAGTTTAGATCAATGTCTGGTATAATACGGTCGAGATGACCACTACATGCTACATGCCAAGCGACCCACTCAGCTAGCTGTGGACACGCATAAAACTGCTGGATGAGGATGAGTCATCAAAGCAAACAACAAAAAATGATAACTAAGGGTGATATTACCTGACTGCGCCACAGCTGTGATTTGGATGAAAGTTATTTGCAAATAAGGCCGCGGCCGCACGCTTATCGATCTCGCACCACTTCGACCGATCGGCCTTAGTCTTAAAGTTATCAAAGTTCTTAGTAACGTAGAATCAACTTTATGACATGTGAAGGAAACCACGCCATACTCGTAATTTATAATCAACTAACCTACCAATTACAGACCATTCAAATTATGTCAACGACAATATCTGGGTGATCCAATAATCTGTTATACAGTAATTAGCGATACACGACGAATGTCTAATTGCGAACATAATTACGCACTCTAGAGATTACAAGAACTTAAGGTTTGTCCCCAAGTGTTTGATGACCGATGTAAAGCGGACGTAAAGTAATTTAACACGTTATATACGTCAACGTTATAACAAACTTTACCTCTTCAAATAGAGAAAGGAGGCAGCAACCGAAATAGCAATTTATTGATCTACAGGAAGCCGAAGTCTATTAACAGACCATACTGTAAACTGTGCCCAGGTGTTTTTGCAATAAGTACCTACCTATGCAAGCGCGTTTCGGACACTGACTGATATAATACTTAGATACATTTTTTATTGTAAATACCTATTTTAGGCCCGTATTCAGAGACAAAATCTCAGTTTTCATAGAGAAATGTCAAAAATCGATGCTTAAACGTAGACTCAAGTTTGAGTGAAGTCTCTGAATACGAGCCATAGATAGACAACACCCAGACACAGAACAAATATCAATGCTGTAGTAAACTGATCGTACCACTGAAACTGTTCACACACTTGTCTTGTCAACACATTACCTGTAATATTCCCTTAGCTCCCGTGCCATTAAACTTTGCACATTAGATCGCCTAAAGTTTCATTTACATGATGCCATTTTCTTGCCTTTTGCATACAATAAACTTGAAGCAATATTTGACAACCATGGTAGAAACAATGTTTTAGATCATACAAGTCATGATGACAGTTATTTTTATTGTATACGCATCAAGCAAGGTAGTTAAGTCATATAAATGGTGCTTAAAGCACAGATTGTGTAAAGAAACGATGGAAAAACGGTCTCGATAAATAAATACTGAGAAAAATTACGAAACAATAAGTTAGTATACTGTTGATTCGATACATTTCATATTTACTATGCAACATTTATGTTTACAAATATTTTTAATTAATAACTGGTGCTAAAGGAAGCAAAAAGCAGTAGGTATAGCCTTTTGAATGTACTTCAAAATTCATCGCATATTTAAAGGCTCTCAAAGAGATTTGTTTAACTTCTGAAGCGGCTTAGGAACGCCGTCTGCGTACAAAATTGCTTTACTATTAAGAAGCTACTATTTAATCGTCAAAACAAGAAAAGGATAGCATGAATTAGGGACAGTTTAAGGTGGCAAGAGACAGAATATAGAAGCTGTAAATTCATTGAAAAATATTTTTTATATCGATTCGCTATTTGACGACAAAAAATAAAACATATTGAAAGAAATACATAGAGGACCACGGAACCTCCTCTTTTTTTGTTAAAAGGGACATTTTTTTCGTTTGTTCTTTCGTATGAGTAAGTGGCCAACTCTAGTGACATTTTATTGTCTACAACGTACAGAAAACCCACAGATTTTAGGCATTATGGAGTGCCTACCGATACATATCAATGAACTGAACATAGTTGGGTAGAGTGGTTTTCGCAGTTCGGTGTTTAGCTAAACTAATTGTAAAATTATACGAGTAAAGCTTTATCAAAGCAAAAGCTCGCTTACACAACCGTATTATAACATTCATAACTACTAAATTAGGGCCCTAATAAAGGGGATTTTGTTGTGCGTTTGTTAGCTAATTTAAATTCACACGAACAAAAGTTAGTAGACTAGGTATCCAATTAACCTTTCTACATTCATACGTTTAAAGGAATAATACAAAAAGAGGTTGAAATTAACGTTTTTTTTGTGTATGTTATTTCATTTCTTGTAATAATGAGTTTTGTGGAAATAATAATTATCTACTTACATTTTTATTAAGACTTTCATTTTGCTATTTATTTGCGTAGGTAATTTGTTGTCGTTAAAAGCATATCAGAGACACTTTAATTTAAAATTAATTAATGTAGTGATTAATATAATCACTACATTAATTAATTTTAAATTAAAAGTGCCAATCACATAGGTACTCAGTAATTTCACACAATGGTTTAAAATAAAAACAAAATAAAACTTACGCAAAAGTCTGCTCTGCTGACTGCCAAATTCAAAAAAAGAATTCCTTCATTTTAATTTTGCGCATTCAAATGTTTTTTTTTTTAAAGAACGCAAGTATAGCTAAGCACACTTTAAACAAACTCATTTCCCTAGGTACTTTGAAAACGGCCAGAGATAACCAACTTTACATTTTAACCACCTTCCGACCTTCCGCATTCATTTATCGTCATCTCACGATTACGCGTGGTTTAGAGAGGGATGCAATGATACAGAGTTATGGGGTTAGATAAGGCGGGCCGCTGTATCGAATCGAGGCTTTTCCTTTACGCCCTTCATGTTGTAATGTATTCCAATATAATCATGCAGCGCGGTACGTGGAATGCCTTATCTGGGAGTACCAGAGCCTTTTGAGTGAAAAACCAATCACATTCATTGCTTTTTACGGTGAGTGCTCAAGTTATGGCCCACTTTAACTGAGCCAATCAAATTCATCGCAGAGACATTCCGATTGAAATTTTACTTATAAGTAATTTTTTACAACTTTGTAAAGTCGTTCAAGTCATATCAGTTTTTAGAGGCAATTTTTGCCTACACTTAACAGTACACTAACGTGCCTGGGGACATTGTTGAGGCTAGATCTAAACCATCCTCTCAGCTTAGCTGGCCTTGACCGTCAGCCGTATAAAAGTAGCAAAGTGACAGCGCTAACAAGTAATATTGTTTCTATAAGGCGTTTAAAGTAACTATGAAATACTTGCTCATATTATAACCGAAGGGGCCTTAGCTCCTCATGTTATAAACTTGGTTATAAATAACATGAGTAAGTAATTTTTTGCTCAGTATAAAAAGAAATAACCTCCATCCCATGGATTAATACGACCGTAATAAACCTCCGCAAAGTATGTCGGGTCAGTGCCTTATCCTAGAACAATAAATAATATTTCTCATTACGACCCCTGAGCGGGATTTACGATGCTCGGACGGACTATAAGCTTAAACAACGTCATGTTGGGCGACATTGCTTCCGTGCTTTGAGATATCGATGTACTTCACAGGCATCACGAGATCGGTAAAAATATACAAAAAATAAAACAATAGGTCGTCTTTGATAGAAGTAACTAGTAGAAAGTTATTGCAAAATGAATGTAGGATTGCTCGTTTATTTTATAAGGCGTTTGCTATTTATTAAAACTTAGAACGTGTAACAGTTATAGTTTCTTCTTACTAAATAGTACTTTAAACCAGAAAGAATTATAATAATAAAACAACAAAGTGAATCTAATACAAGTAGCACCATCTGGCGGTAAACCACTAAAACCAAATCTCGTTCCTCTCAGAACCCTGCGCAATACGTGCGAATCCCCAAACCTTCCCGTAAAGCCTCTACCGGAACTTTCGGGAACTTTCCGCAACTACCCCCACTCCCCTCGGCCGGACCCCTCCGCAGCCTATCGATCCGCGCCACTACAACTTACGCAAACCGGGTACCTCTACAGCTTTTAAAATTCAAAATTCACTGTGTAAGACAAATGATCAGGCCTAATTGGAACCATTTGTGATAGTGCACAACCTTTAACCCGAAGGTAAGTCCCGCTAAGTGGTGTCGACCGTCATTCATACTTCATCCATTCATGGTGACGTAGAAGAAAACCGATCAAGTGATTTATTACTCTTTACCCTTATTGTGATGTGTTTACGATTATAGGCCTTTGTTTTGGCGATATTCTACTTGTTATCAGCCTAAAGGTAATACGTAGTGAGGTGGTCTGTAAAAAAATTAGGTCACCTCTGAAAAATTAATAACGTGAATGAACTTTCTCGAATGAGTTGTTTGCAACGCCATGATGACCCATTAATATTATAGTTTGTTTATCGAAGGTTAAGTCTGCTTCTATCGACTGGCAACATGTATAATTGATGAATGTAGTGATAGAACGTTGCGAACTTGTGGTAGAAACGTGTTGGTAACGTTCATGTTATTTACTTTGACGTCATCTTACTGACCCAGTTCCGCGGTTCCGTTGCTGTAGCCTCGAGGTGTTTTACCTTTAATCGGATAGTTAATAACCGCTTTCGTTACGGGTAATTATATCACGACTTAATCAATCACGGTCTTAAAAACAAGCCAACGACCGAGGCTTGTTTATGCAAATGATTGAGCCCCCGCCTTTGAATTATCGATGTCAGGAGGCTTACCATGCACCATTAAACATTTCAGGTTATAACTGTTCTACCTTTACGTCACCGCCTTAGCTTACGTCAAAAGCAGTTCATTATATGACCTAAGCTAAATCGCTTTAAACGGTCATAGTAAGCCTACAGAATTGAAAGTTCTTATAATACCTAATAGTATGTATGCTCTGAAGTTTTATTGAAGGTTTGTTATTTGGTTTCCAGGAAGGCATCCCGGCGACGGAGAGTGCGGAGATCAGCGCCGAGGTCCAGCACGACCAGCCGCTCGCGGCGAAGGAGCCCTACGCTGACGATGAAGAGGACGGGTCCGGCGTAGAGCCCGACGAGAGCTCAGGCTCCGGCTGGGGCGCCGGCCCCGGGCCAGACGACGAGGACGGCCGCGGATCAGGTGACTCGGGCAGACTTCCCATCGAAATACCCGAGGATGACGAAGATTTTGTCCCGAGACACTATGACCCTATCGCCGTGTCATCAACCCCTGTGCCGGTGTACATCGAGACCCCTGAACCGGAGACGGTGGACCAGCCAGAGGAACCGACCCCGACCCCTACCACGACCGAATCACCGCTCCTTAGACACTTGAATTTAGACGTTCGTGAGTAGTGGCTGAAGCATGCCAGTTTTTATTTGCATATTATTTTAGTTTTTGGAAGATTTCATGTTATGAAACACTTCGTCTCTCATAAACAGAAAATAGAGTTGAATATTTTCTGTTTTATTAATGCACTTAAACAATAGCTGAGACAAACAAAAGCTCTTTTAATAATAGCGTGAATACATTTCATAAAAATAACTTGAAATCTTCCACCTAGACGTTACATTACATCATTATACCACTGATTAGTCGTTAGCTTCATGAATATAACTAATTAAAGTCACGAGATGATAACAATGAATACTGAAGCTAATGGTTAGTCTGTTTACTATTAAAAACCATAACCCTTCTGTGGTTATACTTTTAACTATCAGTTGGTTAAACCCGACACTCGAGTTCAAAGAAACTAGTAGTACTATTTAACTATTTAGTATTTGTCTTTTCCGAGTGCTGTAGTAGCTCAATATAAGGATTTTGTGGCTGAATTGAATACACCACATTCGATTCTAAACATCCATTAGGAGGTAATATTTCTATATCGTCCTTGGTAGTTATAGTATGTAGTGGTGTAAAATCCTTACTGAAGTACCAATTCAAGTGTATAACTTCAAGTGTCGGGTGCTAGCTGCTAAGATCATAGGTTGGCTACTCTGTATTTTTATTTATAGCCTATGTAAGGATTAATATCCTTTAATATAAATCCCTTGTCAATATAAAGCGGTAACACAATTAGCAATACAATGTTCGTCAATTAACATTTATAAGTACTATTCTTATCCACATTACAATGTTCGTCAATTAACATTATTATAAGTAATTCTTATCCACATTGTTTGTGCGGAATCGCTCATCCACGCCAGTTTCCTCCTGGCGCTTGATTCAGTTATACATACACTCTTTATAAATTTAATATTTTTAATCATTGCGTTCTAATGGGGACATTGGTAAGTGTACGCTTCCTTTATATCGCATGACCTCGTTACTCATGCAATCACTTGTACCTTCCATTGTTTTTAGCATGATAGTTTTTTTCATCTCATTGACCCATTAGCTTACCTTCTTCAATAGAAGTTTCATTGGATGCTTTTTATGCAGAATAGATCCTTCCTCTCCGAATAACCCTCCAGAAAGTCTTCGTCATCTGTGTTAACCTACATTATTGTTAAACATGGGAATTACCCCTTATGTGGTGTGGTATATACCTTATTTTACATTCAGTGGATTGAAGTAGTCAGTACTTACAGTGAATTTTTGTATGTCTGTCTTCAATATTTTAATTTCCTTTCTAAAGTCCTTTTTACAGTTGTAATAACAGTGCAGGTTTTAATTATATATTTAAATAAATTAGTAAGTTCAGTGATTTTAGTGAATGTGTATGCAGTATTTAATATAACCAAGAAGACTGTAAGCGAGACGATAATATTTCAGACTGACATAAATAAAACTAATTCAGTTGACCCACTTTAACCATTCATAACCGCTTTTCACGGTCTCGTTCAGGGATTGTTACTAAAACGAATGACGAAACAGTGAATTTAATAGTATTCGAACACTGAGACTTCTTACCTTCGTAAAAAATATCTAACACTAATTTTTCTGTTGGACGCCAATTTCACTAAAAATACTCTCAAAAATGTTATTTTCGTACGTCTCGTTAGTCTTGAATGAAACTATGAAAATGTTCTGAAAAAACATAATTTGTACTAACATGGTTTTTACAATCCATCAAGTATTTCTACAACATACGACGATTCAGATGGCGCTAAAACTTAAGCTAATTCGACAGCACTAAAATTGATGGCATCCTTTTTATTTCTATCGTTATTAAAGGGACATTTACATCTTTCGGGATTTCATTTATAAATGAAAATCTTACTAAAAGTTTTGGGCTTCCTCGATCTTTAGGGCTGTCAAATTAGTTTAGCTTTTTGGCAACATCTGAATAGCCACCATTGTACCTTTTCTAATCCCCTATTGACAAATGTTTCAGCAAACGTCCAGAAGCCCAAATCTGAGGACGAAGACTCGAAGGAGCGGGTCGCCACCGGCCAGCAGCCGGCTGCCCCGGAACAGGTAGACATCGGCATCTCCGGTGAAGACTTCGCCCCATCACCTGTAAGTATCACCTATACAAAAGTTCTTTCGTTCGAAAGAAAGAAAAAATCGCTTATTTCGGTGGGACCTCTTAGTTCGCATCGACAGAGTCTTATAAGCTAGGTGATTATATTGCCTGTTCCAACGTATAAGCAAGTAGCCAACTCTGATGACGGAGTTTTTAGGCCGCCAAAAGGCCTCTGACAATTTAACGTGCAACGTCACTCATCCAAGTTGTGACCGTTTAGAACGTTGTTTACCTCGACGATCTAGCAAACGTCTTGTAAGCTTCGCCACCAAATATCCATAAGTGATAAATTAAAACAAAATGTTGGGTTCCGGCGGGATTCGAACCCGCGATGATACAAGGAACCGTACTTAAGTCCAGTCTTCTAAAGAAAGACTTATCTTGATTAGATCACACTTCGTGGTTACCAACAAGTAATTAAAAAACTGAATGGTAATTTTGCGAAACTACTTTAAATCTCGGTTTCTAAATGAAATTCACGCTATTTTCGTTGTATTTATGTTTAACCGTAGGCGTTTATATTCATTTTGCTAGTTTATCGGAGTCAAGGTTAGATTTATTTTAAACAAGAAATTTTGCGCTGTTTTATCACACATTATCTATGTGCTTCGAAATTAATGAACTTATAATAGAACAGTAGTCAAAGCATAGGTACCATCTAAATGAAAATACTCTAAAGTCCCATTTACACGATACAAGATTCTTGTTGCATACAATTACAATATTTGACTTCTGTGCAAGTCACGATCAAGAAAGATGTATCGTGTAAACTGATCTTTATAGACACGCTCTAATGCTAAAGCTAAGATAGTGTTTAGATGGAGCAAGCTTTGAACAAGCTTCATACTCATAATATATAAATACATACTCTTAACTTTATCGGATTAATTTATAGAAATATTTTATTACTCATTCCTAATGGCATATTTAAGGCCAATTTTCCTATACCTATCCTGTAGTGATATGTCAATGGTATAACCTATATGGCTTTAGCAGTAATAAAACAGTTTTCCTGTTTGTCATTTTTATTATCAGTTTATTATATATATTATTCCTTGCTATTCTGTTCATTTAGTGAACTTGACGTACGACGACGTAGCGTCGTCGTCAATTCGTTGAAATATTTACAGCGTCAGGAGCCAATTTGGGCCTACATATCGGGACACTAGTGCCTGGGACACTGTTGAGATGTAACGAACTAACTAACTAATAATTTTGTGGTAATTTCCAGGACCAAGACCAAGCAGGCAGTAACCTGAACCCAGAAGCACGCCCACCTGACAACGTGGTGTTCACCATCATGAACAACAAGGTGGAAGACCGAGCCACCAGCTTCTTCGCGCAGCCGGGCATCTTAGCCGGTAAGAACATTTTATATGTATTAAATTACCAAGCTTCCGCCAGGGTAGTAACCCTGGTAAAAGTAGCCTATCAGCCGGTTTCTAGAACGCTGGGGGTCTACTCTGCAAATCAAAATTACTGAATATATTTGCCTGAAACTCGAAATATGTTTATTACTTATCTGGAATAATTTTCGTGGACAAAAAAAAGTAGCAAATGTGTTATACGGAATAACACATTTGCTACCTTTAACTGGTCACACGAAAATAGTGTCACAAAGTTTTAAATGAATAAAATACTTATTTAAAAAGATTTGAAATTTTATGATGATATTTGTGAAAATAAGTTAGAGTCTTTGTCAAAACCTTCACTTACAGCGAAGATTCTCTTCTGTTCTCAACTGTTGATATTATTTTGGAAGATAGAACAGAAACTCCACTCAAATAAAGTCTTTAACGTTAAAGTTTTTCCTATTATTTAATATGTTTTCTTCTTTTTCCAGCTGTAATCGGTGGCGCGGTAGTAGGATTACTATGCGCGATCCTGGTTGTGATGTTCATAGTATATCGCATGCGTAAGAAGGACGAAGGCTCGTACGCACTCGACGAGCCAAAGCGAAGCCCCGCGGCGGCCTCCTACGGCAAGGGCCACAACAACCGCGAGTTCTACGCGTGAGAGAACCCAGAACAAACCCTGCCACGAGTTTACTAGCCCCACACGAAACGAAACGCAAACTACGAATGCGTTTCGTTATTATACATTTATTTTCCGAACGTGGCTAAACTTGTTCTGTGAATCGGCTGACATTCATTTCTCGTACGGATTGTACTGTTAAGTACAGACTATGTACAAACTATTATTTGAATGTAAAATACGTGTCGAGACCAACTTTTTGTAATGTGTGTTGAATGGTGTGTTGTCCGACGTATGTTGAGTTGAATGCAAGGAACATTGTTCTGTAGTTATTGATGGTTGTTTTATAGTTTCACTCAGAGATTTGTTACTCAAGACTTTAAAACAAGAAAAAATTGAAAAGTTAGTTAGTTTCATATTTTTTCCGCAGGTGCGAAAAGCGAAATATTTTAATTAAGTTTAATTCACTTCAAAAATCGAATCTAAAACTGATTTGTTTTTGCTTCGAGATATTATTTCTTCATAACGTCTTGAGTAACAAATCACTACTTTCTCTATGATAATTGTGCCATTTTGCTTCCTTCTGTATATTGCATCCTTGTCTAGACAAGACTATTTACTTTTGGCTAATTCATTGCTAACTTAGTCAGCGCACTAAATTAGCCAAGACTTAGTTCACAAAATAACAGTTTGTTCATTAGCTAGCGGTACTGAATTAACCAAAATGTAAATCGACTTTTCCTTAATCTCTTAGTTAATGGACTCGTCCGTAACTGTTAAATATTTAAGTGTTAAGTTAACGTGTGTAGTTATGTATTTAGAACTTTAGCGAGTTAAAATAAGTATATAAATATAAATACAATACACATTAACTGATAACGAAATCATAAATCGTTTTCGATAGAAATTTGACATAAAAATTTCAATAACTTGAATAAATGCGATTAAGAAAGGTTATTTATTACGAATAAATAATTGCATTTTCAAAAGCGTAATAATATTACCGAAATATCATAAAAATGGCAATATTAATAACTATTTCAATATATTTAATAATATTCAATTTATTGTTTTATTCTACTAGAAATACGAAAAACTTTAAAATTTAATTCATTTTTGTAATTTCATTTAACTTAGGTTGTGTGACAATTAATTTCAACAGATCTTAATTAAACTGTGCCATCTTTATTGTATCAAAAATATTTTGAAAATGTGTATCCAGTGCTTTAGTTTTAGTAACTTATTTCATTGTGTCAAGTTATTTATTGAATTTGAATCTGTTCGATTTAATTTGATAAATTATTATACAATCCGGGCTAGTTTAGTTAGGGAGCAAAATAAACTTTGTAACTAAGATTTATCATGTACTAAGTTCTAAGCCTAAAATTCTAGGTAATTCTAGGTAATATCATTTAAATGTCGTGTTTATTTATAGTTACATAGATTTAGGGTTTGATGACTAAACAGAGTTGTGTAAAAACGGAGTCTCAAACTATTTCAACGTAGTTAAATGCTAAGAAAATTTACAGTTCTTTTTTTTCGAGAACAAGAAACCTACATTCTAACTTTTTAAAATAAATATTAAAGGAAATAAGAGGTTCTACTCAAAAAAGGGTTAAGTACTTGATTTGTGAGCTAGAAAATGAAGAATAGTGCCCCAATATTATTATGTCATTTAACACTGAAATGGTTAAAAAAAAACTCAAATAACAAAAAGTAACATTGAAAAATTCAAAAATGTCTAATTTCCAAATTTGTTGCTTCGTATTTATTATTTTAATTAAAACAGTGCTCATTAAACTTTCACTCAATTTAAATTGTGAATTGCATGAATCAGTTTTATTTAAAAATATAAAATTTGAAGAAACCCAGAGTACTTTCAGTTGAAAGTTGTATACTGGCCTATGTCTATTTTAAAAATGCCTTTTCTGTATAGTTTCTTAGTACATTCCTAATAAAACTAGGATCATTGTGACATCACCAACCAAGATGGCGGTTTCAAAATATTTTTAACTAAAGTTAGACAAAAATGTTCCAATCTTTCAAAGGACACTTATATTTAGTGGCGATTCTGATGTCGCCAAAATTAAAAATGTTGCCGCCCCTGTCATTAAAAATCGAAATGAAAGGGACGGCAACATCTTTAGTTAGTAAGTATAATACCCTGTGGTGTGATGGTCATATTTGAGACACAAATAGAAAAGTGTCATTGAATAATGAAAAAAAGCGACTTGGAAACATATTTATAAATATTATCGGGACTTAATTGCAAATTGAAATGATGATTGAAATCATTTCATTGAACGTCGAGGCGTTTTGATGGTGTTACCGTCACCGTGTTTTAAGAGCCGATACAGTCACCTTGGTTTATAAATTTGTAAAATGACGTCCCGATAATATTTATAAATAAGTAATGAAAAAAAGGGTAATTTTGTAATAGGGTGGCCACTTTTTGATCAATTTGTGGATTGGAACATTTCTAGTTAACGTTTCTATCTAAAGTTATATTTAAAAATCTAAATATAAGTATAATATTAAAATGCAGCTGATAAATATTATTCAGTCCAATTATTAATTAAATTTTCAAGTTCACTGTCCAAAGTTCACACAGATCAGTGAACTCGACAATATTTTTAATTTTGTGGAATAATTTTTAAAATATTTTAAAACTGCTCATCTTGTTATGGTCTCTATCAATTATTTTAAGAGAGCTACTCGCTCGATCTAGCCTAAGTTTTGTAATTATAGAATCTTAAGGGGTTACGTAATGATGTAATGAATCGAATCATTTAACCAAATATAGTTTAGCTTCAAATCGATAACTCAGTATAATATAACTCAATATTTTTATATTCTGCAATCTATGTTTTGGAGCTTTTCAATTGCTTCTAATCCTACCCATTCTTAAATAATAAAAATATTGTAATATTATCATAGCTCCTAGTTCTTAGATTTCTGATCTAAGAATAATTGAAAACATGACATAAATACCTAATTAAGATAATTAACTTACGGATATTTAATTTAATTTATAATTGACTACAATTGACATGGCTGCTTATTCATATCATTATTTTACTTGCCTAAATACATTCTGGTGTTTCACTAAAATAGTTATTTTATAAATAAATGGGTTGAACAATTATTTTCTTATTTTATTGAATCTAGTGTTGTTTAAGTCATACTTTAGGTAACGGTAGGCATATGATATTGATGTCCACCTTGTAAATAACTATCCTTTACACCTAGGTAAATATACAGAATATAATAAGACAACCATTTTGTTTTATTTTCATTCCTTCTCCACAACTACTTATTTGGTAGCTATTTAAATATCGCCAAAATTTAAACTAAACTAATTTGGCGGCATTAAAAATGTCCTTTTCATAACGATAGAAATAAAAAGGATTTTTTTTTAGTTAGTTTTAGCATAGATGAATAAGAATTCTAATTCGTCTATGGTTTTAGTTAAGGTTTTGGCGATGTCTGAATCGTCACTTTTATTTATCTACTGCTTTGCGACAGGTAACATGGTTCTTGCCGAAGCATCACCCGTAGCTACCAATTTGGCATTGTATTGACCTAGATCTTATAGCTCAAGTTTAATAGTTTTTAGGATAGATGGCCCTGCGCGAAATGTCAAATAAAGTAATTCATAGTGTGGATATTCAATTGCATTGCATGCGAAACACATTGTAATTAAAAAAAAATATTTTGTTGCTATGTTTTATTTTGGAACTATTTGGCGTGCGAAGCGCATTTTATAATTTCACATTCTTGGCACAAGGCAGCGTGGCCGAGTGGTCTAAGGCGCTGGTTTTAGGCACCAGTCCGAAAGGGCGTGGGTTCGAATCCCACCGCTGTCAAATACTTTTTGTTAGTTTTTTACTTTTATTTAGGAGCTCGAGATAAAAATAAAACTAAATTGATTTTCTTTGTAAATTAAAATAGTTCATAATCACTTTATTTTTACTTTTTAGGTCTAGAAATCTCATACCTAAAGTGTGCTATAGGGACTATAATCCTAAATAATCATGTTAAATGTTTATTTGTATTTATTATTGATCATAAATAATGTTTATCTCGTTTTATTCGAATACAGTCGGCTCTTAATTCTGTGTCATTTTACTTTAGAAAACTAATTTAAAACACATTTATGTAATTATTTGTTTCGTACCACCAATAAGTATACTTACGGGTTTTTAGCTAGTATAAAAATTGTAGAGTAGGTATATACTTAACATTGCTATACCCTATCATCTCTAACTGTCTCTAACTGTTGACCCAAAGGAACAAAAGATAAATTGAGATTCCTTCAGACAACGATAGAGATAAATATCAGTTGCTTTTGTTTTTGTGACGCCACGCCTACGTCTCTTTGTTTTTATACTTTTTAAATCTTTAATAATTGAGTTTTGCTGTTGATGCATTTTACCTTTTCAACATGACATGACATAATTTGGAATTAGAAATGACTTGGTACCTAATAAAATCCATATTTTTTTTATTTTTTTTCACAAAACTTACAACTATCATTACAGGTTAACCTAATGCAATAGCGAAGTCACATGCAATACAATTTATGTCAATTATGAAGCTATAATGTACTTGTTACTACTTAGGTACTACTTACTTGTAGAACTTATATACTTGTTCCTGACAACACTACAACGACTTTTAGAATATTGAATGCCTAGGGATCCGAGTCTTTTCACCGCACCTATCTACCAAGGGACGACGTGTTTTGCTAAGTACCTACATTTTTAACAAAAACACATAGGTAATTTAAGTACCTACAGAGTTTTTTGATGAAACTTTTCAAACCGGAACCTATGTCATCGTAAACCGCTTACTAAAGTATCACTTAGAAACAAACGAATAACTTTATATTATAGCCATAAAATCGACTTTTATTAATTCATCGAAATACCTATGTTCCGTTTTGTTTGTCGGCAAATCTTTGACGCCGAATGGTCTGCGAACAATAGCCAACCAACATATTGTTTGAATATTGCCACTGTTGTAAATAAATTTTATTATTATTTACAACATTCGTTCGGCCGCTAATTCCAACTTCACAATATTTAGTATCAATTTAACTTGTTTTGCTTCGCTGTTTCCGATCCTAATAAATAAAAAGTTGCTGGACGGGTATTTTATCTTGTCGCGAAATTATTATGATACTTGTCATTCGGGTGTCACTTTCCCGTATAAATACCTATATTATACAATTATAGAATCTGTGAGATTTTAGCGTTGCTGGGTTCTAGGTTTTTGGTGTTTTATTTTGTAAAAACTATAGCCGTAATATAGCGGCGATGATGCCCGAACGTTTTGGTAATATCAAGGGACGCTTGATAATCAAGAGGTACTCTACCAGACCACTTTTAAATGCCCACACATATTTCCCATGGGGGTAGGCAAATACTCTCTCGCCTCATTAACTTACACATGCACACACGCGTTTGCAATTTAAGCAACTAAGTACCTATCTAGAATTCTAGAATTAAATACATACTTATAACAATTTATCTATAAAATATGTATGTTACAAAAAAAAAATTATCTAAGTATGTATTATATCAGTCATCTGGTTACCATAACACAAGCATTAAATTGCTTACCTTGGGACTAGATGACGCAGTGTTGAATGTCCAAGGATATTTATTTATTTATTTTAATTTATAGCATTTAACTAAAGGATCATTCTTAGCTGCACCGTTTTAGATCAAATTGTTTTCAAATTAAAAAGATGTTGGACGTTGTTACGGTAATTCTTTTTCAAGGAGCGTAGCCATGTGACCGAAAGATAATTATAAAATTTCGATCTATAGCTCCACTAGTTTGGATTAGATCACGCGAGTTTTGGGCATTTTATCGTCGCAATAAAATATAGAGTTCGCTCATTACGGTCTCTATAAAATGGCAACCACCTTAAAATTCAGGACATTGATCTCAAAGATGAGACAAGATTCCATTTACGAAATTGAAGATGCAATTGTAGATATTTTGAAAATATTGTGATAGTTAATAAACACTCAAGCTGTTTTAATTTTAAGTAATGAAAACATCAACACATCAGAGGATGTAAAATTTCCTTTGATTGTTGTTGAATTTTTATGAAATTAGGTATTCTTCAACAATATTGATTTCGAATGGCATAACGAGATTTTACTTCAACGTCGACGTAGCTTTGGAATCACAGCTAAAACATTCTATATAGGTACCTAGTTTTTTAGTAAATACTTTAAAGTCAATTTACTAAAAAGACCCTTATAGGTTTAAAATTGGCTCGTTTATCGAGTTAATTAAATTAATTGAACGAGTATGTCAACAGTATCGGTACAAAATTTCGAAGAAACAATTTTATCTCAAACTGCAGATTATTCATTATAATGAATTATTTTGACTTTCTATTGGTACTTGTTTTGATCGATCTGTATCCTTTTACTAGTAGTTTGTCAACTTTCCCTGTCATAAAAATAATGTTTGAACTTGATGGAGCTCGGAACGATCAGTCATTTACTGGACCAAACCGTTTAGGTAATTTATCATGACGTTGGACCTTAATCGTATTCTAAAGTGGTGAAACTTGGTGGTGATATGGGTGTTCAAAAATAGGCCGCAGCAGAAAAATATTACACAAATGATGACATTTCACACCCTGTCTTATCACAAAATCATAGCGCAAAGTTAGCAAAGCTTGTGTTAGGTAAAACTACATGGCACAAGCTTTGCTTGATAGACAAACATACCAGTACCAGCACCAGTAAACATAACAGTTATTATTACTTTAACATAAAATATGTTGGAAAATCTATATCTACACTAATATTATAAGAGGTAATGTTGGTTTGTTTGTTTGACGGCCGTAATTTTCGATACTATCTACTACTACTAAGTATTTTTGATAATCTTTTTGGTTAGTGATGTTTAATTTTTTAAATTTACTTTCAATTTAGAAAATAATAATAAATATATTCTTTCGAAGAAATATGGACATACACATACCTATACACATTCAATAAATAAAAATCAATCAGACGACTCCGTAGTAACCAAACTGGAGCAAAACAGTTACATAGATTGATTCTGCTTTGAATTTTAACATAATCTACCTATTTTATGATATCCGGCAATCAGGCCAATGACATTGATTACGGACGTAGGTGGGTAGTGAAGAGGGATATTAATTGAAATAGATAGATAGATAAACATTTTCAGCACACACAAACACGTACGTACAGTGGAAAAAAGACAATGTCGGAAAATGTATTCTAGGTAATGTTTTTCTTTAAACTGAAAATAGAGAGTCAGGCTGCTAATAAACTTTAATAGCGCTCGTAGGATTGTTCAGATTGTATATTTTTAAGTGATCCTCAAGGATCTACTTCTTCTTGTTCGTAGAGCTTAGTCTGAAGTTCAGCAACGTTCTGAAAAGTCACAATCTGGATGGGTGACCAACCATAGCTGAGCATTGTCTTGCCTCGGAGGATAATGTTCAATAATTGTAGATCGCGGCCTAAACTTTATTCATAGTTACAATGATTTAACATAATTTTTAAAGTAACTAAGGAATTAATTATTATTAAGTAAAGACGTTATTAGAATTTTTATTACCTACTCTCGCTAGATTGCTAGATACCTACAATACAAAACAAAATTGAAAAAGGTGGAAATTGCGATTCGTACTAATATAATCCAAACGGACATTTATCATGCAATTAATCACTGCAGGTCACTGCACTTTAGCATTAACCAAGACAGGTAGAGATCCTGCGCTAAACACCAATTAATAAAAAAACATCGACCGGCACTTTAATCTACCGTAACCTATCACTTTAATTTATGAGCGTCCATCACACTAGGTGAAGTTCATGGCTTATGGGTCAAGCGTAGCAGGAGGCTCGCGAGAGGAGGGGGAAGTAGACGAGGTATAAAAGCTCGGAGAAATGCTCTCACTGCATCCACTCATCCGTGTCCTCTGCTAGGATAAACAAATAGACATGGCAGCGAGATTTGTAGTCGGTCTGGCGGTTATCGCCCTCTGCCATTCCAGCCCCGTCCTTGTAAACGGTAAGTTTTGATATGATTTTTACCACTCAATTCATGACTTTTTTGAATTAACTACGACCAATTTGTTAAGTAAGATGTCTAATAAAATTCTTATTTTGTAGAAATTCGTGATGGACGGTCGCTATCTGTCGCCAAAGGCAGCGCTATCGGCTACGGTGGTGAGAACAGGGCCACTGCCGACGTGCACGGCAACGTAGCGCACGCAACCGGCACCACCAACGGCGCCGGCATCGCCAGAGACGGTTTCTACTACCCCGGACAGGGCCAGGCCTTCGCCAACGCCCAGACCTACGACCAAGTAGACCAGGCCGCCATCGACGTCGCCCGCGCCCAGGGATTCTACCACCCGATCCACGTCGCCCAGCCCGCCGTCATCACCTACAACCAGGTCCCTGCCGAGCAGGTGATCTACCAGCCTCTGGCCGTGGCCCCCTCCGCCGAGTCCGTCGCCACCACCAACGGCGCCTACGAGTCCTCTCTCTCCACCGCCTCGAACACCAACGGTGGAGTGGCCGAATCCAATGCCCAGACCCATGGAAACTACGGATTGACCACTACCAACGCTAAAACCATCGGAGGTCTCAACAACGCCGATTCCAAAGCTAAAACCGGCCACGGTTATGCCTCCGTCAGCTCTAAGGCCTCCGGTTCCGGAGCCGGCAGCGGCTACGCCTCGTCGAACGCGCAGACCAACGGTATCGTCGGTGTCGTCCCCATCCCCGCCTTGCCCATCCCCGCCGTCCCCGAAGTGATCCCCGAACCCACCATCATCGCCGCTAAGAACCAGGGCTTCTACAACCCCGCTCTCTACGGCTCCGCTTCCTCGAACGCTAACGTGAACGGCCACGGCTCCGCCGCCTCCTCCGCCAACGCGGGAGCCCCCACCCGCAGGAGCATCCGCTGGCACTTCGGCACAGCCTACGACATCCCCGCTGGATACGGCGCCGTCAAGACTGTCACCCCCGTGGTTTACCAGCCCGCCCCCGTGTTGTACAGAGCCGTGCCCGCTGAGGTGAGCCCCTATGGCACCGCTAAGACCGCCGCCAACACCCACGGCGCTGGCTCCGCGCAGTCCACCGCAAACCAAAACGCCGGCTACGGCAACACCCGCTCCACTGCCAACTCTCAGCTCGGCGGCAGCGCCAACACCAACGCTGACATCAACAACAACGCTTACGGTTTCTACCGCTCCGGTGTCGTCGGCTCGAGCATCGCCAAGACTTCCGCCAACACCAACGGACAAGGCTCGGCCAACTCCAACGCCAACCAGAACCACGGTGTGGGTATCGCCGAGTCGACCGCCAACTCCAACGGTGGCTCCGCACAGTCTAACGCTGATATCAACAACTACAACTACGGTCTGTACCGCACAGCGGGTGAGGGCGCGTGGGGCAGGACCGTCTCGGACGCGAGGACCAGCGGCTTCGGAACCGCGCAGTCGAAGGCCCAGGGCTACCCCTCGGGCCTGAAGATCGCAGACTCCACCGCCAAGAGCCACGGCCGGGGCTCCGCCATCGCCAACTCCCAGAGCCTTTAAGCTGTGAAACAGCTCGGCTTGAAGCAACCACATCACGACGACTTCCGGGACGACCGAAAACTTGTCTTGGTGTATTTGCCGCGTAATACACGCAATTATTTATTTTAATTTATTTAAATGCATTTATCAATTTATTTAACAAATCATTTGAAATGAATTGCCATAATGTAAGTAATAAAATACCTATAGAAATTTTTCTTGACTTTTATCTATATCCCATTTCACATCCAATATATAAAGCACCCGTACAAAGAAAGTTTATCAAATTACCTCAAAAGTTGCAAAAAAACCTATAATATTATTTCTATGGAAACATGGCCATGGGTACAATAATCAGCAGTACACAAAGACGCACTACGAGTTTTTGGGCTAACACATTTAATTCTGTCAATTTATTTAATTACGAAACTCTAAATATTTCTTATAAATTGATTAAATGAATAAATAAATTGGTAAATTAATAATTATCAACACCTACTACGGCAAATAGCCCTTTTTTATATTAAACTCCCTTGATATATTACGAGGTCAAAACTCTGGCGATGATTTCATAGAACCATTTATGACAAAACTTTTACATAAAACATTCTTTCTTTATTTAAAAAATGCCAGTTAAAATTAAATTTATATGTCCTGCCTCTCATAATAAAATAAAGAAAAATATGAGAGCATTTTTTTGCATATTTTTGTAATAAATTTGAGAAAAAAAGGAGAATTTATTGAATAATTTAATTTATGTCTTTGTAGGTATAATTAAATTTCTAAGTGGATTCAAAATAGATGAGTTTTGGATTGTATTTGGCTCATATGGACTGAGGTTTTTAAACTTTACACTATCAATCACATGTCGACAAACACTCGTTAAATTTAATTAAGTTCAATATAACAAGATTATTTTATGACAAGATTGCTTAATAAAGTTACCACTTGCCACCACTATGGAGGTGGTCGTTTTAAAAAAACGTTGGTGAACAACGATGTACAAGTTGGTGGGCAACGATGCCTAAATGTTGAACAACGGATACGAGCAACAATAATCAGCAGAGCAATATTACCCGAAATGCTGACCGTTCCCGACAACGTCCGATGTCAATTTAGTTTAGGTTAAACATAACTCTCAAACTTTACGTCAGAACCTTAGCTTACGTCAAAAGCAGTTGATTATAGGAAATGAATCATTTTATCACTGAATCGCTTTTACGGTCATAGTAAGCCGGCAGGAAGGAATTATAGCCGAGCAGCCAATGTATCGTCAACAGGATGTTCAACACCGTTGTTGGAAACAACGTTGTTGACAACAGATGTCAACATCGTAACAACGATGTGTGAACGTTGGTGAAAAATAGCAACAACGCCCATCTCTACACCGCTCCAAGTTTTGAACTGCTCAGATTGATACTTAATTTCGTCTAAGGAGGCTTCGCCGCGAGCGCTTTGTTTAGTTCTAATACATCGTCAAAAGCAGCACCATTATTCAAAATAAATAATTAAGTAACCTTGACTTTGAAACAGTTGACTCCATACGGGTTCAACATTCTCAATGATCACAAAAAGTGATACGAGTAGAACATTTATCGATGCAGATTTATTATTTACACACAAAGCAGGCTGGTAGCAATAGTCAATAAGTGTAATTACCAACAAGGTAATAAATAAAATTCAGATTTTCGCATTCACACAGCGTCATTTAATCCGGAGAGGCGCGATCCCATTGCGGCGTATCCTATGCACCATCATGCGGTGCATTTCAGCTATATGTGTGGGTTCATTTGTTTGAATACGTATCGTAACATGCGTAGCAGGTATTACAGTGAACACAGTCACGTACCATTAGCGAAGTAAAGCTTACGCACAAACATATCCTCTCGTAGGTCGGACCGCGCCTACAGGCTATTGTTATGGTAACTAGGTGACTCATATTAATAGGTATACTACTTTTATACTTTTTCTGTCAATATATTATAACCGCTGGTTCCGTGTCCACCTGGATGTTGTGTAAGCTAATCTAGATCTTAAAACGGGTTCTGTCTAGTTCAATATAAACCAATAGTTGTTGTTAATTTGGAGCGCAAAAACTGGTAGAGAAAGTGTTTAGGAACAGTTTTTGATGATTTAGAAAAGACAATTTTAAAAAATAACTTAGTCTAAGACAATAAAACCTTGAAGTTTATCAGATTTTACATCACCTTCAATTATTGTACTTATCATAAAATTCTCTACAGTTTTCAGTTCAAAAGATTTCAACGCGCGACAATATACCTACCTACAGAATATTTTTTATAGAAAAATATACTGAATAATAAATAATTTACACTAAAAACAGGATTTCAATAAATTATTTTTGATTTGAATAATAAATAGACGCGGAGTTGGGAGTACGTTTCAGGCTTTCAGCTCTCGTGGTCATTGGATGGGACTGTTGACTGATGTACTGGGAGCTACCGGAAAATAAAAACCCTGCAAAAAATTTCTATTTTAAACGTTTCGTGAAAGTTACAAATGTATTTACCTAAATATACGAGTACTTATAAGTTCTTTTCCGTACGATAGATATAAAAGTATCAGTACTTTTCAATAGTACAGTAATGAACTTCACTTTCCTTATCTCCCATCTGAACAAACAATACCAAACCAATAAATAGGTACTTGTTGTTTTTTACATAACTGTACTCGAGATTAATCGCTGTATTGTATTATTTATCGTTTGATTATCCTCTTGATATCTGGTTAACTGTACCTGCTAGATTGTTTCAATTCATTTACCGTTTAGAGCAATTCATTGTACCTACCTATTACTAGAAGTATTATAGTAGGTACTTACGTACTACTTACGTTCTAAAAAGCTCGTTCGTTCGTATGAGCAAGTGGCCAACTCTGGTGACGGAGTTTTAAGGCCGCCTAAAGGCCTCCGTCATGGCTTAACGACTTGAAAAGCCGGGACCGACAATTTAACATGCCCTCCGAAGCACGGAAGCTCTAAGATAATGATGCCACTTGCGGTCACCCATCCAAGTTGTGACAGCTCAGAACGTTGCTTAACTTCGACGATCTATCAAGATCGTCTTAGCAAGCCTCGCCACGACCGCCTCAATTCACTTCATAAAAGCGAAAATAAGGAATTATTGGCTTTGAAAACTGTAGGGTTTTAGTTACTACATTTTACTACTATGTACTTAGTCTTATAACTGAATTTTGAATCGCTGTCCTTTAGATTTAATTTTTAAGTTAGTTTAGCAGATTTCCTGGCCCACCATGTCACCACGGTGCCGCATGTGCGTCATGATCACTGAACGCATCAAATCTATTTTATAGATACCAATAGCGATAAAAGAATAAGCCGTCTAAAACGATTATTATTATTTATTTTCTAATAAAATACGAGCGATCAATCAACCTTTTTACGGATAACTGATTTACTAATAAGCAGAAAAACTAGCTCATTTATAAAATACATCGCAAATATTAGGAACTTAGAGCTCATACATATTCATGATACTTTGTGTTTGGATTTATGGTGCCACCAGCTTTTCCGTTCAGCTGGCCTTGAACTTTTGTAAGTTAGTATAACAAACTTTTAACTGGTTTTTTATTTTGATTAGTGACGTTGAGTTAAGATCTAGTCATGATCAGTCAGAAGGTCACCACATAATACCACACAAGGTAAATGTATTCCTAAAAATAAACTAATTTTAAAATAATGTATTCTGAACCCTTCTAAGCATCTTAATTTTTTTTTTACGTCATATCATCTCGCGAGTGAAAATCAACTTTCGTAGCAACGCTTTCAACTAAACAGATGGGCTGGTGGCACTACATCCACATTTGGCTCTTCGTCGTGTCAAAGAACTGCGTAATGGTTGGATTATTGATTTGGAAGTTTATTTTAAAGTAACAAATTCTGACTTTGAATAAATTATAATGATTTTGTTTTACATAGTAATTAATTCATCTCTCTATGCTAATTTTGCTGAGAAAATTAATTTTAATACTTAATGCAAATAATTTTGTTCTTTCTAATTCTCGATGAAGATGTTTTTTTTTGATCTCGTTATGATATCAGTAAAACTATTCTAATACAGACAGATCGCGTATCAAAAATAGCGGATCGTCTTATATTAGTAAAAACTGGTCTAAAGTTATAACCAACATAAGCTGAACTGTGGAAATAGTCTCGAGTACTTACTTATTTAATTTATAGTCAAGTTTAAATCCATGTCAGGTCCGTCATTTCGTGATAATAATTAGATGATTGCTCTGAGTAATAATTTGTAGTAGGTACGCCTGTATTGTATAGCCTGCTATGTAAGGAGATTATAAGAAAAAGTTCCATCATGTTTCTCAATAATGTTAAAAATAATAAAAATCATAAAAAAATCCACGTCAAAACATACCTAATAGAAAAGACTAAAATTAATTAAAAAGTCTACATCCTAATCTAGAAAGTTAAGATACTTTCTAGACAAGACAAAACATTTGTGAAAGATGTATAAATTAGTATTTGCTAATAAGCAAAAGGAACGGTAGTAATCTTTATGATAATTTAATATTTATGCTAACATCACGAACTAATAAAATTAAATGCAAAAAACTCAAAGTCATGTTATCCATCTTCAATAATGGCGAGTATCCGATAGGTGTTAATGTGTTTGCTTAAAATAAAATTTATAAAAATCTAGTTTTTAATCCTAACATTTTATTGATATTACAAATTTATAGTCCTCGTGTATTAACTGTCTGATCAATAAATGAAAGATGTTTTTAGGTAAAAACATGTATTAGTTTTTTTATTTTATAAAACCACACTGATTGCGCTTCGACAAGTGATTATTCAAGTTTTTTGAATAACTTCTGTCTGACAAGGCTTATACAAATTTTAGGTTCATTCTTCCAAAGTTCATTTTGATATTTCCATGTAGGTATAAATAGGTATAGTAGTTCAAATCCTTTTCTTTAGATTGAATCCACTTTTAAATGATCACAGTTTCCCTTGCATAAACGGCTTGAGGTATTTATGGAAGCTCTGGTTGACAGGTTCCTTGTTGAGAGGACTCTTCAGAGCTTCCTCCATCAGACGCTCGTACACGCGACCGTCGTACGCGCCGAGAGCAGAGTTCAGGATCTGAAAAACATCGGGGCATTTACTTCTGTAGTCTTTATTATGGATAAGGAATACTTGATAAGGGGTTGATAAGGCTTTGGAACAGGCAATAGAGTCACCTATACTAAATTTTTTGATTCGAGCTAATTGGAACAAAAATAAACACACGTCGTCGAAAATAATTGTCTTTCTCGTGATTGGCTAGATTGTCAAATCAATTGTCAATTGTCAAATCTAGCCAATCACGAGAAAGAAAATTATTTTAGACGACCAATCACGTGCGCTTATTTTTCTTCCTATAAGCTCGTTTCAAGAAATATAGTATAGCTTTATAAGACTACATTATTAAGTGATCCTTGAGGTCCTACAGAAAGGCTTATTTTTATAGATTTTATTTATATTTAACCGATATAAAGATCTTAATGATAGTTTCGACCCCGTGGCCGAGTGGTGAGGCATCCCGCGTTTAGGGAGATCGCTTGTATCGACGCAGGTTCGAATCCTGCCGGTGTCATAACTTTTATTTTTCGATCCCCGCTACGGGACAAATGTTTGCATGTTCTGCAGATATTTGTTTCGTGTCTGGGTGTTTCCTATCTATAATATGTATGTATTTACAAAAAAAAAAAAAAATGTATCTAAGTATTATATCAGTCATCTGGTTACCATAACACAAGCATTAAGTTGCTTAGCTTGGGACTAGATGACGTTGTGTGGAATGTCCAAGGATATTTATTTATTTATTTATTTATTTATTTATTAAGATTTTTCAATTTTTCTGTAGGCTTATTTTTGTATCAATTCATAGGTAACGATGTACCTATTATTGTTTTTCTATTTACCTCGTCTCTATAATCGAAGGCGTCGACGAGCCCCACTGCGTTGGGTCGGATCTTCTCCAAGAGATCTTCGTAAGTGTGTTTCAGCTCAATGATGTCACTTTCCGTTATTGATGTGTACTGAAAAATTATAATAATTTAAAGACATGACAATACCTATTCAAAACAAATAGGTACAGACAATATTAACGGGTTTAGTTAAAATAACTTTTAATGAAATATGACTATCATACGATATTAAACCTAGAGGCCATAGATTTTATATATTTTTATATATAGAACAGAATGTATGAGAACGGTACAAGGGCTGATTAGAGTGGTTTAAGGGAAGACTCATATCCAGGGGGCTTTTATTTGAGATGCAAATGATGATGATGATGATGATGACGAAAAGTTTATACTTAAAACTAAATGCACAGGGATTTAGACTGAGACCAATATTTTATTTATGGTAAGTAATTGCTTGAAATATAACTTAGTGAGCTGTATAAGAAGTGTATAGATTTCTATCAAATATGATCCATTAAATAAACATTTTTCTTACCAAGAGCAAGTCTCCTAGTCTTTCCAACGCCCAGTAGACAGCGTATAGTTCCACCAGTTGGTTCAACACAGTTCTTAACGATGGCGATAGGTTGACTGCTTTCCTTCTCACCTCGGCGTGGTATGTCGATGTTATGAACGCACGGCAATGTGCCTGAAATGTAGCAAATATTTAATGTTTCTAAAATTATGTGTTTCTAAATAAATATTAGGTACAAGCCCACATGCCCAAATATTGCAGAAATTGACTTTCCATACGTCGTGGTTTTAAGCCAATCGACGCTGCTAGAAAGCTTACTAGTTTTCTCCCAATATTTTTTTTTACATACTAGACATAGCAGTTAGCAGCAATTAAGTTACCTCAGTAGCTGCGACTAGTTGTACAGACGCCTTGTTCCAAGCGTCTTCAGGAGATAAACCTGATTTTATGTACTTCTTCATACTTGTCACAGCACTCGACAGTTTTCTGAAAAGATTTCACGATTGTAGCCAATATTGAAAATCATTGATTACATGTGTTTGTTCGTGTTATAATAGTAGGATTTCAAACATGCACAAACAGTCTATCATACATAATATAAAACTAAGTTATTATACTTCTAAGTTATTATTTGAGTGCAATTTTACAGTTGCATTTTATTAAAAAAAATGTATCTATACTTCATTTCATGAAGCGAACTAATAGGAAGAAAAATAATCTCACGTGATTGGTCGTCGAAATTCATTGGATAGGCTAGATTTGAAAATTGACAATTGATTTGACAATTTAGCCAATTACGAGAAATACAATTATTTTCGACGACCAATCACGTGCGGTTATTTTTGTTCCTATTAGCTCGATTCAAGAAATGAAGTTATAAGTATTATATCAGTCATCTGGTTACCATAACACAAGCATTAAGTTGCTTAGCTTGGGACTAGATGACGCTGTGTGGAATGTCCAAAGATATTTATTATTTTATTTTATTTATTATTATGCTCCCTGCACACTTGCAGTTTTACTTTTTTACTAATTATTTATTTAGAATTTACTTGCGAGAATCAGGAAAGAAGTGTTCACACTAGACCATCAGTAAAATGAAATGTGATCACTGACCCCAGGGAGCGGTAGACATTTCTTTCAGATCTTTATGTAATTTTTTAGATCCCATATTATGCCTAATGGGCAGAGGTATGTCCAAACTCATATTTAGTATATGTCCACCATCAGTGGATCATTCAAAATATCTTAAAAAGATAAAGATATTACCCAGCAGCTACTCGCTGGAGGCTACGGATAATGCCTTCGACGGTGCCGTCCCACTTGGCTGCACTCCTGTCTGCCAGGTACGCCATGGTGGGGCTCAGAGGCTTGCCTTGATCCGCCTGCTCCAACGCTTTTACTAGAGACCTGATAACATAGTTGAATAAGCTGGTGTATAATGCACTATGTTGAAATCAATCATGTTGTTGAGAATGAGCAAATATTCGGCAGAAAGAACGAAAAAAACATTTTTCGGTAGAACCACAAGGGTTGCCCGCATGAGTTAAAAAATGTGTAGATATAATATGACGATTTTTTTAAATTTTTCTTACAAAAATTAATAATCTTTATTTTAATTGCAGAGATATATCAAATTCGCCATTATGCTAGATTATCCCTAATTCTTTGGGAGATGTTTGGCGTTTGGAAAAGGCAGTAGTTTTCCCTAGCTTTAAGGACTTGACGTTTCAAAGCGGTAGTAGCGGTGGATAAGTAAACTACCTAATGATATTATTAAGAAATTTTGAGTTTCACCAGTATAATAAAGCTAAATAAGTATACCTCGCAGTCTGCAGCATCATAACAGTGTTCTCCCCCTCGTAAGTACAAGCGGCAGTGGCCAGTCCATAAGTCTGAGGGAAGTTAGAGGACAGCATGTACCCGTGTCCCCCGCACGACTGCCGGCATCGCTCCACTAGGCTCGCGGCGTCTGATGACGTCACCGCTTTCAGGCAGCAAGCTATGGCGTGCAGCTGAAAGGATATGCTTTGGTTATCTGCCCTAAATAGAAGGGTAGATTTAAAATTAACAGTAGTTTATGTTGAGCTTTGGAATATTTTGAAATATGTTGGTTAAAGATGTGAAAGAAATGTCTACCAATCCCTGGGATACAGTCGTGATCATATTTAACTTTCATTTTTTTTTCAGTTTCTCTGTCAGTCTCCCTAGTTTTTGGTGTTGGTCTCTGTCTCGCGTCAATGAAGTGTCCAACGGATTGTTTTAACTATGTCGTCGACCCATCTTTCAAAAAAAACGCTCATCTTACCTCCGGTAAGTTGTTAGTGTCACCAGATTCCAAATCCGTAGTGACTTTGGAATACAAGTCCCAGAGCCACGTAGCGTTGAGCGAGAACGCCTGGCTGGTCGCGATAGCAATGAACAGCTTGTGTTGCTGAGTCACGAAGTCTAGGATCTGCGGTTCTGATTCACTGAATTCAAAAATCGATAGGTGATTTACTATGTATTATTTTCTTATGTAGGCTCTCGTATGCACAAACAAATGAAAACGCTACGAAATCTATCATGTAAAGGGCAATATAATACCGACCACTGTGGAAAAAGGGCAGGTGATGATGTTAATAAACTAAAAAAAGAGTAAACGAACGCCAAAGTTAAATAACCTATAGGACTTGAAAAGTCTTAGCTGCTGCGTTGCCATTTCGCTTGTATGACTCGGTTTGAGTGATTCGATACACCTTTATCTATATTTTAATTTAACTAGCAATTAGTTGTAGCTTAACAAAACATAACCTACTACTGAGATATTTCGGTTTTAAAGATTACGTACTTCGGTTTAAGCTGTGACTGCCGCCTGACAGCAGAGTACCGCACGGCCACAGTTGAGGCCAGCGCTAGAAGGTTGGCCATGTTGTTCACGATTATCACTCGCACGTACACCATTGTTCCGTACGTTAGCTTGTTGTTACGAGATGAAGTGAATGTGCCATCCTGGGTTGTTAAAAGTATGATTGAGTCCAATGATATTATAATATTAGAAAAGATATCATTGATTGGGTCGGTTTGCAATAAGTACAATCTAGCTAGATGTTTACAATCTGAGCAAGCTTAACTTAGAATAGCCAATCACAGATTCCTTAGAATCGTTCCTGTAGGGTATATTTTAGGTTCAGGGTATCATTCAAAATGGTTACGTTTAAATTAAGTTCCATTTAGAGCTCGAGTTCAAAGATATTTTTTTAGAAAAGTAACCTAACTCCAAAATTCCCTTAGCAGCAAGTATACTCTAAGCATTATTTTAAAATCACAAATAATTACTGTACTTTTGAAACTTGCGCATTCCTCATCAGCATACGATCCCTGGGTATCCGATGCTTATCAAACCCAAGGAAGCCATTGTTCACGGCGTTGAAGCCCAGCTTAGCCCCAATCTCCCCAACTTTGACCCCGGGTAGAGGCATGTGGGTCTCTTCGTCCCGGATTTGAACGATGAAGGGCTGGATGCCGCAGGCTTTGCCCTTTACTGACAGTTGCGCCATCACTATGCAGTAGTTGGCTGTGTGTGCCACTGGGTAAATCAAATTGAAAGTCGTTAGGTACTTTCGGTAGAGTTTCGGCTGGAAGTGATCTGGATCAAGCTATCTTAGATAATTTGCAACAAGCCATTTAACTCGAATGGTTTGTTTGATGTTCTTTTCGGTGGCGCGGCGGTGGTCTGGAGCAATTTAGCTATTAGTAGTTTCTATAGTACCTATCTTTATGAATTCATCAGAATGATAACTGATTATGTAAATCAGCTTAGCTTAGCTTATTATCTGGGTTGATTTTGATGATATAATTTTGTTTGTTACAAGTGCGCTATCTCTAAGCAGATTATAATGTTATAGCTGTACTACTCACAAGAACCCGGCCACCATTTGTAGGAGGTGACCGTGGGGCTGTGAAGCACGAACTCTTCAGTATCGTGGTCATAAGTTGCTGTTGTCTCCAGTCCTCTGATGAACGTACCGTGACCTAGTTCAGTCTGAAACATAACATGAGATAGATATTATCCTTCGGGAGTTGGATATGGTTTTATGCGATCTGATTCTCTACCTCGATGATAAATATACCTATGAAATATATATGAAGCATCAAAAGAGGAAATAAAATTTCCATAGGTTTTTTTTCCTCAATGGAAAATCAATTGAGAATCAAACGATCGTATAGTTTCTTTTCCTACTCTTTCTATGTCTTTTTCTGACATAAGCGTATCAAGATATTTATGAATAGTTCAACTTGCTACGCAAACAAAGTTTGATCAGTATGTCGATTATTGAATAATCAAAGCGATCTATAATAAAATCATTAAATAATTCATTGTTATCAACAGACCTGTGCGTATGTACCAATAATTTCAAACTTCCTTGCCCTCTTCAGCCAATACGCCTTCTGCTCCTCTGTGCCCTGCCCTATGATCGCTGGTATGAACATCGCGAAGTGGAGGGAGAAGGGTTGGTTGTCTTTGAAAAATGCTGTCGACAGCAAACTTCGGTAGTGGACCCTGGTGGTGAGGTACATTTTTTTAACAGAACTTTTCTCAAGTGAAAACCAGTGCACACTCCAGAGGATCGCGTTGAATTCCAGGTTTAATAAGTTTCATTTACATTTTATTTCAGGACTTAAGCATCGCTGGAGCGAAGGCCTGCGATAGCTCGAAGCCGACAACTAACAAGAGATTGAGGGAGACAGAAAAAAATGGCGTATTCTCTATTTAAAATCCTAAACTCACTTTGGGTCCATGAGCTGATTAGTAAGTATTTAGACAAGTAGGTAAGCCAATTCTATATCAATAAATATAACAAAGACATGGTCTAACTGTGAATTTTGCCCTTAGATCATGTCAACGGCACCTTATTTATTTTGTTTTGTTCTAATAAACATCAAAGTGCACTATATTTCAACAATTCTTCATTATTCAAGTGCCAGCCACATTCGAATTGTATTGAAAGCAAAAATTAATTAATTCGACGACGACGTTCGGATCAAAAGTCAAGGTGAATCAAGTCAAAACGCCTGGTTATTCATACCTGGCTCTCTCCACTTCGGTCATGTTTGGGTTATGCAGTCCGGTTATCATCCGGGTATACAGAACTGCTTTTCTGATAGCATTCTCATACTTCTCTTTGTGGCTCAAGTATTCTTCAGGGATCTCATCTCGAATGCCTTTAATGCTGAGCGCTTTGGCCTCTGAAATATTAAGACTTGGCTGTTATTTTTAAAATACAAAACAAACAAAAATGTTTAAATCACTATAAACGATTTCTCATTCGAGAAAACATTTTTTTCTCAATGAGATTCGAACCTACAGCTGTCTGACCATGTGACCAACAGCCAAAGAGGGCTTTCAGTATCAGGCAACCACCACTATTTTTTAAAGATTTCTATTGAATCACTAGGCAATGGTAGAGTTTTAAAAATATCAAACAAAACAAGTAAATAAATAAACTCACATATTGATTTAAAAGTTTGATAAATAAAATAACTTACCCAAACTTCTCCTACTCTCCGTAAAATTAGCGCCACCATCCAGGAAATTAGTCAGCTCTTCCACATTGAACCTACAATTTTCTCTTTCCTTCTGCAAATCTTCATTCACAACCGTAGCCACCATTTTAGCAAAAAATCTCTCCACTGCCCTCAAGTGCGAAATAAATACTAAACAATACACTGATAAAGTACTATCAGTATTGTAAGATACACACTGTTGCACCCCAAGCTGTTTATTATCGCGGACTTCGTACTGATAAGGCTATTTACATGCTAAAATAATGCTACGTCTACTAATCGTGACAAGAGTCGTGTAATAACTGCGAAGTGCGAGTTGATGTTAGTTTACCTGTTTGATTGCATTAGGTAACACGTTGGTTTGTTATGAGGAGAATTGCGTGGTTTGATTTGTTGAACACAACTTACTTATTGGACTTTGATCAAAGGCCAAAGTCTAATTTTTTACCGCCGTTTATTTATATACGCGCACGTAAATATATATAGGTACCTACATATATGAGCACTATTGATGGTATCTATTTCTAATATTGTCTTTCAAATTATAATGTGAATATTATCAGTACTTTAGCATGGTTTTACAGCTCATTTTATGATTCGTTTATTGTATGTATAAAAAAAGTAGATAAATGAGTACCTACGTAGGTTTACCTAAAGGGTGTTTTGATCTTTCTAGGGGCCTAATTATACTATTTTACTATTGATTATGTAACTACTTTCAATCGCCGTGATCCTGCGTTCAGTAGATCTACTACTTCTCGAAATACTTATTTTAATATCCTAACATCAATTAAAAACATTGAAAAGTTAGGTTTCCTACTTGCTGTCTGACGATTAGGTACTTTAAAATTTGTAGGAAAGAGATTTTTTAAAAACCACTTATAATCTAACTTACTTTATTATTTGATTCGAGCAAACATTATCTTAATCAGTACATAGTTTACATTCATTATACTCGTAGATATTTCACAGCTTTCCTTCCATCAACGGCTTCAGATATCTGTTGAAGCTGGAATGTACAGGTTCCTTGTTGAGAGGACTCTTCAGAGCTTCCTCCATCAGACGCTCGTACACGCGACCGTCGTACGCGCCGAGAGTTGAGTTCAGGATCTGGAGATAGTAATATTAATGATTTATTTACTAGATGATTTATAGTGTCAGGAGGCAATTATTGCCTACACTTAACAAGACACTGCAGTGCCTGGGACATTGTTAAGCTTTAATTCTATTCTATTCTATTTATTTATCAGTTATCAAACTTCGTTTTAGGCTCAGAACTGACGTTTATAAGATTATTTATTTATTGGGAAACCAATTTTTTTTCTTTATAAATGTGATCAGTAACAGTAACAGAGAGTGGTCAAATAAGAGTTCGCTCAAATGTCCTCAAGGAAACCTCTTTCCGCGCAAGTGTTTTTCGAGCAAGTGTCATGATACCACCCCCGTTTAAATTGTTAGAATAAATTGCATTTGCACCTAAAGTACACAACACAGGTATTAGTTTAGTTGAATTTATAAAATGAAAAAGACGTTTATTACAATGTTAGTAACAATAAAATGAGTTTCTCTCACCTCATCTCGAAGTTCGAAAGCATCCACCAGACCCACTGCGTTGGGTCTGATCAGCGTCAGGTGTTCTTCATAGCGCTTCTGCAAGGAAACCAGGTCTGCTTCCGATATTGATGAGTACTGGAAACATAGTTAACTGTGACATAATCCTACTTTTCACTCATCTACTTACTACCTTAAATACCTTCAGAAGCTCTAAATGCCTAAAAGATAGAAACATTTATGTTTACCGCATTTTGGGGAATACAATCGTGATCATATTTCATTTTTACATCATTTATCAATGATCAGCATTTTCATTTAGCGCGGTGATGCTGGCAAGTGAGGGCAAAATTCCGTCTGGCAGTAGCTTAGATCAGTTGAGCTACCTGAGCATGAATCGTTTTACAACGACTGTTAAAATTGCCTAAGAAATACTACTATGAATACGACAGTTTGTAAAAATGGATAGATGTATAGATGTTAGATTTTCATTCACGCAAAAACTACAGGACGAATTTGGGTGAAACTGAGTATTATCTTACCTACCTTACATAGTCTATGAACTAAACCGCCAAAAAACCATTATAATGAATTATCTCACCCTCAACAAGTCCCCAGTCTTCTCCAGCGCCCAATACATTAAGTAAAGGTATGTGAGCTGTTCCATCACCGTCTTCACATTGTTACTGGAAGATGCCGTCAGTCTGACTGTTTCCTCTCTATATGTCTTGCAAATCACCGCTCTACAGTGCGCCTGTAAATTGTAAAATTTTATTAATTTGTAAGTTAGCACTCGATTTTATGAGCTAAGAAATTAACTATCTATGGAGAAATTAAGATCTGTTCTAAGTACTTAAATCGATGTTGAAAAGTGCTACAATATAGGTACCGGTTTTTTGTCTAATCAAAATTGAAGAGGGATAAGGCAAGCCATAGCTTTGGCTATCGATCTGCACATCAATTCATTCTTAAATAATCGTGACCAGAATTGGTTACTATATCTACGATACGTAAGTACTTACAATATCACGAACTAACAATACTTTATCGGCCTTACTTATATGCGCTTGATAATAAAGATATATGTAATGGTGTTACTACCTCAGCAGCAGCCACTAGTTGCACTGTAGTGCACTCCCAGGCGTCTACGAATGTCATGCCCGATTTAACTCGTTGTCTGATGCTAGACGCACATCTCGATATTTTACTGTTGAAAATAGATTATATAGAAAAAAATGTAATTAAAATGAAATATGATCACGGCTGTATCCCAGGGAACGGTAGACATTTTTATCTAAATAATTACATAAAGATCTGAAAGAAATATCTACCGACCCCTGGGATACAGTCGTCATCATAAATATAAATAAATAAATATCCTAATATATTTTTTATTAATTCATTAAAAGTAGGTTTTTGATGCATTTACTTACCCTGCAGCAACTGTCTGGAATGAGCTGATGATTCCCTCAGGACTGCTGTCCCATAGAACCTTGTTCCCTTTCACTGCTTCAGAGAAGTAAGATACAGTTGGGGTTACGGGTCTACCGGCTTCGGCTTGCTCCCATGCTTTTAGTAAAAACCTGGAGAATAGTTAAATTGTTAAACTCCTTAGTGAAAGGATCCAATAGGAGTGTCAATACCACAGTATATGTCCATAGATAAATGATTCTGGTCACAATCAATGTCCCTATATTCTTCTGTCATAATGTAGGAGGCGGAGTCAAGGATAACGTAACTAACTTGTGTTTTAGGTAGCTCCATAATGCGTGTAGCTTTTAAGATTGTAATAGTGATTGATAGTTGAAAAAACCGGGTATCATTTTATCATGGTTTTCCATGTGTGAGCATTCATGTAAAATCTATGTCTTTGTTGTGCAAAAAGTCGTAGTACCTAATCCGATAGCGCAATATCGTCTTTTGTGGTCAACCCACAACCACAAACTTCCTCGGCAGCAAAGGTTCGTTTACAAAGGGATGCGAAGTGTACCTTTACTGTGGATAATGATGGCATACCTAGCAGTCTGCAGCAGCAATACAGTATAATCCCCCTCATAAGTCCTGGTGGCCGTTACGAATGAGTACAGGAATGGAAGGTTGGAAGATAGCATGTATCCGTGCCCGCCACACGCCAGTCGACATTGCTCTATGAAGGACGCTGAGTCTGATGTACTGATTGCTTTCAAGCAGCTCGATAGTGCGTGGAGCTGAAATATATAAAGCGTTTTGAGAATGTTTTAGTGCAAAATATAGACATTTTCAACTCATATAGGTACCTTGGAGACTCAAAACCGATATACCTTGGAGATTTAAGGTTTTCAAACAGTTAAATTTACCGAGGAGACGGCACCTTCGGTGGAATAGAGAAGCATTTACACTGCTGACATCTTATTCCGTAAAGTAGAACTTGATGAACGTCGATGGCGTATACAACGAACGCCAGTAACTTGTTGGCTAATGAATGTTTTAGAGCCCACAGCGGTCAGTAGCTTTTAGCCATACGAAATTGGACACTGATTGCGGCACACGTCTGAAGCCGAGTATATATCAAAGTAAACTGAAAGGTCAAAGGTTACCTCAGGTAGACTATCAGTATGCCCCTCATGCAGGTCTTTGAGAACCGCTGTGAAGGTCCGCCACAGCCAATCGCTGGTCAGCTGGAGCGCATGCGCGGTCGCTATGCAAATAAACAGCTTGTGCTGTTGGGTCATGTAGTCTAGGATCTGAGGCTCCGGTTGACTGGAATGGGTTGAAATAAAAACAGTCTTGCTTATGCCCAGAAAAGCCTTGTCATGCTAAAGTAGGCTGATATGATGAACCATAATGTAGTGTTCTTTTGCAGAATTGTTTGTTATAGGTATCAAACAATTCTGCGAAAAAACACTACACTATCTTCCTAAATAAAAAGTATTCTATGTGTTATTGCATGTACCTTCAATCATGGTCATGTTGATTTTCAATAAACGAACAAAATGACTCACCCAGGTCTTGGTTGCGATTGTCTCCTAACAGCCGAGTACCTCACCGCAATCGTGATCGCTTTAGACAGGTTGAAGGCAACTTCACTGACCAACATCACGCGGACAAAGACCATGGTACCGTATGTCAGTTTGCCGTGTCTTGCCACTTTTACGTATGTTCCATCCTAGAAAATAGTTTTGGCTTGAATTCAGACGATATCTTGTGTTTACTTTTTCTGACACTAGTTTACAATTTTTCTTTTCGGATCTTTAGTCAATTTGTGATCCCTTGAAGATGTCTAAGGGGGTAATCAGAGGTCTGATAATAACTTAGAATGGGTACGAACGATTGCATTGAATACATAGAAAGGGATGAATGAAAAGAGTGGGTGGATATAATAATCTGTAATAGGTAATTGAATAAAATCTGTGTTTCCAAAACAGAGCATGTTGTGACTTACCTTCAATACTTTAGCATTCTTCATCATCAAGTTCTCTCTCGGAACTCTATGCTGGTTGAATCCTAGGAAGCCATTATCAGCCGTATTAAACCCCATCCTAGGTCCAATATCCCCTACCTTGATGCCGGGGAGTGGGCTATGTGTCTCCAAGTCTCGTATTTGGACTATAAATGGGTGGACACCGTGGCATTCGCCTTTGGTGTATATCTGAGCTAATACTATACAGTGGTTTACTGTTTTACCGACTGGAAGAAAGCACATTTATTAAATAATCAAGCAAGAACCCTGTGGAAGAGGTATGAAACTCATAATATACTTACGTCCACCTGCCCACCACTTGTAAGAGGTGAGCGCTGGGCTGTGGAACACAAACTCTTCAGTTTTGGGATCATAAGTGGCTGTGGTCTCTAACCCTCTAATAAAGGTCCCGTGCCCGAGTTCTGTCTGTGTGGAAAATAAATTTCTCTTTAGACGACTTCAAAAAAGAAGGAGGTTCTTTTCATGGAAATAACTAAATGCTCAACTCTGGGAATGTATTTTTATGAATGTTCACCGATTACTCCGACAATAGAGGACCGATTTTGAAATATTTTTTTTTTGTTAGTGTAAACTCATGGTCTCCCAAAAAAACAGGTTCTGTCTGATGAGCAATTTAACATCAATGCACCTCGAGAGAGCAGAAACTTTTTATCTCTTTGCAAAATTAAAATCGGTTTAAAAGCTAGGATATAAGCACCAGAATAACTTATATCCTAGATTAACATATGCTACTTTTGATACCGGTATTCCTTCGGAAACGGGTATTGTTCACTGCGGGTAACACCGCGGAGCGCAACTAGTATTCGATAAGTCGTTGACTGTACATTTTTAATTTCCTATTCAAATTACCCTCCATAATTGAACTCTGTAATTTACAATCTAAATCAGTTTAATAATAGGAAGTGTATTTAACCCACTTGCGCATAGGTCCCGATGATTTGCATATCCAAAGCGCGCGGCAACCAATAGGCTTGCTGCTCCTGAGTGCATTGACCCATGATCGTGGGCACAAACATTCCCAGGTGTAGGAGGAATGGTGATACGTCTTTGAAGAACGCGTCTGCGGTTCGACGGAGCACTGGGGAACTGACCCTGAAAATTTTTGAATGCTTATAAAGATATTCAATAAGTCAATGTTATTAATCGAACTGTTTATTAAGACAGAGTAACTTCAATAGATTTATTAATAAAGTTATTCAATAAGTCGATGTTTTGAATCGGATTCTCTTCAAAATCCGTTACCAATCTTGACGTTCTAATCTCCTTTGAAATGTGCTTTACCAAGATAAATGCCAAAGCAAGCAAAGTAACAGGTTAATGTTTTCTGTAGTGTAGAGCTAGTTGAAAAGTTCTAAAAGTCTGAACTATTCCAGACAGAGCCTGTAGCCATTAGCAATCGTTTCGTATCGAAGTTATTTGTAGCATTGGTCATGTATGGCCTTTTTTAATATCGTTACTTATCGGCATTTAATGCTAATTCCATTCTCTATTCTATAGCGAAAGAGATTATAGACAAGGAATTATGGTGAGAGAGTAGGTCAACAAATCCATTCTTATCTTACCCAAGCGCTTCCAATCCGGTGAAATCAAGAAGTTCATCCTTGACAATCTTAGCGTAGAGGACAGACTTCCTGATGGCATTCTCGTATTTCTCTGAAGGGCTCAAACATTCTTCTGGTATCTTGTCCAAACTCGCTCCACTATTAAATGCAACATTCTCTGCAAGCATAAAATTTATAAATAGTTTTCTTGATGGGTATGGGTTTCATCATTACGTAGGGTTAGGTAGTTAGAATACACATTTCGACTTGCCTTGCCTATTGTTTTAGGATGTAGGCAAGTAAGATGTAATTCTTAGGTACCTTTTTTAGGTACCTTTAAATTTTATCTATCTCCTTTAAAACTTCTTAGTCTTTACTACTAAAAACTCATTTCACAAGGTAGGTAATAAATGTAGTGACCGAATACTTGGTACGGTGACCCACACGGGTTGCCGATGTGCCATGGACGTTATTCAAGAAGCTATTAATAGATCAACATTACAGTTTCTGGACTATACAGAAAGACCACAACCCAAAGACATCTCATAGAATTTAATGAGATTTCGATACAATATTAGTTGTGAGAAAAACTAAATAATTATAGCAAAATTAAAAATGTTATACACAGTGGAACACCGATTCTCCTCCTTTCCTTCAAAAATATTAGGTACTTACGTATTTTCCTTCTCGTAATAGTATTCTTCTTTCCGCCATCGATGATAAACGTCACTTCCTCTAAATTAAAATTGCATAATTTTCTCTCTCTCACCAAATCTTCATTAACTTTCAATATATTTTGAGCTTTACTCATTTTAGCTGTAGCATAAGTTTATTTCAATACGATATGTACAAAGTAAGAACGTAGACTGAATCTGCATTCGTACATAACGTAAACGTTCCTAAAGGGTAATTGCATGTAGATTTATGTACAATACAGTAAGTAGACAATTGATGTTCTATCGAGTTCAGTTAATTTTCGATACAAGTTTGTTTAGTCACCCAGGCGTAGATGACGACACCATTAAGTATAGGTACAAAACAGGATAGGAGCTAGGAATAAAAAAATATTTTCATACATATTTATATCATACAAAAATATGTTTATTTAGTAACAACGTAATATGAAATATAAAAATATTATAAATTATTTACAACTTTTACAAGCCAACCTCATCTCCAAGATACCCATACTCTACAAGGTAAGTAGGTAAATAATAATTATGATTGGACTAAAACTAAACAACTAAAAATAAAAATAAAGTTTCTATTTTTAATTGAGCCACTGATGTAGTTACAAAATATGCTGAACAGCTTGTCTCCAAACGAAATTCGTCTCTACGACTTGACAGTAAAACCTAACAAATCTTAAGTTTTACTGTCATAATTCTATAGTATTAGTGGGTACATTTCTACCTGTGTTTCTGTTTCTGTCCTTGTGTTTCTGATTATTTCTTTTTTGTACTTAACCACTTACTTGCCCTGTCCGTCTAGTCCTTTTTATGTATTTCTTCCTAATTGTGTGTGTCTAAATAAATTATTTTCTTTCTTTCTTTCTTTCTTTCTAGTATTAAATAATAATAATAAACTCTTTATTTCAGACAACGTAGGTCCATAAAACACAGAAAGGTGATAACCATTACATTGCGACAAATTAGGCTATCTAGCAAGATTTATAAAACTTTTAAACTATCATGGTTTTGAAGTATATAAACACTTTAAAACGAGATATTTACTATGATTCGATAGCATGCAACTGTGCCCAAATATCGGGTAACTCCTAAATCTGCGAATCATGGTAAGTTTTTATAAAGTAACATTTATACTTCTTACGTGTATATCTTCCAAGATTACTTTTCCATTCACAGTTTTTCAAATATAACGGCGCAGCTAATGATTTTTCAATGGCTCATATAATTTCAGGGGTTCTCAAAGTTTAAAAGAATTCATCACAGTTTGGAAGCCGTCATCAGCGGCTTGAGGTATTTATGATAGCTCTGGTTGACAGGTTCCTTGTTGAGAGGACTCTTCAGAGCTTCCTCCATCAGACGCTCGTACACGCGACCGTCGTACGCGCCGAGAGCAGAGTTCAGGATCTGTAAATAGTTATTGAGTGATTTCTAATACATTATTTCACACACGCACACATTTTTATATATGTAATACTGCCTTATATATTTAATGAGCGTTTCAGTATTCGGGCATTAGACTCTAGTCCTTTCCCATATAACCATGTAGCTGCGCCCCGCTGTTTCACCCGCGTAAGTCCCGTTCCCGCGGGAATATCGGGATAAAAAGCAGCCTATGTAACTCTCCATCCCTTCAACTATCACCACACAAAAAATCAAGTCAATCCGTTGCGTCGCCCCGTTTTGTCGTGAAAGACGGACAAACAAACAGACAGACACACACACTTTCCCCTTTATTATATGGATGCCTTGGAGAAGATTGCTTGACTTTGGATTTCTGTACTCATGATCAAAGTGCTAGGTAAGGCATTTAAAGCCTACTAGTATATTACCTCATCCCTGATGTCAAATCCATCCACTATGCCGATAGCGTTGGGTCGGATCAGCGCCAGCAGTTCCTCATATCGGTTCTGTAGAATTGTCAGGTCGCTGTGCGATATCGTCCCATACTAGAACATAAAACTTGTCTTACAAATAGTAGGTATACGTCGCTCCAAGTAAAAAGAACGATGAGGGGAACGGGAGGGGTATGTTTGCGCACGGGTCACTCGCTCGCTTTGGGGCGCCGCAAAAATCAAACACAAAAATAGCCCAAGAAAAAAGATGGAGTCATTTCAACTGTACTTATGTAGTCTGTAGTATTTCAAAAATATGCATTTAGATAGCGAATGTTTAAGAAATAACACAACACAGTTAAATATTACGGGACTTAATCGCGTATTAAAATCACATTTTTTACCTCGACGTTTCAGTGGCGTTACAGTATATGGCAGTATGGTCACGAGTTAATATTTATAAATATGTTTCCAAGTCGCGATAGTATAAATAGTGTTTCAACACAGTTAAGTTTCAAAATACTTACAACAAGTAAGTCTCCTTTCTTCTCCAGCGCCCAGAAGATGAGGTATAGTTCTATGAGTTGTTTGAGTACGACGGCCAGATTGGGTGACACTGTGCTCGATAGCCGCTGCACTTCTAGCCAGGCTACCTCGCATAATATAGCTCGGCAATGCGCCTACAAAAAATTAGAAGAAAAATATGATCACGATTGTATCCCAGGAAGCAGTAGACATTTTTGGTCGGATTTGATCCCACGACCTTCGGATCGAAAGTCGAAGTACTAATCCACTTGGCCAACACGTCTTTTTGAGTTGCTCCGAGTTCCCTGTAGATGTCAATCGGTGCTATAAACAGACACAACCGCAACCGAACACACACAGAAATTCATCTGATAGTTCGAATACTTAATCAGAGGCTAACGGGGCTAATGACGTCATACACTGAAATCTCGGTTTCATGAAGCAATTATTTCCAAGCCACCTTAAAAGTTGAATAACTTTATCAGTTTTTAAGATAATCCACCTTTTACCATGCTTCACTAAATGCTTAGTACGATTTATTTACAAACAAAATACGGGTACTTCTCAATTGCACCAACTTGTACTTATACTCTGTCTATAATAGTTTGTAGCTATAGTACGATCTAAACCACAGATTTAGGTACTTACCCAAATCTGGTTCTAAACTCACCTCACTAGCGTTAACAAGTTGCACCGAAGCGGCGTTCCAAGCGTCCTCGGGATCCAAGCCGGCCCTTTCGTGAGCTTGTTGTGCGTCGTACGCTGCTTTAGTTTTACTGTAATAATAACAAAGACGTCTGGAAGTTGCTTCTTATTACGAAAATTGCAACAGAATTTCCAAGTGACTAAATATTTAAATATGAGCATGACTTACAAGAATAAAAGTTCAATTTTTTAAGCTATTTATGTAACAAATCACGTGGTTGAAATGACGAACTATTTTAAAAGACACCTTAATTTTCACATAAGTACTCGTTCTTTCAGAGAAAAGCGGTTAAGAGGTATGTTTTTTTAATTATTAAAAAACTTACGATTTGATTTGGTAATTTACTTCGAAAAAAATTTCGTGGTGGACATTTAGATCATTTTTTGAGCGAACCGTAAGTACCTACCTGTTTTCAAAAATCGAGAAATAGTAATACGAGTATTAAAATCACCACTCACCCCGCGGCAACTGCCTGTAGTCCTCTAATAATGCCCTCAGGATTGTTCCCCCAGAGATAGCTCTTCTTGTTGTAGAAGTCTACCAGGTAGGACACTGTCGGCGTCATGGCAGTGCCGCCTGTAGCTTGCTTCCACGCCTTCACTAGGAACCTGGTGAATTACACGTTACTTTTAAGGTAATTATTTTGGACGCAATAACCTATCCATATTTGGTTGCTTACTGTGGGTAGATTGTCATTTTTTGCAAGTAATGTCAAATATCTACCACGTAAGAAGAACTCAAATACCTATAGCCGAAGGTACAGAAGATTTGAGTAAATGTTTAATTTTGTTTTTATTTAGAAGTACAATCTTAGTTGACTATCACTTTCATAATGTCCTGTTCGAGCCGGTCACTTTATATCTTTATATCATTCGATATTGCGCTCTGTAGTTGTAGTACCTTGCAGTCTGCAACATAAGCACGGTATATTCGCCCTCATAAGTGATAGCGGCGGTCACTATCCCGGCCACTACAGGAAGGTTCGATGACGTCATATATCCGTGTCCGCCGCAAGCCAATCTAAACTCTTCGACGCGAGCGCTCGCGTCGCGGGAACATACGGCTTTGAGGCAGCAAGCTAATGCGTGAAGCTGAAACAAATAGGATACATTACAGCTGGGGAATCAAATCCCGGGATTTACTGTTACCCTGAATCCCAGGATCCTGAACCGTGTGATCCCGTAATAGGATTCCCTAATTACAGCTTTAACCAAAAATATCATCTTACTGATAGTTTCGAGCACACTAGGGCTTCGTGGCCGATTGGTAAGGCAGTCCGGCTTGAGGACGATCGCTTGTATCTCGCGGGTTCGAATCCCGTCGAAGCCCAAAACTTTTAGTAAGATTTTTCATTTATAAGTAGGATACAATTACTCTTCCTAGGATGCGACTGGTTTTCAGTGATGACTACGTTACTTTTGATTCGAAACAATTTGATACAAGTTAGACAATCGGAGGGCTGATCTAACACTGTTACAATCTATCAAGCGTTAAAGAAAAAAGACGTGTGGCACTCGGGGACTGCCGCGGTAACGCTATAGCATGCCACCTAGAGGCGAGTTGCTGAACTAAAGTGATTAGCCTTAGGTGATTTCGTTACAGAATTTCTGGATTCGGTCTCCACGCTCAAGGCCCGCGATAGAAGCTATGCAATAGCTTAAAAATATTTTTAAATCAATGTCTTACTTCAGGCAGCTGATCCATATTCCCCTTGCCAATATCCTTGATGACCTTGGAGTATGAGTCCCAGAGCCACATGCCAGCTATCCTGAAGACGTGGCTGGTCGCGACGCCGATGAACAACTTGTGCTGTTGCGTCACGTAGTCTATGATCTGGGGCTCGGGCTGACTGGAAGGGAAATAATTATATCAATTATTCAACTTTTTAAACTATCATGGTTTTGAACATTATAAACACTTAAAATGGGATATTTGCATTTCGGCACAGTTGCATGCGTTAATTCGTATGAAAGTGGAAATGGGAGTTGAACGCCTAAATTCATTTTTTTTTTTGCTTTACGACTTTACAATAGGGTGCACAATTGTACTCTCTGAAGTACGTGCATTCGAAATGCCTCTACATTCTGTAAAAAATCGAACTCGAACTTTAATTTAGGTCTTCGACGTTCTAACTTTTGAACAATCTTCTTAGTGATACATGTAAATAGCATTAGAGGGTTATTTACATAATTTAATAAACATGTAGAATATGACCTAGAGCTAATTTCTTACCCTGGCTTCGGCTGTGATTGATGTCGCACGGCTGAGTATCTAACAGCGATGGTAGCAGCGCGAGATATCTCGTACGCTAGATCAGTCACTATAGTCACTCGCACAAACACCATTGTTCCGTACGTTAGTTTGTCATTCTTTGACTTTACGTATGTGCCATCCTGGAAAGGAGAAATAAACATGCTGCATAAGTAAAATAGAATGTGATTATATTGTGTCCCCGTGATAGATATTTTACTGTCATTCTACACTATAAAAAAAATTAGTAATTTATATTACGTGATAAATTAAATATCAAGGAATTTATAAATAATCTTTAAGTCAATTTGATTATGATATACTTTTAAACTTAAAAAGATATCAAGCCGTAAAATTATTCAATGCGTTACCTACTGACTTAAAAATAATTAACAATCCTAATTTATTTAAATTAAAATTGAAAAAACTTTTGTTGAAAGGGTGTTACTACTGCATTGACGATTTTATGAATAAGATTTTGACATAATGTTTACCTAATCTAATGAAATGACTATACTTTATATTATTAATGTATTATTATTATTTATTATTATTATTTTTATTGATGTGTTTTGTTAATTTAATTTGAATATTTTTAATTGTAACTATACCCAATGTACCTACTTAGTTTTAAGAAAATTTCAGACACAATTAATTTGATTGTAATTGAATAAATGATTATGATGATGATTACTTGGACTTTAGATAGCAATTGAAGTACTAAAAATAATCTACTACATGTGTTTAGTTACTCTTAGTTAGCTCATATTAGGTATTTTATTTTATCTATGATGTAATTGCTAACATAGATTATATTTGACCTACATTATTATGGTTTAGTTTCTGTGCTTTCGGTGGTATCGTCTAATTTCAAAAGATATATTATGTATTTCTTTATTTATCCTCCTCTATCTTTTCTAAATTTGGCGAGCTTGTCTCCCCAACTCCGTCGTTTTTATATCCTAAATCCTAAAAAAATGTCTTAAATATAAACAATCAAAATAGCACATACCTTCAAAACTTGAGCATTCTTCATCAGCATATTGGTCCTAGGTATCCTATACTGTTCAAAGCCTAAGAACCCGTTGTTAGCCGTCTGAAATCCGAGCTTAGGCCCGATCTCTCCCACTTTGATCCCAGGAAGCGGCATATGAGTGTTCAAGTCCCGAATTTGTACGAAGAATGGGTGGACACCGTGGCATTTGCCGTTGGTGTAGAGTTGCGCTACTACTATACAGTGGTTTGCTGTGTGTGCCACTGAAAAATAGAAAAATTATAGTAAAAATAAGGCCCAAAAATGTTTAAGCAATAAATGGCCCAAAAGCAAGATCTTAATCAAATAAAAGGAGGCTTTTAAATCAAGGCTGATAGGCTACAGTTGCGAGTTCAAATTCGGTCGTTCGTTTGTTCATGAGCAAGTCGAAAACTTTGGTGACGGAGTTTTTAGGCCGCCTAGAGGCCTCCGTCATGGATTAACGACTTTAAAAGGTATATGCTTCTATGAATGTTATGCTCAACGAAAACCTTTAGGGCTTTTTAAATGAAAATAAATAAATATTGTCTTTGACAAAACTTACATCCACCTGGCCACCATTTGTATGAAGTAAGTGTAGGGCTCTGGATGATAAACTCTTCGGTTTTAGGATCGTAAGTAGCCGTTGTCTCCAGACCTCTGAGGAATGTGCCGTGGCCAAGTTCAGTCTGAAATTTCAATAAATATAAAGCGACTGATAGTTTATTTCTTGGATTAATACATAGACTTTGAATCCCGTTACTCCACGGAACGGGAAATATTCACCGCGAGCAACACTGCGGGGCACAGCTAGCAATAAATCACACTATTATTATAAAGGCGAAAGTTTGTGTGTAAGCTCAAACGGCTGGACTGATTTGAATGTGGTACCATAATAGCTTATGTCCGGTATTAACACATAAGCAACTTTTAACCCGGTATTCCCACGGGCACGGGAATTTTTCACCGCGGCCGGGTAACGCTAGGCGCAGATAGTAAATAATAAAACTCATCTCACCTGTGCGTAAGTGCCAATGATCTGCATATTCCAAGCCTTCGGCAGCCACTCCGCGATCTGATCTTCCGACGATTGGTTCAGCAAGGTTGGCACAAACATGCCCATATGCAGCATGAACGGAGACACGTCCTTTACTACGCCGAGCTGAACCTTGTATTTGTAGGTTGGGCTGTGTGAGATGGATCACAATTTTAACATTTTTTGGCTAACAGCGTGGTAGTGATTCTCTGAATCCGCAGTTTTATAGGACAAAATTCGAAACATTATTTTGATACAGCAGGGCCTTTACATCTTGACTAGATGATTCATACAGTCAGGAGGCAACTTTGTAGTGCTTGTTGGAAAAACACCAGACTCGAAACATTTTCAGATAAAACCAGGTAAATTCGAACCAAACTCTGCATAGGTTTTTATCGCGTTGATTACCTTATTTATATCCCGACGTTTCGACTATGTTACAATAGTCGTGGTCGCGAAGTTCTAAAATATGAATTGTGATCGCGAAAACAAACTCTGCATCTCAGGTGGACTTTCACCCACTGTGCCACGTAGTCGTCAATCTCTATAACAGTTGTAAGTATAGGTTGCGCCACGTAAGAAGAACGCTAAGAGGAAAAGCTGCGCAGTAGGCGATTTTAAGGAATCTTAGGTGGTATTGGTGGAGGGGTGACGCGGCGCACTTCACACCATTGATTTAGCGCGTGCTATTGGTTCGTGAGCGAGTGACCCGTGCGCAAACATACCCCCTTCTCTCATCGTTCTTTTAACGTGGAGCGACTTATACCAAGGACGATATACATCACCCTACCCCGCAGTTCATATTTCTTTAGCACCTAAAAAGGTTAGTTACCTAAACAAAAAATGCTTACCTAAACACATCCAGACTCAAATCATTCAAGACATGTTCCTTCAGTACATTGACTAGTAAACAGGCCTTCCTGATTGAGTTCTCATATCGCTCCTTGTGACTCAAGTACTCCTCAGGAACATCGTCCTTCAGCTCTTTGACGCTGAGAACAAGCTCCTCTGCAAAAACAAATCAAAGTCATTCGAGACCCTTCGATAAAATAAATAAATATCCTTGGACATTTCACACAGAGTCATCTAGTCCCAAGCTGAGCAATTCAATGCTTGTGTTATGGTAACCAGATGACTGATATATTACTTAGATACATTTTTTTTAAATACATACTTATTATAGATAGAAAACACCTCTTAGACTAAATAGATAGGTATACAAAATAAGTATTTACTTAATTACCTACGCGATGTCAAGGGTTGTGAGGTTGTCTCTTTATTTTATTATTAAAAATACATATTTTGAAATGTATTTTTAAAGGATTGAGATAACCATAGACTACCGCTGATAACTGCTAGATAGATTAGTGAGCTTAGGTATGTGCTCGTTGGACCAGTTCTGTACCCTTTGTACTTTAATCCACTGTGTAGGTAAAACTACTTGAATAAGTTTTTTCACAGAACGTAAAGGTTGACCTGAATTCAATTCGTTTGAACACTTGTTACCTTTTTAAACTGTGTAGGTACCTACAAGACATGAGTGTTGCGTCTAATGGTTAACAAACATAGCAGGCAATAACAGATCTTAGGGTGGTCAACCATCTTATACCGCGACTCTACTTTGTCAAATAGTTCTTGAGTTTTCAGAATTCAGCACTTCGGCGTACCTCGTCGAAAATTACTAAGAAATTGTTGACAAAACACTTCACTTACCGATTTTCTTCCTCTCCTTAGTATTCTTCTCTCCATAGTCAATCAAGTGAATGAGCTCTTGTACATCGAAGCTACACTTCTGCCTCTCTCTTACGAGATCTTCATTTATTTTTGTAGATGTCATCGCACGTCCGTTCAGCGGCAAAGGTCGATCTGAAATGATTATTTTATTATGGAGATATCGCATAAATCCACTGAGAACGCAATTTTAAACTATTGTTCTGATAGGCTACCTATGTATATTTTTTATATACTTAAATAAGTCCTTCCTACTTACATACAAAGTTATAAACAAAAATATATGAAAAAATCTCGAGACTAAACGCCAACTTTACATAGGGACCTCGGTTTCATGAGTAGGTAGGTATGTATTGGCTTCGTTTAGTCTCTTGATGTAAAATATACTATTTTGGAAATCCTTTGCCCAGCAGTGGGACATGCATGACAGGTTCATAGAAGAAGAAAATATTTTGCTAAAATTCTTGAACTGTGCTAAAGTTGTTGACAAGTCGATAGCATTAATTTATCGCGCATAAAGATACCTACTTTATTGTCGATTTATTGTCTCCTATCCAAATCGGCTTCAAAGGGGTCTGATAAGATAAAAACCACACGTAGATATGTGAACTTTAGACTGTATGTAAGGTACTACACTTCAATAAATAATAAAATAAAAATTTGCTTATGGGTAAGGACCAAATTTTTGGCATACATTGCACATCGGATGTAGCACAACGGAGTTTGTAGGCTTAGTGTACATTGTCACTTTTTCATAAAAAAATTTTATTGATTTATTTTATTTACATACCTAAAACTTTACGTCACGATTTTCCTACGATTTATTTATTCTATTAGTTACTTACTTCTTGTTTATAGATGGGGATGTTACTTGTCAAAAAAAAACAACTGATTTACTTTACTAGAACATGTATTATTTATTAAAAACATAATGGTTACAACTAAAATTAGGTGTAATAATTTAATTCAATATGATTTAACAAGCATTGGATTAAAAACTCAGACAGTTAAAATGTTTAAATAAAAACTACCAAACAAGGACCTTCTGACATAAAATAATATTGTGTAACTACCTTAACAACAATTTCGTGTCGTTTGTCGCACACCGGAATAAAAAACTCCACGGCCTGTCAGTTAAAAATTCACACAGCAGAGAATAAACACTTAAATGAATACACATCAAAGTTATTAAATAGTAGATAAAATTTGCTCATAGAATGACTAATCCAAAGTAACAGAAGTTGACAAAAAACACTTTAAAAGTCCTCCGGAAACTCGGGATTTAGTGGTACGCGTGCATTTTCAACACGTTTTTTCAACTGAGTCAAAAACCACTTGGCAGAATTGGCCAAAATTTAGTCACAAGTTAGATGATTGTGTCGCAATTGCAAAACAGTATTATTTGTTATCCAATATTGCCTAGTTCTCGAGTTATGTTGTCGCACAACTGTGTCGCACACAGGAACATAATTAGGTTTTCACTTTTTGTATTGTTATTATTAATAAACTATAATGTTTAACAAGATTTGAATAATAGAAACGTAAAGATAATTTATCACTTAATATAATAAAACTTAAAGTCAATGAGAAAGTGTTTTATTTTTTAAATAAAATCCAAATAACCAAGAGAAGTAAAAAAGGGACAAAACGCATTTTGTATGAAAAACGAAAATAAATTTGGTATCATAATTTACTTAAAATTAATTTTACAGAAATCTAGTGAATTAAATCTGAATTTAGAATAAGCAAAATATGCCAAAATAGTTAAGCTTTAGTAACAAAGTTTCAAAACTTACCTAAGTTCACAATTATTTTTATACTACGACTTCAAAGTGAGGGACAATTTTTCAATCGCACGTGTATGCCAAAAATTTGGTCCTTACCCTTATAATAATAGTAAAGAAGGTAATTAATTGTAGAACTTATAAAAATCAATATTAGGTAATGTAGGTATTCATCCTAATACCTATTTGAGGCAGTAGGTAGGTATATCAAGTATCCAAGAACTACTATTTTCCCTTAAAAAAATACTACCTTACATTCATAATTATTTTGATTACTTACACTAATGACAGTGAAGAAAGGCTCAAAAAGATGATTGCTCTGAGGGCTCAAAGGTACAATAGAACTTAAGAGTAAAAAAAGTACACATAGCGCCATCTTTTGGTCTATTATGTTACTAAGGCGCTCACGTGACTGTTTTTTTATTACCCACTTACCAAGTCCAACCAATCCGGTTGATTGTGATTTGATATACGAAGTAAACAAAGTTCAGAAAATGACTTCTGCGCAATATAAAACAAGAATCGACTGACCTTTAACTCCAGGTAATTATCTTTACTTAACTAATTAACACATTAACTAAATAACATCAAATGAACACGACATTGCTTTGAAAATATACGACTGTCGCCCAATGACGAGCTAATGCAACTAAACTCTCTACCTACGTCTCTACCACAGTATAATGTAAACAGTGATTCATCTTTTGTAAACCAACTCGGTCGCGTAATAATAAGTGATCAATGTAACTGATAATTTTATATTGTATTTGTATTTGTATTTGAGGTTTAAAGTATTACTTGCATTGCATAGCAATAGAGACTTAAACAGAAACTCCATCAGTCCCATATATTATGAGATTAAAAAATAATAAAATAAAATAATGCAGACTTCATTGCATACAGTTTCTCTAGTCATCTTTGGACAAGATCAGGAATACTTCATTTCCAAAACTTTCTATGATCATGTTCATACAATTTCTTTCTCACAATATCTCGCATATGAATGATGTAAAATGTAATACTAATATTATATTAGTAATATATTAGTAATAGATATTATAAGTGCGGTACTGAAAATTTTTTTACAACGTTTTGGTTATTCGCACGGTCAAGGAAGTGATTAGCTATTAAGCAAGTGTAGGAACCAATCGCAACTTAACTCGTTATGTACAACCTTATGTAATATTATAACTGGTAATCTGGCTCTTACTTTGGCTGAAACTTTAAGCCTTAAAGTGATAAAAGTGAAATAACAGAGAGAGACTTACAAAAATAAGTGTGTGAAAAGAAGAAATAAATATTTATTTGTATACTTATCTATCACACATAATATAAAAATGTTACAAAAACAAGTACTTAGGTACATAATATGTGAAAAGATTAGTAAGAAATTAATTAGTAAAATAACAGTTAAATTGAAAGAAAACCTGTAAAAATATATTTTAATATCACCCATTAAAATGTAAGTTCCTTAATAATAATATTTTCATTCTTATTTTTGTTAAGTTAACGTATAGATGGAAAATAAAAACCTATTTTTATATTCTATTATTATTAATTTATCACAATATATACAATTAGAACTTTGTCCATTCATTAGTTTCAATTCAACCATAGTCTAGCTTTTCGGCTAGCTTTCGCTAGAAAGCTAGCTGCTTTCCTCACGATGTTTTCCTTTACCGTTTAAAGCTTGCAAAGCGCGTTACATACATTTTATTTTCGCCGATAGTATATAACATTGAAGTCCGTTCTCAATTTTGCCACCTGTTCATGGTATTCTATCACAGTTTCCCCTGAACCAACGGCTTGAGGTATTTATGATAGCTCTGGTTGACAGGTTCCTTGTTGAGAGGACTCTTAAGAGCTTCCTCCATCAGACGCTCGTACACGCGACCGTCGTACGCGCCGAGAGTTGATTGCAGTAACTGTAGAAAAATTTATTTTAGTTGTATGAACTGGAAAGATTTAATGGATCTTAAATGTCTGTCATCTCTGACCTAAACTCAAGACTTTATATCTATTATCCTTTATATCTAGGATACTGGATGATTTACAGAGCGTCAGGAGGCAATCTTTGCCTATACTTAACGGGACACTAGGCCCTGGGACATTGTTGAGATGGAATACGCTTGCCCGGCCATATCCACAGGAAAGACAATGGTCAATACGTGTGGGGATGACTAGCCACGGGTTTCCTCACGATGTTTTCATTCACCGTTTAAAGCTCGTGTTAAAACGCATTTAAACTTTTCGACACGAAAAGTCAATTGATGCACAGCCACATTCGATCTCACGACCTTCGGATCGAAAGTCGAAATAGGTACCAATACAGGAAACAGAATCACCTAGCTTATAAGACGTCCAAGCTATTCTTAAGGTCCTACCGAAATAAACGAATTTTTCTTAATTTCTTTCTTTCGAAACGACAAACAGATTTCTCGATAATGTTAAACTGCTCTAACGTGCTATGCTAGAGAAGGTTAATTGTAAGAACTCACTTCATCCATGATATCGAAGGAATCAACAAGGCCGACTGCATTCGGTCTGATCTCTACCAACAGATCTTCGTACCAGGATTGCAGAAAGTCCACGTCTTGTTTCGATATTGTTGTATACTGAAAATAAATATATTTAGGTAACCGACTTCAATTTCGTATGAAGAGAACTATTTCTACATTTAGAAGCACAAGGTGCATTTTTGTTCATAACTTTGATCATTCTGATTAGACTTTCAAAATTTTGACGCAAGCAGGAACACAAAAGTAGCACCAGATTTCAAATAAAAAAGCAATTACTGAAAAGGGTTCTCATTTAAAAGATCAGGAGGTTACAAAAAAATACAGTCTAACTGAGAATTTTAATCACCTACTTTTGAAATCGGTTACCTTACCCGTAAAAGATCGTTTAATTTCTCCAAAGCCCAGTAGACAGCGTAAAGATCAACTAGTTGCCGCAACACGGATCTGACTGCCGTGGATGAGCCGGCTGTTCTGCTGAGGACTACTTCGTGGAACGTAGAGATGATTATGACTCGGCAATGGACCTAGTAATTAAGAAAAATATTAACGCCCTTAATGGTAGGTATCCTAGATCTTTATTCCGGTCTTAAATATTTAATTAGCGTTTGAGTGTTCGGGCCTAACGCCAAAAGTGTTCGTTGCTTTAAAAGACGTTCCTGATCGTTCCGCTAGTGGCACTAAATAGCTAAGAAAGTGCTCGTGCCGATTATTTAACATGCCTTCCAAAGTACTAACTGTAAGTGCCCGGTCTCGAATTCTGCGGGCAGCGGGGCGGGGCGGCGGCGCGGGTAACAAAGTCAAAGTCAAGTCAAAGTCAAAATATTTTATTCAATAAGATCATAAGACCACTTAGACATGTCACGTTCTTAAAACTAGGGGATTCTATTGCCTGTTCCAACGCGATTCCCTACACCAGGGAAAGAAGCAGGCAAGAACCTGGTAACGAGCGGGTAACGAGCGGGCAAGGAGCGGGCACTGACAGTCACCATTGCCAACTATGAAACTTCATAGCTAGTTCTAGCAATTTTTATACCCCCATCAGCAACTATTTCAATAAAATTGTAGCTAGACGATTGATCAATTTTTCTAGCAACTTTCCACTAAATCAACCATTCAAGCAAATTATTTTGAAAAAAGACGTCAATGATTTTTTATATTTTGATTTAAACTATTTCTAAATCAAAATCTAAATCTAAATCATTTATTTGCTTTGAATATGGTAATTTACATACAGGTGTTAAAATTTAATTAAATAGTTCATAATACATATTCAGGTATTTGTCATAATTTCATAACATGCAAATAATATATTGTTAAAATACTTTATATCAATTTAGCTACGTATCTATTAGGTACCTAATTTATTATTAAAAACATTCATGTCAAAAAATTTCAAAACAATCACAAAAAAATACATATATGCAAAAACAAATACAAAACAAATAAACACTTTTTACCTAGGTACCTAATATATAACCGACCACAAGTACTTATGCAACAAATCTAGACGTGATGATGATGATGATGATGATGATTGATATGGTTATCTGGAAACTTTTTGCAAAAGATATAGCTACTAAGATGATGGTACAGTTGGCAAGACGGACAGATTACGCGGTGTAGTGTTGTACCTATTCATGGTTCAGGGGATCGAGCGAGACTGAATTGAATCCATACAATTTATTTTTTTATTTTTGTTTAAATGTGAGAGTTATTGTTCATCTGTACGTGAATACTTAATGAACCAAACAAAATGTTCACACGAAAAACATACAAATGAAAAACGTAAATCAAAATTGTTGTAATTAAAATGGTTTTAGTTTCGATCTCTTTTTAATTTATCTCTTTTTAATAGTAATATTAGTAATAATAGTAACATTTCTAAGTACTTAGGTACTTTATCAAAAACATCGAACCAGGAATAGAAAATGAGATTTGGTATAACTATCCGCACAACACTACACAATTATGACGCGCGGACTGTCAGTGCCCGCTCGTCTCCCGCTGGTCGCCCGCTCGTCGCCCGCTCGTCGCCCGCTCATTGCCCGCTCATTGCCCGCTCGTCGCCCGCTCCCGCCCCGCTGCCCGCAGAATTCGAGACCGGGGCCTAACAAAAACCTTCAATAGTTTTTGTTATTTGTTTAATGGTGACTACACTTTGGTTACTTCAAAACGTTTCGTGGCCGATTTGGCCACGAAACGTTTCTCCGAGAACGAGTTCTTAAGCCATCTGGCTTAAGAACTTCGCCTTGTAGCATAGCGGTTTCGAGCCGGAATTAAACATTGTGGTAAAAGTTTAAATTTTCAATGAAAAACCTTCAATTTGTTGGCTACTTACTTCAGCTGCCGACACCAATTGCACAGAAACTCTATTCCATGCATCTTCAGGTGAAACTCCTGATCCAACCCTCCCTTGCATATCTTCGAATGATGAAGAGATCTTTCTGAAAATAGGATATAGGATATATCCTTGGACATCCTTGGACAGGATATATCCTTCGGAGATTACCTCCTTCAAACAAACAAACAAACCAACATTACCTCTTTATAATATTAGTACCTATAGAAGTATAATTATTATTATTATTATTATTATAAGCCGTTGTGATCCCACTGCTGGGCAAAGGCCTCCCCCCTCTCCTTCCACACCTCGCGATCCTCGGCAACTGCCCTCCAGTCCGGCAAAAACTTGTCTAACTCGTCTCTCCACCTCCGTTAGAAGTATAAATAACTTAATTATACATATTCATACCTCATGGCAACAATTTGGAACCCGCGAATAATACCCTCCACTGAGTTCTCCCAAGTTTTAGGGAAGTCTGCCGACATGGTAGCTCTTAGATAGGCGACTGTTGGAGTCAATGTTTGTGTATCGATTTGTTGCCAGGTCTTTATTAAAAATCTGGAAAATCAAATTAGTTAATACACTTTTATAGTAGTAAGATTTCTTAAAATCGCCCGGCTGTACCCAGCTGCGCAGTAGGCGATATTAAGAAATCTTCAGCGTTATTTTTGCGTGGCGGACCTATACTTACACTAGGTACACCGAAATAACTAAAAAAATCGTTTTAATGTTGCGTCAATACAGTGTCTGATACATTAATACTACACGGCTAGGTGAATACTCGCTTTAAAGCAAGTATTTCATTAATAGAAAGACTCTTTTTCTTCGTTTGTGACGGTATTCCCGCATCTTCCTAGGTTTAACCATTTATTTCTCAAAAAAATTCACTTATAGAGAAAATACAATTAAATAGGTAAGTAGTTATAGCCATTAAGCGTATTATAGTTATGTATCAGTAATTCAAAATCCTATTACACATTCTTTAGGTCCATATTCACCTGGCAGTCTGCAACAACAACACCGTATTATCCCCCTCATAGGTACAAGACGCGGTGACCAGAGAGTATGTGAGGGGTAGATTGGATGAGTGCATATATCCGTGACCGCCACACGCCAGGCGACATTTCTCTACGATAGATGCCGTGTCGTATGTACTGACTGCTTTGAGACAGCAGGCTAGGGCGTGAAGCTGGAAAAATAATGAAACTTACAACTGTAGGTACCTAACAGCAAGTCACACATGGCACAATGAGCGGAGCTCTTAACGGTGAAGGAAAACATCGTATGGGCCGTTACATATCAAGGATATAAAAATACTCAAAAGATGTGAAAGAATATGTCTGTCATGTTCGTCGTGTCTTCGTTCTTATACCTTGGGATCTTCTCTTATACAGTCGTGACCATATTTCATTTTTATTTATCCTAATATGTCAGCGCATGCCAGCAACAGCTATACCTAGTAGCGAATATAATGTCTCACCTCCGGCAACCGCTCTAAATTCCCGCCCGTTAATTGTTCATTAACATCGTTGAATGTATCCCAGAGCATGTTAGCTGTCAGCTTCATGGCGTGGCACGCCGCGATGCCAACGAAGATCTTATGCTGCTGGGCTACGAAGTCTAGAATCTGGCATTCTGGATCGCTGTGAAATAAATTAGTTAACTTCGTATATTGTGTGTAGTTCTGGTGACGGAGTTTTTGGGCCGCCTAAAGCATTGCGTCATGGCTTACCGACTTTAGAAGCCAGGAATAATACAGGAGAGATGCGTTAAGTCGCGAAAAGTCCATGAATCTCGAAATCGCAGGATTTCAGGATTTCAAAATTGATCATTTCAAAGATCAAAGTCTACAACTTCAAAGTTGTAAGTAGATTGTAAGGGATATGTAGATGCTATGTGTTAATCCAGGGTATATTATCACCATGGACAAATTTCGTTTATGGTATCACCATTTCAACCAAATCGGTCCACCACATATAAGGTCCGAATCTAGCTACTAATAATAGAGCAAGTTATATCTGTACCTTATCCGTATTTGCGACTGCCTCCTCACAGCAGAGAAGCGGGTGGCGATAGTAACCGCTTTAGACAGATAGTTCACCGTGTCGTTAACTATCACCACTCGAACGAACACCATGCCTCCGTAACGTAGCTTACTGTCACGGGACTTTACGTATGTTCCATCCTGGAAATGGTGAAGATGTAGCACGCTTCTAATACCTAGCAATTGTAGTTTGAGTCGCTGTTTAAAGAAAGTAGAATAGTGGGTGTCGACGATGAAAGTTCTTAATAAGGTATTTGTGTTTCAAACTTTGATACAAGCGATTCTACGCAAGCCGGAGTTTTTTTTTTTTTTTTTTTTTTCAATTTCAAAAATTCTTTATTTTTCAATAACTTATGTAGGTACTAGTACAATTTCCAAGCAAGCAAGCCGGAGTGAAACAATTTGGAAACGGAATCCATGAATGGGATGATAGAATTGTAATAAGATAAAAAAAGTTTATTTGCACAGTAATAGGAGTAGTATCATCTTTATGAGTTTAAAATATTAAAAAAACATTATATACAGGTACCAAGATGATATTCGATAACACACTGATCGTTTACTTACGTCGTCATTCTAAAAATTAACGAAGTATCGTTTAGATTAGAACAAATATTAAAAGATGGTATTATAACGAGTGTTAGGTAAGTACCTATGTATTAATGTCAAGTTTTTTTACCTCCAAAACCTGAGCATGTTTCATCAGCATATGCCGCCTCGGTATCCTCACACGATCGAAGCCCAGAAAGCCATTGTTCACCGAATTCAGGCCCATGCGAGCTCCAATCTCGCCTACTTTCATCCCTTTAAGAGGCATGTGTGTTTCTTCATCCCTCACTTGGACTATAAAGGGATGGATGCCGTAACATTGTCCCTTTGTGTAGAGCTGTGCTATTACTATGACGTAGTTCGCTGTGTGACCCACTGGAAAGATTTGTAAAGGTTTTAGCAGTCTTATAAAAACGAGTAGACTTGAAATCTATTTACGTGTGCTACACAAAATGTAATCTGTGCTATAACTACTATAAGGCGCTGTTATACTAGAGCTACGAATAAATTCACCGAATTACCCTTGATTGATATAACTGTTAACAAAAATCACTTTACATTACTACTACTACCTATATATTATTTAAACTGAAAGTCCTATTGAGTTTTTTATATTTTCATAGAGGCATTTCATTCAGGGCTTATACACCGCCCTGTCAATATTTTCCTTTTTATCAAAACGAGGCATACACTTTTAGTTTTGTATGTATGTATGTGAATCTTAATAGTGTAGGTAACTCACACGATCCAGCCCACCACTTGTAAGAGGATAGCGTAGGACTATTTAGCACAAACTCCTTCGTGTCAGGGTCGTATGTAGCCGTTGTCTCCAAGCCTCGGATGAAAGTCCCGTGGCCCAACTCTGTCTAAAACCATCAAATTTAAGTCCTAGATAGAAGATTAATCAGTGGTTTTTCAATTGAATCGTACTCATTTCGTCTTGATGACTTTCAAAGAATTTAGGTAACTCTTTCAATATTAACATAAGACACTTTTTCGACCAAAATAAGCATAGTAGATTGTTTAGTACACAAAGTGCTGTTTTAGTACATGAGTTACAAGAGGCAAACATTTTCGAATATGAGAAATATCTAAATAAATAAGTACTTACCTACCTAGGTAGGTACTTCAAAATGTTAAACTTGCACACGGAAAATTTGCAGATCAGGCGAGGAATGGCTATGTTATTTATACCTGTGCATAACTTCCGATGATATTACACTGCCAAGCCCTCGGCAGCCAGTAGCCCATTTGCTCATCATCGGCCTGGCTCATCAGAACTGGTATGAACATGATGTAGTGCAGCCCTAAGGGAGTGCCGTCGTGGGACACTGATGAACTGAGGAGACTGCTCATTAACTCCCTGGAAATATATGATTTTCATCAGCTTTGATGATATAAAAAAATAAAAAAAAACGTGTGGCACTCGGGGACTGCCCCGGTAAAGCTATTGCATGCCACCCTAGAAGCGAGTTGCTGAACCAAAGTGAAAGCGTAAGGTTGTTTCGTTACGGAATTTCTGGATTCGGTCTCCACGCTCAAGGCCCGCGATAGAAGCTATGCAATAGCTTAAAAACCTGTTGCTAATTTGTAAATTGAGAATGGAATATTGTACTGACCCCACTTAGTGGGGCCGGGACGTGGGACTAAAGCAGGGAGATGATGATGATGTAAACCTTAGCTCTGACTAAAATATCAGTGTATCATTGACTAGTTCAAATGTATCCTAAATGATTTACATGAACTTACAATGAATGCTAAGAAGCTAATAATTGTATGCTAAGTAACTAACTTTGACCCCGCTTTTGTGTGTTTTGTACTGAGAATAATCAATGAACATGAAAGTAACACATTTTGAAATAGTAAAGACCTTCGGAGTGTCATTATATAAAGATCGCGTGTTTATGAAATAAGTTTTTCTCATAGTTTATTAACAATACCTACTCCTCTCCTACGGCCGATCATAATAACCATCTATTTTTGGGTTTGTTACACTGGCAATTAGAGTCTAGTTAGTCTAACTTAGCTTTAACAACGAAGTACATGGTGTACAAAGGGCAAAAACGGGACCTTATTGGGTACCTACTAATAGTAAGACAGTTTTGACTCCGCTTCCGTGTGTCGATCGCCAAGCTGTATCTTAAGAACCGTGATATCTAGACAGTTGAAATTTTATTAAATTGTCAAGTTTCTATTAATTAGAACCTAAGCACAGAATAGATGGAATGGCCCTCAGGCCAATATTCAGAGACCTGTCTCAAGCTTCGATTTCAACTCGGATTACGTGAACTTTGAGGGTTGATTCGTTAGGCGCACCTGTAATCAGCAAGATTGCTATTCCCTTCGTCCTGCAATCGCCTGAGCAGAGTGAACAGTGCCACCGCTCTTTTGACAGCAGCCTCGTACTTCTCCTTATGACTGAGATACGAATCAGGGATGCCTCCAAACAAGTCATCCTTTATGGAAAGAAGAGCTTTTTCTGTAATCACATAAGAATATTAAAAAGTTGCAAAAAATGTAACTACGTAAAGTTCAATCAAACAAACAAGTGGTAAAATTAAAATTTTATGAGCGATCTATTCTAGAAGCGAATTGTCCTCTTTTTTAGTACCTAGGTTAAAAATCGAAAGCTTTGGGAGTTTGGGACTGTTGTAGTACCTAACAGAATGTATCATTCCATTCGTAGTTTTTTTAGGCCGCTTGCGCCTGAAGTAGTATATTAGGATAAGTAGGTAGTACCTACAATGTTAAGTTTCTAACTACTTGCCTCTTTCCTTCCTTGCCCTAGTTTTATCTGGTCCCCCATCGATGAACTCCGTCATTTCCTGGACATTGAAGTTACAGTTGTCTCTCTCCTTCTGCAGATCTTCATTCACGGTAGTCATTTCTATGACCTAGCGAAAGTTTGATAGCCTTACATTTGTCTATAAATAATATTGGCGACTTTTATGAACCACTTAATTATAGGTCCTATCATAGAATTTAGGTATAATTTAGGTGGTATAGAGGTAGAGTACAAAGGTTTAATAAGTAGATATCTTAAACGGTTGGTCATTGACCGGACGAGTCCAATGACCAATAAATCTAAGTTCTCCGATTTGATAAAATGTCTAACACATATTGTATGTACAGTTAACTAATTTGTTTACAACTTCGTAAACTAAAAAGGAATCACCTTCATAAATTATAAGACATACTTAGTTACCTCTTTAGGACCTCGTAATCTCCAATACACAGTAGGTACAGCGAATCTTCTAAGTCACCTTGATTTTTTAATTTACTGCACTTAGTTTAAAAGCGAAGTTTAGTACTGTACGCTACGCTCACAACCACTCTCTTACGAGTCCAGTTATGTACTAAAGTAGTTAAACCAGTTATGTATGCCGGCGCGGTGGACGCATGCATGACGAAATTAAGTAACTGACAGGCGTTTAGGACTGCAGAAATTAAGGATAAAAAAAGATGATTACCTACCATTTTTTTCTGTTCAGCGGTTCAGCCTCGCGGACCATACAGAAAACATAGAATAGATAGCTACCTACGCGCAACGAATCAAGTCCGATAGACGCGGCGTTGCAATTAACGTAAATTTTTCATGAAAGCTTGAACAATAATTACACTTACACCAACACTAGAGGAGATTGTGTATGAAGCAAATCGAAAATAGTGTGCCTGAAACACAGGTTTGATACAAACCAATTAGTAACCTTTGTAGGTACGCAAATACATTTAATACTTCAAAGTATGTTTTCAAACTTACTTCAAAGAGCACATATTTCTACTTTTATCCAAAGTGTCTAAAAACACACCCAGCCGAAGTTCGGCAGTATTACGACTACGATGCTATTTTGACTGACAATTATGCCGAAATTACGTAGCGTATTCCTACAGCCGAACTTCGGTCGGGTGTAATTTCAGCGGTCAACGATCTTACAACTAGGTACTTGAAAGAAACAACAACTTCGACCCAAAGTATTTATTGGATCATTTTTTACAGGATTAAGCTATCACTTCTTAGCAGTAACGGCGGCTTCGTCTTCCCTCGCGAAGGTTTGATGGAGCTCTTCCTTCTTGGCGGCGATGCGCTCTTCACGGCGCTTGCGGGCTTCCTTCACCTTGTTACGGCGGGCCTCAGCCTGGTCACTGTCAACAAAATAATGAGTGAATGAAAATACTTTATTGCACACTTACAGAAAGAAACTTATGAACTACAAATCCTTAGTAAAATCGTACAATGCGCGGCGGTCTTATCGCTATTTATAAAAGGAATCTTTTCAGACAACCTTACAATGGAATAAAATCGATGAGATTGTAGGTAGAAAGTCCAATCAATAAATAGTTCCATGTATTTTTCTCAATGCAAGTGTACCTGTTGCAGCCTATGGAAATGACAAAATCCATCCATATTCACTTTCTCAGATAGTAGTGGATTGTTACTAGTCAATTTAATATGTTTTTTGTACCTAGCTTCATTGCTTGCTAATTAGATACTTGTTGAAAACATTAAAAAGTAAGAAGTTGTACTTAAACTCCAGTTTTTCTCGTCTTGTTTCTTATCATGCTTGATTTTGATTGATTTCATTGTTGGTATTTTTTGTGCTGTTTCTTCTATTTCTGTTCTTGTTGCATTTTTGATGACAGTCCACAAAAATATTCAAAAATCATGTGCATTGCAAAACATTTTTGAATAAAAATAAGTACATCATGAACCTATTTACATGAACATAAGACAATTAGCATCATCATCATCCACAATAAATACCACAATAGAATATCAACCTGCTGCCATATTTTTACTTAACTCAACAGCATGAACCTTAGTGTGGGGTCAGGTATTAGTATGTTAGTACAAACATACTAATACCTGACCCCACACTAAGATTAAAATATGATGTCATTGAAAAACTTTTACTACCTACTATTACTCAGGTGTATTTCTAGTAATAGGCCAGTCAAGATACACTTTTGAAATAACAAAAATTACCGGAAAGCCAAATTTTGGTGGAGAGCTTGGTATTACCATTACAAATAATGTGTTAAAAGTCCCCATCGACCCCATGTGTGCGTCACGAGTTATTCTGGGTCAAAGGTCAAAATTTAAGGTTTCCTAGTTTTTTTTCGAAAACGGTAAGTTTTATCAAAACAAGTTTCAGCCCAAAGTTGTAGATCTTAAAATTGTCTACAATAATGGTCCCGATAATATTTTTCCTAAGAGTTACCATTCGTGAGTTATCGCGGTGATAGCGAGCGCACCACGCGGCCTACTAGGATGGAGAAAGACCGCGATTTGCTTGCAGCGAGTGCACCACGCTTTTTTTCCATACTGAATTAGGGGCTCGTACGGAATCTCGCACTGCACAAGGCGCTCTGAAACGTTTTCATAATACATTAAGACTCATATCATGGATTTTCAAAATGAATAAAGATCGGATTTTCCAACTCTTTTATGGTTAACTGGATTCTAGCATAATTTTAGGAGAGAGAGAATTAGAGAGAGAAACCATAAAACCTAGAGAATCCATTGGAAAAGAGTTGGAAAATCCAATCTTTATTCATTTTGAAAATCCATGATATGAGTCTTAATGTATTATGAAAACGTTTCAGAGCCCCTTGTGCAGTAAGAGATTCCGTACGAGCCCCTAATTCAGTATGGAAAAAAAGCGTGGTGCACTCGCTGCAAGCAAATCGCGGTCTTTCTCCATCCTAGTAGGCCGCGTGGTGCGCTCGCTTCCACCGCGATAACTCACGAATGGTAACTCTTAGGAAAAATATTATCGGGACCATTATTGTAGACAATTTTAAGATCTACAACTTTGGGCTGAAACTTGTTTTGATAAAACTTACCGTTTTCGAAAAAAAACTAAGAAACCTTAAATTTGGACCTTTGATCCCGAATAACTCGTGACGCACACATGGGATCGATGGGGACTTTTAACACTTTATTTGTAATGGTAATACCAAGCTCTCCACCAAAATTCAGCTTTCCGGGAATTATTGTTATTTGACCACTATTTTTCTGTTTAACTTGACCGGTGTATAAATATATTTTTATTCTTATTTCTTGAAATACACGTAAAATAAAGACTGTTGAGGTTTTTCGGCAAATAAACATTCAGAATGAAATAATTTGGAGAAAACTGAATTGACAAACATATCATGAAAATTTATAATATTTCAATAATAATATTCCTTGCTATTAATAAAATGTAATAATTACCTGAGCATCTTAGTCCTAGCCTTCTCAGCCTTCTTCCTGTGGATGTACTCCATAAGCACGCGCTTGTTCTTGAAGACATTACCCTTCGCTTTCATGTACAGGGCGTGGTATAGATGCCTGTCGATCTTCTTGGCAGTTCTGTATTTTAGGAGCAGCTTACGGAGTACCCTTTGTCTTTGCACCCAGAGTTCCTATAAAAGAAGTTAACAGTTGAAGGAGAAATAAAACATGAGCATTGAGCGTGTATCATAGGGAGCAGTAGATATTTCTTTTAGATTTTATGTCATTTTTTAGATCCTTTTGAAGATGTCCAAGGTCCGGTTTAATTGAAGGAGACATAAAACATCAGCATGACTGTGTAGGAGCGGTAGATAATTATTTCAGTTCTTTACGCAATTTTTTAGATCCTTTTGAAGATGTCCAAGGGGATAGTCTGAGGTCTGTCCAAATACATGTTGGTAAATACCCACATTTTGAAGAAGTTAACTTTCCATGCATGACAGGTTGCAAGCCCATTGATTTTGAAGGAAATATGAAGTTGTTATTGTTTTTATCTAGTGTGTAAATAAGTAGATACTGCACAATATTTTTCAACTGATGTGACAACAACTACGACAAAAGATGTAAAAAATAATTCTTATCCTAAAATTGTATGGTAATGTAACATCTACCATTTAAACTAGTGGCTAACCAGCGCAGGTAAGCTGCCAGTGAAATAAAAAAATAAAAACAATTACCAGACAGTAATTGAGGTTGAAGAAAGGATGTGAGGATTTACAAAAACCACTGTAAAAGAAAACAACAAGTGCATTGAAAAACTTACCTTTTGAGGCATTCTGGCATTAGCGGTACCTTTTCTTTTACCAAAGCCACAGTGACGACCCTTTCTGCGTGCTTCTGTGTTCTTGCGGACGCGGGCGCGCGAGTGCACCGCTACAGGCTTCTTGATGACCAGACCATCCTTGATCATCTTACGGATGTTCTGGCCTGGAATGTATCATCTCATTCGTTCACTCTATCCAGGTTACAGATTATTAGGCTTCTTAAACTATCAATGTTTTTGATGATGTAGGACTGACAGTTAAACAGATAATAATTGTGATCTATCAACTTTTCTTCACTTTTGTTTTAAATACTGTACCAGGTACCTATCTAAAGAAAATGTAGAATGTTCTCAATACGAGGGTACAGGTACAGACAGACCTCCTCAGAGTGAAATGACATGTTCACACGAAAAGGCATAAATGTTTCAATCACGATTTCAGCTCACATCTCTACACTTTTATCTCAACGTCTGAGTTCCCATGCAGTGGCTGTAGGTCTCAAAGCCTTGTAAACAGTGGAGCACAACATGATTGTTGGGTTGACAAAACAGGCGCGGTGAGGATGTAAATACAAGAGGTTACTCACGGGAGTTTGTGTTGGCGATTTCATTGATCTCGTTGGGATCAAGCCATACTTTCTTTTTACCACATCTCATCACCGAGGCGGCAAGCCTCTTCTGCAGCTTGAGGGAACTGAAATACAAGAAATAAACTTGTAGTACACATTGACCACATGGCTTCAGACATTACCGATAACGTTAACGTCGGGTAAAAAAGTCGTAATTGAGACAAATGTATTGTCACTGTTTGGTTTGAAGAAGAGAACACTGATTAATTACATTTAGATCACAAAACATCACGGAAAACTTAATTTTTCACAAAAACTAACCTCATCGTGGATCGGTGAGCTCCAACGCATACAAGAAAGAAATATGGCCGCTGTTTTTAGTGACGTCTGCCTAGTTTTGACTCAAATATTTTAGTCGATGGTGGCAATAAAACATAAATGAACTCGATTCTTGGTCGATTGACTTATTGTGGCATTGCATTGCAATGCAAATTTTGTTCATAAATGACACAAAAGTCTGTGGTAATGTAAATATACATACTTATACTACCTATCTATACTAAATTATTTAACATATTGAATTAAAAGAAACTAAAAAAAAACTGCTCGTCTATCATCGTTAAATAAATAAATAAATAAATTAAAACACACATTGATTATACTCCGTATATTATTCCGATCAACATAATTATTTTTTCCTATTTGTATCTAAAATAAAAACAACGATCGATTTAAAAAATTCTAACATAAAGTATTCAACAGGAGTTTTTTTAACAAAGCGGTTTGGAGCAAAAGTTAATGCTTCTGCCCATGAAAACAAACCAAAGTGTACTATGTATGAACCAAAGCAATTCTCAATTCTTTATTAAACTATTGTAGCAGAAAAAAAAATTAAGTTAAACCATCTGTTTTCTTTCTACTTCATTTCTTAAAATTTTTACTGACTTTAAGAACTCGATGAAATTTAGTCGATTTTATTGACTAGTGCTGGTTTTAGTGCTTTTCCGGAAGTTACGGACGACGCCGGTTTTTTTTCTGATGGTAACCTAAAATACAGTCTAGGTTCTTTCTTATGTCAATGTCAAGTGACACATTTTAGAATCAATCAATGTACCATGTCATTCATGTAATCTGTCAATTTGAGGATGATTGATTTGATTGATTTTCGTTCACTTCACTTCGCTTCGCTTTGTTTGTTTGTTGTTTTTCTCGTCTTGAGGATTTCAAAAATTCCAATTAATTCATTTATTAAGTAGTTAGTTAATTCCGCATGTAGGAGAATATAATGGTGATTAAATCCTAAATATCTGCCTGTCATTATAAAAAAATTGAAGCTCTCAATCAAAGTAAAGATTGTACAAATTATCTCGGCCAACTATCAATTCACTTGTGCTGTGCCCATTCTAAAAACTTGTTTTGTACGTAGTTCGGCTCACCAAGACACCAACCAGTGGCAGTGGAACTACAGCCTCTTACGTAGGCACCCGCGTTGTGTTGTACATTTTCCTTATAATTTCGCAATAATGACTGACTCTAAAGTTAACGCAGATTTGCGAAATGAGAGGGCAAAATGTTCTTTCAATATTACGGAATTAACAAATTTGATCGATGGGGGTGCTGCAATGACAGAAGAAAGACAAAAGAGAGGTAAGTGCAATTATTATCACTAAATCTGTAGGACCCACAAGTTCTAAGCTGTACCGAATCTTCTCAATCACTGATTCTATATTTTGCAGCTAAGTAATTAGAAAGTTCTTACTTTCAATTCAAAAGTCTTACTTACCATTAACAAAATTCTTTAGAGGTCTAGGTCAGGTCATTAAGTACCTACTTACTTAGTTAAAATTTTAGATAAGTAAGGTTAGTACTGCATAATAAAAAACTTCATAGTATAAGGTACAAGTGGTTGGACTTCTATTTTAATTATAGACAAAGCAATCATGCAAATTGTGTTTTGAGGCTGAGTGTGTGTGAAGGATCATAGTTCAAGCATTTATCTTATCATAGTCTCTCTAAATATACAGTACATTGTCGATAGGTTCATTAATATTTATGAGTCAATTGGCATATGTATTGTTTTCTGATTTGTTTTTACTTAATTGTTAAAACGAAATAGATAAACTCCTTTGCATTTACTGCATCAATTAAATGACTATTGAAGCTTTGATTTTCAGTGATACCTAAATATTATGCAAATTAAAAATTATATGAAAACTTCACCCGGCACTTACTGAAATTAACATATTTTTGTAATATTGTGTTTGTGTTTTCTGTATAATGTTCACACTGAAAACGCAGAATGGATTTGGATAATTTGTTATCCAAGGTTGTTGGATAAGACATAATATATCCTTCTGCTTAATGTAAGACAAAAACACTCTAAACTTTTTGTAAAAAACCATTTAACACATTTTTTTTTACTTTTGCAGCTGCTAACATTTCATATTTTCTATTGTATACCTTTTTATGTTCCAAATAAACAATTTTTTTTTTAAATTTAACCATATCAACAGCCCACAGCTAATACTTAATCAATCAACTTATGAATATGAAATTTTGCCCACACTTCAATGTTTTAATACCTTCCAGAGGATAAGGTTCTCAAAGAGGGTATTCATCATGAAGAGGTCCCGTCTGAGTACTTAAGCCACAAGGAGAAGTATGAACTGGCTGTGAAGAAAGCTTGCTTACTGTTCAAACTAATCAGGAAATGGCAGGATGAGGAGAACACAGGGATGGAAAACTTCAGGTATTTGTTAAGACATAATTTCTTTACAACAGAGGAGAATAGAATTGGCTCATAAAACACCACAGCCCCACAGGTTTTACCAAAACAGAAGCATTAAATTGCTTAGCTTGGGACTAGATGACACTGTGGACAAGGGCGGATCCAGGGGGGGGGTCACGGGGGTCATGACCCCCCCCTGGGGCGAGCCCAAGACCTGGGCAGGCTATGTTTTAATATTTAGGGTTTATATATTTTTAAGAGCCGGGCTCTCCTCTCTCCGTTCGCCTAATTCAAAGCTCGATTAGCAATGTTTTGGAATTTACTCCAGGAGTCCTTGTGACTGTTGAATGCAAAAGTTATGTTTTTCCAGCAGAATGAGAACCTGACCTAGCTTAGCTTTTTTTTTTTTTTTTTTTTTTTTAGCTTTTATGTGGAAAATGATTCGCACGCGTCGAGTCGCGTCGTTTCTCGCAGAATAAAAACCGGTCATATACAAAACCAAGGTACCAACCGTTTAAAAAATTTTGCTCGTTTCGCTTGCATTGATTCTCACAGTTTAGTTTATTTTTTATTATTTTAAAAATAATTATATTGTTAGCAATGTCCCTTGACGATGACTAATCGACAGACGGCACCTATATAAAAGCGAGCACACGGCGGCGCTCGCTCACTTTGCGCCTGGCTTTCGAACGAGACGGATGTCTCGGCTTCCTAGGTCTTTGTGTTTCGTTAAGTTGTTATGGTGTTTTCGTGGAGTTATGTAAACGTGTAGCCTATGTCAGTGCTTATTTTGGTTCAAATGGTGTAAATTGGTGTTTCCTTTGTTTATTCAGTGTTAAATTGTTCGCTTATAAAGATAATCTTGTTTTGATGATTTGACTATTTGTGTTAATAAATTTGTTCTTATTTTTTTAATGATTTTCACTTCTGATTTCTTACATCAGAAGTGGGATAGTGAATACATGTCCCACTATCATCCTGATAATTATAAATTGTTTTTATGGCGTTTGAAAAGATTTTTATCAAAAATTGTTTTTTGTGAGGGTACCTACTAAAATAAAATCGAAGTAAACACCAATTTACACCATTTGAACCAAAATAAGCACTGACATAGGCTACACGTTTACATAACTCCACGAAAACACCATAACAACTTAACGAAACACAAAGACCTAGGAAGCCGAGACATCCGTCTCGTTCGAAAGCCAGGCGCAAAGTGAGCGAGCGCCGCCGTGTGCTCGCTTTTATATAGGTGCCGTCTGTCGATTAGTCATCGTCAAGGGACATTGCTAACACGGCCTCTCCGTCCATACCTTCGTCACGAGCAGATGGAGTCAACGAGCCTGGGTCGTCTTCTGCGGTGGTGTCGCCGCACGATAACGACGAATCTGACGAGGACGTCAGGATGTCAGGAGAGGCCGTGTTAGCAATGTCCCTTGACGATGACTAATCGACAGACGGCACCTATATAAAAGCGAGCACACGGCGGCGCTCGCTCACTTTGCGCCTGGCTTTCGAACGAGACGGATGTCTCGGCTTCCTAGGTCTTTGTGTTTCGTTAAGTTGTTATGGTGTTTTCGTGGAGTTATGTAAACGTGTAGCCTATGTCAGTGCTTATTTTGGTTCAAATGGTGTAAATTGGTGTTTCCTTTGTTTATTCAGTGTTAAATTGTTCGCTTATAAAGATAATCTTGTTTTGATGATTTGACTATTTGTGTTAATAAATTTGTTCTTATTTTTTTAATGATTTTCACTTCTGATTTCTTACAATATATATATTCTCGGATTTGACGATTGAAAATTTATTTGACAATCTAGCCAATCAAGAGATAGAAAATTATTTTTGACACGTGAGTTTATTTTTCTTCCTATTAGCTCGCTTCAAGAAATGAAGTATAGCTACCTACGCTGCTTGTACCTATCTAGTTCAGTTTTTATCGAGAATCAAACGCGTTTAACTTAAAAAAATTTGCGCTCGCTTCGCTCGCGCCGTTTTTACCAGGATAGGAATCAGCCTTAAACAAAGAGACACGATGCTTTTGTCTTCAATAAAATTACTAGTTGCGGACTTGTCGTTTTGCGCATTATAAGAACCGGCTCTACACAAAACGAAAGCCCACGACACGATGTTTTTATGTTAAAAAAATTTTGCTCGCTTCGCTCGCATCGTTTCGAGCAATATCAGAGCCGACCCTGCAAAAAACCACGTGCAACGTTGCGTAATTTTGCAACGTTGCACGTGGTTTTTCTTATCTCGCAGAACCGAACTAGATACCTTGATTTTAACCTAGTGCAACGTTGCAAATTTTCGCTCGCGTCATTTTCCGCAGAATAAGAACCGAACTACCTACCTGTCTAGTTTTTTTTAAGTTAAAAGTAACGTAAATATCTATCTACGTTGCTTTTAATTTAAAAAAATTTGCTCGCTTTGCTCGCGTCATTTTTATCTGAATAAGAACCGGCCATTAACAATACCTAGTGCTACGCGATCTACAAAAAAGTTAACTCGCTCTGCTCGCATCGTTTCTTACAAAATAAAAAGTACCTAAGTAGATAATTTTATCTTAAAAAAATATTACTCGCTTCGCTCGCGTTCTTTCTGCTAAAATAAAAATCGGCCCTAAACAAAACTAAAAAAATGGCTTCGACTTTGTGACCCCCCCCTGAAGCCAAAGCTGGATCCGCCCTTGACTGTGGATATGTATTGTTATTATGTATTGTAACACTTTGCCTTGTAATCCATGATGCAAAAGAATTTTTTATAAAATATTAAAGTACTAGCTGCGCCCCAGGGTTTTACCCGCGTAAGTCCCCGCCGCCGTTTTTGCATGAAAGAATAACAACATGCATTCTCACAAACTTTCACATTTATAATATTAGTAGGATAGAAGGCTCGGGTTTAGTTAATGGTGGCAGGCTTTGAGAGATAAAAATTATCAAATCTAGTAGGGTTTTGCTTCCTGATTACATATCTACCACTTTTATTTCTAGGAGATGCTTAGTTTTCGAGAAATTAATAAAAACATTTTTCATACAAATTCAAAGGAAACGTGAAACGAACGAAACAAGATAAAAATAACTTCATATGAATTTGACAGCTTATTTGTCGCAGTTTATTATCTATGGTGTAAAATGGCGCGCAAAAACGATGAACGGAACGTTAAATTTTCTAGTCATCAAATTTGGTGACATAGGACCCTAACTTCCATATGAGTAGGTTAGGTTAGGTTGATATATAAAAATGCGAGCGAAGCGAGCCCACTCATAAAATCTGGTGACCTAAAAAGTAGGTTAGGTTAGGTTGATGTATAAAAATGCGAGCGAAGCGAGCCCACTCATAAAATCTGGTGACCTAAAAAGTAGGTTAGGTTAGGTTGATGTATAAAAATGCGAGCGAAGCGAGCCCACTCATAAAATCTGGTGACCTAAAAAGTAGGTTAGGTTAGGTTGATGTATAAAAATGCGAGCGAAGCGAGCCCACTCATAAAATCTGGTGACCTAAAAAGTAGGTTAGGTTAGGTTGATATATAAAAATGCGAGCGAAGCGAGCCCATAATAGAGGTCGATGGCGTTACAACAAATGAATTGATAATGCAATCAATTTCGGTTTCAATAAATGAAAAATTTCTAAAAAAAATGTTTTAATCATTAACTTTTTGCCTTATCTAGCGCTAATCTTAAAATAAAAAAAATATATAAACATTATAAAAGTTTACGTTCCGTTTAACGTTTTTGCGCGCCATTTTACACCATAGATAATAAACTGCGACAAATAAGCTGTCAAATTCATGTGAAGTTATTTTTATCTTGTTTCGTTACACGTTTCCTTTGAATTTGTATGAAAAATGTTTTTATTAATTTCTCGAAAAGTAAGCATCTCCTAGAAATAAAAGTGGTAGATATGTAATCAGGAAGCAAAACCCTACTAGATTTGATAATTTTTATGTCTCAAAGCCTGCCACCAATAACTAAACCTTTACCGGATAGAATATTAGTAAGTAATATAAAAATTATAACACCTTGCATTTCTCACAGGGCAGTGTTAGGTGGCTCTCTCGGCTCGGCAATCCTTCAAGATGGATCACCTTTGACACTGCACTATGTCATGTTCATTCCCACACTGATGGGCCAGGCATCAGTGGAACAGCAGGCTTACTGGATCGGACGGGCTTTTAACCTTGACATCATTGGAACTTATGCTCAGGTATATAGGAAACATACTACACTAGCTGCGCCCGCGGCTTCACCCGCGTAAGTCCCGTTCCCGCAGGAATATTGGGATAAAAAGTAGCCTATGTCACTCTCCATCGCGTCAACCATCCACACCACTAAAGAATCACGTCAATTCGTCGACCCAAAATCAACATCTAGATGTATTTTCTTGTTTGTAGACTGAACTCGGCCACGGCACATTCGTTCGCGGATTGGAAACGACAGCGACGTACGATCCGAAGACCAAGGAGTTTGTACTACACAGTCCTACACTCACTGCCTACAAATGGTGGCCCGGAGGCCGTAAGTACTTAGTAACTTCCCATGTCAAAACTATCTATAAGTTCGTCGCACGAATTTAAAATTCGGACTCACTCCCTATTTTATTTTGTCATCTGGTTACCATAACACAAGCATTAAGTTGCTTAGCTTGGGACTAGATGACGCTGTATGGAATGTCCAAGGATGTTTATTTATTTATTTTAACCCCCAGTAAGCTATAATCCTTGCCCTTGTGCTCAAATGCACGTCCGAGTAAAAGATTTCGCAGTGAGTCGTATGACAATTTCATAGACTTTCTGACTAACGGTTTTTTTACTTCACCGTTAAGAGCTCGTTATAATGCGCATGTTTTTATTAGACACCAAAAAATAATTGATGCTTGGCCGGAACTTTGAACCGATGACTTTTATAATGAGGATTGTAGACAAATTAAAAAAATGTAGAATTTCCCTGAAACCTGAAATAGTCGTCAAAAGAGAAGAAGCAATTATATTTACTTATTAATTTTTAAACTATATAATTCAGTACATGTGTATTGTTAATCCATTTATCATGAGATAAACATGACTTAATCAATTCAAATCATTATATCCGTAATTTACCTACATAAACTAATTTTTATCAATAATTAGAATACTAAAGAATGATAACAAAGATAATCCTGCAGATTCCCCTCTATTTAATTAATTAAATATTAAACAGCCGAAGATTAAAACATATAATCACAAGCTATATTAAAAATGAAACTAGTTAATTGCGTAACACGTGATGTCTAAAGTCGTTGACCTGTATTTTTTACGAGATGTTTTACAGCGTAAGAAGGCAATCTTTGCCTACACCTAACGAGATACTGTAGTACCTGGGACATGTTGAGATGGAATAGGCCTGCTCAGCACCTAAACCATTATTTAACACGTTGCGTGCCCCGGACGCACTGACCGTGGTGAGCTCGGGACTTGGGCCTTGAGTGTGTTAATAACTACAGGAAAGACAATAGTTAAAAGTGTATAATTTTGCCCCACCCTGTATACTAGTACAAAAACGCGCAAAATGCAAATAAAAGAAGATCTAGAAGTATCAAATAGTACTTTAGTCAGACCAAAGTGCAGAATGTTACATCATCTATCTTTACTCAACGATCACGCAAGTTTCACACCTATTAGTTCGTAATAAGCATTACCCATTTGAAACCAATGAACGTTTTAAGTAGTTGGACAAGTTTTTTTTTCTGTTTACGTCATAACTTATGTACAAGCTTACTCGGCTACGGCTTCGCTCTCGTGGTATGTTAAAAATTAGCCTGTGTGTTATTTCAGGTCATACGCTATACATTATTCAAAGCTTATTATTTTTCTTCTTATTTCATCTTATTCGAGTAAATGCATGAACCTAAACTGAATTGTTTAATCGTCATGGTAACCCTCCAGATATTAAACAAAGGCGTAATGGTGTTTACCAGATAAATGACTATTATTGACAATAATGTTCGTTCCACAGTGGCGCATACAGCCAACTACTGCATTGTAATGGCTCAGCTATACACCAACGGTAAATGCCACGGCATCCACGCCTTTATTGTCCAGCTGAGGGATGAAGAAACTCACATGCCCCTTCAAGGTAATAAATAGTACCTTGTTTTTTTAAGCTTTAGGTTCTACTATGTATTTTTTTTTTTCTTACTTAAAATTTTTGTTTGAAATGTAAAATATACATACACTTTAGTAAGTAAGTTAAATATTATGTTCATTTAGGAAGGAGGTCTTCAAAACACAGACTAACCTAGTTTGAAGACCATTATGATTATGTACTGTAGGTAACTTTACTTTGTTCAATATACATTTATTTATTTATTTTTTAAGGTATCAAAGTCGGTGAGATTGGAGCTAAACTGGGCATGAATGGCACGAACAACGGATTTCTGGGTTTTGATCAAGTGAGGATACCGAGGGAGCATATGCTGATGAAGAACGCTAAAGTGCTGGAGGTAAGGTTCTAATTGGTTTGATCAGATATGGTATACGGCACAATGAGAGACGAATAACCTGTCTGAAAGAGATGCGTTAGGATTCAAATTCCATTTCAATCATATCAAGTTCAACTTTAAGCAGAAGTACATTTAGCAAACAAAAGTCCTAATTAAAAGTTGTATCAAAAAAGAAAAGCAAAGTTGCATAATGAATATTTAAGAATGTACCTACCAACATAGAAAACAGATTTCCATTTGCTAAATTCCTGTCACATATTTCATTACATTCTTCACACAAGCTCGCTGATTTATTGTTCTTTAGACCTATTAAATTAAATGTAAGTAATATCTCCCACAGGACGGAACCTACGTAAACTCGCCCAGCTCAAAGCTAACCTACGGAACGATGATGTTCGTTAGAGTTGTGCTCGTGAACGATATGTGCAACTATATGGCGAAGGCAGTCACTATAGCCACGCGGTATTCAGCCGTACGCCATCAGTCGCAGCCGAAACCTGAGTAAGTTTACTAACCGCGGGTAGAGATAGATTATCTTTGATTTAACTTACTGTGGGTAGATATTAGACATTACATCCATAGAAATGCATGTGCTAAATATGTACTTGGACATACCTCTGACTACCCCATGAGACATCTTCAAAGGATCTAAAGAATTCTATAAAGATCTGAAAGAAATGTCTCCCACTCCCTGGGATACAATCGTGATCATATTTCATTTTTTTTTTTATTTTTCCATACAAAAACTGTCAAATATCTATGCATGGTCGTACTCGGACCGACCAGACCTTCTCTTTACCCTTAGCGTACGGGAAGGGGGATTGTTTAGCCTCGAACTTTATTCATCATACTACATTTTAGTGCTGACTCCTTACGCTACCTATCATATAAATATCCACCAAATACTATACATTTTAAAGTCTACGCACGTTTTTCTAGTACTTAACAATAATTTATTCTCTATTACCCAGCGAGCCCGAGCCTCAGATCATAGACTACGTGACGCAGCAACACAAGCTTTTCATTGGCATAGCCACGGTGCACGCGTTCAAGCTCAGCGCTGATTGGCTGTGGAACATGTACAATAACGTCACCGCGGAATTGGAAGCCGGCGATCTCGATAGACTGCCTGAGGTGAGAGATTGTTAAAACATCTATAAGTTGATTGGTTTCGGATGTTATTAGTTTTAAATGTTCTCGTGTTTTTTGTCTTTCATGCATCCTTGCTGTTAGCTTGTCACTTGACTTTCCAAATATCCTACTAATAGAATAATATAATAAAATACTACACGAATATTATAAAGGCGTAAGTTTGTGTGAAAGTGTGTAAGTGTGAATGTTTGTTACTCCTTCACACCCAAACGGCTAGACAGATTAGTATGTAATTTGATACCAGGAAAGCTTATATCCTGTTTTAAAGCGCTTATGATTAATCTTAAGCGCTTACTTATTTCGATTTGCCATCATACTATGAAGTTCCCTATCTCATACAATCTTCCTTCCAGCTCCACGCCCTATCGTGCTGTCTGAAAGCAGTAACAACAGCGGACGCGGCGACATGCGTGGAACGTTGTCGCTTGGCTTGCGGCGGCCATGGCTACATGTTGGCCAGTAACTTGCCACTTACTTACGGACTTGTGACCGCCGCCAGCACTTATGAGGGAGAGAACACGGTTCTACTGTTACAGACTGCCAGGTATAATATATTATTTTATATTCATTTAACTAAGTAAAGTTGTTTTTACTATTACTGTATTACATTATATTAACATAACAGGAAATTACTCGTATTAAAAAATATTTTTTATTTTTATACCACATCAGTTGTGTTGTGAGATGCGACGTGGTACTCCACTAAGTATGAGTATGGTAGTAACCATACTCAGATGAAGATTTTTCGGAAAATTCGAAACCATGTCGGTATCTAATTATCGAAAATACTTTTTTTACGTAAACGTACCTTTACATATACCCTATAACACCATAACCGTGATAACACTGATAACCTGTGAAAACCTGTACAATGTTTTAAAACTACCCTTTCTCCTCAGATACCTAGTAAAGGCGTGGCAACAGTCTATCGGCGGCAACAGCCTGACCCCAACAGTCTCGTACCTCAACTCAGTGGGCGCGGGTCGCCGCTCCCCGCCCTGGGATAATACCATCGAAGGCATTATATACGGCTTCCAACGTGTCGCAGCCGGGTATGTATTCCTAGAGATACATAGTAAAGGAGTGGCAACAGTCTATCGGCGGCAACAGCCTGACCCCCACAGTCTCGTACCTCAACTCAGTGGGCGCGGGTCGCCGCTCCCCGCCCTGGGATAATACCATCGAAGGCATTATATACGGCTTCCAACGTGTCGCAGCCGGGTATGTATTCCTAGAGATACATAGTAAAGGAGTGGCAACAGTCTATCGGCGGCAACAGCCTGACCCCCACAGTCTCGTACCTCAACTCAGTGGGCGCGGGTCGCCGCTCCCCGCCCTGGGATAATACCATCGAGGGCATTATATACGGCTTCCAACGTGTCGCAGCTGGGTATGTGTTCCTATACTCCATTTATTGAAACGAGCTAATAGGAAGAAAAATAAACACGTGATTGGTCGTCGAAAATAATTGTCTTTCTTGTGATTGGCTAGATTTGACAATCTAGCGAGAAAGACCATTATTTGTTTTGGTTTTATGCAACTGTGGGAAATATCGGGAAACTTATAAATCTACGAATCATGGTAAATATCCAGTTTTAAGTGTTTATAACATCGAAGAGGTCGCTTAGTGATAAGGATGCCATGTACTTTATTATATTTTTTTATTTGTTCTTATATTTGTCTCTGATTTTCAGTAAAATCGGCCTCTGTGTAGCGAATATCGAGAAGAGACAGAAGGGCGGTATGTCTTACGAGGACGCGTGGAACATGACGTCTACACAACTCACTTCGGCATCAGAGGTACTTACATTATCTATTTACATTCTACATTATAAATGAAATATGTATACATAAATGAAAAATATTTACATTCGACACAGTATTATGAATTAAATATCTCACTCCTCCTCCATGATTCGTGCTCCTCAATGCTGAGGGTCGTGACCTCCCTTCTGTATCAGTTTATTTCGGACGATGTTCTTCCATCTGTTTCTGTCCTCGGCAGTGTGGAGGGCGTTGTGTATGGAAGTGTCGAGAGCGGTGCGGATCTGGTCTGACCAACGTATAGGACTGCGCCCACGAGGTCTTTTCCCGTCCACTTTGCCAGTCACTATGAGCCTTTCCAGATTGCTGCCGTCTTTTCTTGCAATGTGGCCAAAATATGTCAAGATTCTGCGTAAACATTCAGACGACAGACGCGTGGTGATTTTTAATTCTCGCAATATGGATATGTTGGTACGATGCGCTGTCCATGGAATACGAAGCAACCTTCGCCAGCACCACATCTCAAAGGCGTCGATACGCTTGCGGTCAGCAGCTTTCAAGGTCCATGTCTCCATGCCATACGAGAATATAGAGAAAACCAGAGTCCGTATCAGTTTGGTTTTAGTTTTAACGGAGATATTGCGATCTGTCCAGATTTTCTTAAGCTGAGACATGGCACTTTTAGCCATGCCAATCCTCCGGCGTACCTCCTTCTCACAAGAACCATCGTTTGCAACGCTAGAGCCCAGGTAGATGAAATTGTCAACCACTTCTAGGTTTAAAGCTCCTGTGAGCTCCAACGTCCCAGATCGGTCCACCACCATGACTTTGGTTTTGGATCTGTTTACGGAAAGCCCCATCTCTTCACTGATTCGTTCCATTCGATCCAGAAGTGCAACCATTTCGGACTCGCTTGCCGCAAAATATCTCACTAAAACACTCGATTATGGGGGATTCGAAACATGGATGATATAAGCAATCGTGCGTAAGCCGGACTGCCTTACCACTCGGCCACGAAACCTCTAATCCCAGAATCGAAATTATCACTAGCGCCCGGTTCCTATATATTCATCCTAAGATGATTTCTATTTTAACCACCTACAGGAACCTATTATATACGTGATCGCCGGGATATTCTAAGTTGTCCAAATAACGAAAATGACGATCACTTGTAAAAGTAATATGAATTTTCTCATTTCCCCAGTCCCATTGCCGTGCGATTCTCCTATCCACATACTACACAGAAACAGAGACGCAGATAAAGAACAGTTCGCCGGAACTGAAGGAGGTCTTGCATTTATTAGTGGACCTTTACGTCGTTTACTGGGCGTTGGAGCGCGTGGGAGATCTACTCAGGGTGAGTTGAAGTAGCGAATAGGGGTGAAATCGGAGTTGACGAGTGATAGAGATGAATGGAAGAAGACATGTTGGGCCAACCCCACCTATACTTCATTTGTTGAAGCGAGCTAATAGGACGAAAAATAATCCCACGTGATTGGTCGTCGAAAATCATTGAATTGGCTAGATTTGACAATTGACAATTGATTTGACAATCTAGCCAATCACGAGAAATACAATTATTTTCGACGATCAATCACGTGCGTTTATTTTTGTTCCTATTAGTTCGATTCAAGAAATGAAGTATAGTGTGGGATAGGGCAGGGAAATAATGATGATGATGAGTTGAAATAGCGAACCTAATAATCGAAAATTCTTATTTCGAGGAGCGCACGTGGCGAAGCTTGCTAAGGCGTTCTTGATAGATCGTCGAGGTTAAGCAACGCTCTGCGCGGTCACTTCTTGGATGGGTGACCGCAAGTGGCAGTATCGTCTGAGCGCTTCCGTGCTTCGGAGGGCACGTTAAATTGTCGGTCCCGGCTTTTAAAAAAGTCCTTAAGCCATGACGGAGGCCCACCAGAGTTGGCCACTTGCTCATACGAAGGAAGGAAGGATCGAAAATTATATAAATTACACAAAAATATATTTAATGGTTCATAGAACAGTTTACCTTCTTTAATTTCGAACATCCTCACCAAAAAATACTCTGTCTATTTGTCAAGAAACTCCTGTATTCTTTATTGCACACAGTAAAATAATACAATAAAAATACTAATTGAAAGGGCATGTACATAGCATATATTATATAACATCGATTTTTTTTAACTCTATGTTTTAATAATTTGTTTTGTATAGTTCACATCGATATCTGAGCGTGATATTGAGAAGCTGCAGCATTGGTACGAGGAGTTGCTGACGAAGATCAGACCCAACGCCGTCGGGCTCGTCGACGCGTTCGATATCAGAGACGAGGTAACATCACACATAGGCTACTTGATTGTCTTAACTGTCTTAATTGTCTTGATCCCGGTGTTCTCACTCGAATGGGGAACTATTCAACTTCAGATTTGAGAGCTCAAGTTCAGCTTAATCATCCTACTATCCTACTAATATTCTTCGAAATTGTTACTGTTTAGTCTTAAGTAAAGAACCAATAAAGAGTTATCAATCAATCAGTCAATCAATATTATAAATGTAAAAGTTTGTGAGAATGTATGTATGTTTGTTATTCTTTCATGCAAAAACGGCTGGACCGATGTGATTGAATTTGGTATGTAGACAGGTGATACCCACGATTAACACATAGGCTACTTTTTATCCCGATATTCCTGCAGAAACGGGACTTAGGCGGGTGAAACCGCAGGGCGCAGCTAGTAGATCATAAAATGATACATTTCAAACATTTTAATTGATCAGCTGCTCGATTCTTGACTACATTCAAGAATTGAGCAGCGAACATGACGCGGTAAGAGATTGCACGTTATATAGCTGTTTTCCGAAATCCATATATTTTTTCAAAATAACCACGCCGTGACGTGTCGCGTTAAGACATGGTTATTTGGAGATTATGGCGGCAGCTTAGGTAAACGGCCTTTTTAGTTCCTCAGACTATAACGTTCTTTGTCTATGCTATAACTATTTTTCATCAACTCCGCAGATAACTATTTTTACTTTATTTCTATAGATTCTACACTCAGCGCTCGGCGCGTACGACGGTCGCGTGTACGAGCGCTTGATGGATGAAGCTCTGAAGAGTCCTCTCAACGCTGAACCTGTCAACCAAAGCTTCCATAAATACTTGAAGCCGTTGATGCAGGGGAAACTGTGATAGAATTATATTGTGATAACATACAGTAAGAAATACGAAGATGTAGGATGACAAAGTTTAACAGCCGATTTTTAAATGTAGTTCTGATTATGTTTTGAAAAATAATGTTCCCTTTCGCGATCAGAATATGATAAAACATATATTTACGTTTAAAATTAAACTAAGGTAACTGCGATAAAAACCTACCCGTAAAAATATGTTTTATTATAGAATTACAAAAAAAACTATTTTAAGCAAAGTAGCTCAATTAATGATAATTAAGTATATTGCATTATTCAGGTGCTAATTTGGTATAATTTGAATGTTGGAATTACTTAATAATTTAAAAAATAGAGAATAAGGACATTAGCGATTATTATTACGGATAGATGATGGGTGGTGGACACATTCCTTGTAATTCATGACATTATGTATTGAGATCATTAGATTTATTTGATCATTGAGATTCTATGGTATGAAGTATATTTTATATTTTGTTGACTTGTTTTTTTATTTATATTTACCTCTCTATCATAGTTAATTTTGTGCTAACCCGTCCGACTTAGTCATGCGTTGCTGCCCGAAGGAGATGAAAGAGCCACGCACGGCCCAGAAATTTCTCTCGAAGCTCTCGTCATGGGCACGGAAAGTTTTATCTTTATACTTTTGGAGCGACTTCATAGTTTAGTCCGGTCAAATTAGTATAAAAAATAGGGGTAAGGTTACATTAATTCGCACCTGGCTGAAATTTGGCATGAATGTTGGGAACCCTATTACACATAATTTGTCAATTATCCACATCAATCCAACTTGTGGAAAAAAAGTTATTCAAGGTCAAATGTTGCTAAAATCGGTTTTCTGAGTTTTCCAGCTAAACGGTACGTTTTATCATAAAAATAGGTATGACAAAAGTATTTATCATGCAATTGTCTATAAAAATTGCTCATTCACTTTTTTCCTGAGAATCGCCATTTCGGAGATATAGCGATGCAAAATGTTAAAAAAATAACACTTTAAAGCTATATATTTCACAAACGAATGTTTACATTGAAAAATGATATTAGAAACCCCATAATGTTTTTAAAAGACCTATCTAATGATATCCCACACTATGGAGTACAAGCCAAAAAAAAATTTCACACTCGCTTTACATGTAGGGGAGATACCCATAAAAAAAACTATTTTTACGATTTTATGCTAACACTTTGTCGGCATTATATATATGTATGTTCTTGCCAAATTATAGTTTTCTAGTATCAATCGTCTCTGAGAAAAGCTGCGGAGGGACGGACGGACGCGCGTACGGACAGACCGAAACTATAAGGGTTCCTTGTTTACTTTAAAACCCTAAAAACGCGCCATGTACACTACGTACACACTACCTCACGGGTGGCGCAGAAACGTGTGCAATAGTGCATATTATGAGTAACAAAACTTTTTCAAGATTTTGCATAGCTATATCTCCGAAATGGTGATTCTTAGGAAAAAAAGTGTATGTACAATTTTTATAGATAATTGCATGATAAATAATTTTGTCTTACCTAATTTTGTGATAAAACTTACCATTTAGCTGGAAAACTCAAAAAACTGATTTTTGCAACATTTGACCTTGAATAAAAAAAAATCCACACGTTGGATCGATGTGGATAATTGACAAATTGTGTGTAATAGGGTTCCCAACATTCATGCCAAATTTCAGCCAGGTGCGAATTAATGTAACCTGGAATGTTTATTTTGACCGGATTAGTTCTTGAAAACTGTAGATTGATGAACTGTAGATGAAACCTATTTGAGCGCCCGAGTAGATGTATACAAGGAGGTTCGCAGGACAACGGTATAATATCAAATATAATTGTTACCTAATTCACTCAGAGCAATTATCTTCCTTCAGAAGGAGACGACATTGTCAATTTTTGACATGCTTTCCCCGCAGCCAAGGTCCTTGGACCAACAATCATTCTCCATATGTAAAACCCCGCGCGCCGCTGGTTACGCGTCATTTGTCAATCACGGTACACGCGGAAGGATATAAGTATAAAATGCCAAATTGCAGAGTTTTCGCATATCCTAAAATATTGGAAACTTTCAGGTTACAAAAGGATGATGTGACTTTCCATCTGCAAGTATTCATTCCTCTAAATATTAACAATTTATGCACTAAATTTAAATAAAACTAAAATTTATATAATGTTGCCAACAAATCGTAACAGATTCCATTTTAGCGTATTTTGCTATGCCGCCGAGTTGGCCAAGTGGATTGCTACTTCGACTTTGATCCGAAAGGCGTAGGATTGAATCCGCACTATTACATCACTCATATTCATGCTACCTATTTATTTTGTTATCTAGCACGAATCCCGAATTATGAAAAATAATACCTACTCTTAGTGGCATATTATATTTATATTTTTTTATTCTTTTTTTAATTTGAAAAGTAGCTGTTCTATCTTCTGTTGCTTGGTCAATATTTGCAAGTCGGTTTAATTAAACGAATTAAAGTTCCTAGAATTTTTTGTATTTCCTCGTACTCGTTATAATAGATAAAAGCATTATATTTCTGCATTGAGTAAAAAAACAAACAAATAGGTAGGTAGGTAGGTACACAAAACACCTACATACCTACCTACTTCAAAACTAGTAGATAGTGCTTACCTCGGAAGAAAGACTTTTCAATGCACTTGAAAAAAAATATTTGCAAATCATCCCGTGCATCGAAAAATGTGCATATAACAAAATACTACTTTTTATCTAGATTTATCATTATCGGTGCACAATAAAGTATCTATACCACGGATACCACCCCTATACCTCCAACTTACTAATTATATACCTAAAGTCTGTCTATAAAGTCGTGACAATAAATGAGGGCGCTGCTAAAATGTATATAGCAACCCTATAGTGTGACTACTGATTTTGATACTTGCAGTTCGTTCCATGTAAAAGTTCCTACCAGCTTTTTGGCGGGAATTTGAGAAGGCATGTTTTATTTTTTAAATCTTGTGCTTAACGGTGTAATAATGTTGGATTAAAAGGTTAAACTGTTGAGTGTTCATACATACATAGGTGAAGGCAAATGAAACAAAATTGGATTTCATTGTCATTTTTATAAGAATTTTATTTTTTGCCGTAGTGCACAAATATTAAAATTGTCCATTGCTTTCTTGGCCGACCCTACTGTTTCACAGGAGTTTCAAACTTCCCATCATTCTTGAATTCGCCTAACCGTAGGTACTTTCTGATTTACCTGAAAATTAAAAAAAAAATATTACTGAAAGTAATCAAAAGCATTTTAAACTTATAGCAATTAGTTAAAATTTTAAATACTTAGGTAGGCAGAAAACGTAGCCAGACTGTGTGCCATTTTAATGTATCAAGATTAGATGGTACTCCTACAACATGACTTACTGTGATGTTCAATCTGACGTAAAAATGTGCAATGTAAACAATGCCTTTTTTGGTCTCCAAATCGTAATTTAGGTCAATTTGTTACTTCAGGCAGATTAGAAACAAACAATAAAACGATTACATACCCGTTATAGATGCTGTTCGCCCATTTAAATCATCCAAATCCCACAAAATATGTCCAACTTGGTATTCCGCTAAACATTGCTGGAAAACTTTAAAAATCACTTCCCGCGTGTCACTCTCATTTACTTTACTTATTTGTGATACTTTTGTGCGTAGTTCGGTTTCATTTCATTGCAGTTTAACTAAGAAAACAACAAAAAATAGAGGAAAATATGTTCTTGAACTCACTCGATGACAGCTGACGACAGCTGTTATACCTTTGTTTGGTGCTGCCAGATACACGAATAATTTTAGTTCCTCAAACATTCATGCCACGACTATATAGACAGACTATACGTAAGCTTTCAGAACGTTAAGTAGGTAGTTAAACTTCTGTTAAAATCATAGGTACTTAAACTTTATTAAAAAAATATTTACCATCCTCACAATATCGCGGAAATAGGTATTTTTAGTTGGACACACTGCTTGTCACTGCAGCGAAATTAGTGAAGGGACAGTTCAAAATAACTTATCGATATTGACTTACAGCCCAGTCGGATTAGCTCACCAGTAGAGGGGTAACCTGAAATTGATTAAAGGACGATTTTTTTTCCGCCAATGATTGTATAGGTGTTGTTTATAGCTTAATCGAAAAACTCAACCAATCCGACTAGAACATTAGATTTTTACAAAAATGAATGAGAACCAAAATTGTTGTGATTTTATACAACTTTGGACCTCTCAATTTTCATCGTATTATCAACATTTACATAAATAACTTCAAAAAACAAGATAAAAAATAATTTCGCCTGTATTTCGATTATTTACGAATTATGCTAAAATTAAAGAAACAAAGATATCATTTTTTCCTTTGGCTACCACGTAAAACCACGCCAAAAGACGCTGTGATGACAGAAAAGGCTTAAATATTGATTTAAGTATAAAAAAAATCAGAAAAAAGAGGGTTCAAAGCCAGTTTTGAATTTTTCGTTACAGAATTTCTGGATTCGGTCACCCCGCTAAGGCCCGCCATAGAAGCAAGCTGCAATAGCTTAAAATCAAATCAATTTGTGATTTAATTTGTCAATAACATTAAAATTTGTCATACAACCAATACCTACCGTATTGGCCGCACTCATCGTTCTCTTCTCTTGTTTCTATTTTTACAACCTACCTTAAATTACTTTAAAATGTGTGTTTTTTGCGGGGCCGCAGCACACACATAAACCTACGGCGCTACGGAAGACCAGCGCTGCGACAGATTCTCTGGTTTCTGTTGCAGCAATACGCTGAGTAGTTGCCAATTTTGTCAATGTCCTACTTATTTTAATGTGTCTTATGTGTAACGCGTTTTTGACAAAATAAATATTTTTCTTTCTTTCTTTCTTTCTTTCATCGATAATAAACTATCGATAGCTTCAAGCACTATGATTTTTACACAAAAATTGACATTTACTTAATGACAGACAGTTCCACGTCCCCCGCAGAAAATGACCTTCTTAGCGTCATAGAAAATAAAACTGATGGCTCCTCCCCTTACTGCTTCCTCTATGCTAATTCATGTGCACCGGCCGGCGTCGCGTGTCGGTCTCGGTAGCATTCAACGCGCAAGAGAAATTAATAAATATCCTGGAGATTTCAAGGATTATATCATAAAACGTTCCACCACGAATGTCGTGATTTTTTTTATCATGTGAAAGCCCCCCTAAAACGTAGCACTTTTGTTACTGTCATGTTATGTCAATGTCAAAGATTAAAAGAGGGAGACAGTTGCGAAGTTCAACTTCGCAACTGTCTCCCTCTTTTATATATCCAACCAACCATCGTTGCCAACTCTACGTCTTTTTACGTAGATCTACGTACTTTAGGCCTTTCCTGCAAACCTACGAACTTCAGTCCCAGAATCTACGTATTTTCTATAAAATTGTACAATTTTGTAAAATAACATTCATTATGCTGAATGGGCATAATTTCCCTTTCATTCGCAAAAAAAAAGTTAGTGGACGTTCCGTTTTAAACTAGCGCAAACTCGCTTCGCCAACACTTGCGTTGCAGCGCGGCGTCAGTCATTCAGTCATTTTATAAACAAAGTTCTCATTCCATTCCATATAGCTGTGACTGTGTAAAACGAAACGTCTCGTATCGAGAGCCAGCTCGTATGATCTGTGGTAGAATAGAAATGATAGTTTGTTTGTGTTGTGCCTAAAAAAATTTCGATTCGAAGGAGTTGTTTTGTTTGTTTGCTATAAAATTTCTATATTGTTCAGCTTTCTGCTCAATTCCATTGAACACAATTATGGAAATAAACAGTGACAGTGATGAAGAGCGGATTGTTACTCCCACTAAAAAAATAAAGCTGCATTACGAACAAAAATATTCACACTTGTGGGAAAAAGACAAAACCTACCCTATCCTACCCTCTTCATTTCACTCTGAAAAAAAGTTCGTAGATCTACGAACTTTACATACGCAAATTTTACTAATTCTACGTAAATTTCTAATGTGGTCTACGCCTTTTTCAAAATCCGAGTTGGCAACACTGCAACCAACCAAACTTCAAGTTTGGTTGGTTGGATGTTTGTTTTGTACATGTTTGTTTGTTTGTTTAGAATTTTAGATTTTCTGCCAAACATTATTTTAGCTAAAATTATAGATAAGTACCTACTGTTTATTTGTGAATTGATATGACAAATAACATGAATTTGTGCCGTGCCTGCCTTACTACAAAGGAGTCATTCGCCTACATTCTGTGCGGCAATGTATCTGCCGATGACTACAGTTTCTGCACTTCGATAGAGGTAAAAGTTTCAAACACTCTGTTTCTATGAAACCGGCAATTCTTCTAGTATTTACCTTCGTTACAATCGCACTGTGGTATCTTTGTTTTTATACTCTTGACATTTACTCACTAAGCTAACTACGATAGCAGAAAATTAGATCATAATCTTAGAAAGTAGACGATTCTGTAATACCTACCTACTTGTTTGGATGGTTTCAGGTTCACGAAACAGAAGAACTGCCCAAAACTCTATGCAATAATTGCTATGAACAGCTAGAAAGATATTCCAATTTCAAAAAGACCTGCATTCAGTCACAAAACACATTAGTTGAACTCCAAAACAGTTTGAAGCCTGAGAAAAAAGCTAATTCTGATGCTTTGTTCAATGGAAATGTGGAGTCTAATTATTATGTAGCTGTTAAAATAGAGAACGAAAGCAATGATGTACATGATGGTAAGAATCGTTCTCCTTACTATTAGTATGAAAACTGACTTACTTACTAAGTATATATATCTCTAAAAATAGTCATTAGTCAATAGGGGAATGCAAAGAAAATACCTAACTTAACTGCTTTGTCATACCTTTTTCAGATTACTCTGGAGCAGAAGATTTTTCAGAAGAAACAGAACCAATTATAAATCTGAAAAACAAACCAAAGAAGTCTAAAAGGTAATTCTTTTTATATTTTTCATTTATAAAAACCATCCAGAGAGCATCCTTGTTTTGTTAAAGGATTATTTTTTTAATTTCCAGAAAAGTTAAATTAAAGAACACCAAGAAGAAAATTTTAGTCAGAGAACACTTTAAGTACACATGTAATGTATGCAACAAGAAGTTTAAATATGAAGATAGATTTGAAGCGCATAAGTTATTTCATCAAGGTAAAACAGTAAGTATATTTTTCCTTTGAAAATAAACAAAACAGCTCATCATGTCCACTTCTTTGTCATCACAGAACTACTGGGAATTCATTCTCACTAATGTAAAGAAAAATCCCAAGTAAAATCTTAAAAGGTTTTTTACTTAGCCATTATTCCCTTTTGTACTCCATCCTTAGACCTTAGACATTATAATATATAAAGTTAGAATACCACTGACTCATTCACTCACTCACTCATTGACAGAATTGTTCTCCTTGATGGTGGATGGGAAGGTATATTTTTTTTTACAGAATCGTATAGGGGGTTGTCTGGGGAGTTTGGGAAAAATCCGACTTTGCCCCTTTTTTGCCCCCCTCTTGCCCCTCCCTGGTCAATCTCGATAACTACAAGACCTGCAGAACATTATTTTTATAGATTCGTATAGAGGAGGTCCTGGAAGGTAAAAATCATTTTTTTGATTTGCCCCTGTTTTGCCCCTTTTTTGCCCCATTGATGGATCTCGATAACTACAAGAAAATTGCCTATTCTGAAAACGGATTTGCATAGAGGAGATTTTGGAAAGTAAAAAAAAGTTTTCAGTTTTGCCCCCAGTTGCCCCCCTCATTTTGCCCCCCCACGTATCTCGGAAACTAGGAGACTTGGAAAATTTTAATTTTCAGATTCAGGTAGGGCATTACAAAGTTGATAAATTGTGGTACTTTTTTTTTTTTAATTCCGACATTTTTTTTTTCTCCATACATTTTGTATGAAATTTGGAAACTTTTTAGGGGTAATTTTTTTTTTATACCAGGAACGAAACAGATACGCGAGCTGCTTGCAGCGAGCGCACCGCGCACCCTACCAGGAACGAAACAGATACGCGAGCTGCTTGCAGCGAGCGCACCGCGCTCCCTACCAGGAACGATAAAGATACGCGAGCTGCTTGCAGCGAGCGCACCGCGCTCCCTACCAGGAACGATAAAGATACGCGAGCTGCTTGCAGCGAGCGCACCGCGCACCCTACCAGGAACGAAACAGATACGCGAGCTGCTTGCAGCGAGCGCACCGCGCACCCTACCAGGAACGAAACAGATACGCGAGCTGCTTGCAGCGAGCGCACCGCGCTCCCTACCAGGAGTCGGAGGTCCTGAGTGGAGCGAACCTGCGAGACCGAGTGGAGCGGAGGGGGGAGGTGGCGAGCGAAGCGAGCCGCCGACCTCCGTAGTGGAACGAAGGTCGAGTGGGTGAAGCGTAACTCAGGGGCGACGACATCATTTTTTTTTTGTTGTTTTTTTTTATTCATACCGAATGATGCTCTGAAACGTTTTCGTGTCCGTAAGTTGTCCTATCATGGATTTTCAAATGCATTTTGATCTTCAAACTCTTTCAAACTCTTTTATGCTATTTCCGATGGATTCTCATTTTTTTTTGTTAAGTCCAAACTGCTATAGCCAGGATAACCGTCACGCGAGCTGCTTGCAGCTCGCGCACCACGCACCAACTAGTCCTTAGTATACAATTTGACTCACATTTTTTTCTGCATCTGTTTTTAGGCCACAATAATCTGCACATTTTGTAACAAAACCTTCATGACATGGAGTGGTCTTCAAAGGCACACAGAAAGCGAGCACACACAAGTGAAACTGGACACTCTTAAATGCATGAAATGTGGGAAAATATTCAAGAACCGCCAAACATTAAAGATACATGAGAAACTCCATGTGGACGGAGACAGGAATCTGTATGTCTGTGATATTTGTGGAAAAAACTTTTCTACTCCTTTTACTTTGAAAGTAAGTATGTATTTTGGTATTTCGAACAATATTTCAAATAAGTACTTCTTATGTGGTAATCTAAAAATAGGTTTATTAGCTACCTACTAAACAAGAGCACCATTCATTACTACATGTTACTTCCATCCAAATTGTGGCTGCTAAAAGCGAATGTTTCATGCTTTGCTATAAAGAACACGTCAAATTGTAGGACACAGCTTTCAAAAAGTTAGTTTGCCAAGATAGAAGGCTAAATAAAACAGATTAACCACTATACCTCATACATAATGTTACTTAATAATCTACTAGATAGTACACTCAACTGCAATAATTCAACACAACCCCTGTGCATTAGCTATTTTACTTAAATCTTTTAGCAACTGCAATAAATCAATACAACCCCTGTGCATTAAATAATTTACCTACCCCTTTTAGGGTCATCTGGAAATCCACAATGAGAACCGCGAGCGCAGCTACTCCTGCGAACATTGCGGCAAGAAGTTCTTCACAAACGGCATGCTGATGACGCACGTGGCTCGTCTCCACACCGGCAAGAGATACATCTGTCAGATATGCAGCTACCCTTTCACAGACAAGTACAACTTGTCTAAACATCTTCTGATACATCAGGTAAGAGAATACTTTTAAAGAGTGTATTGTTATACCTCCTTCGTGGTCTTGAGGAAGGCTCGTATTCAGAGACCATACTCTTAAACTGAGGTATGAATGTGCTTGAGACTCGATTTACGCTTGAGTATAGTCTCTGAATATGGGCCTTAACCGCCGTCGATTTCGTGTATGATGTCGTTTATGATTTATGATTTAATTAAAGTATGTGGTGCTTAATATAAGACATCATTTGACATAATGTTCATACAAATCTGTCAAAAATTAAAATGGTTATTATTAAATTAAAAATTATGGGCTTGCTTTTGCTTGGTTGTAAAATACTATTTTTGGACCTTTTCGTTTGTGATGTGATGTGAGCTTTTACTTACTTGTGCTATTGATATTATTAATGCTTCAAGCGTTTTTACTAAGTAAGTTGTTTTTAACATTTTATTAATGCATGATTATTATTATTATTTTTTTCTCAACAAAAAATGCTAATTTACCATACAAACTGTTTTAAGTTACCTACCTATTATTGTGTCATATCAAATATTTTTTTAATTCATTTCTGAGTATGAAAAGTATACTTACTTCTATTAATTATAAATCCTTCCCCTTATCACTTCTGCAATATTTTTCAGGGTGTAAAGAACTTCAAATGTGATATCTGCGATAAAACCTTCGGCACCCATTCAACTCTGGTTATCCACAAACGCATTCACTCCGGAGAACGGCCATTCACCTGCAGCTACTGTCCCAAAGCCTTTATATCTAAGAACAGGCTGGTAGATCATCATAGAATACATACTGGGGAGAGGCCGTTCCGATGTAATGTTTGCAGTCAGGCCTTCACTCAACATGGTTCTTTGAGGCGGCATATGAAAGTTCATAGTAAAGTGCCTTTGATTATGTGAAATCAATGAAAGTTGTGTTTTAAAGACGTCTTGAATCGTAGGTTGTCTGTGGTCTTAATTCTTCCGTTTACTAATAAATTGTAGAATTTAAATTATAGCATTGAGTTTTTTTAATACCTGTAGGAAAATATACCAAAAGTAGTTTTAACAAATTATATTTCTTTCAATTTCTAAGTACACATCTTATTTACATTGAATTGACCGATATAAAGCTAAATTATCACAAATATTACACCAATATTTTTTTAATTGGAAAATAATGTTTTAGTTTTTATCACTTTGTTCTAATGCAGAGATAAATCTATCGCAATTTTAATTGTGTGACGCAAGGTGTCGACTATTTTACCACTTTCTTTACATAGGTTATTTAGGTTTGAAAGGTGAAGCTAAAGCGTTCCTAGCTATCTTTGGTGGGAATTAGACCAGCCGTTTCTAAGATAATCAGTTTGAAACCCTGAATTTTAAGAGATCCCTCATAGCCCCTTATAGTCAAACATTACAACATTTCGTATTGTTACTGATTTTAGATGTTCACTTGTTATTTTTATGTTAACTTCATTTGAATTCGACTATCAAGTGTTCCAATCTGCATAAGTCACACCCATAGCTGTGATAGGCTGTTGCATAACGGGTGGCTCGTCGTTTTTGTGGCTCTTCATATGTCGGTTCAGTGCACATTTCTGTATGAAAGCTTGCGAGCACAGTATGCATTTGTGTGGTTTTTCTCCCGTATGAATCATTCGGTGGTTCCGCATATCTTTGTGGGCCATAAAGCGCTTTGGGCATATATCGCAGGCGTACGGACGCTCGCCTGTGGAATGGAAGTTTGTAATTTAGTTTATCTTGGATCTTAATGCAGTTGTAATACCACAGATTACCTACATAAGACAGATACCTCATCTCGAACATTGTTCTTTTTTCTTCGGGCTATCGCCGCTACGTTACGCCACAAAAAGCAAACACCAACAAATTGCCCGAAGAAAAACGGAGTGAAATCAATGTTCGAGATGAGGTACCAGTGGTAATAGATACAAAGGGTTTTTGTTTGTAGTCTAATTAAGTGCTACTCCGGATACTTTTAGATGTACCTCTAGTTACTATCTACTATCTAGTTTCTTTGCTGGCGCTTTACATAATAGGTTTGTATATTTACCTGTATGTGATCTTAGGTGTACTATTTTGAAGCTCTTTGTTTTAAAAGATTTATCACAGAATTCGCAAGCAAAGGGCTTATCGTTTGAATGTGATCGCATATGCTTGTATAAGTCACTCTGAAACCAAAATATATGAGATAAATTCTTGAAACATTTAATAACTACATATTCTGGTAATTAAACCTTCTATACATAATGAATGGAAAAATGGAAACAGGTTATTAGCTTGTCATTTTAATCAGTATGTTTGATTTCCAAGTATAATATTACTATCTTGAAAATTTATTGGCAATTGAATTTCAAGTATGACTTCGCAATTTATAACTACAGATGGTAATTGATAAATTGCCGTTTAAGGTTCAATTTAAGATTAAATGCGACTGTCTGTTTGTTACAAAGCAAATTATACTTACTCACCTTGATATAAAACCTCATATCGCAGAGCGTGCACGCTTGGCTCTTGATGCCGGTATGCCGTATGAGATGCGTCTTCAAGTTGCCGGCTTGCGCAAACTTCTTGCCGCATTGCGCACAGTTATAGTTCTTCTCTTTACTGTGTGTTTGTAAATGTGACTGGGAAATAACAAAATACAATATCTATTAAGTATAAAAAGTTGCCATCTATGTACGCTTAGATCTTTAAAACTACGCAACTTATTTTAATACGGTTTTTATAAAGAGTAATTTCTTAACTAGGACTGGTCGCTAGTCTCTTCTAATGTTATAAATGCGAATGTAGCTCTGTCTGTCTATATTAAATAGACCTTGGGAAAGGACATAGGCTACATTTTGTTCAGGTCCCGTGGTAAGTTGCGCGGAGCATATAGCATGGTTTTTAATACTAAAACTATTTGATACACTTACTATAGTGATTACAATTACCTTGAGATTGTACCGTTGCACAAACTTAGCGTCGCACAAATGGCAGGCATGTTCCTTCACTCCGCTATGTATCAGCTCGTGTGTTTTCAACACGTTGAGGTAGGCGAAGCTCTTGCCACAAGTGCGGCATTGGTACTTGCGCACGCCGGTGTGCGTTCGCGAATGACTGTGCAGGTTTCGTAGCGTACGGAAAGTTTTGTCGCATATGTCACATTTTATGTCTGGCTGAAAAGGTTATTCACTGTTAACCACAGACAAAAGTAGTATTTGTCTATGCTGTTAAATAAGCTGCCAAGTATAGATAAGGATAGAATAGTCTGGCACAAAAGCTTGCTTCCTCCTTTTTTTAATGCAGGCTAAAATAAAATAGACCGGTTGCAAGCCTGTTGTCGCTTTATCCGTTTCTTAAGATGATTTCATGGTTTCTATTTCCTGTCTCATTTTACGTAAAGAAAATGCTGTTACAATGCATGGCAGAGATTCCACTTCACAGAGACTCTTGACTAAAACTTCAATTTCAACTGAAAGGTCAGAAATATGTGTAAGTACCTTTTTTCCAAAATGGCTTCTGAGGTGTGCTTCAAAATTCTCATACTTTTGGAAGGATCTATCGCATTTAGGGCATTGCATTCTAGTTCTCTTCTTCAATGGCATTGGTTCCCCTTTTCTTCTTCTTCTTCTTAATCTAAAATTTGTAGTTATAAAGAACATTATAATCTCCCTGAATTTAGACATAGGTAACTGACACCTTTGCCATGGTCCTCTCCTTTGGAGAAGATTGTAGTAGCATGCTGGGAATGGGTATAAGCACATTCACTGCTGCATTACACATTGTGGGCAACTTTTGGCATGTTATGTAAATATGTATTAGTTTAGTTTCTGTAAATAAATAATACTTTTGGCTGGATGGTTGACAAAAATCACAGAAAATGATAATACTTACGTAGCAGGTAGTTCAATCTGGGGCTCCGAGTCCTCATCACTGGATGATGATTGTTCACACATATCATTGCTTTCTGCTGATGCTTCATCAACACTGAAGTTATCAACGGGCTGGAATTCTATTTTTACTGCCTGAAATAAAATGAAGATCGATGGTTGAAAAAGGTCTGTATGACATATTTTTGTTTTAATATGTGTGTGTAGTTCAAAAGCAGAAAGAAAAACAGTTTTTGAAATTTTTCTGAATATTTAAAATATTTTACTGAATTTTTGTTTTAATGGAAAGTTAGCTACAAGATAGAAATTATAATAGTTTTGTTGATAATTTTAACAACTTACCTGACTGTTTAAATGCTGTTTTAATATAGCATTTGATTTTAAAGACATCTTTTTGAAGCTGTACAGTGTTTTTAGTAAGTCCGCACATGTTTCACACATTTGTTTTGGGAGTTGATCACTGTCCAAAACCTGTAAAATAAGTGAAAAAGTCTTTAATTTGATAAATTCTGTAACTGCAATAAATATAGATATGGAGTTGAGTAAATAGATAAATCAGTAAGTAAGTCATATTTTGGTTAACAGATTTGTTTTGACTGAAGAAAATACGTTATCTCAAAATTTTACGGGTTCTTCAAGGATCTCGTATCGTCTATGTAGCTAGTCCTCACCTCGACAGAAGTGCAATACTTGAATAATTCAGAGTATAACAATGATTCTCGAGTTGAAGGTGAAAACAGACTTGTAAAAGGGCCAGTATCAACGAGACAAGCACGACACATCTTTAGAACGTCTATTACTTCTGCCATAACTGCGAAGATTTTCTATTTAATTATTTGTAGCTATCGTTTACTATAAACTAAGTTTACGAAAACAAAAACAAATTCAACAGCAGCAAAATTTTTAGCAAAGCAACGAAAAACAAACTAAATGTCAGACAGACAGACAGAACTGTCTGTCAGAAGGAAGGAGTAATGTCAAACAGATTGACTGACATGCATGACAGATAGAGAGCGAGAGAAAAGTGAGTGCATGCCCATGCATGAAATGAAAAATATAAAAAAGTACAACTAAAAAAAACTGTAAAACTGGGTAATAAATTATTGTTACCCTGAAAAAAAAACATGGATGTAATAAGAGTAAAAGGTACGTGGTGATGAAGTTCAAAATGTTACATTCTTGCTAGGATATAATTCATGATAAATAGCAGTTCCACGTGACGTAGTGATTATGTTATCTTTGGTTACCTACACATACACAACACGTCTACACATACCTATACGTTATATTATACGTGGAACTATAAATAAAACGTAGGGTAGGTAGGTGTTTCTTCCTGTGCGCGGGTGGTGGGACATGATATATGATGCGATACGGAGGGAAGGCTTCCGATGGATGAAATAATGAATGATTAAGACTAAAATAAATAGGGTTCCTTGCTCAGCGGAGTAGATGCTTATAACTAAAGTCGTCTGCAGAGTCTTTCTCAATGTACCTATATTAGTTAGTAGGTACAACCATACCTACCATAACAATGAGACACAGAATGAGGTGAAGTTCTTTGTAAGGTGGGTGGGTAATTTATTTTGTAGGTTTGGGTAGGTACTAGTATGTACCTACCTGTAGGTACCCACAAATAAAATAAACATTGTTTGGTATGTAGGTTTTTATAAATATGTAGGTAAGTATTTTAAAAAGCCTACCTTAACCTACATAGTTGTTACTAATTTATTATCATTGCTTGAGTATGTATCTACCTACTTAATTAATAATTACCTACTTAATAGGAAGATAATAACCTGTACATTTCTATACCTATCTACCACTTTGTACTAGGTAACTAGGTCAAGTGTTTCTATCACTGAGTGAAGTACCTACCTCCTACCTGTAGCACGCTATAAGAAAACACAATATTAAAACCTGCTTGAAAGTTCGGGAATAATTTATTGATTCTTAGGCCTTTCCTACCTTTCGTAGATAAGTAAGCAACAGGTCACTGATTGGTTAGCAGTTAACGCTACATAAATTTTGATCAGTTTGTCAGAATTTCATCAGTCTAGAACTGAAGAGTAACCTGAATAGCTACCTATCTAGTTTATTATTCATAGGTGTATCGTACCGTACAGCGCAGCGTCTGAATCGATAATGCTCTAAAGACTGCGCGCTGCGCTCCGGATGACCACGTCATTTTATTCAGAGTGTTTGTGCGTTGTTTAAGCGTTTGTTTGTATTCACAGTTACCAGTGTTGCCAGATACACTGTAATTACAGCAGATCTACTGTATTTTCACATGATCTACTGTACACTGTAATACTAAAATTACAGTGTATGGAGAACACTGTAATTTTTCTACAAGCAAAAATACCTAATTTACTTTAAGTTTAATGTAAACTGAACGCAGCTTTTGTGAAAAGAAAAGATATGAACTTGTCGAAATGCATGCGGGGTGCTACTAGAGCCCACGCCACCTCTCTGCCTATGTCACAACCCTTGTTCCTATTACAATAAGAACGAAAATGTCTTATTTTAAACGGGTATGAATAGCTGCGCGGGGTGGATACTATGCGGGAATTTCTCGACATAGAATAAAATCACTTCATAGTATTAATACCTACTATGAAGTACCGTATACCGTATGTTAAGTATTTTTTCAAGCCTGTTGCGACTATTTTTTTTTACGAACCTATCATGTCCCACTGCTGGGCAAAGGTCTCCCCCAAAATCTTCCACTGATCCCTATTCTTGGCGATCTCCCACCACTCTTTCATACGTAGGTATTTGAGAAAGAGTGGAACTAATTAATATTAGTTTAATTGTAAATTGGTTTACTATGCAATGCAACGCACTTGGAATTTATTTGGCTCGTTTAAGACGTTCTGTGAAACTGGTGAAAGTGATTAATGTTTCTGCAATAAAAGTTTCTTGAGATCTACTGTAAAATTCACTGTATTTTTTTTTTACTTTTACTGTAATTTTGTATCAAATACTGTAATTTTGAGCGCCAAACACTGTAATTTCAGTTGTCTCATCTGGTAACACTGACAGTTACTGTTCTTGTTATCAAGAAAAGTAAACGGACAGTCAATGAGCGCCTGCTTTGGAGGCACGTCGTGTACATTTCTTTCGTGTTTTTCTATTCCTCAAACGAAAATGGAAGGGGCGGGTGCAGCTTCCGTTCCTATTAAAAAAGTGCCCCGTGATGAAAGAATCCTCTTTCTCAAAGAAGTTTATCACCACGAATTTAGAAATCAACCAGAGTTTTTTGTTAAAGTGCCGGGGCGTGTCAATTTAATCGGAGAGCATATTGATTACTGTGGCTTTCCAGTGTTGCCAATGGCGTTGGAACAAGATATAACTATCTCCGCTGCCACTAACGATAGAAAAGAATTGAACATCCGAAACGTTAACGAGAATTATCCCTTCTACAGCGTTACATTGAAAAGTTTTGAAGAATTGGTTATTGAGCCTGATGAGAATGGAAAGCCATTTTGGTATAACTATATTTTGTGTGGAATAAAGGGTGCGCTGGAATATCTTGAAAATGAATTCAGCCGGGGGCTGGATATATTAGTAGATGGAAATATTCCTCCAGCCTCCGGTCTCTCCAGCTCTTCTGCTTTAGTAAGCTCGGGGTGTCTTGCATTTCTTCACGCTCAGAAAAAAAGAATTTCGAAGACTGATATTGCCTCTTTATGCGCTGTGAGTGAGAGATACATTGGAACACAAGGAGGTGGAATGGATCAAGCTATTGCATTCCTGGCTGAAAGGAATTGTGCGCATTATATCACTTTTCTGCCATTGAAAGCTACTCCAGTTTCTTTGCCTGAGGATGCTTGCTTTGTTGTTGCTCACAGCATGGCCCAAGCTAATAAAGCTGCCAACAACGAGTTCAACAGCCGTGTTGTCGAATGCAGACTGGCAGCAAAAGTTATTGCCACACGAGAAGAGATAGAAACTGGAGCTAAAGTGATAACTCTGAGCCAACTTCAAGAATGTCGGGATAGTACTTTTGAAGATATGATAGAATTAGTTCATAAATATCTGCCAGAAGATACGTATACCAAGAAGGATATTTGCGCTATTTTGAACATCTCAGAAAATGAGATGGATGATTTGTATTTGACCCCGAACACCATGCATTTGACGAACTTCAAACTGAAGCAGCGTGCGTTACATGTTTATGAAGAAGCTAATAGAGTAGAAAAGTTTCGGAAGCTATGCTCAGAGGCGGACTGTGCTAATGATAACATTGTAAGCACTTTGGGGAATTTGATGTCCGAGAGCCATGAGAGCCTGAAAACTTTGTATGAGTGCTCAGACGAGAACTTGGATTTACTTGTGGATTTGTCCAAGAAGTTTGGCGCTAATGCTCGTCTGACTGGCGCCGGCTGGGGCGGTTGCATAGTGGCCATCTGTCGTGAAGAAGAAGCCGATGATTTTATCGATTATTTGACTGAAGAATTTTATGTAAAGCATTGTCAAGTCAATAGGGAAGATGTACCTGCTTACTTATTTGCCACTTCACCAAATGAAGGTGCCGTAATATATCAAAATTCTTGTTTGTAAAAAACTTAATGGTCCTTAGCTCAAAATGAAAGGTTACCTTATAAATGGCCATAACATGTTAATATTTATTTCGTAAAATACTGATTGATGTATGGTGTTTACATTATTATTTCATAGGTGTTGAAAGCATTTAGTAGCATTATTTGTGTACCTACCTACACAGGTTTAGGATGATGTTTAAAATGTTAGATATTAAGTAGGTGTCTCCCCCCATTGCTTCCAGAGGTCACGATCTTGCGCTAGAACCTCCCAGTCGGCTGTAAATTTGTCAAGTTCGTCCCGCTACCTTCTTTTAGGCCTTTGCTCAGCAGTGGGACACGAACGGCTGAATATAATTTAATAATGTGTCTATATTGATGTCATTAATGTTTTAATTCAATCATGAATACCTATTGCATTTAGCTCATTACTATACTATACCTACCTACTTAAACACTATAATCGATAGATATATAAATATTTACATTCCACAGTATTAAAGATTCTTAATTAATGTTTGGGTTAGCTTTTAATAATAATTACTTAACAAATTGCCTATTGTACTTTTACCAAATTCGAAGTAGTCTCAGTAAAAGTGCTCATCCTAATAATTGTCGTCCATCACATCTGGTAGACTCTACATCTTTTTATGAAATCTTGGTGTTTACAATCGTATTTTATCTTTCTCGGTGTGATAATTTGTAAGTTTAATATTTAGGCCTATATTAAAATAGATGCAACAGATTAGGCTAAAATGGCCGCATTACAAGACATTTTCTTAAAGTAAACTATTCATTCAAGTACAAATACCTACTCGAATGAATGCTTGGTTGGTTTAAATGAGATACTAATATTTTATGTCTACATAATTATTTTATCACACGAATGTCACAATCCAAAATGTAAAACGGTACAAATAACGAAAACATTTACCGTTAGAGACCATTTTAGCTCATCTGTTTATAAAATCTAGTAATGATATTCAAAACTCAAGGTAATACATAAACAACAACTGTATTTCAAAAACCTGTATACGAAATTGAAATTAAATGTTTTACTAAATCATGGTGTCGTCATTAACGTTTACCTATACGAGTTTGCGTTGCGATAGAGGCAAGAGGTCATAGATTAATATAGGTACCTACCTACAAGAGACCCAGACGATGGACCGCGACCTTTACTTGACTTTAGGCAATAAGCATCACTTCGCGAGCGAGACCTAGACATAAGACACCTCTAAACAAACATTGCTTAAAGTCAAGTAACGGTTACTGTCTCCCGTCTGCTACCATATGACTTACTTACAAAACACTTTTTCGTAGCGATTATTGAACCCGCCACCTCCAGCGTCGTAACGGGCTTTCACTCACTGCGCCAAAGAGGCATCAAAAAGATATGTAGGTATTTGCTATATTCGGCAGGAGGCCGAGAGAGGCTCTCCCGGCCTCCTGCCGAATATAGCAAATATGTGGTAATGCCCACCTCTGGGTTGTGCTCTCCCGGAGTGCACAACCCAGAGGTGGGCATAGAACGTTTTAAAAATAAAAATGTTATGATTGGGTGTTGTTGAGTAACAAACATCAAACATTTTCCAGTCATAATTATAAGGTAGGTAACGAAATAGTTTACCTACCACTAATCTGTCTCCTGAGTCTGTGCCGGTCAATCAAATAAAATTAAGTCCCTACCATAATATCAGAATCTGAATTCTGCGTTTCTTCAAGGTAAACTTTTACTATCTCAGCTTCCACACGATACGATTTGATTGCCAATCGAATCATGAATCGAATTGGTTATCAGCCCCCCGATTTTGTCTACGATTGTGAAATTGTATCAAATCAAAAATAAATAATTAATTTATAACATTTGTTGAAAATTGACAACCCTCAATAATTTGATCTATGCTGCATGGACATGACTGCAGACATTGCATGAGTCTGCTGCTGCGTGCATGCAAGCAATACAAACTTTGTTAATTCAATGCAACTGTCACAACTTCATTTGTCATTTCACACAGACACATGCATGCATGACAGAAATGACAGGACGACAGCTGAGCCTGAATCACAGAACATAAAGGCGATCTCTTTAAAAGTATAAGTGGGCCTGATCGATCTTCTTCCTGCAATGCAATGAAAACAATTTGAAAAGGGACATTTTAATGTGATAAAATGTGAGATACTTATTTTGACTTGAATAACGAAGAATTAAAAGCAAGCAAGTACAATTGTGTACAGAGAGAAGAGAGAACAAAGACCATCCTAGGAAAGAACAGCAGTATTTATCGGTAAGTATTTGTCAACTCTTGAATTCAATTTTTTGTTTAGTTTATTAGGCGTTTTCACTCACAGCCTTTGCAAGGTACAAAAATAGCAAAAAGCCAATCTAACCAAACGTTTGCTAGAACATAGCACGCAAAGAAGGGTAGGTTAGGTGTACTTTTATAGTTCTTAGTAGAGGTTAGGTCGAGTAAGACGCGAATCATATTTTCTTCTATTTTAACACAAAAATGCTGAATCCACACCACGCTTTTTAATAAAGTATTGCAACTGCAGCAAACGCGACTTACATAAACATTTAGGGTAAGTCAGGCGACATACAGGGAATTTTGCCTTTATTTGTTAGGTATTTCATCATGCACATTGTAAAACCTGATAGAACATTGAATTTATTACAATATTGTAGTGATTATTATAGTCATAGGTACCTAGATGTAGATTTCACTACTTAGTATGGCTCTGCTCAAAGCTAACTGGTCATTGGGTAAGCATTTTTTGCAAACTTTTATTTTAGATACTCACAACAATTTTCTCATCACAATGCTTTCAAAAGGATTATTAATTATGGTACAGTATATTTTGTAAACCATTGAATATTCATTGTACAATAGTTGCTTTTCATCCATAATCAAATCATGCCTAGTTATATTTTACCAGTTTGTTACTTTACTAGTAAGTAGTACTCTGTTAGTAACTATAACCATATTATAAAAAATGTGTAAGGGTCTTCAGAAACATAATACATTCTTTGAAACAGTTTTATTACAATAAAAATATTTCTACTCAATACAAAACAGACTAGATAGATGTCTCTGAGCGCCCTAGTAAATTAGTGAACTTTCTAGTATTCTTCTATATTTTTTCAGTTTCTAAAGCGAATGACTAGCTATTCTTCAACAAACTGGGTTACTTGCATTGGCTTTCTATGTAAAAAATCTTACCCCAAACTGTTTACTAAATTCAAACCTTCTTACAGGACGCTGCGCACAAAAGAAGGCATAAAAAAGAAAGAAGTCACCAATCTTACAAACATCTGCTCGAGAAACAGAAGCTAGCAGAGAAGAAATCTGAAGAAAAACCATCAACTGCTACCCAGCCAGATCCTCCTGCACCTAATGAGGAAGAGGCTAAGCTCCTCAGCAAGAAAGTATCCGCCTGCGTACTTAAGAAGACTCTTGACAAAAAATCCAAGCGAGTCAAAATGTCTTCTAAAGAGAACAAATCCAGAGAAGAAGTTCTAGCCGCTCGAGAAGCTAAGAAACTCTCTAAACAGAAGGTCAAAACTAAAGAGCCCAGTCTCTCTCATGATGAGATCAAGGCTATTGTAAAAGAGAGGAAAAAGAGCACCTCGGAAACATCAAAAGATGATAAACCAACTAAAGAGCGGACTAAGAGTCAGTCAGAACACATTGATAAAAGTAAAGATGAAGTTGACAAAGCTAGCGTGTCACATGTAGATATTGAGGCTAAGGTTGTACCTGTTGTTAAAGGTGAGAAAGATAAAGAGAAGATTCTGGCTGAAAGGGCTGCAAAGAAAGCAGCTAAGCAAGCTCAGAAGAAAGGGCAAGCTGGAGATGCCACTTCTAAAGTAGTTACTTCTAAAGAGATTCCTTCTAAAGCTGACTCGAATATGACTGTGAAGGATGTAGTTGAAGCTTTGAGAGATATCAAGGAGGTTGCTAATGAAGTCAAGGAAATTACCGCTGAAGTGAAAGCTCTGGACTTGAAAGGGAAGAAAGATTCTGAGGAGAAAGAGGTATGATTTGATTTTGAATAATAAAGTTAGTTGTTGCTTGTTATTGATTTGAAGATCTTGTTTCATTTTAGTTGGCTGGACTCAAAGTTCCGTATATAGGTGTCTTGTTTTAAGTTCTAAGGAAACACATCTCCTCTCTAATAGCTGCTATAAGCTTGCAACTTGTCAGTAAGCAATTCATGTACAAAGAATTTACATGATTATCATATTATTCTATTAAAATCATAATCATATTTATGTGTGATTTCATTATTTTTCTTTATTCAAACATTTCAGGCAGCATCAGGAAAGTCCAAAGCCAATCTTAAAGCTGAAAGGAGAGCGAAGCAAGAAGCACAGAGGGCCGCTAAGCAAGCCGCTGCCGACGCGGCCAAGCCGAAAGAAGCCGCGCCGCCCAAGGAGGCTCCAAAGGCAGCCAAGATTGTTGCTAACGTGAAGACAACTGTGAAGGTAACACCATTGATATCTTACCAATCGATCAAGACCTATAAGACCGCCATCCATGGAGACAGGACTTTCAAAAAATATCTACAGAACATACAATGATTCTGCGAATCGGCGGGAATCGAACCCGCAACCTTTGAGACCTTGTAGATATATGTCGATGTTCGACCGTCGGTCCCATAGGTCTCTCCAGTGAACTTATTCAGCGAGTAGACCAACCGTCTAACATGTCCAATAGTTAATTCTAGACATGTCCGATAGATTCTTAATCTAATAGAGTTGCTGTTGTTTCCACACACACATTTAAAACTTACTGTGTTTTCTACAAACAGGCCATGTCACCGAAGCCGAAAGTCGTTAAGAAGGCCCCTCAGAACTTCCATAGAGTGAGCTGGTTCGGACAGCAGTACAACGACAATGCCCAAACTTTGAAGACCATGCCTGTCAATAGCCAGTAAGGATAATTTGACTGTAACAATCCCTATTAATAACCACATGCAAATTATAAAGGTGGAAGTTAGTGTGTGAGTGTTTATTACTCCTTAAGTCGTTAAGCCATGACGGAGAGGCCTTTAGGCGGCCTAAAAACTCCGTCATAGACAACAGAGTTGGCCACTTGCTCATACGAACGAGCGAGCAAACTCCTTATAGTTTCGAGTATCACTACACTATATAGTATAAAACAAAGTCGATTTCTCTGTTCCTATATCCCTATGTATGCTTAAATCTTTAAACTACGCAACGGATTTTGATACGGTTTTTTTAAATAGAGTGATTGAAGAGGTAGGTTTATGTTTAATTATTGGACCCGTGTCCCTGGAGCCTCGGTTCCTAACGTCAAAGTTGGGGGTGACACTCTAGAGACGGTCGACTCATACGTATATCTTGGTCATGTTTTATCTTTTGGCCGAGAGTATCAAATGAAAGAAGTCACCAGGAGAGTACAGCTTGGATGGGCAGCTTTTGGGAAATTAGACGATGTCTTCAAGTCTACCCATATACCACAATGCCTTAAAACCCGACTTTTCAACCAGTGTGTCCTGCCAACGATGACCTACGGTGCCGAGACATGGCGGCTCACTAAGGAGGCTGTGCACAAAGTCAGTGTTGCACAGAGAGCCATGGAGCGCGCCATGCTCGGTATTACGCTTTTAGACAAAGTCCCAAACACCGTGATCCGCAAACGGACGAAAGTCCAAGACATCACCGAGCGGATACTACAACTTAAGTGGAGTTGGGCAGGTCACCTGGCTAGACGAAATGACGGCAGATGGACCAAGACGTTGACCGAATGGTGGCCTAGACAAGGACACCGAAATAGGGGACGTCCACCGGCTCGATGGGTAGACGACATCCGCAAGGCAGCAGGTTGCACGTGGATAAGACTAGCGCAGGATCGAGGCGAATGGCAATCGCGAAGGGAGGCCTATGCCCAGCAGTGGGTTAAAAATGGCTGATGATGAATGATTGGACCCGTGCGAAACCGGGGCGGGTCGCTAGTAGCTTATATGACTACATTTTTAAGTGATCCTTGAGGTCCTACAAAAATAAACACATTTTTCTTTCTTTCTAATGAATTGTGTTGTTGAATTATTCTAGTATCCACCCGGCGTTCATAAAGCTCGGCGTGCAGCTGTCGACCAGAGTGGTGACGGGTTCTAATGCACGATGCGTTGCTCTTCTTGACGCTTTGAAGAAGGTATGATTACAATAAGTCAATATTTATTTTCGTAAAATTTAGAAAACTCCGAATAAATGAAATCGTTCTCAAGTTATGATGGGACCAACGAGAGTATAATTTAATATTGAAGGCCGAATTAATCGTTTAGGAAGTTATTTTTGACAAATTTATATGGACAAATGATGACATTTGCACAAGTTTCAGTATTTGGGCCACAGGGATTCATTTTTATAATCTTTTTTTTTTCTGAAAAAAGATCAGCCCTTGAAGCTTTAATCAGATTTCTATGTCTTTTTTGCATTTTGAGATTTTACATCTATTAAGATGATTGTGTCATGTCTATATTTGCCAATAGCTTTCTTTTCGATCTGTTGGTAGACTCCAATTTTTATGATCTGTATCTTTTTCACAGATGACAAAAGACTACATGCTGCCGGCCAAGACAGAGTTCAGCCGAGGGCTCGACTCGTACTTGACGGAAACTATGGAGTTCCTAGCTACTCTGCGTCGCCCAACGGCCTCCGAGATCAATGCTATCAAATTCTTCCGCCACCATTTGACTCAGCTGCCTAACAATGTCAATGAGTATGAGGTAAGTTCAACTAGCAAGTAATTTTTAGATACAAAAGTACTTGCATAAGACAAATGCCTTTTAATAACATTATGATATTGAATAAGTGATGGCAGAATTGTGACAAGTGAAGTCGCAGTAGCCACTATAAAGAAGTGAATAAGTGGCTCTGTGAAGTTTACATAGGTAAACAGATTTATAAAAACATTACATAGAGAAAATGTTTTAAATTTTAATTCTCTCTATATTAGTATAGATTGAATTATGACGCAAATGCCTTAATTATATTAGTCCTATAAAAAATTAAGGTTTTTTGGGTTTCAACAGAAATTCACCTCGAGTGTACAAAATCTTAGAAAATTGAAGTTGTACTACGCGGTCACATTAACTCGACGCATCTCTGGAATGCGGGTCCCCGCCCGCTTCCCCCCGCATGCCCTTAGCTCGCCCGGCAAGTGTCAGTACCACAGAACATAATACTCAAGAGAAGAACGACAACTTCATACATTTGAAATGCATACACGGAGCACACTAGCGCTCCACTTAATGCCAAATGTACTATTCTGTAGCGCGGCAGATTCAAATTCTGTAGCGCGGCAGATTCAATTAATAGAATCGAATTGACTTTTCATTATAAGGCATAGAAATATAGAATTTTCGTTTACTACAACAGTAAACGAAAATTCTATATTTCTATGCCTTATAATGTTTTTATAAAAGTAAGTTTGGCTGTTTAGAACCTCCAGGTTATAATCCTAGCCTACCTACCTATAAACATAACCTCCTTTGGCAATCGGGTAAAGTTCAAAGTTAGAACAGTTAACGAAAATTCTTATGCCTAAATTTAAAATAGGTACTTAAAAACGGATAGTAAATAAAACAGAATTTTAAACGTTCTATCACATCTATTTATTTTGTTCTTCAAAGATTTCATTTCATTTCAAAAGTCATTTTCGCACAGGAAGAGTCACTAGCCGAAAATCACAAATAGCGTAAATTTCGCATTGAAGTCTCTATTTCACAAATTTTTGAGGGCACTGGAAGCACACCGAAAACTAAAATGTTAGTTTCACACTAATTGAGTCCTATGAAAACTATCAGACAGAAAATTAGAGAAATTAACGAATTTACCGGCACCAAGTCAAGTAAAGTAAACAAAACAAACAACCACAGAGTACTTTGCTACCACCATAAACCAGCCAGTGTTGCCATTTCATAGAACCATATTCTAACAAATCTTATCTTAATAAATTATAAAACAATTGCTTATTTCATTAAAATTTGTAGTTTTAGTCTACAAATAATCGAAATCAAGTGTTTAAACAATTTTTACTCTATTTTTAGGTAGTAAAATGATATTTTCGGTGTGTCTTTCAATAATAAAACCTTCCAAAATGGTAGCTACGTTTTGAGTCGTGCCTGATCCTGCTATCTTTTTCTTTTGTAGAGCGTTGTCCTCTTTTGGTTTATTATGCCAGTGCTTGCATTGGTTCTCTAGTAAGCTGACCCCCCCTGGTCAGTACGGTCAGCACCTTTGTTACCGATACGCGCGCCGATAATTTGACTAGTTGTTTTTGTTAGATTATTTTTTTGTTGTGTTTGGACATTACTGTTACGTTTTTTTATTGTTTTGTTAAGTTTAGACTATTTTTGTTTTGACTATTATTTTATATTATTTTTGTGTTGACTATTTTTAGTTTTAATGATAGTTTTAAAACTATTGTAGGTATATGATAGCGATGATGACTGAAAATTTTAATTAAATGGTTTCGGCTTTCAACATAAAATAGTTTTTTTATTACCTGTTATTTATGTGAATATTTATTTAAATTATACTTTAAATTGACGCTTTTTTCCTTTAAGTAAATTAACTGAGCAAAATAAGAGTAAAACCGCGTAAAACCGCGGGGAACAGCTAGTACGTAAATGTAATTCAAGATTGGCTTGTAAAATCCATGTCCCAAAAATAAAATCGGCAGTTTTATTGTTGATATTTTTTTGCACACCGTACTTGAGCCCCAAAATGACGTCATCAACGCCAAGCGTCTAGTTAATGTGACCGGGTTATATATATAATTGCTTGTTTTATATATTTTTTTATTTTGCTACTTGTTATGTCAACACTTATTCCGTTAACAGGCCAAAAAGACACTTCAAGATGAGATAGATCGTTACATCCGCGAGCAGATCGACGTGGCGGGCGAGGCGATCAGCGCTGACGTCAGGAAGAAAATATCGCCAGGCGACGTCATACTTACATATGGATAGTAAGTAACATTTAAGGATCCTTAACTGTATATTAGCACTGGTACCTCATCTCGTACATTGAATTCACTCTGTTTTTCTTCAGGCTACTTTTTGGTGTTTGATTTTGGCGGCGTCACCTAGCGGCGTTTAGGCATCCGACTGCATGCTACTTAGCACTAGATGGAGTTACTTATTTTTGACAGGCAAGACCTAAACGCCGCTCGGGGCGCCGCAAAAATCAAACAAAAAAATAGCCCGAAGAAAAAAGTACAATGTTCGAGATGAGGTATCTGTATCTGACTTATGTAGGTAATCTGTAGTTCTTAAGCTCGCCTTTGTACATGTCATTTTGTATCTGCTTTTTATGTATTTTTACAATAAAGAATAAAGATAAAATATGTTCTCACTAAACTCTTATTATCTCCGTTCCCAGTTCATCGTTAGTGGAGCGATGTCTTATCGACGCTCACCTCGCCGGCATCCCGTTCGCGGTGAGGGTGTGCGGCGCGCGCGGCGCCGAGAGCGCCCGCGGAGCCCTGGAGCTGCGCCGCCGGCTGCGGGACAAGGAGTTGTCCGTCGATGTGGTCGATATCACCTCGCTGGGCATGGTTATGCAGACTGTAAGTACATTTCCACCCGGCTGCGCCAAAATATTAAGGAATTGCGTGGCGGAATCCTTGACCTCGTACTTATTTGTTGAGAGTATATTTTATTCTAAATAAAATGTTATGCAGACTGAATATTATGTAGCAATAAGCGCTTTTCCATCATTTTTTTTTTTTTTAATCAAACTTTAATGGAAAGTTAAAAATGGCCTTTATTTTTAGTACCTCTAAAAGAAAATAAATGTAAATATTCTAGACTTCTAAACAAAACATTAAATACTTACAACATTAAAACCAAAATAAGCCCTACCAAACCATAACCTTCACACCAATCTACCCCTTATCGCCAGATGAAAGCCAAAATAACCCTTAACGTCACATAACCTGCACACCAATCTACCCCTTATCGCCAGATGAAAGCCAAAATAACCCTTAACGTACCATAATCTCCACGCCAATCTACCCCTTATCTCCAGGCGACCAAGGTGCTGCTTGGCGCGAGCAGTATCTTTGGCAACGGCGCAGTGCTGGGCGCGACAAACAAATAAAAGATAAAACAGATAAAGACTCTTCCATTCTAAGGTTGCTAAAATCGAACGCCATTGAATCATTTTCCCATCCAAGCCAAAACAAGCCCTACCATACCATAATCTCCACACCAATCTACTCCTTATCTCCAGGTGAGCAAGGTGTTGCTCGGCGCGAGCAGTATCCTCGGCAACGGCGCGGTGCTGGGCGCGGCGGGCACGGCGCTGGTGGCGCGGCAGGCGCGCACGCGGCACGTGCCCGTGCTCGTCGCGGCACGGACGCACTGCTTCACGGAACACGTGCAGACTGATGCTTTTATACATAATGAACTAGGTAAGTATTTATTATTATTATTCAAGTACCTATATGATGTAAATCACGTCACGTTAAAGGATGAGGGGAACGGGAGGTTTGTTTGCGAGGACCCACTGCTTCACAGAACACGTGCAGACTGATGCTTTTATACATAATGAACTCGGTAAGGCACCTTATTATAAGTCGGGATAAAAAGAACGGGAGGGTATGTTTGCGCACGGGTCACTCGCTCACGAATAAATAGCACGCGCTAAATCAATGGTGTGAAGTGCGCCGCGTCACTCCTCCCTGGCTTTGCACGGGTGTACTAATTCCGAGAGTTAATTCTACACATCGCATCGGTTAAATAATTTTTGAAATCGGCTTAGTAGTTTCGGAGATTAACTCCGTCAAATAAACCAACATTACTCTTTATAATATTAGTATTGGCTGCGCGACGACTCGAAAACAAACATACTGGTGCAGAGTGAGCTAAGCCTGCTACAACTTACTTTAATGATCACCAGATGACCCCGACGACCTCGGCATAGGCGACGAGAACTGGCCCCTCAAGGATTGGCGCTCCATGCCCCTCGCGATCCTCAACCTCGCCTACGACATCACGCCCGCCAGCCACGTGACGGCGCTCGTCACAGAGCTTGCCATCCTGCCTTGCACCAGCGCACCGGTCGTGCTGAGATTCAGAGGCATCGCTTATGGAATTTAAATATCCATTTCACATTCAAGAGTTGTCGATTCCTGGAAAAGTAGACTATATTATTGTTATTTTTATGAACTTTTAAAGCCCAAGGCTCATTAGGACCTAGGTTAAGTGCCCTCGACTGTGTAACTGAGGATGTGATCTTAAAACATTTTAGTTTTCTTAAATGTGTATGATAATATCAATGTTTGTAAAAATAGGTATCTAAGAGACAAGAGCTCAAACTTTTCAATGTCTTATTTATGAAATAAATGTCCAGAAAAAATATCTTGTTATTTGAAATAATTTTGAAGATAGAACTGGGAAGCTTATGCTCTAGTAAGAACCAATATTTTGTTAACTTTCATTTCTGCTATAAGTTTAATGACCCTGCTCAGAATACATTGGAGAAAAGGGGAGAATACAAGTAAAAGAAATGTTAAATTAAAACACTTTATTACTGCACACAATGAGACAACTTAAATGCATAGAACTAGAAAGTGTTGCATTATAAACAATAAAATGAAAACATTGTTTAAATAAATAAAACTATTCCTTATGATGATGTTCAGCCTTGTGAATAGAGAAATCTAATCTTACATAAATAATTACTAATAAGAACAAGGCATAGAGGAAGCCAACTACTAGCAAAGGTTCCTGGAACATTAGGAGACGAGGGAATGTGTAGCGAAGCTGGAAGTCTTGAATGTGGTTCTCTACAACATTTTTCTTAGTAAACTTGACAACTGGACGGCCCTTGGTGTCTAAGTATGTATAGTGAAGACTGTCAGGCAGTCTGGTAACTGGGTAGGGAATGTTCAGCTTGATTCCAACTGAACCTTCAGGCAAGATAATCTTAGTGACCACCTCATCAACTTGCATATCATCAAAGATATGGTCAATGACCCTCATCTTTAGAAGATAATCATTCTCAGAGTGGTATAAGTACTCATAGCTGGGGACGTTGTAGCCGAGAGTGTAGTGGGTCCTCCAGCCTCCGAAAAGAGGGTATCTCGGCCTGAGGTCCAATTCCACAGAGTCCTTTTTCAGTTTCATGTTGGATGTAGAAATGTTGCCATTGGTGTCTCGGTAGTAAACATCAGAAGCAGATGCTGGGAGCAGGGTTTTGTAAGATCGGACACTTGCAGGACCGCTGTGGTGGTCCTGTTGATAGTCGTAGCGAGAGAATGCTCCCTTCAGTTTAGCTCCAGTGTGCTCAATTTCAATCACCTCCTCAATGGCAATGTTGCCCCAATGAGACACTTCGATTAATCTCTCAATGCGGGTTACAGTAAGGAATGGCGAGTTATTCTTGTAGTGCACACTCAATTCCTTTTCAGTGAATGGTCCAGTGTTTGGATACGGGCCGTACACAATAGTACCATCTTGCTGTGAGAATGGCTTGACTTTAGTGAATGCTTCTACACTCTTCGTATTCATGTTGACTACGGTTTTCTGTGACGTGACATAGTAAGGCGTGTATGCGTACAAGTTTCCGATGTATTTCACTAGCTGGTCCTCCTGTTGTGTGATATCAGTGGGGTAGGGCTGTAGAGACTTTGTGAATACTGCTTCTGTTACAATATACACAGTAGCTCCGGCGTTGAGAGCTTCCTTCAGTTCAACACGCCAGAATTTGACATAGTCATAACCTTTCACCGTAGTCTCAGATATGCGAAGATCTTTGCTGTTACTGTCTTTAGCACCTATGTATGCCAAATTATCCTTTGCAGAAGCTTCTACGGCCAACAAAAAGTTCTTTACCGGCGATTTCCCTGTGTTCTCCAAGGTGATTTTTGAAACGATTTTCACGAGCTGAGATGAGACATCGATAGTTCTGTCTACATTTCGAAGCTTTATTTCACTTGCAATATTATCAACATTAATACTGTTACTACTTATTGATAAATAAAGCACGAAGAAAACACAAAAATGCAACTTCGCCATTGCCGGTTTTGTATCATTCACAAATTTATGTCTGTCTTTTGACATTTACTTTGGATTTTTGACAACGCACAGCCGGAAGTCCACGCCATCACATCGGTCTATAGTTAGAAATTGTCTATTGTCGTGTTCGGATACACAATTCAGCAAAGCAATCCGGGTTGTAAAATAATTTTCATTCGCGTATTTTGGGAACTTAAATTATATTTTTTGTTTTCCTAAACCGGTATGATATATTTCGTTTCGATTCTACATCTTGATTCTGATTGAACCATGATTTTTTTTGTTCAATTAAAACATTTTGATAGCCTAGCTGAAGATAATTGCTCCGGGGGCTGATTGTGAACCGTTTCTTTGACAATGCCTGCTTTCAGTTTCCGTCAAATTTGACAGATTTTCTATAGTAAATCTGTCAAATTTGACTGAAACTGCTTTCAGTTTCCGTCAAAAAAACGGTTCACAATCAGCCCTCTGAGGCCTAGCTTAGGGTGGTATTACACTTATCAAATATCTTTGTCCAATGTACATTTGATCAAAGAAATTGGACGACTTCTTGATGAAATTCTTGATGAAGTCGTCCAATTTCTTTGATCAAATGTACATTGGACAAAGATATTTGATAAGTGTAATACCTACCTCAGGGTGGTATTACACTTATCAAATATCTTTGTCCAATGTACATTTGATCAAAGAAATTGGACGACTTCTTGATGAAATTCTTGATGAAGTCGTCCAATTTCTTTGATCAAATGTACATTGGACAAAGATATTTGATAAGTGTAATACCACCCTTAGCTGCTTCACTCCCACAGAACATAATACTCTAAAGAGTTCACTCCACTCATTCATCCTATAACATTTTGTTCGATCGATTAATTCATTCATTCATTTCATTCACCTGTTTGTTATCGTGGGGGATGGACGTTCGTTTTTGCATAGAAATAAATTCGAGTTTTACAACTTTTATTACTTGAGTTGAGTGTTACTTTCCTATCGATTTCTCAAAGTGCAAATCAAGAAAGCTACGGTAAAGGTTTAGTTATTGGTGGCAGGCTTTGAGACATAAAAATTATCAAATCTAGTAGGGTTTTGCTTCCTGATTACATATCTACCACTTTTATTTCTAGGAGATGCTTAGTTTTCGAGAAATTAATAAAAACATTTTTCATACAAATTCAAAGGAAACATGCAACAAAACAGGATAAAAATAACTTTTCATGAATTTGACAGCTTATTTGTCGCAGTTTATTATCTATGGTGTAAAATGGCGCGCAACACGCAAAAACAATAACGAAACGTAAATTTTTAAAGGTTTAGTTTTTATTATTTTATTTTTTACTAGGTAAGGCAAAAAGTAAATGCTTAAAACATTTTTTTCATAAATTTTTCATTTATTGAAACCGAAATTGATTACATTTACCAATTCATCAAAATGATTTTTTTTTCTCGTTCCACCTCTCTTCGTAAAAAAAATATTCCATCATTAATGTTTACCCATAGTATTGTTGTAATTTTGCTGTGTGAAAAACCTCATAATGAAACGCCACTGTACCTCAATTTTATGAGTGGGCTCGCTTCGCTCGCGTTTTTATATATCAACCTAACCTAACCTACTCATATGGAAGTAAGGGTCTTAGGTCACCAGATTTTATGAGTGGGCTCGCTTCGCTCGCGTTTTTATGTTTCAACCTAACCTAACCTACTCATATGGAAGTAAGGGTCTTAGGTCACCAGATTTTATGAGTGGGCTCGCTTCGCTCGCGTTTTTATGTTTCAACCTAACCTAACCTACTCATATGGCAGTAAGGGTCTTAGGTCACCAGGTTTTATGAGTGGGCTCGCTTCGCTCGCGTTTTTATGTTTCAACCTAACCTAACCTACTCATATGGAAGTAAGGGTCTTAGGTCACCAGGTTTTATGAGTGGGCTCGCTTCGCTCGCATTTTTATGTTTCAACCTAACCTAACCTACTCATATGGAAGTAAGGGTCTTAGGTCACCAGGTTTTATGAGTGGGCTCGCTTCGCTCGCATTTTTATGTTTCAACCTAACCTAACCTACTCATATGGAAGTAAGGGTCTTAGGTCACCAGGTTTTATGAGTGGGCTCGCTTCGCTCGCATTTTTATGTTTCAACCTAACCTAACCTACTCATATACGGAAGTTAGGGTCTTAGGTCACCAGATTTGATGCGTGGAAAATTTTACGTTCCGTTCATCGTTTTTGCGCGCCATTTTACACCATAGATAATAAACTGCGACAAATAAGCTGTCAAATTCATGAAAAGTTTATCCTGTTTCGTTGCACGTTTCCTTTGAATTTGTATGAAAATTGAAAAATGTTTTTATTAATTTCTCGAAAACTAAGCATCTCCTAGAAATAAAAGTGGTATTTATGTAATCAGGAAGCAAAACCCTACTAGATTTGATAATTGTTATCTCTCAAAGCCTGCCACCATTAACTAAACCCGAGCCAAAGCTACAACTATCGCACTAAATAACAACGACCTTTCATTGACCGAGTTGCAAGAGGACCCCGCAGGAAGTTCCATTCATCAGAATGTTACGTGCGGCTATTCGTCTGGGACTTGTTTTACTAGGTAATTGCGCTTGTTGTATATTTTTTATATGTAACTTGTTTTTATCACACAGGATAATTATTTAAGATTTTTACAAATATGTTTCATTGTTTCAGTCTTGAACCAACTCCTGACACAATGCGAAGCTCTTCGGTCCAATGGAAAAGGCTCTGAAAAGTACAATAGCGGCAGTAAATACAACCCAAAAACCTCTGGCCTTCCATCTCAGCACGCGACCCGTAGGGGCCTAGGTATTTCTGCGTGGGGAATTGTAATTCTAGTTGTGAGCATTATTGTGGCAGGAATGGCCCTGTATTACTTTTCTGTGTGCTACCCTATGTGCCAGGGTTATAGCACTAGCAACAGATATGATAAAATGCCTAAAATGGGACTACCCACTATGGCATGAAAATTCTAATTTAGAATATCATGGACATATCTAGATAAGAGTACCTTTGAGAAGGTGGTTGTGATTTAAATTAACCTTTTGAGTTGTTTAAAATTTAGATTATGAGAAGACATTTCAAAATTTTAAATTTGGCTAGGTACAATACAAGTATTGGGCTGGAATAATTTAAGACTGTTTGGACCAAACTTCAGGGACACCTCAGGGACACCATGAGGTGCTAGCGATTCAGTTTAGGTTCTGCCTTACTGTCAAAACTTTACGTCAGCGCCTTACTTTACGTCAAAACTGGATCGTAGTTGGACCTAAACTGAATCGCTATAAACGGTCATGGTAAGCCCGCTGACAATGTGTTCATTTATCACGTAGGCTTAAGACAACAGAACAAATATTGTTGACTAAGTAAATGCCATAACAATGCTAATCATAATCAACCATGTGATGTTTATTTTCGTCATATACCTACTGGAAATATGACGTTTTATTAGAAAGAGTAAAGATAATGCATATTTCCTTCTAAAATAGTAAGTACCTGGAAATTATATGATGTACAGTACTATGAGCTGTTACTTTGAACAAAAATTTAGTAGAGATAAGATTATTGAGTCAACAAGGCTTGTAAGTATTACAATCAAGGTTCAAACATAGCTATTTGTTTTGGTTGATGGATCAGGAAAACCAAATCAGGTCATAAACTATCCTTGAGTTAAATGTTTGCCTTACCTATTCAACTTTTCATCTTGTTACAATAGAATTAATAAAACATGTGTTATGCCTAACAATTTTTTGAGCCAAAACCTAGATTTTAAGACAATAAAAACTGGCACAGTTACACTTCTGTTTACCTTGCCTCAATTTATGTCTCGAATAAATAGTAACTGTATGAATAAAGTATTTTTAGCAGCATGTAATTTTATGCTGAGTCCTGATTTGAATATTTACTAGACAGTATTATTTGCGCGTTTTGCACGTAACATTTTAGAAAGACTGTTTGTACAACTTTGTAAGAATTACCAGTTTTTTTAACATAGGATGTTATTTACAGATTTTGTAAATGCTCAAAATATATCTTATGCTTTTCTGAGCCTGTGGTTTTCCTTTTAGATAATTATAAGAGATTTAATTATATTTATAAGTACAAAAAAAAATACCGAATTACTTCATTAAAAATTTATTTGTCTTAAAATTTTTAAACTATGTAAAAGACCACACTTTTATTTAAATCTTATTGGAAGAAATACAGAGTTTTGACTACAATTTCAACACCTGATATTAAAAAATGGATTTGGCTAATAGAAAATTCATGTACGAAAAATAGAAAATTGTGATGTAGATATGTTTAAAGTATGTAAAAATAAAAATATACGAGTCTCACTGGTATTCCTGAAACTGCTATAAATTAATGTAGCATTATAATGAGGAATGCATTTACTTTAAAATTAAGATATCTGACCAAAGTTAATTTTATCAGCAATTATTGATTAAAACTATGATTAAAAGATAAGACAATTGGTAGCGGTTACGTACAATCACTTGGTTCACTTGATTGGTTCAATTGAGTGATTAGTTACGGCTAGTATGTTCTTAGTTAAAAAACCTATCATCATAAAATTACACTCACTTTCCACAAAAATGCAAACTTTAGCTCCGGTTTCTAAAAGCAATTCTCAAAATATCTTAGTTTAGTTTTCTAACATTAACTATTCAAACTTATCTTCTTTTTATAACTTTTTATGATTCACTTAAACATACATTTATTTCTTTTTATGATTTAAACTACCCAGACGGTTTTGTGCTAAAAGCATAATGCCATATGAATTTATCCTTGTCCCTTTGAACAAAGATTAAAATGATCCTGACTAGTTTTCTATAAATAAACTATTGTTTTATAAGCACAGGGATACTAGAATTTCAACCAAATGCCTTTAGAAACCAAAGCGTAGTATTTCCCTAGACATTGTTATAGCTCGTCCTTTTCTAGGTCTATGTCTGATAGGTCAATGTCCTCTTCGATGGGCAATTCACCGTCTTTGCCGTCCCAGGGTTCGGAGGCGGATAGTTTGGGCATCTCAGCGCCTCGCACTGGCGCGGTCTGGCCTCGGCCGAACGATAGATCCCTGGAAGAAACAATCATGTAAAATGATCCGAACTACTGAGCACTAAAATTAAGTAAGCTTAACTTTTAGCTCTTTTTGTTTTGATAGGCAACTTTTCGATTTCTCTAAAACTTATGCATAATAACCTGTATTATTCCCCCTTATGCCTATTGAACCAGTAAAACTAAATTAGCTAAAACTGATATTAAATCTGTTGCCATCTCTTATCGTTGCCATAGGAGTAACAAGAAAAAATAATATTTAAAACCTTTGACAAATCTTTATGACTTGATTTTACTTTACTGAGACGTACCTACCATTCTTATTTTTTAGTAATCATCTCTATCATTTATCGCGTTTCGGTACCTGAGATTTTCGGTTCAAGAACAGTAATTAAATAAAAAAATTAAAAATGAAAGTATGTACATAGTCTAGCAGCGTGTGAAATCTATACTAATATTATAAAGAGGTAAAATTTGTTTGTTTGTTTGACGGAGGTAATCTCCGAAACTACTGGACCGATTTCGAAAAATCTTTCACGGGTGTGTAGAATGGACTGTCTGGGTAGTTATAGGCTATATTTTATCCCGGTAGCTTCATTAGTACACACGGGCGAAGCCGGGACGTGCTACTAGTAGCTACATAATGGAGATTCAGCTATAAAAATATTATTGTTTATCCACCTTGGTGACGTGACTACCGAAAGTACCGAAACATAATTTAAGAATTAATTTCTCGCTTCGCTGAGCTAACGCAACCTTGATTATTCTAATTATTATTTTGTTACTGTGATTATAAACAAAGTAACAAATAGTTTCGTGTGACCTCGTTTATGAATGATGGTAAAAGAACCAAGAGGAACTTTCCTTTTTCATTATATTTACTAACAATTTTATTAAAAACTGAAACAGAAGCTCATTACTGCCTATATAAAGTTACTTTACAGGACAGTTGTGTTGTTGCATATAGATTTTTTAGAATTATTGAGTTATTTGCTTGTAAAAAGTAAGATTGAAATAAAAAAATCGTTTTCTATGGTTTCTTCGTCTGAAAAATCTTTTAAGGCTAGGATATTAATATTTACAACTTTGAGGTGGAAATTAACATAATTTTTTGTCTGGCTAGGCTAGGATATTAATATTTACAACTTTGAGGTGGAAATTAACATAATTTTTTGTCTGGCTAACACATAGGTATCTTAGTCTTGTAGAGGTAGGTTTGAAAATGATGTCATACACACTCTGGGGGATTTGAAACAATACAATGCGACTTCCTGTCTGAATTTATAACAATTCGTAAATAACCACGTGTAGCAAGAAGATTTTAAAAACGAATGGTTTGATGATAAAATGATATTATCGATGATGATTTGATACAAGTGAATGTAGCTATTTCTGAAACTGATCTATCTAAACATCTTATGGAGGAATTAATTGAATTAAGTTTTGTCAAACAGACATTTGTACCGTTCATCATCATCTTTCTCAGCTTGGTTTACCAACCAACCCACTGCTGGGCATAAGCCTCCTTGCCTGAACGCCAAACACTTCTGCTTTGGGCCTTTTGCATCCAGGTCTTACCCTGTACAGTTGGTGGTAATTGTTTCGTAAACAAAATTACCGGTGGCATCACGCGTCAATGTATAAAAAATTTGGACCAAATTGGTGACATTTTGCAGAAAGGCCAGGTCAGAAGTACCCTAAACCGGCGAGCATGTATGAATAATGTAATGAGAGTGAGTGAGGCGAAAGAGGTATGTCAGGATCGTAGCAAGTGGAGATCCGTGGTCTCTGCCTACCCCCATGGGAAAGAGGCGTGATTATATGTATGTATAAAAAATAAAATAAATACCTGAGGAATTCATTGATGCCGGTCTCTGAGAAAGATCCCCTCAGCGTAGAGAACTTGAGTTTCTTCGCGTTAACGACCGCCATGGCCGGGTAACCGAACCCGCCCATCTCTAGTGCCTCCTCCAGTGACGGCTGAGATCCTGCCTCCGCCCAGATCCAACTGAAACAAGAACAATGGTTGCATTATTAATAATATTTTCACCTTTCATTTTACATTGAGAGCATTGTACTCTCAAGGTGAAAGACCTTCATAAATCTTAAGTATTTATATTAGAGTAGAGTACTTTAACAACAGTTAAAGTACTCTACTCAGTAACAGTTTTCACCTTTCATTTTGTAATAAGTATTATTATATTTATAAATATTAACAGGACTTAATCGTGGTCACGAGTAGGTCTACTCGTGACCACGGTGACTGTAACGCCACCGAAACGTCGAGGTAAATAATATGATTTTAATACGCGATTAAGTCCCGTTAATATTTATAAATATGTTTCCAAGTCGCGATAGTTTAAAAAGTATTATTATGTACTCTCAAGGAAGATCTTAATAAATCTGCCGCATTTATATTAGAGTACTTCTATACTTCATTTCTTGAAGCGAACTAATAGGAAGAAAAATAATCTCACGTGAGGTCGTCGAAATTCATTGGATTGGCACGATTTGACAATTGACAATTGATTTGACAATCTAGCCAATTACGAGAAATACAATTATTTTTGACGACCAATCACGTGCGTTTATTTTTGTTCCTATTAGCTCAATTCAAGAAATGAAGTATAGAGTGATTTTATAATTTAAAAAATAACACAGAACCTTTTTTTAATATTTAAGAAGTTTGGGCCATTCTGTCAATATCTAAATCATCATTAGCGGTTGCTAATGCCACATGTCACGCGACAAATGTCTAGTTAAGGCTGGACGCATACATACGTTTTCCGCATTCGATTTCCGAATGCGTAATTTCGAATTGGAATCCCGTGAGACTAGCGCAAACGTTCGTTTTTCTTCATTCGGAATGTATCCACGTCAGTACAGATAGTGATAGCGTGGCGAACGCACGACGATGGAGGACGACGATTTATTAGCAATTGCATTTCTGTTATTAGAAAAAAATAAAAAGAAACGTCGTTGGTATTGGATACATCCACTAAATACTCGAAGAATCTATGAGAGTCCGTATTATTTGTCCGTAACCAATACAGAGAATACGTCCGATGCGCGCGGTGCGGGCGCGAAACTGAATAGAAATTTCCGAACGTGTGCGCCGGCACAAACAAAATGTATGCAAGCGCTGCGTTCCGCATGACGTCATTAGGTTTTTACGAGTAGGTTTCTCCGAACGCGCTGGCTTGGACACGAAACGTACGTGCGGAATTTATTCCGTTCGAAAAAAAAGCGAACGTGTGCGTCAGTTAATGTATTTTCTACTGATTCCATGCGTTCAGATGTCCGAATACGGAAAACGAATTCGGAAATCGAATGCGGAAAACGTATGTATGCTGCCAGCCTAAGGTATAATATTTAATGTGGTTACAGTAAATACCTATTAGACATTTGTCACGTGATTTGATACCATTGATTCTCAGGTACTTCATCTGAGCATTGATTAGATAATTTTGATGATCTGCTTTTAAGAATATGGTTAAACACCCATCAATTATGAATATCACAAGCACTCACCCCCACATCTTGTTCTTGTATTTGTCTCCCAAGCGAGCTAGTACCGCCAAGTAATCGTTGCGACACGCCGCGTTGCAGTCCAATATGTGAGGCAGGATCGACACCACGCATAGAGGCTTCTCACTGCACGAGGACAGAGTTTCTTGGCTTACCACCTGGAAATACGAGGTTGGATTAAACTGTGCTTGGACATTTTACTTTTAACAACAAAAAAAGACGTGTGGCACTCGGGGACTGCCACGGTAAAGCTATTGCATGCCACCTAGAGGCGAGTTGCTGAACTAAAGTGACAGCGGTCAGGTGATTTCGTTACGGAATTTCTCGATTCGATCTCCACGCCAAGGCCCGCAATAGAAGCTATGCAATAGCTTAAAAATTTACCTAAACATTTAATTGTGAAGGTATCAAATACCGGAATTTAAATATTTCGTACATAGTAAACGGAAGTTTTTCTCTATTAAAAGATGTTAAAAATCAAACCCCCTTATGCATATTAGACCAGTAAACCTATATTAAATCTGTTGCTATCTCTATTTGTTGCCATATGAGTAAAAAGAAAAAAACATATTTGAAGCAATATTGACAAATCTTTATGAATAAGACCAGAAATCTATAACCCAAAATTCGTTATACATTCTCAGGGGTTGGCCTGGATAATTATCGTGATAATTATCTTGATAATTATCGTTGATAATAACGAGTATCTGTTATTGTACAAAACAAAACGAAACAATTTATAATGTGTATTCAATCCAATATTCCAATCCAAAATTACAATAATTTAGTCGTACACATATCAAATTTAATAGTTTTTTTTAACAAAAGAAGTCACAGGTAAAACCAAAAGTAATATCTGAATATAGAAAAAAAACTTTCATTTATTTATATATACGTTATTTGATTTGATAGTTGGATAATTATCAGATAATTATCGGATAATTATCAGAGAAAATAATTATCTTGATAATAGCCAACCCTGCATTCTCTCAAACCTTTGGTCAATCAAAATCAATTGATAAATAAAAACACAAACAAAGTTAGGTTGTTAGAAATATGTATGTAGACGTAACGTAACGCCACTTTTCCCATGTAATAGGTTCGTCATAATATTATAAAACAATGCGTAAGTTTACACAATCAATGCAAAACATATGCTTCAATAATCTTTACGACTTAACAAGATTGGCTGGAAAACATACATTCGCTTCACTCTGTGCCATTTCACGCGTTTATCAGTAGCAAGACTAGTATTCAAAATGTTTTGAATTTAATTAATTACAATTTAAAATAAGATTTACTTTTTAGAATTATTAGTTACTAGCTGCGCCCCGCGGTTTCACCCGCGTAACGTAAGTCCCGTTCCCGCGGGAATATCGGGATAAAAAGTAGCCTATGTGTTAATCTAGGGTATCACCTATCTACATACCAAATTTCAACCAAATCGGTCCAGCCGTTTTTGCGTGAAAGAATAACAAACATACATTCTCACAAACTTTCACATTTATAATATTAGTAGGAAGGATAGGAAGTAGGATATGAGTAAAGGTGAGTGGTGAGATGACGACTAGATAGCTTAAACGGGTTATTTACCATGACTCGTGGATTTCTGAATGTTATAACTATTATAACTTAGCATAATCATGATCGGGATGGGATGGATGGTTATTGGCTATATTTGATTCTAGTTGTTTCATTAGTACACCCGTGCAAAACCGGGATGTGCTGCTAGTTGGCTATATTTTATCCCAGTAGTTTCATTAGTACATCCGTGCAAAGCCGGGGCGTGCTGCTAGTGATATAAATCCTACTTCCTTCTTACTAATATCCTACTACTATAATATTATAAATGTGAAAGTTTGTGAGAATGTATGTATGTTTGTTATTCTTTCACGCAAAAACGGCTAGACCGATTTGGTTGAAATTTGGTATGTAGATAGGTGATACATTGAATTAACACATAGGCTACTTTTTATTCCGATATTATCGCGGGAACGGGACTTACGGTGATGCGGCGGTCGTCGCTAGTAGTAATATATACCTGTATGATCTCAGGTGCGGGCACATTCTCTGCCAGTTTATCAAGAGCATACGCCACGATATCGCTGGCAGTCCTGCCACCGTTGTAGTCCTCCACACTGTCGCTGGTCTTCTTGCCAGAGTTGAACAGTTTGATGGTCGGGTAGCCTTGCACTTGGTAGCGACCCGCGATCATCGTGTGCACTGTCGCGTCGAGAGCGCCTACTTTCACCTGGAATAAAAGGGAAATAGGTGAGACTTGGTAAGCTTGTTGTATGAAAAAAAATATATATATATAATCACGCGACTGTATCCCAGGAGCGGTAGACATTTCTTTCAGATCTTTCTGTAATTCTTCAGATCCTTTTGAAGATGTCTAATGGGGTAGTCAGAGGTATGTCCAAATACATATTTGGTACATATCCACTTTTTGCAGAAGTTAACTCTCCATACGTGACAGGTTGCAAGCCCATCGACGCTGCTAGAAAGTTAACTGGTTTCCTCACGATGTTTTCCTTCACTGTTTAAAGCTCGTGTTATTCAGTTTTTGTATGAAAGTATTCGAATAATAATATCCTTCCCACAGTTTGAAAAGCAGTGCGTTAAACCTTGCATCAAGCATTGCTAGTGTATGCATCCTTTTTGAAATAGGTACAAAAAGAAATGTGTAAGTCTTGTTTTTTCACAAAATCAAGTTGGTTAAGTAATAAAAACATTATTTATATGTGCTGTAATTAAACTGAAAATAATAATTATGTGTAGTAAAACAGGTGCACAGTTAATTGTGCTGCTAAGTTTAGTTATCGTACAATATGAAAACGAGAGAGACAATCTGAGAGTGTAGACCCTGATATAAATTTTATAGCTAACTGTACCAAACTATTCCATGGACCCGGCGAGAAAGGACATATTTTTAAATTATAAATGCCATGGATTCGTTGGTAATCATAGTATGAAACATTTGTTGTTGAGAACAATAGTGTAGTGGACCTTTGGGAATAAGCCACACATACCTTTCCTTTCAGTTCCGTGGCTGCCTTGGCCCACTGCGGCTCAAGATTCTTGCAGTGTCCGCACCACGGCGCGTAGAACTCCACGAGCCAGAGGTCATCGCTGTCCAACACCTGCTCCTTGAAGTTGCTATCCGTGAGGGTGATCACGTCCGACTGGGGAACAAATAACATCATCATCATCATGAGCTGAGACTTTCCCTTCTGACTCACCCACCACAGCACAGACCTATTGGCACTCAGTTCCTTTTTACTCGGAGGTACCTACACTTCCTAGTAAAGTTTCTTTTATCGTTTTTTTGTATGTTGCCCATGTGTAGGTTTAGCTACCTTTTTTTGTGATAAGTGAACTAGTTATTTTTCTCTTCCTTGAACCTGTTTGTAAGGGTGGTATTACACTTATCAAAGATCTTTGTCCAATGTACATTTGATCAAAGAAATTGGACGACTTCATCAAGAATTTCATCAAGAAGTCGTCCAATTTCTTTGATCAAATGTACATTGGACAAAGATATTTGATAAGTGTAATACCACCCTAATGTGTGTGTGTGTCAATAAAGACCTTTATCTATCTATCTATCTTATCTATCATCATCCACAGCCCGACTTCACCCACTGCTGGGTATAGGCCTCCCTCAGTTTGTAACAAATAACATAGTTTAACTATTTATATTTATTTGTCTAGTTTAGCTATAGCAGGGCTGCCTCACCTCAAACATTGAAATCACTCCTATTTTTCGAGATGGGGTATCTGTACCTATGTAGGTAATCTATGGCTATAGTTAAATGATCTTGTGAATGTGGCGGGAATCAGATCGTTCGTTTTTCGTTTTAATTTTTGTTTATTGCTTTGAGGGCATATAATATTCTTTATCCTATCACAACAACTACAGCATGATTATATATTATGTAAGTTTTTATCTTTGCCTAAACTTAATAGGTATGACGTGTCCCAATAAAGTATCGGAGAGTGGACGCGTAGGATTCACTATGTGGGCGTCGTGTGGTAACATTTACAAATCTTTGCGCTCCTACACTTTCTATAGAAGGTTCTAGTCCTAATATAAAGAAACGGTAAAAATATGCATTCGCCTTGTATCTTGAAAGATGGTTTTACTGGGCGGAGAGACAGAGAGTTTGTTTATCTACACTAATATTATAAAGAGGAAAACTTTGTTTGTTTGTTTGTTTGTTTGGTTGTAATGAATAGGCTCAAAAACTACTGGACCGATTTTAAAAATTCTTTCACCATTCGAAAGCTACATTATCCACGAGTGACATAGGCTACTTTTTATCCCGATATTCCCGCGGGAACGGGACTTACGTGGGCGAAACCGCGTGGCGCAGCTAGTATATTATGTAGTGACATATTTCATTATTTTTATATTAAGTACTAAATAAGTATAGATTTTACTGTCATAATTTTTCCGTTAAATAATATATATCCATAGACATATATTTAACCAAGCTATGAAATAAAGACTGCTTTATAACTAAGTTAAAACTGGTTCATTTACACCAACCTCCGTTAATGAGTCAAGTAGTCAACATGATAAGGATTGTAAATTGATGGGTTGTTATCTTTTCTGATACTGCTTTAAATACACCAAAAGTTCATTAACATTTACATAATAAATGGTAAACATATGCATTACTTTGTGTTATTATCCTTAACTTGTTACTAGTTCCTATGCTTATAATAGCGTGTTTGTTAAATATTACTTTTAAAAGAGTTTAAGGCACTATTGTATTAAAATTTATATTTAATAGTCATTATCTAGCTAGTTGATAAATGAATGTGTCGCTGTATAATATGAGACATAAAAAATATCAATTCAGTTTTATGTAGATGTACCTACTAGCATTTTTCTAATTGTAATTTAATTAAGAAATCAATACAATATCAATCAGACATAATAAGTTTGTAAGTGCAAAGAAAAATCTGTACTCAATCAGTTTTTTATTGACATTTTCCTTTAGTTAGTCAGACTTCATTCTAAGAGGCTGTACAATGCCTGTATACCTCTGCTTTCCCATAAACTGTCCTCTATTATAACTCTTGGATTTTATAATTCTAGGTTCAATGTTAGACATTCTTCTACGGAACAAATGTGATTGTAGCATCTGAATATTTTTAATGTTACTTGTATCATATGGAGAGTCATTAGTTCTTAAGACACTGAGGGGTGGACTCTTGACTTGTTTCACGGGACTCGCTTGATGAGTTCTTAACTGTTTCCATGGTATATTATGGCCGCAGACTTTGTTGCGCAGTTGCTAATAGTAAAGTTATAAACTCGGAAATTAGAATGTTAGGAATTGTACAAGAACAAGGACATTTCTAGAAGTTTTTTATAAATTTCTAGAAGTTATGGTATGCATAGAATTTTATAGCTAGTTTAATCTGATGTACCTATTAAGTTGTTAAAAAACAACAATTCTCAAGTAAAATAAATGTGGACCAATTTCTAGTTCAATATTTATCCTATTTTATTTTTTGCTTCAATTTACCCAAAACATTGTGTAACTTTTGAAGGAAAATAGCTCTTCTGGCATTCCGAATTGGAGAATCAGAAGCAGTCTTTTTTAAAGGTTTACTTGTGTTTTGTTTCACTACCAAAGTTGTAGGCTCATGAGACAAAGAACTGTTACCCAAAGACTTTGTTGTTTTTAAAGCAGGTTTGAATGTTTCTAACGGGGAATTTAAAGGTGCATTTACCTTGTCAGAAGATGAACTGGCCTTCTTGCCGAGGCTTTCGTACGCCTTCTCTTTGGCAGCCTTCAAAGCAGCTTCAACAAATGCCTCTGCATTCCTCTGTCCCTGGTAGGGAGTGTGTTTGCTGCCAGTGAAGATTTTAATTGTGGGGAATCCAGTAACTCCATATTTCTGTGATAAACTTTTGTGCGAATCTGCGTCTACTCCACCAACTTTGACAATGCCCTGAGAAAGTAATTGATAAGAGTTAATGCAGAAAATAAAAATGAATTAAGAAGGTGTAGATATGTAGTTTTGTTTACTTAATTGTTCGCAAATTACCTTTAGTGCCTTGGCGGCTTTCTTATATTCAGGAACAAGGTTTTTGCAGTGCCCACACCAAGGAGCATAAAATTCAACAATCCATACTTCATCTGAATTTGTGACTAATCGATCGAAATTGCTAGGTGTGAGGTCTACAACATCTGAAGACGAATCGTACAGGGCGTTTGACCCCACCGCACACAGTAAAATACCTGAAAAATTGAGCAAATGTAAATTTCACCGGCAACTCAATGCAACGTCATAAATTCACGGTAAATTGAATGTTTGTTAAACATACCTAGATAAATTGAATGTAGCATTTCTTTTGATTTTACGCTACTTTACACAAACTTTAGATTAAAAACACCGGTTACAAAATGAGATCGCACGAGTCAACCAAGAGTCAACGAAACACGTCAGTCTTCTAGTTTTTATTCCTATTTTTGGCAGTCAAAATCAGTCAAATTCTGTCAATTAATTCGACGACAAGACAAACAGCATGACAATTTTGTCGATGGAAATCGTGGTTAAACTTCATTGGTCATTTTGAATTTTGGCGCAAAATCATACAAATTATTGTTCATAGACAATCAACAAAATCATTTTTATCCACAGATAATGCAGTTTTTCGGATTTTTCAAGGATTTTTTTTCTGCTTGGAAAATGAACTCAACGAGAAAGATGTTGAAAGATTTTATTTAAGTTAAAATATTGTTAATCTTTGTCGTTAATCATGTTTTGTTTTGGAACAATCAAAATTAATCAAATGGCTGTTATTTTGCTTGACTAGGGGCCGTTTGTTTCGTTCGTTTGTTTCCCTTTTTTTTATTTTATTCATAGACAAGAAAAGAAAAAAAAGATGTCGTTTTCTTTGGTTGTTGTTGTGTCGACAATTTCCAGCTGACTTTCAAAAAATATGATTTTGTCTGTTCGAGAACCTCTCAATTTTTTTGCGAATACGTGTTTAATAAATTTTAATGTTTTTTCACATCATGCTTCTCTCTGTTGGTGATAGATTTTCGTTTAATAGTTAGTGTATTTACTCTTGATTTGACAACAAGCATTTGTAATACTACCTACTCAAATATATTTTAGACTGTAGGATAAATTATTGTGATTATTTATTAAATCATATTTAATTATAAAAACATTTATCCGATAATGTTTATTGGTTTTTAAAAATACAGAATAAGTAAAAGCATTGTAACATTTGCTTCAGGACAAAGCAGGTGACGATAGTTAAAATATCCAACAACAGATGGCGCTAGGTGTTCGTACTGTTTTGCCTAGAAGCGAATGAGTTGAAGTTCTGGTTATTATTAGTCTGTCACTGTCTAGTCCTAACTTTTGAAAAGGCCAGTACATTTGTGAAAAATTTATGAAAAAGTGTTATGGATAGCTAATTTAGTAGTAATTCAGTGTAAATAAAAGGTGAAGAGTATCTGGCGTTGTTTGAACTTGTTAGCGTGAGCTAACAAATCAGAAGTGCGATAGGTAAGTTACTTTTGTCTACTTACTAGACTTCGCCCGCAAATTATTATTTTAGGAATGTACTTGACGATCTGTATTGAATCGTCGTGTTATGATATGTCATTATGTTGCAAAGAGTTTTATTGCGAGTAGTTTTAAAGCCAGACAAAAGAGATAGAGTGTCATAAGTTATTAGTGTTATAACCTTATAATAATAAAATTATAATGAGCTTTTGCGGCACCTGAACAGATTAAACTTTTATCTTGAATCCTATTTGAAAGAAAGAAAGAAAGAAAGAACACATTTATTGACAACACAGATAGTACAAAACAAAATATAATACAAAAGAGCTATTTCTAAGAAATCCAAGCTATACTATGCTAAAACTAAATGAGTAGGAAAGGTGGGCAAGACTGAATGAACTAGTAAACTCCTATGGGATGGGAGTTGTTCAAAGGTCCAGACTTAGCTTAATACTAACTTCACCTGGTACCTAGGTGAAGAAGCGCTGGTTTTCGGTCTGGGCCTAAGGGAGAGTGACATAAACATACTAAAATAAATAAAATGAAAGTCTACATGATAGGTATAATAATTAAGGGTCTTATTCATAAAATGTCACAACAATGTCCCAGGCACTACAGTGTCCCGTTGGGTGTAGGCAAAGATTGCCTCCTGACGCTGTATAAATCATCTACTATAGATGCAAAGGCTTGAGTTTTATTCATAAAAACTTGACAATTTAATACAGGTTTAAAGAACGTTTTTTTTTTCTTGTTACTCATATGTCAACAAAAAGAGATAGCAACAGATTTAATATGCGTTTTAGCTAATACAGGTTTACTGGTCGAATATGCATAAGGGGGTAAGTATATATCCTATAAAAATATTTACATATAAGTATATAAAATGTATTTATACATAAAAAGAAGTAATTTATACAAGAACATTAAACAAGTATAAATAATAAATTGGTGCATATATGGAATAGTAAATTGATAAATATGAATATAGGTAATTGCCATAAATAACTTTTACTGAGCGTCTCAAAGAACCTTATCTAGTAGTGAACCGACCAAGGGTGCGTCCCCTTGGTTCTTCGTGTGAGTTTCTATAGGGAAGCAGCCTAGACACTGGTTTGCATAGAAATTAATAGCTTTTTGAAAGTAAGTTTAAAAGAAATTATTGTTGTGTAATGGTATTTGAAAGAAGTTCAATCAGAAGTCTCCTACATTCATTTTATATGGTCGAAGGGTTTATGGAAGTTTATACTGTAGAATGAATATTTATTTAACCCTTCCATCTTGACACTTTACTGTTATTTATTTGTTTATTTATTTATTTATAGGAAAACCAACAGCTTCATAGCCAATTATAGGTTTTCATGGGTAAATTACAGATTTTAAAACATTAATGAACTAAGATTAGAGATAGATTAGAGTATATAAAAATAACAAAAGAAAGTTAAGTAGTAACACATACACTAATTACTATTATATAGCACCTACACATTGTCATCGTTAGCAACACCAAAGAATTCTCTGCTTAGCTGCCACCTTGCCGATCTAGCACTTGTGCAAAATAGATCAAGATCGAATTTTCTACTGAGCTGGGATATTTATATATTTATTTATTTATTTATTGGAGATCCAACAGCTTACATATATCGGAGTTGACGATGATTTAACAATAGGAAGCCAATTAAAGGTTCTCACGATTATATATCGGACTGGCATTAACAGTGAAACGGTGAAGTTATACAATATAAATAGGTACATGAGTAGCTACGTAACTGATAAAATATAATTGGTAAACAGCTCATTAAGAAGATTTTACATTAAAAGAAAAATACTACTGAACAAAATCATTTGAGAGGAAGAATTCCCTGCTCAGTTGCCGCCTCGCCTGAGAGCTGCTGGTGCAGAGGAGATCGATATCAATTTGTTTACTCAGCTTGTTGAAACTGTCGCATGCATGCCACAGGTAAGAGTTTTGTCTGTAATTTGATGAAACTACAGGAACGTGTATTGGTGAATGAGATCTAAAACGTTTGGATGGCACATTAATTTTTACTTTATTAAGAAGATCTATACAGTCGATATCACCTGACATTAACTTTAAAAGAAATGTTACGTCTGCAATTTCTCGTCGCTTAGAGAGTGGTAGAAAATGAAAGTTCCCACAAATATTTTCATAATTGTCAGAAGAGTATGGGATTCGCAAACGATAACAGATATACTTGAGAAACTTGGCCTGTATCCGTTCGATTCTTGAGATATATGTCTCATAGCGAGGATTCCAAATTTGAGATACATACTCTAGATTACTTCGAACGTAGGTACAATAAAGAATTTTAAATGTTTTTGCTTGCTTAAAGTCACCTGAAACTCGCATGATAAATCCAAGGGCTTTAGATGCTTTAGCGACCATAGAGTCTATATGGTCGTTAAATATAAGCTTGGAGTCGTGGAGGACCCCAAGGTCTCTAGTGACACTGTCCATCTTGAGTGGTTGACCTTTAAGAAAGTATGACGTCGGCAATATATTTGATTTACGAGTAAAAGTGACTACTGAGCATTTAGAGGGATTTAGGTCTGACTTGTTTTGCGAACAAGTATAAGTCCAGGCGCGTTAAGTCAGCTTGAAGGTCTGCCATGTCGTTCATAGATTTGATGGCGGTGAAGATCTTTATGTCGTCGGCAAAGCACAACAGCTGACTAGTATGGAAGCACTGATATTATATAGAATAGTTAAACTTTGAATTTATTTATTTATCTATTTCAAACAAAATCCACAGCTCTCCCGGTTTTGTAAACAAAGGAAAAACTTAATGTAAATAATTAATTTAATTTCTGTGGTTTTTCTTCTTTGTGTGTGTGTTTGGTTCTACGAGGCGTTCACGTGATCGAGAAAGAGGATTACGTGGTTCAAGGCGCAGTAGCGCAGAGCGCTCCCGCAGCCCTGTTTTCGATCGGGGAGTAGTGCGCAGTCGTGCCAGCCAACGGGTGCGCAGTCCTGCCAGCCGGCGGACGCGTAGTCCCGAAAGCCATCACACGCGCAGTTGCGCCAGCCAACGGGTGCGCAGTCCTGCCAGCCGGCAGATGCGCAGTCCCGAAAGCTACCACACGCGCAGTCGCGCCAGTCAACGGGTGCGCAGTCCTGCCAGCCGGCAGACGCGCAGTCCCGAAAGCTATCATATCACACGCGCAGTTGCGCCAGCCAACGGGTGCACAGTCCTGCCAGCCGGCGGATGCGCAGTCCCGAAAGCTACCACACGCGCAGTCGCGCCAATCCCGAAAGCTATCACACGCGCAGTCGCGCCAGTCCCGAAAGCTATCACACGCGCAGTCGCGCCAGTCCCGAAAGCTATCACACGCGCAGTCGCGCCAGTCCCGAAAGCTACCACACGCGCAGTCGCGCCAGTCCCGAAAGCTATCACACGCGCAGTCGCGCCAGTCCCGAAAGCTATCACACGCGCAGTCGCGCCAGTCCCGAAAGCTATCACACGCGCAGTCGCGCCAGTTCCGAAAGCTACCACACGCGCAGTCGCGCCAGTCCCGAAAGCTATCACACGCGCAGTCGCGCCAGTCCCGAAAGATATCACACGCGCAGTCGCGCCAGTCCCGAAAGCTATCACACGCGCAGTCGCGCCAGTCCCGAAAGCTACCACACGCGCAGTCGCGCCAGTCCCGAAAGCTATCACACGCGCAGTCGCGCCAGTCCCGAAAGCTATCACACGCGCAGTCGCGCCAGTCCCGAAAGCTATCACATGCGCAGTCGCGCCAGTCCTGAAAGCTACCACACGCGCAGTCGCGCCAGTCCCGAAAGCTATCACACGCGCAGTCGCGCCAGCCAACGGGTGCACAGTCCTGCCAGCCGGCGGATGCGCAGTCCCGAAAGCTACCACACGCGCAGTCGCGCCAGTCAACGGGTGCACAGTCCTGGCAGCCAGCGAGCGCGAAGCCCTGCCAGCCAGCGAGCGCGCAGCCCTGCAGGCCAGCAAGCGTGCAGTCCCGTCAGCCAGCGGGCGCGCAGTCCTGCCAGTCAGCGAGCACATAGCCAGGCCAATCAGCACATTTCTACTGACGAACGTCCTCGCAGTAGATCAAGCTTGCGACTGCAGCGTGACTCAGAACAGGGCGCGGAGGTGGTGAAGATGGCGAACAACGAAGGAATAGAAGCAACGAGTTCTCCAGCAGGGACTGATGCATCGGATGGTCTTTAGTTGAGAGGCCGCGGCGGAACCCTGCCTGCTCTGCGGGCTGATGCAGATCTAATTGTTGGGATATTCTGTTTTCAATACTTTTAATAAACGTTTTATATATATGAGAGATTAAACTAATGGGACGGTAATTTCCGATATCTGTTTTATCACTTTTTTTATGAAGCAATATAATATTAGAATGACAGAATCTATGAGGTATGTCAAATGTAAATAGAATTGAATTAAATAAATTAGTCAAATGTGGAAGTAAAGCAAGTTCTCCGACTTTCAAACTATCAGTTATAACACCGTCCTCTCCAGGGTTCTTTCCATATTTCATTCCGATAAGCGCGCGATGTACTTCGAGTCCTGTGATGGGCGGAATGTCTTCTGAGCATGAATTATTAAGGGCCGTTGAGTTACTGGAATTAGTATTAGTATATAATTGTTTATAAAATGAAGTACAAATGTTTAAAATTTTGGTCTTATCTCCCTGTTTTATCCTGTTCGAATCTCTTAATGCCGTAATTGATGATTTCCCCGTTTGTGTACCTCTCATTGCAATTCTAAGGGATTGATTTTTGTTTAAAGCTACTCTAACCAGACTAACATTATAATTCCTAATATCGCTATGTATGCTTCGCTTAACTTCTCTGTCTTTAATTCTAAATTCCGATGTGTATGAAATTAACTTTTGTCTTTCTTCGATAAGTGTTTTGGTTTTGTTACTTAACTTATTAAGTTTATTTTTATTAAATTTAATTTTTCGACTTGCTTTTTCTATACAATCAAGAATATTGGAATACTGTGTTTGGACATCCTCGCAGTTCTTATTGTCCAACAACTCAAAGCTGTTTTTTTTTAAATCCAGATTAAACTGGTCCTTATTAGAAATGAATGTAGTTTTGTCTAACTTCTTAATAGTTTTCTTTATCATTAAAAGCCTATGGATTTTTAAGTTAAATTTTAAAACGCAACGCAGCGGTCGATGGTCGGAGCTAAATTTAATACTATTCAAAACTTCAATGTTGGTGATGATTTGTTTGCTGGAAGAAAGACAATAGTCAATTTCGTTTTTCGTTACTTTATCTGGGCAAAAAAAAAAAAGCTATTGCTTAAACTCAAACCTTGCCCGCAAGCAAAGTTTAAGAGTCGCTCTCCTCGAGGATTTCTAATGCCAAGCCCATGTGGACCAAGAACGGTGGGATTATCTTGGGCTTGTCTTTTGCCTACTTTAGCATTAAAATCTCCGATCACTACAGTCCAAGTGGTTCTATTGTCATCGCATGCTTTGTTTAGCATATCATAGAACTCCTCGACTTCGATGTCGGGATGCGAAGATGTTGGCGCGTGAGCTTGGACTATCGTGAGAGCTGTTTTATTAGCAATGTGGAATTTTAATACAGCAATTCTGTCGGAGTACGAGATGAACTCCTTGATGTTAGATTTCCATCGTTTTGCGACTAAAAAGCCAACTCCGTACTGACTCCCACTCCCACTATAAAAGAAAATATTATTGTTACGCTCTAGAGTGTTTTCGCCATCTCGTCGTTATCATGATTAACGTTATCGTCGTTATCGTCATTGATCATGATTAGATTATTTAAAAGCGGGAACGGCATAACAGAACTAACTTTATTTAGGTACTTCCTTTAGATTTTATTTAATTATGTGTGTTAATTTTATATAGATAAATAAGTGCAGAAGCGGCCTGTTGCCACTAATTCTTATATTGTGTTATAAATTGTAGAGCCTAAGGTTCGTATTCGGAGACTTCACTCGGACTTGAGTCTACATTCGAGCATCGAGTTCTCTATGAAAACTGAGTTATGAGTCACTGCTTGGGACACGATTTACGCTTGAGTGTAGTCTCTGAATACAGGCCTAAGTCAATCATTTGGTATTCAATACAGAAGCGACCTGTTGCCATCATTGACAGAAGTAGGCAGAATCACAATTGTATTATTAAATGTTAAAATTAATAAGTACCTAATAATGTACCTCTGAGTTTCGCTTTCATTTCACCTATCTACACGAGGACGTGTAGTTGGAGTCGGATGGCCGAATGTAATACTACCTACTCAAATATATTTTAGACTGTAGGATAAATTATTGTGATTATTTATTAAATCATATTTAATTATAAAAACATTTATCCGATAATGTTTATTGGTTTTTAAAAATACAGAATAAGTAAAAGCATTGTAACATTTGCTTCAGGACAAAGCAGGTGACGATAGTTAAAATATCCAACAACAGATGGCGCTAGGTGTTCGTACTGTTTTGCCTAGAAGCGAATGAGTTGAAGTTCTGGTTATTATTAGTCTGTCACTGTCTAGTCCTAACTTTTGAAAAGGCCAGTACATTTGTGAAAAATTTATGAAAAAGTGTTATGGATAGCTAATTTAGTAGTAATTCAGTGTAAATAAAAGGTGAAGAGTATCTGGCGTTGTTTGAACTTGTTAGCGTGAGCTAACACATTTGACAGGTTATGTTCGCGCGCGCTTTTTATTTTGGGACGATTTCGGCGGGAAAGCAGTGTAATCGTGGTTTTGTGAGACAACGTTGGCTTACAACTTGTAAATTTGACGCCAAAATGTGTTCCAACATCACTAAACCGTTCACTGTTTTTGTCGAGGGAAATATTGGCAGTGGCAAAACGACTTTTCTAGAACATTTTCGCCAATTCGAAGATATTACATTGCTGACGGAGCCCGTTGAAGAATGGCGCGATCTCAAAGGATACAATCTACTGGTAAGGGCTGCTTCCCTTTGATAGAGTGCCTGTCGTCATTACATGACATTAGAATTTTATCATTGTTTTCAGGATTTAATGTACAAAGACACAACCAAATGGGCAATGACATTCCAATCTTATGTGTCTCTGACAATGCTGAACATGCATCGCAGACCGACGCCGACCCCTGTGAAGCTGATGGAGAGATCTCTGTTCAGCGCACGCTACTGTTTTGTGGAGCACATGAAAAGAAGTGGGACACTTCACCCCGCTGAGTTTGCAGTTCTCGATGAATGGTTCCGGTTTATCCAGCATCAAATGCCTATAGAGGCTGATCTGATTGGTAAGTTATAGTTTCACAACTACTGTCTTATTATTACTTGTCTTGACTTGTATGCAATGCTATCAGTAAGCATATCAACAGTAAAATGTTTATCTTGATTTAAGTATTTATCTTTTGATTACTAGCTTAAAGTTTCTCTATGTAAAAGGATAGACCTACCAGTGCATTGGCTAGCAATATTAAAATGTTTGCCTTTTTTTTTTCAAAAATATTCAGGTAAGTAGGTAATTCAATTATTTTATTATTGATTTTTAAATGTACCTACTTAACTTACTTGAAACTTATCATTCATGTTGTATTCTAGTTTACTTCAGTTTTCTGGAAACCTATCATGTACCTACACTTTTCTTAACTTTTAATAATATTTTGCAGTGTATCTCAAAGCAACCCCCTCCCGAGTGTACGAACGGATAAAAAAGAGAGCTCGATCTGAAGAGCAGTGTGTTCCTCTATCATACATTGAGGAATTGCACACATTACATGAAGACTGGCTGATTAATAGGATACATGGAGAATGTCCCGCGCCTGTAAGTTTAATTATTCCATGAACAATAAAAACTAATAATAATTATGTAAAATATAGTAAAAAATTATGTTAAAGTTTTTGAAAGTTATGTTCATTCAAAGTTCAAGATTTATGTAGGTAATTCTCTTCATTGAGCTGTGTAGCAAAAAAACATGTTACAATGAACTGGAAGTCGATTCTTGAACACATTTAAAACATAACGCGGTGAGAGATTGCACGTTAACTGGCTTTTGTTTGTCCGAAATCCACCGCGTTCTTCTAAACGTGCAATATCACGCGCGACTTGGGCTCGTTTAGATTTAAATTGACCAATGAGAACATAACATGGTACGGTTATTAATTTTCCTAAGACGCTGTTATTTAAACCATGCGCGACTAGACGCGTAATTACTTGTCAAATTAACACGCTTTCATTTAGCTTGTTATTGAAAACGTGTTTGAAACTCGGTACAATTTTTCATATCTTCCAATGAGAATTGTGTTAATATAACAATTTAATTGTGAAACAGAATACTTGTAAAATGAAAATAATTGAAATATGATGCCAGTATGTAGTAGAATTCTCGGATCTTTTTGTAGGTCCTTAACTTTTAGATCCTTTGAAGATGTCTAAGGACCCCCTTAGTCAGAAGTATGTCCAAATACATATTTGGTACCTACCTACAAGCCCACATTTTACAGAAGTTAACTTTCCATAGGTAGGTAGGTACGTGAAAGCCCATCGACGCTGCTAGAAAGCTAACTAGTTTCATTGCGATGTTTTCCTTCACCGTTTACCTAGGGCTCGTGTTAAGCTCATATACTTTCCTATTTTTTTTTTAATATAGGTATGAGCTATGATATTTAAAGTTCATTGATGCACGGTCGGATTCGATCCCATGATATTCAAATCGAAAGTCGAGTTACTAATCCACTTGGCCAATACGGCTTTTCTATAGTATTTATACAATAAATTATTCTATCATGAAATCGGTGATTTTAGGCGGCAACTAATAAACGCCTTTTTGGTCTCATCAACTACAGCCTCATTGGAGGTATTTTTGCAATCTAGAATCGTGACAGGGTTTGACTTGACATTGGTGATGGAAGGCGAGTATTTTTTTTTATTGGCTTCGCACTATTTGTGCATTTGACGTACCTACCTACAAGTAAGATTTTTCATAACTCTGAAGATCTTCTCATAAAAAAATATGAGTCTGGACCTACCGCGTAAATGTTTTCTTTCAAACAAAAAATAATTTTAAAATCGGATAGCTATTTACGTAGAAATCAGCGCACATAGGTACATAAAAATAAATATTTATTATAGTGCCTCTTCCTTTTTTAAGTCAGTAAAAAACTCCTTGGAAATTGAAGTCTATTTAGTACAAATTAAACAATTCACAAAGTAGGTTTAATACTAGTGGTATTAAACCTACTTAGTGCAATGTTAGAATAATAATAAGGATTTATTTATAGATTAAACCGCATTTAAACTTTTTTGTTTGATAGAATGATGAGGTGTTATCACCTCTATTTTACGAGTACCTTTAGTTTTCCATAAAAATAAATATTTATTATAGTGCCTCCTCCTTTTTTATGTCAGTAAAAACTCCTTGGAAATTGAAGTCTTTTTGGTACAAATTAAACAATTCACTAAGTAGGTTTAATAGTAGGGGTAATAAACCTACATAGTGCAATAATAATAAGGATTTATTTATAGATTAAACCGCATTTAAACTTCTTTGTGTTTGATAGAATGATAGAGGTGATAAATAGATTTCCATAAAACCTTTTTGACATGAAAGAATGCTGGCAGGCAATTTAAAAATCTTTTTGAAAACATTAATGTACAGTCAGCATCAGAAGTAAGTGACATGATTTAAAATCAAGAATATTTTTCGTTCGTGTATATTGAAACTGTCAATAGTTAGGTATTGGACAGTCAATAGTTACTGTGGGAAGTGAAAGAAAACTTATGATCAAAACAAAATATGACGAAATCAACTTATGATTTTGAAAACGATTTTATTATTTTGAAGCCCTTGAACATTCATATGCACATAGATAATTATTTAATTATTTAACCTGTGTATCAGATACTTTGATGTTTGTTGTAGAAATTACCTACATTAGGTTGATTACATAACCTGAGAGTAAGAATTAGCGGCGACCTACCTAGAGCACTTGCGCACCTAATCATGCATAATATTTCGATTAGTTATTTTTGAAATTAAAGTTTGTAGCTTGTTATGAAAACAAAATTGCGAAATATTTTTGATTTTCAATCATGTCACTTACTTCTGTCTGATGCTGACTGTACACAGGTTTTGAATGACGTTTCAAAACCGTGGTCTCGAGAATATCATTTTAGAAAACATGCCGGGTCACGGAATTTTCGCGTTTCGAAAACCACGCCTAGTCGTGCCGCGTTAAGGCATAGTTATTTGGAGAATAAGGGGGCTGACCTGAATTAATATATAAAGTACCCCTTACATTATGTTTCTATGAATACTCACAATATGCCATTCATGACAAAAACAAAAAAATGATTGTGACTATCATAAATGAGTCATGTGGTAAAGCCTCATCAATAATCAATTTTAATTATCTAAGTTGTCTATTGTTCTTCATATGCTAATGATTTTTTTAATGATCTTTTAATTTTTTAACTTATTATAGAAAATTATCAAGAACTTTCTGAACCTGAATCTTCAAGCTTCTGTTATAATAAATTGTTTAACAAATTAATTTCTAGTAATACTATAAATAAAGTAATAAAACAAGTAAATAAATAAATAAACACTTCCCTGAAAAGCTTGATGCACTCCTCAAACTTGCTTATAGCCAGAAGACTTTTGAGACTTTTTTAAGATTGCAGATGAAAATAGAACTAAAAAAATTTTTTTTCTTCTTGGACACAAATGTTTTTAAAGTGACAATAGTAAAAATTACTACTCTATTATTTCAGGTTTTGGTGCTTGATGCGGACTTGGATCTCTCTCAAATCACGGAAGAATACAAGAAGAGTGAGCACCAGATATTGAGAAAGGCTGTTGATGTAGTAATGAGATCTCCGGCCAAACATAGCCCAAAGAAACCCATCACAACCACACCTATCAAAATTACACCTCAAATGAGGATTTTATAAAACTACCTTGTTCTTAAGGCTGGTCCTTAAAACCCTGACGATTTTGGTACCAAAATCAGATGAATAATGGTAGATTAGTTTTAACTATATTATCACAATTTAGATTTTAGAGTATGATGCGTGTTATTTTTAGTAGCTTTAATTTATTCTATTTTGACTTTTTTCTTTTTCAAAGAATTCTTATTTTATAGTTATGTAATGAGAGTATCTGTCAATGTACTAAAAATTGCATTAATAAGATACATACAAGTATTTACTTTTATGTATGGCACTGTTTAAAATATGTAAAAACATGACTTTACATACAATCATAATTGTATTGTATTATTATTTTTATTAGTCGTATTTGCACCACAGTTATTTATGATTGTTCTTTACTTTAAATTTATGTTCTAAGGTAGTGCCTACTTAATAATCCGGTTGTGTTTCACATAAGTTGATTAATTTACCTAATTAGTAGGTACCAAAGTTAGCATTTATTTAATGTAAATTTAATTTATTTTTTTATGTAATTTTGTAGCAAAAACTAAAAATTCCAGATTTTTTGCATAGAAATGTGTATCTATGTAAAAAAGATTTATTTATTAAATTAAATAATTCATTTATTAAGTAAAACTATGTGAGAGGTAATGATGACCAAGAAACTGGTGGGTTATATTGAATGCATCCACATGAGAGATTCATGCTCCTTAGAACCTTATTCTATCTGTTATATGTACTAATTTACAAAATAAAATGTATGTATAAAATGTATATAAGTATTGTATCAGTCATCTGGTTACCAAAGCAAGCATTAAGTTGCTTAGCTTGGGACTAGATGACGCTTTGTAAAATGTCCAAGGATATTTATTATCTAGAAACTGAAAAAATGTATGACTTTCCTTTACTTACACACAGCAGGTTTATGACTAACTAGGTATTAAGATAGTTAAAATGACATTATGGTGGGTGGAACCAAGTTTTCCGTCAACATATATTTTGAAAAGTAGGAACTTACTGTGCAAGTATTAATAAAAACCAAATACGGAAATGAAAATGTAATGGATTTTTTATTAAGAAATGAAACATAATAATTATTACCCTACTGCCGTATGATTGGTTTTTGAATATAGGTATCGCCTATACATAGATAAAAAAATTGGGTTAACAATTATCACAATAGTTAACAGTATACTAATATACACACAATTATCTCAAGAATGCTCTGCTACTCTAGCTAGACCTATCCTACTACTACCTACACGGCCGAATGGGTTATTTAATTATGTCTAACACGACGTGGATTCAATCAAAGTGAAAATGGATTTTTCAATATGGTCTAAAAAAAAATAAGAAATACAGTAGTTCATAATAAAATAAACAATTTTGTTAGTGCCACTGGTAGTGTCGTTGCAAATTATTGTTATTTTATTTTATTTCCTCCAAAAGAAGAATTTTGAGATGGCATATAAAAACTTTTTTATATTTTGTTTTATTTCCTTGGTGTTACGGAGTTTTAATGTAGCTGGTATCACGATACTGTCAAAGTGACACATCATTGATGAACGTCAGTTCGATCATGACATGACTGACACCTTGTCATGTCTAGTTGTCAGGTGTTTACATTTTTACATGCCGATATTTTTATTTGTAATTAGGTCAAATTTTTATAGAAACAATTAATTAGAACGATTAGTGCAATTATTTAGTTTTAAAGCCTTTACATAATATTTCTGTGATGAGTTCTTGTTGCGGTAATGAGTTGATATTTAATTCCGTTGCAAGCGAAATTGTGTCTAGTAATTTGGAAGTATTTTCGTATTTTGTTAATGTTGTGTACGATTATTGGGGCTATTTGGGTGCTGTAATCATTGGAATAGTTGTATCCATGGTATATCGTAAAATCGGTGTCGGTTCGTAGCTGCGATCCTGGTATCAGATAGAACTTGCTTTTGAAAGTAAAAGTAACGATGTTGGCTGTAATCCAGTGAGACTGCTGCGCTGCAAGGTATGTAGTAATATTACATTATGTTTTAGTTTTTTAATTTCTAATAAAATCCAAAAAATATAAAGTAAGTCATTACCATTATAGGCCTTCACCCAAATCTTCTAAGATATTAAATAAATTCCTGAATAGGATATCTGAAGGAAAACCATAAGGGCCTATTTGTTACCTAAACTTAGCAAAAGTAATGATTTTGTTTGCCATAATAGTGACTTTTCTGGTTAAATATTCTGGTTATATATGAGTACTTACCCTTGCAAACTAGCCTAAAGACATTGAGATGACCCAGAAATTGGAAAGATTACATTGTCACCTATATCCTTGTTATCTATCACATTACTTTCTTATCCATTTATGACGTTATATCATAAAATAATCATTAATAGTTTAAATAAACAGCTGAAGTTTGTGTGTTTGAATTAGGTCTATTTATCTATGATCAAGGCATATTTGGTTTATTATTTTTAATTTTTCTATAACCGCGTTGAGTGATCTACTTGCTTAAGTATTTGTTATCTAATTAAAATAATTTCTCTTTAACTTGAGACTTTTCTAAAACATTATTGGGTAACATTATTTCCCCATGTCGAAAGGTAATAATATAGGGATGGTGTACAGTAACTGGATGCCTTAGAGAAGTACTGGCAGACACTTAATCGGTGTGACTGGCGAAAGTGGGGGGAGGCCTTTACCCAACAGTGGGGCAGGATGAGCAGTGGGCTAGGTCTAGGTGGGTAGTAATAGTTGTTATAGAAACATGCATAATTATTACACTTTGTTGAAAATACGTTGACTATTTTTGGTATGATATCTTATCTCAATAAGTACATTAAGTTCACAAGATTGGGAATAGATTGCATGTCACATTTCAGAATCACACTACCTAGCACTAGCTAGTCACCTATATTTTCATAGCTTAATGAGATGACAACTGACAAGAACATTTTAAAGAACATTGAGGTGTAACTTTGGTATACCACAAAGATCTCTGTCATTACCATGACTTGCAAAATAAAATGCGCGATAGTTGGTAGTTGAATTGAAATAATGAAAATGTAATATTATGTACATACAAGTATAGTACCTCACTTTGCTGCTAGAGGCATGGTGACAAGTTTTCATTACATTATCCTACTCTTTTGCTCAAGTAGGCAGGGGCAGTTCCTTGCCTCCAGAAATACCAAATTGACAAAACTTAGTCTTAACGTTTCATAGGCGTGTACCACGAGAGTAGGTACCTACCTAAGCATATAGAATGGTAGTTCAACTGGGTTGTTCCCGAAGTACTCCATTCTTTTGTTTAAATTAGATAAGGATCTTCATACTTCAGTTCCCAATCTGCTCTAACGAAATTATTATTAAAAAAGGCAAAATAAATTTAGTGCAGTTAAGTTTTAAAATGACTCTACATTACCTACAGGCAATTTTACATTAATTCAGGAAAATGATCGTCTCTACGCCAAGCTCTATTCGAAACCACTGGCCGCAGATAGATACCTATATGATATAGCTAGATATATGATATGAATTTCCAATTCATTGTCAACGCACAGAGCCCTACCAGACGGGTTCTAGCCAATGAAAGTGAGCGCCGTCAGGTTGCTAGTTTATCGCACTAATATTACCTCATTGACTCGCCCACTTTTTCACTTTCCTCCGGCACTTGCGACCAGAAAGCGTGAAGGCTTGTCACAATCGTAATATTATTCATTGTACCTTGGATTTGCATTGGTTGTATCTGCTCATCTTCTCTTCTACGCAGAACAACCAAATTTCCAAAATCAATGTTATTTTGGAGTAATCGAAAGTATATTAACTTTTTTACTAGAGAGTAATGTCGGACTATTTTTATTTTCTGCACTCAAGACGTGCAGATCTAGTCAAACTCCAAAAAATCACAATCTTTTTCATGGGGGAACACCTCGAAAGTAAGTAGGTACCTAAACCCTTTCAAACAGAAAAAAATAATTAAAAATCGGTCCACTATTGACGGAATAATCGATAAAAAAAAACCCTAAGTACTTAAAAAAAACATACCTGTAGATCTTTAATTTCCTAGCATTTCTTTTCATTACTCAGATCAGAGTCTCTACTTCTTGCCATGATATGACCTTTCAGTTTCTTCGAGTTCCTTCACATCTTTTATTCTCAACATCCTAATTATTTCCTTAAACAGTTAATTAGCGTTTCGCCTGGATTAACCGAAATACTCTAAAGGAATGCTAATTAAATCATCGATGAGGCATTTATTCTTAAAATACAATGCGTCATTACAAACCTTTTAGAGTCAGAGCTATCTTTGAGGTCCTAAGTTAAATTTCAGTTAAAGTAAGCATCGTAGTGTAAGCACTAGCCATTATGTCGTTTGTACTAGTTATTGATTGCTTTTACTCGTCAGTTATGTTCTAAAATACGGCGAGACGAACCCAAGTCTCTATTTCATTGCTATAAGATTCTTGTTTGCATCGGTTTTGGTCTGTTTTGTAGTCTTAGGTTTCTGGGAGCTCCTGCTAAGTCAAGCAAAAAAGGGACACCGCGGTTCCGTCCTCTTCTCGTCACAGTTCAAATTCCGGCCATTTTCGATTATTTCGTTGTGGATAAAACTAGATTTTTCTTTACACGTGGAGAACACAAATATCAATGTCATTGAGGGCATTCACGTATCTAATGTTGATGATCTAAATTGCCCTCTAAATCAACAGTCTAGAAAGAAGCCACTTCTATCAATCAGTTCCAAATGGCTTCAATATAAATGGATGACACTTTTTCAAAAGAAAGGACTGTATCGCGACTATCAATTTGTCATTTGCAATTTGAAGAATGTCAATGCATCTGTCCTGTCGTCGTAGAGGACATCTAGAGCAGAATTTGTTATGTAGATGTGGTCTTGTAGTTTTGCGTATATCGTAATTTTCCACTATCAAAATGTATAGTCTTTGTGGTAGACAAATACATAAACATCTTTGAAATCTTTGGAAATTCCACACAGCGTCATCTTGTTCTAAGCTGAGATATTAATTGCTTGTGTTATGGTAATAAGATAACCTGACCAAGACCAAAAAATTTCATATTTAACAGGTACTTTAAATTATGATCAACTAATTTAAGACACTGTTATATAGAGTGTTCTTCTGTTTCCAAGTATTTCGCAGTTCAAGTTCAAAGCCGAAAGTGATTGGAGAAATATATAAATCTTTATTGTTTCTATTAGAACACGGCTCTTCGGCACTTCGGCGAAATACGATACTTATGTACTTCGACGACTTGAGGAAAACTCATGTTTGAATCGACATTTAAAATCTAGGACACACCTGGCTTTCCTTAGTGATTCTGTCATCACTTTCGAACCTAAAAAACAAGGTTTTTCTTAACGCGGTATAAAAATCTATCAACTCTTTAGGTTTTCTTGATTCTTCGAGCATGCATAAGGTACAGGAGAATGTTCACTTCATTTATTTATACGTAGGTATTTGAAATGTGAACAAGATTTACAAATACTTAAGTATTTTGTGTAATGGCTTGTCTTTTGTGTATTGCCGTTTAAAATACGATCATTTGGTGTTTAAAGCGCTTTCTAAATTTAAACAAGGCTTAAATGTAGGCTTGCCTCTGTTGTTATAAAATCTAAAAATAGATACTTCAAGTTATAGTGAATAATTTTAGTACGCTCAGACGTAGTTTAAGTTTTACGGGAGATCATTAATAGATCCTGTTGGAGAAGTGAAGCTGAAATCCTTATTTATAAAACAAACATAAACTTCTTATAGTTAAAATGGCTTCTGCTATCTCTTTCGTTGCGATGAAAGTGACAAAGAGAGAAACATTGTTATAGTCAAGTTCAAAAATGAAACTTAAACTAATACGGCTCTTGACTTTACAGTTGATTGCGAACGGCTGTTTAAATAAATTATTTATTTTATAGAATGTTTTTTTCTTGTCACTCGTATATCAACTAAAAGAGATAGCTACAGATATAACAGCAATCTGAGTACTTATCTGAGTTCATAGTACCAAGTCCAATATGTATGAATAACAGGGATAGTTTTTACAGACTGCGTAGATATTTAAAATACTTAAGTAAGTTCGAATGAGGTAGGGTCTCAACTCTGGTAATGAAGATTTTAGACCTTTTAAAAACCTCTCTAGCTTATCTTCTTTAGAAGACGGGACCTGATGAAGTTTTTAGACCTCCTAAAAACCTTTTCAATAAGTTTTAAAGTAGATAACCTTTTTAGAAAGCTTATCTACTTTAAAAGACGGGACCGACAGTTAAACTTAAAACTTCTAAACCTCGTTTATTCTCGCCAATCTATTATAGTTACACCAAGAGATTAATATAGAGACAATACCCGCTTAGAGTCAACACAGCCGTTCTCTATAATGAGTAGATAGATTTAGACAAATAGGTACCATAAGATTGTTGCTAAACAAAACTGTTCGATAGAGATCTTAATTACAACTCGCTCAGCAGATAGGGAATGTGGGTCGTTGCCTAAATAGGCGGGCAGATAACGACAACTTCAGATATTTGATTTTGAACTAGGGATTGTAAAACTGCCGAGAACATTTCATTTTAGGGTCTTATAAAGCTTAGAATTTAATAAAGGTTTAAAGAATGTTTTTTTCTTGTCACTTCTAAGGCAACGAAAAGAGATAGCAACAGATTTAATATCTGTATTAGCTAATATTGGTTTACATGTCCAATATGCATTAGTGGCTTAAATTATGAGTTGTTGTGCATCTTACGGCATTTATGACAATAGAAACATTAAAACATAGAACGCTAATAAACCTAAATCTGAGATTTTGGTACCGGCTTTAAGTATCAATAATATGATAGCGTCGAGTAACTCTGAATTTATTCCTAGCATTAATATGCCCAGTAAATGCGGAGATATTGTTTACCTCTTCGTGAAACAATCAATGTGTTCTTCATCGATTAAAAGTCTTACGCAAATGATCAGAGATATATCAAGTGACCATATAAAACAACTAGTAGTGACCATATAAAACAACTAGTACTTATCTTGTAATACCAGTTCTTATCAAATGCATTTTCCAAATCAAAAGTACAGATGCAAGCACAGATTACATAAGTACAGATACATTAGAGATGTCTTTTTTTGCATTAGATATTTTGTCTGAGATTAGTCTTTCTTAAACATTCGAAAATAAAATTTTTTTATTGAAAAAGTAGGTATTTTAAGTGATACTTATACAATATAATTCATATAGTCTCAATATACTTAAATCAGGTAAATAATGAAAATCCTGTGTCCATGGTCTATAAATGTCTCTAAGAATAGTGGAATAATGTGTTTTTATCAGTGGGTGGTTTATTCAACACCCATACAGATGTGACAGTGAGTTCATGATACACTATTTATGTATCTACTCTGTATTCACCATCAATATTAAAAACGAACACAGCCCCTGCGTCATACTTAGCAGTAAACAGTTTTTGGTTTTGTTTGTATAAGATTATTTTTGTAATGTTTTGAATCAAGAATTCATTAAGGTAGCAAGTATACCAAGGGGAGTCTTTCTTATACTAATACGTCACATGTAACAGAGTTGTAATCCTTATAATATAAACACTTAAAACGGGATATTTACCATGACTCGACATAGAAGTTGACCGTGATAAAGGCGCATGCAAGTGTGCCGAAAAATCGGGAAATTCATGAATCTACGAATCATGGTAAATATCAAGTGAATAATTTTAAAAATCATGACAGTCTTAAAAAAAATACCTATTTACTTATTTCTCATGAAATACAGCGTGGTTTAACACTATACTTACTAAAAAAAATTAAAGTCTTAAAAGTTGTGTGTACTGAAATAAAGGCGCACAATCTATTGAGCTAGTAGTCTAATACATATCTAATATTTTACTTCCAAATCACGAATGAATATCATCACATCAGATTCATCTACTTATTCAATTTTAAAATTCATTTTGTCCAGACACTTTTGTCCTCGATAAAATGTAACAATGTTTATGTAAGTAAAAAGATGTTGTTTATGCCATGAAAATCCGTCGTCTCTGCTTTGTTCCTATTTTCAAAATAGGGAATGTGTAACTTACATGTAGGTTTGAAATGAAAGTAGGTAAAAAGGATATTCATCATTTATTTATCTAGTTGCGGTCAAAATATGAGGTCAATATTAAATCAAATTAAGTTCAAAATTTTGTGTTCAGGCTCTCTACATCCACCCCAAAAATGGCACAGATCCTTTCAGAAAGAATGAAAGAAAAAAAAAAATATGTTTATTTCGTAGGACCACTCAAAATAGTACAGTCTTAAAAGCTAGGTGACTCTATTGCCGGTTCCAAAACAACTCCCTACACCCTACACCTTATATTGCACGAATATATTCGTAAGTTGGTTTTTCTATAGCGAACAGGTCGAATCAAGTTTAATCTGTAAATAATTACCGTAACCTAAATAATTTTTATTTTGGCTGTTAAATACATACTAAAGTTTTACACTCGTTATCTTAAAAAAGGGCTCACGACATGAGAAAAAAAATCTATAATGCATCTCATCTCTCCAGTAGGTCTTCCATAATTTTGCAGCTGTGTTCTATAATTTCTTTAATTCTATGAGCAGCTTGTTAGGGGGAAAGACGACTGGCGATTTGTAAATGAGCTTGATTCTCCATCTAATTGTGGCATTGTATTATAAACAAGCTTTAAGCACTAGTCATGTTACATTTATGCAAAGGCTTGAAAAAATGTACTTATTAGAAATTGTCATTCTATAACGAAAAGATGTGGTCAGCAATGTTATTCATAAAAAGCTAAGCGATATTAGAAATATACAAGGTGTTGTACACATCCCAGAAGAGAGAGATTCCTCAGTCGCAAAGTTCCCAACTCGACAGATTTGAACTTGTCAAATACATAAACGTGATTAATAATTTGAAAGTGGTAGGAAAGCTCCTTTACTTGATAACTGCAGCATCGAAAAATGCTACAGAATATCATAAAGCATTTAAAACCATGGAACAAGTTTTGAACACATAAACACACTAAGATGTCACTGGCTCTTCACCTTACAGCCATTAAAACAATACGTATGTGATGTGAATACATAATAACAAACATAGCAAAACAGGCTCCGTAAAATAGAACAATAAACTATAATAAACTGTCTGTCTGTACCCTTTAGATGGATTCATTTTAGTTGTTTGTTTGTTGCCTGAATTTTCACAAGTTTGTCGTAAAGAATAAAGAAAAGTAATCTGGATAAACGTCTTCCCGTTTGACTCTTTGTGATGCTAAATTTACCTATAAAAACCTCTACTCGTCGCTCCTCTCGGAATGCAAAATAAAAATAATTTCTTAAACGGCTGCAGCGTGTGAAAACATTTTTAAAATTGGGTGTGGCCAAATTGCTAGTTGAATATCGAACATGAATTGGACGCAGATGAGTTTGTATTCGATTTTTTTGTCGTCTTTATGGGTTTAATAAATGCCTAGACCTGATAAAAGTATAGCCTTAAGCTAGCTTTGATATATTTGAGTCCTCACACCCAACTCGAGAAGTACAAAAACAAGAACTACTACAAACCATAGCAAAAAAATAAATTGTTGAAACAGCGTATTGTATCTTGGGAGCATGATATAATTAAACAAAAGAGGCTTGATTGATCTGCATCGATACCTTCCTCCTTTATGAGAAAGAAGAGGGTTTCTTTAAGACATTTTCTTCTTGACGTAAATTTTCCAAATGCTGTATTGTATGCCTTTTATCTTTGGACGGAGTATTGTGGTTTTATTTTCTTCTTGGCTATCATGCCTCATTTATTATTGTTTTGTATTATTTATACATTGTTTAGATTTGATGAAAGTTGGCAAATAATTATGTTCTCAAATTCAAAAGTTTCATTTGTTTCTGATAAGATCATTGCTAGTTTCGTGTTTACCTGCAGAATTTCTACTATGTTCAAAATAATCATCCAATTATTGTTTAATTAGCTAAAGTTAGTACCGGCAGCGGTAAGTCAGTGTCGGAACCCATCACACGCGCACTGGTGGAACAGTAGAGTCGTGACGTAAGTGAGCGGTGACTATTCGGCCAGGCTTTTCGGCGGGGCCCCCACCAAAACGTTTTGTTTACAGAGCGACGCCTCCGCGCCGGCATCGGCACTCCGCGGCCGGCCACCACGCGGTGCACGCACCGTCTCACAACACCTCGTCCCGACTCATAAGTGACACCCCGGTACACTAAGCCCCGAATACACATCCGGTGACTGCAAAAACTGCATCCCCCAATCGACCTCATAAATCCCGAACTAATAAGTCGCGCGAACGTAACGTGCTCGCAGTGTGTGCCAAGGATCTGCTTATCACCCAAATTTTTCGTAAGTAAAATATGTTTTTACAAGTTCATCTTACTAAACTAGTTTTTAGAATTAGTTGCGTAAGTCATTATGAAATTATGCTAATGTTTTGTTTCAAATCTGTAACTCGGTGCAGTACGTCTGATGCTTCTACTTCGACTTCTTTCGACTGTTCTGATCGGTCCACCAACAAAACGTTTGTTTTTAGTTTTCGGCGTAGTTTCGTGTTGTGCCGTACCTGAAGGTCGTAATTTTATGTCACTTACGCTCCTTTTCGAAATAAAAACCGGTTGGGATCTTTAAGCTGGTGTAATAAAATTAACATATCGGTGGCAAAGATCGGTGCACGTGTGTTTGTGTGTGTACGGATATGGGATTTGGGGGCTCTCGGGGAGATGCATTATGTCTTACCAAACATTCTTCATTTAATCTATAGAATGTTTTCGTTCACATCATTACAATTGATGCTGAAAATTCAGGACACGATCGCCCGCATAGTGTACACTGTGCATGGTATATGATCGACCTTTTTTTCTTATTGATTCATTGATCACACGTATTTCAGGCACTACTGTAGATTGTTATATCACTGAATTATAGGCAGAGCTTCGATAGGCGTTTATTATAACTCACACTTTACTTTAAAAATATCGTAACAATCTCTACCAAATTCAAATTAACTGACTATAAGTTCGGAGCTCATCCAAAATAATATTTAAAACAATTCTAAATATTGTTATGCCATGTGCGTGTAGTTTGAACACTTGAACAGTGTTAGAATAAATATAGGGAGTATGTATACTTATCCTTGAAATTTTCCTTAGTTCGAGAGCTCCTTTCTAGTCGTTTGTTGACATTGCTTGGGTCTGGTCTGTTATCTACTTGATAAGGTTGACAAGACTGGCTTCTATTTGATTTTCTTACCTTATCTGATTTCAAATTTTAGTTATAAATAATTTTGTTTATTGAACTGAAACATTTCAAGATATTTTATTATTTTAACTTACATTCTGTAAATGGTTGGGGATAAAAAAAGTATCGCTGCAATTTACAACAAATAAAACCGCGATCATGATTTGTTTTATTTTGATTCAACGCGAACATTCACACATCCAAACTTACAATGATAAATTCACAATGCCTATATTCTTGATTATGACTCTTTCAATGTATTGATTTTTTCGTTTCGTTTTATAAATAACTTACTACCCACGCGTAACTAAACTACCACTCCGATACATCAAGTATTCTTTTTATAGCGTCTTACAATTACCAGAGTTGATTAACTTGAACCCTTTTCTAGAGCAGTAAAGGTGAAAATTTGTTTATATTTGGTAAATCTAATAGCTAACTTATAGCTAATTAATTTGAAACATATTTAGGTATAACATGATTTCTAAAAACGATGTTATGTCTATAGCTGATAAATGTGCCAACTCCACATAAAGCAACACGAAACAATGAATATTGAATGTTTTGTTCAATATAATACGAATACATTTTTCTCTATTGTCCATCTCACTATTTTCTCTTTGTATAAAACATACACGTGAATCACTTAAGTAGGATGTAATAGAATAATGTCCTTTCTTACCGACCTCTAGACATTTGACCTTTGTTTGCCCGAAACTCGCCTCTCTCTGAATTGTTCTGTGTCGACTAAGCATCGGTTTGGGAAAGCTATTAAAATTACTTATGTTTGTATTGATTACTAGGGTTTCCTTTGTTGGGAACTTATTGTTCGTAGTTAAGTTAATTTATATTGTGGTTATTGTATAAATCTGTCATATTGTAAAAAAAATTGGGAATTTCACCATGACACCGCTTGCCTAACTTTTTGAATATGGTGTCAAATGCATAACAGTTTTGGCCATATTCCAAGAGGCCGGTGAAATTACTGAATCTGTATGCCAATTATGTGCGTAAATGTAAATAATTTACAAGTCGTGGCACATAGAATGGCGCATCTATACACCGTCACTACCTCTGTCTCTACAAATAATAGTTAATCTCATCAAAAATTGACTATTGGTTGGAGACATATTAAGTAATATAAGTAAATCTTTGATTATCTAATTAAAAACAATCCTTGAGCGTTGAGATAACTAGTTGGTCGCGCTATCGGCCGTTCACCGCTTGTTCACGTAATCAGTTAACTCGATTTCAATTATTTGAAAATCGTGGGAATATCTCTGCATTGATTATGATCATTGGTACGTAAAACATATCTTAAATCCATGGTTTAAGGTTCATATCCACGCGATCTGTTTGATCGTTGATTGATAAGTCGTCAAGCCTGTTGTAGGTAGCATTGCTCAATAAGGGACAAGCCTTCTTAGCTAGTTCTTACGTTCTTACGAGAATTAGTTGACACGAAAAGAAGTTGTTAGGTTGTTGACCTGTAGTTGTCGATAGTTTCAACACATAGAAAATATGGTTAGATCACATTCATTCACTAAGCTGTTTGAATATTTATAGGAAAGTATATTCATAAGGTAAATTCATTTAGTTAGTGACGCTTACCTTCAGTGGGTGCTTTAGCTACAAGCCGCCACTCAATATCTGGGTCGTTCAAGCCCACTTTATCCGATTCAGGACAGATGAAAGTAATTATGTGATTTCGATTTCATCTGACCAGTTCATGGTTAATCTTAAAAGCTGTGGCATCGTTTTCAATTTTATGATTTGCTTTTGACAAAGTCATTTTTTTAATTGAAACATTTTGTGCTAAACTTTATCTAACTTGCAGATAGATTTCGGTATTTTCTAATTAAAACCATAATCTAACCGCAGTATTTCTATAGAACAGATGCTTCTAATTCATTTCGTATAAATTTTCCAACGTTTATAACTATCTTGCATTAGATATTTTCTTACCGAAAGTAAAAGTTCACTTTCGGCATCTCGTACGAATGAAAGTAATCCGACTGACTAGTTTGTATTAGTTTCGCTCTCGACCACTTCTACTGGCACTCTCGACATTGCTAAAGCAATACTGCGATCAGTTCGACCTAAAACCTTCGATTGAAATATTGTTGCTGCCAGCTTGCATGTTCTTAAGATTGCAGTGTGTGACTTTTATTCCAAAGCATTTGTCGTGTTTAAATTCTGGCCACGTGCATCACCTATAGTCGATGTGCAAAAAAGCGAAATTCAGGCGTGATTGCGTAGGTTTGAGAGAAAGTTAACGCGGTATCGCCCGCGCGTGCTCTCGCAAATTTACGTATTGATGACGTGCAAGTTGCGAAAACCTATTCGAAAAAAGATATACTTGATACAATGTATTTTTTTAGGTGAGTATTTGCATGTTAACGTTATGTAGTTTGAAACAATGATAGCGAATGACGTTTGCTGCATGAATTTAGCTTTCATGTCATGCAATGCAGGGTGCATTATTGTGCGTTACTTTAGTAGTTACAAATTCTTTGTATTATTGCTCCGAATAAATTTATTTATCGTAAAATTCGTTATGTGAGTCAAAATGACACCGGCCGTACTATATCCAGTAACAGTTTGTATTCAATCGCTTCCTTCAGATTCGAGGTCACAGAGCAGCCAAACTTTAAGCTCTCGCACCCATTCATTGAAAGAGAAATTGGTGTCATCGCTGAATCCGTACACTGTATCCGCTGGACCGTACGCTCAGTGTCGAAGTAAAAGTGTTCCAAAAAAATTTACGTCGCGAAATTACATTGCGATTTCGCCGTAACGAGGTCATAGATGTGGGTCGAGTAACAGGAGATTAGATAGTTTTTTTATGATTGTTACATTTGGCGTAGGACAATCATGATGCTACACGTAGTTCACGGTCAAATTTTCGGCATCGTTTGCGATTGTTATTGATATAATTGCGTGATATGTGTGGCGCGAGCGTGATTCGCTAATTTCATGGCTCAGACCTTGAAACCTCGTGTACGCTATACCTAAGCTTAATGTTTTTGCACTGTCTAATCCGCTTAATATTGGTCTGGCATGATATAACTAATTTTGGCCAGTCACATTTACAAGTCGTGTTAAGTGATATCTTCTTCTTAAAGTTCATTATTACCTTACTAAATATAGATGGTCTGACTAAAATGGAAACAAAGAATTGATTATAAAATGTAAATTACATACTTTTAGGAAAAGTAGTACACACTAAACATTAATTCTATGAAAAATAAACAGCTAATCTTCTACACACAAGATAATGTGCCATTGAACTTGATATTGGGTATAATATGCCTATGTCTCTACCCGTGCCCTGTAGATACCTTAATTTTTGAAAGTCAACCTTTCGACTTTGTTCAATGATTTATTTAATATGGTAATGATAACCCTCTAACATTGATAGACATATTTGAATAATGTTAACGACTCAGAACATTAAATAATTTCTTTATTGAAAAATGTGAATAGGCTAACAATTCCAATGCAATGAAGACATTCCGAGTGTTCTAGAGAAAAAATTGGTAAAAATTGATCCGTTTTACCATAATTTGGTGAAAATGCTAAACAATTCATGAAATTATTGCACTTTATGAATTGCTAGCAGAAATGCTCAAACTGCCATTTTAACCCCCCTGTACTCACATAAGGTTTTACTCGATCGAGCTATCATGTCGAGTAAATATCATGGCGTGGGCTTTCGTCACACACATTCAGAATTAATCTATCGAGTGATTCGAGAGAGTGACGCGCCTCGTTCAGTCTTCATAGAATCCTTAAAAAACTGCGCTACAGATGTAGCCACATTATTGTAATGTAGATGTATAAAATCATTTTTATTTTCAATTGTTTTCGATGCCTCATGTTTTTTGAAAGATATATATCTTTAAGATATACAAAACCTGATGGACCACTCTATTTTGTTTTCCTTCAAAAAGCGCTTTTGTCGGAAGTGGATGCTAAGTTGTTTGCTGAGGACAGGATTTTACACCTGACTAATGTTTGTACTGCTCCAGCGCTTCAGTGCTTAACACGCAAGTCTTGTTTTATTTGACTGCTTTATACACGACTAGCAGCCCGCCCCGGGTTTGCACGGGTGTATTAATGTAACCCGGGATTTTACCGAGAAAAATAAAGCCTAAATGCTCGTTGGAATAGTCCATTCAACATCGGTGAAAGAATTTTTGAAATCGGATGTGTAGTATCGTAGATTACTTTGTACAAACAAACCAACTTATAATAGTATAGGGTTGTATAGGGTTTTTTATATAATAAAATTTGTAATGAAGAACGGTAATGTTTTATGGTGTTTGGAGAGTTGATTCTTCTGCTGACTGATACTTAAAAAGACATGAAATGTTAATGCAGTCCTTGGGAACTCGAAAACCAGTAAGTCGTTAAGTATTGAACTGGAAGTTTTAGCACTGTTTAAATTGCTTTGGTAAGATTTCTCCAGCTGTGTGCAAATTACCGGTTGATTCAACGGAGCTAGGTGTTTTATTTACCGTACTTTTTTGTCACTTAGCCCAGAACCTCATATAAAATGTTACACTTTTCACCAACATGATTCAATTTTCTCCTTGGTTTAATAAACTTAACGTGTTGCGCAAAACTCAAATACTTACTACCTGAACAATCCAACCTAAAAAACTCATATTTTTCTTTTCCATTAAAACTGACAGCTTTTGAGTAATTAATACGTTTGCAAATATCGTTCCTCTATGAGCTATGAGTGAACTAGCATTCTGTCGCGCACATCATCTTAGTCCAAACAATTGTAACCATACCACTGTTACAATGCCATTAAAATCCTATTAGCTGAGTTCTAGTTTTTTCTTCGACTTGCAAAGAATAATAACCGCAAAATGCTTGAATACATAATTAACCGATATAATATTTGATATCTTCGAATGTGGCATCTGTTTATGAACTCGTGATGCCTGTTAAATGATTACAGGGTAGCGTTTTATTTCTTCATTTACACGTTCCACTTTGTCCAATAAGTGAGGTGAACAGTGTCAAATTGGTACTTCCACTGATTCGTTCGCGACCTTGTCCAGCATAGGCCTACTTAACACCACACTACAGTACATACTGATATTTAATGGGCGCTCTCCTTAACGTTTATGTATGCCCTTATACATTTCTGTATTCATTTACAGTTCGTCTATAGTTTGGAATGATAAAAGATTTTTAAATTACTGCAGGAAACTAATATTTTGTGAAATAGTGAGCATACGTAGGTTATAAAATTACATTAGAGTAGGGAGTAGCGTTGGAACAGGCAATAGAATCACCTAGCTTATAAGACTTCGTTTTTAAGTGATCCTTGAGGTCCTATAGAAATAAACATGTTTTTCTTTTTTTTTTTCTCTCATTGTTTTTTTAACTGTATTTGGTACGAAACATTGCTTATGCAATTAGCGTCTAGCTTCTATTGGTTATCTGGCTGAACTCTGGGGTCTTGACCGATGTACCTACGATGGCTTTGGCACCGAGCTCCAAGTATGAGATCAACAATGTCAAGGCGTTTGTTATGTCAGTGTTGCGCAACACTTCTCGCTTCTAACTTGCCTGTTTCACGGTCGAACACCATGTTAAGTATACGTTTTTTCGTTTAACTACAACAAATTATGAACATGTAGTTGTTATTACAAAAATGGTCAGCCATGTGAAACAACATTAATTTTGATTCGTAGCGTCTTGAGTAGTTTTCTTGCGCTCGGTGAACTGCTAATGAATCTTCGACTTGGTGTACTTGAGTCATTGCTTCTTTGTGTTGTGATGCGTTCATTACTCCATCAGTAGTGTAATATTTTCGTAACTGGTTAAGTTTGTAGACGTAAAAAACTAAAATGCAGAATGTCTCTTGCTATGGTGGTCCTACAATGTGTACTAGGACAATATGTTAAGTTATCTGGACAGCAGGGCAGCGCTCCGGGGCGTCTGCTGTCAGAACTTGGTTTATGCTGGCACACCTACTCCGAAGATTACCTCCGCACGACTGTCAACTTCGCTGAATTATTGGCTTTAATACTCGTTTTATTTCAACCTTTTAGGGTTTCGATTTCAGTTCATTAAAACTGTATTTTTTTTATTTCGTTAGTGTTTAATATGATTTGTATGTGCATCAATTTATTGCCTGGCGAGTGGTATGAATTACTTTGCCGTTGAACTTTTTACTTATCATAATGCAAATCTCGGTGTTACCTTCGAATTATAATTAACTGTGGTACTCTTATCTGTTCACATAAATCATTTGCTGCTGCTGTTTGAAATTAATACATGCGTTAAGTAGAATTTGGTTTGCAAATGGGGGTATAGTGTCGGTCACGCGAGTAGGTCCGCAGTTATTAACTATCATTGGATCAGCCTTTAGTACCGAGCTCAATTAAAATAACTGGAACTGGCTCCTAGGAATCTGCACCGGCTGAATCGATATTAATTTTAAATGCTAATTTATTCTCAATAAAACATGCTCTACCTATAACAGCAAGATGATTTACTCGTTAAAACACTGTGACTATTAATAGGTTTGTACTATTCGTATTTCTTATTTGTACAAAAACAACTAATTAAATACGTATTATTCACAATAAAATCCGGTTTATTCAAACACTGGTTGGCATGAGTGATATCAATTAAATATAATTTGCCGCTACCTACTGACTGATACACTTTCTGCATCATTTTGCTATAGCTATAACAAGTCATACCAGTTAAATGAACTTAAATACCTATATCGACTTGAATTCATTGTGATTTTATGGTTCGTGTATGTAGTTTTACGGCTTTTATTTTATAGCTACAAAATGTCCCACAATAAAATAATCTGGAAAATATTAATTGGTAAGCATCAACACTTATTTATTATATTCTTATGTTTCTTCCCTTTAAATAAAATCAGTTTCAGTTTTTGACTTACGATGTTGTTTATTTATTTCTTACTGTCGTGGCGTTCTCATTAAATCAACCGTCGATATCTAGACTAGGTCTAGGCTCTTGCGCTGATTTACAATAATGTTTTTGTCGGTGCTCCAGAGAATAATGCGAACCAATGGATTCTGTGCCTTATAGCGTTAAGTCTGGCTTAAACTGAAGATTAATGTCGAGTGCAGTGTCATCGACAACAAGTATCTGCTCACTTACCTTGACCGCGCACGTTGTCCTCTCACTTATACTAGAATTCTATGATCAGACGTCTTGGATGCGCATGCGACGTTAACGAACGTCATGCTCTATGACTATGAGTTACGTTCCTTGATCACGAGCTTCTTCTATCCTGCACGTTAGATAAATGTTAGATGATGATTTAAAAACATTGTTTGTGTTTTTCATCAGCCAAGTTTTTATCGCCATCATACTTTTCCTTAATGTAAGATATTCAGTTTGAAATAAGCATGGTTTATTTATTTATTTTTTGACCTTTTGTTATGCTGTCTTGAATTTCAAATGAAATACATGAGCCTGTGACTTTGTTCCCGAAAACTGTGTTTGTCTTTTTGTAATGTATTTCATGCTGAGACGAGAATGATTTCTGATGTGGGTTGACGTTAACGTTATTCTCTTTCATTTTGTGATGTCACTGAATCACAAGTGAGGACGCGGAGTTGAGCAATTTTTTGCTCTCTTGGTACACTAGTACCTAATTCCGTCATGATCGGTTGATTCGAATATATCGTTGTTTTATGGGCTGTGTTTATTATTCGGTTGGTTTTTTGTTCAATTTATACCAATAGATGGGCAGACGGATCGTTATATTATAATTCATTGATAGTGGTAGTAGCAGATTAATAAATCGTTTCTGGTCTATCCTGTCGGATGCCCCGAGTAGTTGGCGCAGCGGGCGAGTGCGTGCAGTAGGCACTTTCATACAATACTGCAGACAATTACTTCTTGCTCAAAACTTACTTACGACATGCACTGTTTAAGTAATAAACCTTATTTTCATTCAAAAGTAAGCTTTAATTTTTGTTTTGGGGTAGTGTGTAACTTGTTTATAGTAATAGGAAGTACTGAAGTAAATTAAATGTTTACGTGGTCTTATTTCTTAATTAATTCTCAGTAATCGTCCGATTTCAATAAAGAAAAAATATTCACCTTTAAGCAGGTACATATTACACGATTAACTTTCTCATTAGCAGATAGCAGAATGAAGGAAGGTGTATTTAAAACGCGGCTGCACGCCATAAACCATAATTTATTAAATTGGCTACGTATCAAAGAAAGTTGAAATTTCTGAGAACGTTATAATTTTGGTGAGTTGATCGCACATGTCAAGTGAGCTCCGTGTGTCGTGACATTTGCGATAAATAGGGCGTCGTCGGCGTCGGGGCTCCGGGCTGGGAGTCGGGCGGACAGTAACCTGCTCCACGAGTAGTCTATTTGCCGCGTCCCGTTATCACGGGAGCGATAGCGCGCGGCTCGATAACTCGACCATTGCACAAGTCGTTGCTTATCTCGGAATGCAGTTCACAATGCGCTTCTCATATCGTCAGTCGTGAAAAATGGGCCGATTATCCATATCTTAAAAAGCATTTTAAAAATAGAATATCGTCTGTCACCGGCTACAGTTCCTCTAGGAAGTGGTCTTCAGGCGCTGGGCATAGTGCGCGGAGTGCGCGGTCACCGTGTCGGTGTCGCCGGTGGTCATCGGCCTCCATCGCATCGGTAAGTTTCGCAAGTCCAGTTAACCGTATGAGTCGATCACATTAATATTCTGCAGTAGCTGTTATTGCGAACCTAGCGTTTGAGTCTTCTTCGGCACGTACTCAGTCGGTGGATATTACGATTGCAATCGTGCGATAAGCATTTCACTCGAGGAAAGGTTAACGTGACACTTCTAAGCGTGATTTTATAAATAGTAGCGTCTCAAAAAAAAGTCTTAGAAAAGACAAAAGACATTCCTCAGCGTCGAGACGAGAGGGAATCTTCGGTGAAGGGTGGCTCGCAGTCGCCTTTCATCGTGTGTAAATGCGTACCGCACAAAAAATGGATAGACGACCAATAAAAACCCCGTGTGGGGAGCAGCCGAGGGGCGGGTGTAAGCGGGTGCACCGCGTCTGCAACGCGTAATTGCACATGCAGTCGGTCTCCGCCGCGCTGGGTGCGCGCACGCAGCCTCCTGAACCCCCGCAGCCTCTCTGTGCACTTCTCCAAAAGTATGCGCACGAGTCGCCGTCGCCATTTCGACTCTCCCGTTTTCGCGATCGTCGATCAATTGCTCGGTTCCGTTACCCGGAAGCTTCGGCGTAGAGCTCGCGTGCTTTCTGTTTCCGCTCGGGCGGCCACCGCGGATTAGGGGTTGCGACTCGCATCTAGTCGCGTACTCAGTTGCGATCCGATCATGACGTGAGTTGCTACGAAATATAGGATAGGATAGATAATAAATAAAGATCTAAAATTAATATTATTTTTCTGTTGTCGTAGGGCTAGCGCAGAGGCGAAGGTTCCGGTAGCGGGCGGGGAGGCAGGTGCCCCGGGCCCGGAGGACGCCATGAAGGGAGTGGAGGCCACGCCCGAGGAGCAGGAGCGGCTCGCCACCGGCAACAACAATGGCTCGCTGGACTGCAAGATGCCGCGCGAACAGCAGCGCCGCGGCGCTTTCCATTCCACGCATGTCTTCATGCTGGTTTTCCTCTCCGGATGGGTTCTTCAGGGCATGTTTCTGACGTACTTCGTGAGCGTCACCACTACCGTTGAGAAGTTGTACCGAGTGGAATCGAAAACTACTGGAACGTTGCTGGCTGCGACTGAGATCGGTCAGATATGCACGGCCCTGTTCCTGACGTACCTAGCGGGGCGAGGCCACCGGCCGCGGTGGATCGGTTGTATGATGCTGGTGCTGGCTGTGGGCGTGATCGGATGCGTGCTGCCTCACCTCATGTACGGCACGACATTGCTCGACTCGCACGTGGAGAACCACGCGCCCGGCGCCGCACCTACTTGCTACACTTACTTGAACAAATCGACGGTGTGCGACGAGGCTCATTTCAAAAGCAATGAGAAGATGTCGGAGATCACAGCTATCGTCATCCCGTGGCTTTTCTTCTGCCTGTTGGTTGTGGGCGTGGGACAGACCGGCATCGCGACTCTGGGGATACCGTATGTGGACGACAACGTCGGCAGCAGGCAGTCGCCATTGTATATGGGTGAGTCACTTTATGTTAAAATAGCTTCCGACCTCACTTCCGATTCCGGGGCAATGTCTACCACGGTTTATTGCATGCCACCCGTGATAAAGTTCAGAATTTACATTTTATTAGTGTTTATGTTTGCTCTATTTATTTTTGGATGAAAGCTCTTCCAAATGATGCAAGTGTATTTTAAGACACGACGATATAAATAAATTAAATAACGCGATAAAATCTCGTGTACACGTAACGCAAGTAACGCGTGTAAAAGTTTAAAAATGCAGTAAAACTTTGTACTGAGCGAACCGCCAGATAACCTGTTAGTGGTAACTGTCCATTAAAATATTATTGCCGTGTCACCAAGAGAAGACCTACGTTGCATTCCATTCGCATAGAGTTAGCAAAGCCTCAATGCCTGCATAACCGCCACTTACTTTCAAGCTACCATAACTACATATTATTACTTGGTAGTAAAATGATAGTTAAATGAATAGCTCCCTAGTCCAGTAAATACCTAGGATGTGTTGATTTTTTTATGGTAAAAAGTAGAAATCTAGTAAATCAAATCCGCCCACTGGCCGCCCACGGAGGCACTCTGCCGCCCTCCGTGCTTTGCGTAATTAATGAACTGGTTGTACACAATCAATTCCAACATGTTTATATACAAACTAAAAACATTAACGATACCCATGTGTTGAAATACTTAGGATGGGGAAAAACCGGGGATTTACAAAATAATTGTCTAATTTTAATCAATTAGTGAATTAACTGTCAAGAAATCAATAATGTAACAAGAATTGTATTTATGTATATTCGAACCAAATTATTACAATATTTACTACAGTCTTACTTAATTTATACATAGTATAGTTGTACGGTATAAGTATCAATGAAATAAGCGCTTGATCAACAATAGTTATCTCGAAGCGCTCGAAGATTCTTAGGACAATTATATTCATTCAAGTTCTTCTATAATAGAACATTTAATGGTAATGTTACAAATTCCGATTCTCTGATAGTACATACTCCAACTAACCAAATGACTAAAGGCAATTAACTGATTGCGTATCTGAGTTCTCCGAAATCGGTTATCATAATTGCAAAAATGAAACCACGGGTTAAACTTTATTAAGGTTAATGTACATCGGCACGGTTAAACGGTTGTTCAACTGCTAAGCGCAAATTATGTCGGTTAAAATATAAAAAACTGTAGGCTGAACAACAGTCGATATAGCTTTTTATATTCAATTGGAGGGTGCCTTCCTTAAATCAACCCCTATGGTAGCAATTGGTGGTTTTGTTATTCATTTAAAGTTTATATTTGTTGAAATTACGTAAAAGCTTTTGTTGAATAGTTAAAAAGCAAGAGAGGGTCTTTGGCCCACTATAAAAAGATAACTTTACAAAAAAATTACTGTAAAACGCATCTTGGATCTTGGGACGCAGTTGTCATCATTCTTTCATATTTTTTAATTACTCTCTTAACAGTTTTAGTAACTTATATGCTAAGACCATTATTTCGTGCGAATAAAATATAAGCAACCCGTGTTGGTGTTTTAGTATTTTGGTCACAATTAAAACATAAAGGGATTCCTCCGTGCAAACAAAGCCGGGAAATTTGATGACTGACAAGAAACTGAAGCAAGTTATAATGTTGGTGAACTTCGCTTTATAAGGACTATAATACTGTTGTTGTAAATAACACGTATTGATCGAGCGAGCAAAAATACAATTGTTGTTTTGGTCGGCTCTGTACAGTTATGTGCAAAAGTTGTCCGACAAGTTAAAATTATACTGTAGGGACTTGTATTGCATGCACGACTTGTCTCATCAATCAAATAAGCAGCGGAAATTGTAGAAAACCTTCTGATGTTTTAATGGTACTTCGTAAAAAATCGCAAAACATTATACCTAAGTGAATTGTTACCCTAAAATTGCAAATTAATAATCACTATGACATGCATGAAAATAAAAATCCTTTTTATTTAGTTTGTTATTACATTTTAATCACAAAATAGCATTTTTGCAAAATTACTTTGTAGGATTGCGAAATTTAAGAGTCAAAAATGAAAAAAATAAATATTGCAGTATATGATTTTGTTGCATCTGTTGATGACTGTATCAGCAGAGCCTGCAGCAAAAAGTTGCGTAGAATTACTAGTGCATTGTTTTGTCTGCATTGTTGATATCGAATTCGTATCTAATGCGTTCTCTGCACAATAACATTGATACATTACGATAAGGAATGAGTTCTTACAATAAAACCCCCTTCTGTTTTGTTAAAAAAAGCTTTTGAACGTCAAGTAATATTCGTAAAAAACAATATTACATACGTAGAAGGAGTAAGACAAAGCGATTTATATACCTTTCTCAGTCACACAAAGAAAGAGAAGAATATACCCAACATTCTTGTGGGTAAAAGAGTTTTTCTAATTTTGTGCTACGAAACAATGGATTTACAGCATTTTTTATCCCTTTCGGCGGCACGCTCACTGTATTTCCATACATTCAACTTCTTGCTTTGCTTACCAATGACAGTTTTTGAAACTCTCTTTGATATATTCAGAACATGTACGCTATTTAATTATAGAACATTATACGATTGTTTTATGGAAACTACTGAGTAATTAGCAGAAGACACTATTTAGGTATCTTTTTTTTTTCACTTCGCATTGCATTTCTTAGGACTTGGTATACAATTGAAATCACTAGGAATATATTAATACATATATGTATTATGTAATTCTTAGAAGTGAAATCGCTATCTGCATACTTGACTTTTAAACTTTTGCTGTTAGGTAGGTAACAAGGTACATAATCGTTGTACATAAGTGCATTACTTAGACACTTTAGTAGTCAGAAATAGCTATTTCATTTAAAATCTGTGAAATTTAGGTAAATGATACTCCTATCTTACATTCTCTGTTTTTAAAAACACAATGGTGGAAAAAGGAATAGTCTTTGTTTTTAAAAACACATTGGTGGAAAAGGGAATAGCAAATTATTTTTGGTGTGGGTCCTTTTTGTCCTTAGTTGTTTTTTGAGTTGTACTGTATTTATTTTTGGGATTGGCTGTTTCATCATCTCCCTGCCCTTATCCCACTAGGTGGGGTCGGCACAACACGTTTCTTTCTTCCATTTCCCTCTATCGCTCGTCATCTCAGTACTCACTCCTTTCACACACATATCTGCGCACACACAGTCCATCCATCTTTTCTTAGGCCTACCTCTTCCAGTGTATCCATCCACATTGGGATTGGCTGTTTATATCTAACTAGCTGCGCCACGCGGTTTCACCCACGTAAGTCCCGTTCCCGCGGGAATATCGGGATAAAAAGTAGCCTATGTCACTCGTGGATAATCTAGCTTTCGAATGGTGAAAGAATTTTTAAAATCGGTCCAGTAGTTTTTGAGCCTATTCATTACAACCAAACAAACAAACAAACAAAGTTTTCCTCTTTATAATATTAGTGTTGAATGTTGAATAATTAAATAGAACTTGTGTAAATAATAAAATCACCCCCCTAATACCTACTGTTTTTATCTATAAATCTTAATAAGCTGTGAACAAAATATAATAAGGGTACCTATTAAATAAACTTTCTGTATGCCAAATATTCTGTAACAAACAACTAAAAATTAAGAAATAGAAAAATATTGGTTTCATAAGAGCTTAGCAGTCCCTTTTTGCAGTTTCACAACGTTCATAAGTTCCCTGCCTTACCTGCGGCCTTGTACTGATTTATGTGAAGCTGAGAATAGGATGGCTATTTTAATCCCAAGTATTTCGCCATTCGTAGAATACACCTGACTTTTCGGTACTTATATTTTACTGCATCATCATTCCTTGTTGATAATTTTACGATTCTAAGTGATTTGTTGCATTAAAATTAACTATAATTTTTGGCTTCAGGCTTAATTCTACATACACTCGCGTCGTATTTCATCATCATAGATTGATAGACGAATTGTGATCTTGGCTAAAAATATCTACAAAACAATGATTTGCTGTTTTTCTTATATTTTTGTTAGTTGCCTTAAATTGCATTTACCTACTAGATACTATTATATAAGTATTTATGCTTGATTAATTTCAGTGTTTGTTTTCAAATAAATTATCACATGCAGCGCATCAAAGTAATAAAAGCTCGCTTATATTAATGAGCGAGCTTTTAATCCTTTGATCAGCTCTACATATTGAACGTGTCTTTCGTATAAGGCCGGGAAAAGTCTGAGCTGGCTTAAGTTCTGACGTGCCAAGTATCGTTGAGACGAAGTATCATCTCAAAGATAGTCCCTGGCATTGTGTACCGTGTGGGCATAGAGTGCATCTGATGCGGTATAAATCTTTAGATTAAATGTAAAGGTCCAAAGGTAGTGAAGATAGTAGGTGAATTCGGAGTTGACGAATGATAGAGATGAATGGAGGAAAAAAACATGTTGGGCCGACCCCACCTAGTGTGGGATAGGGGCAGGAGAATGGTGGTCTCTCGTGGTCAAAGTTCTTGTATTTAATTAAAGCGTGCTTTTAAATAGTTCTATTCTATAGTGATTGTAGAAATATGACATGGTTATGGGGGATAGCTCATCGGTAATTTTCTTCACTTTTATTTTGTCACAAGTCTCATTTGTTTCTATTCTTCAAAACCACAATGCATCACTAACATATTGAATTAGCGCAAGGCCTGCGGGCGTACCATGACCGTTTATAGCGATTCAGTTTAGGTCCAACTGCGAACCAGTTTTGACGTAAAGTAAGGGGCTGACGTAAAGTTTTGACAGTAAGGCAGAACCTAAACTGAATCGCTAACACCTCATGGTACGGCTCCTGAAGTATGAATTTATCAGCTACTTATACAATTTAATATGCTCAACGATCAATGACCTCAATAGGGATACTCATCGTGCGTCCTTCAATTGTACCTACAAACGTACTTGTTTTAGAAATAGGTCAGTAGCTCTGTCATTGATAGGTATAATAAACTCACTATCGTTTCCAAGCGTAGGTACTATCATTAACTAAGCTCATATTTTCCATTCAACAAGCATCTACTGTTTATTATTATGGACCATACTTGATAATATTTTAGTAATAATTTGCCATACAATAAAGTTTGCCTTATAAGTCACATTCAATGCAATATTTGCATTGTAAAGTGGGATATCTTTGTATGTCATCTTTACAATATACTAACTAGTAAATGTGGAAGGTTATCGACGAGTAGACTCGTTCTTTTGTAAACATCTATTTACAAAGTTAGATGTTATCTAATATAACCTTTTTCTCGGAGCACATCATATCGACTCGCGCTACCATATGGGCACGGGTATTCATTATTATTAGTCAGACTATGTCATTAAGTGATAACTGAACTGATAATGTAGCTTAGTAATGGTTAAGGATTTTTTGAAATTGGTCCAGTAGTCTTTTAATATTTCCTCTTTATAGGTAATATTACAGACTTTTACGAGACTTTATTATTACGCATTCAGTTCCGCTCTCTTATTGTTATAAAATTTTTCCCGTTTTCCCGTTTCCGGCTTCGTAACCGAAAACATCCTAGTACGATCGCTCCGCAACAAATTCTCTTTTTAAATAGTTTGAAGCCACTGTTTATTGTTAAACCTACTTGAAAGTAAGAAGCAAAGTGACTTGCAGTGCAGTGTTATCCAGTTTCACAAAATTATTCAACAACAAGAAGACAAAAGGAACATTTCACCGGCTAAAGAGGTTAGATTCTTTTGGAATAAAAGTACTTGTCATGACCTACACTTCATAACACCACAGACAAAAACAAAGAACACTACTCGTTCATGTATGCTAAACATCAACACTTCAAATCAATCAAACTGTCAATTGTGACACATAAAGAAAAAACGTCAACATCAAAGTCATTCAGTATTGCCAGCTAAAGAAAACAAAAACTACCACATAAACATAACGTTCCATTTTACGCTGTACAAAAATGGACGATCAATTCCAACTTCTGTTCGAAAAAATGAAAATTGAAATGAAGAATCAAATATCGGAACAAACTGAAACTTTAACAAATTCAATTATGGAAAAAATTGACAAAAAATTGGAACCAATCATAGCGGAAAACAAACATTTTAAAATAAAATTAGAGAATCTTCAAAGAGAAGTCGAACACTTGAAAAGAGAGAAAAAGGAGAACAACATCATAATCTATGGTCTGGAGGAAAAGGAGAACTCCACTCATAACCTTTTACAGTATACAATCAAAAAGATTAAAACAGATCTTGATATGAAACTAGAAGACTACGAAATTAATAAAATTTTCCGCATAGGACATAAACACAATGAACCTAGTAAACCACGACCTCTTCTCGTCTCGTTCGTAAGTAACTGGAAGAAAAATGAAGTCTTGAAAAACAAAAAGAAAAGTAAAGATTTATACTTTGCGGAAGACTTTTCGAAGGAAGTTCTAGAAACAAGAAAATCCTTACAAAGTAAATTACTCGAAGAAAGGCAAAAAGGCAACATTGCATACCTTAAATACGATAAATTAATAATAAAGGAAAAGACCATAGCTCCAGACACAAGGAAAAGATTGCTGTCAACCTCTCCACCAACAGAAAAACCTAAAAAGCATCACACTTTGATGTCAACTATAAATAGAACAAACGCATTCGATGTCATGAGGCAGAGATCTAACTCATTCTCAAGCGCAAGTACATCGGGAAATAAGAAATAGCAATTAAAGGCCGACAAACGGAAAACACAACAAACAACAAATGCACAAACAAACAAAACAAACTACCCTCTCCCAAGCCGACTGGTCATCGTGGGAGAAAATGACCAAAACCCTCCAGCTACAAGTGAAGAACAAAACAAAGAGAAAAACCTCAAAATCGGAACATTAAACGTAAGAACACTAGCATCAACAGAAAGCCTAATAGAGCTGACTCACTCTTTACAAAAGATTAACATTGACATTCTGGGATTAGCAGAAGTTAGAAGGCTAGGCTGTGGCATTGAAGAACACGAAGATTTCATACTTTGCTACAAAGGAGAAACGCCAGGATTATATGGCGTAGGTTTTCTGATAAAAAAACAACACAAAAACTGTATTTTAAACTTCTCGGGACTGTCAGAAAGAGTAGCAATACTCCAAATGGAGTATGATAACAAGACTTTATCCATCATACAAGTATATGCACCAACTGAAAGAGCGAAAGACAACGAAATTAACAACTTCTACCAAACCCTACAGGCAGCACAGCACCAATCCGGAGAGAACGTCCTGGTTATCGGAGATTTTAACGCCAAAGTAGGGCAAACAAACGAAACCGAAAATATGATATTAGGAAAATTTGGCTATGGAACTAGAAACGAAAGAGGAGAGAAACTTATACAATACGCCTTGGAACACAAGCTATCTATTATGAACACATACTTCAAAATGAGAAACAGCCGCAAATGGACATGGCTCTCTCCAAATGAAAAAACTAGAAATGAAGTGGACTACATCTTAGCAGACAAACCTCGCAAGATAAGAAACATAGAAGTCTTACACGGCTTAGGATTCAAGTCTGACCATCGATTGGTTAGAGCTACCTACGTTTTACAAAATACCAAAAAGAGTAGAGCATCTTTCAGACCCGAGAAAAACGCACTAAAAACCGATCAAGAGATCATTTCATATCTACGAAACCTAGAAATCAACTTAGCAGAGCTAGATACACAACCAGAAGATGAAGACGTCCAGTCATTCTACAATAAGTTAGAAAATATTATTAAAATAAGCACAACAACAAACAAGAAAGAAGAAAAACAAAACAAAATAAGTAAAATCCTCAGTAAATCTACAATGAACCTCATAGCGAGACGTTCAGAACTCACAAAAACTAAACAGAAAACAAAAGAAAACAAAAAAGAGCTAAGCGCGTTGTTTAAAAGCACTAGCAGAGCCATCAAAAAAGACTACCAGGACTACAGAAACATGATTATTGAAAAGAACCTAACACGATACAGGAGTACAAAACGAGCCTAAAAAGAACTGAGCACACACAAAAACTGGATTCAAAACCTAAAAGAAAACCAAACGGAAACTAAAACGAGGAAAGATATTTTATTATGCGCCACAAAATTCTACAAACAACTATACGAAAACAACAACAAAACTTCTGTAGATACAAACACAAATGATCAGATAGATAATAAATCCAGGAATTCAGACGAACTTAATCTCTCGCCGGTAGACAAAATGGAAGTGATAAAACATGTTCAAAAAATTAAATTAGAAAAAAGCCCTGGCCCAGACGGCATACAAAATGAAGCCATAAAAATCGGCATTGGTCTACTCGCCCACCCTCTGTCTACTCTGTTCAATAAAGTTTTGAACACTGGTACAGTACCAGAACAATGGAAGACGTCCGATATTATCCTACTGTACAAAAAAGGGGATCCACAAGATATAGGGAACTACCGCCCCATCAGTCTTCTTTCTAGTACGTACAAATTGTTCGCGTCAATGCTACAAAGTAGACTTGAAGAAAAAATCGAGAGCCTTCAGCCTGTCGAACAGGCAGGCTTTCGATCTGGTTTTTCCACTATGGACCATATTCATGTCATGCAACAAGTTATTGAGAAGTACAGAGAATTTAACTGCCCAATATACATAGGATACATCGACTATGCCAAAGCGTTCGATACGATATCCCACAATTCCATCTGGCAAGCTCTGAACAAATGTCACATCGACGAAAAATACATAAAAATCCTAAAGAACATATACGAAGGTAGTACTAGTCGTGTGAAATTAGAGAAAAGAGGACCTAAAATACCAATCAACAGAGGAGTGAGACAAGGAGACCCGTTATCGCCGAAACTTTTTGTGGCAGTACTACAAGATATTTTTGACGGCCTCGATTGGAAAACGGAAGGGATCAAAATGGGAGATCGTCGTCTAAGCCACTTAAGATTTGCCGACGATATCGTCCTATTCGCCGAGACAAGCAATCAGCTAGAAAGAATGATAGGCACACTAAATCAGAAGAGCAGAAAAGTAGGCCTACAGATGAACGAAGAGAAAACAAAAATAATGACGAACAGTGCTACAAACGCAGTAAAACTTAACGGAAAACCGCTCGAATACGTAAACAGCTACATTTACCTTGGCAAACAAATATCACTAGGAGACCAGCAAGAAATAGAAGAAATAGATCGGCGAGTAAATACAAGCTGGAAAAAGTATTGGTCACTTAAAGAAATTATGAAAGGCGAATTTCCCCTCCATTTGAAGAAGACTGTGCTGGATGTTTGTATTCTGCCAACTCTCACATACGGATGCCAAACATGGACATACAATACAAAGACCAAATCCAAAATTGTCTGTTGCCAAAAAGCAATGGAGCGAAGCGTACTCAAAATAAGGAAAATACACAAAATAAAAAGCGAACTCATCAGAAAAAGGACTAAATTGATAGACGCTCTCCACTACTGCTTAAAATTGAAATGGCGCTGGGCAGGCCACCTGGCACGACTCAGTGACAAACGATGGACACTCGAAGTCACTAAGTGGAATGGTCCAAATGGAAAAAGGCGTAAAGGCCGGCCAAAGAAAAGATGGAGCGACGATATCAGAGAGGTGGCAGGCAATGAATGGAGAACCAAAGCACAACATAGATCAATTTGGAATGAGCTGGAGGAGGCCTATACCCAAAGAGGGGTTCCTATCCAAGAAATCGAAGATTAAAAACTTTTTCTTTAATGTTAAATTAAATAGTGTGAACCTTAGTTATTAAGTTAAAATTTATGTACATATTCTAAGGGATTGGAAATAAACGGGCTTTATTATTATTATTATTATTATTATTATTGTTATAAAATCGACTTTACAAATATCAATGCATTTGAACGAAATTCAGCAGATGTTACGTCCCTTGTTTTTTGTTCGTTTTAATTTAGTTCCCCTAAAGAATGCCCTCAATAATTTGAGTTGCATGTCTTAAATGCAATTGCTATTTCAGTATCGAAGTGTGTCAGTGGGGCGAGCTGTCTCGGCGACAATTTGAACCATTTCGTTTAGTTGCCACATCTCGACCGGTCGCTCTCTGGGTCTTTATTGCCCTAATTTCGGCTTGTCTGTCACGCGACAGTGGAGGATGCGGGTATTACTTGATCAGGAACCAATTTTACATCTTATAGCATTTTAGCACTCTACAGCTTCCGAATTTTCCTTAATTTTGTATACTTTTTAGCGAATACTGTCTCACTGTAGGCCCTCATGATCCTTTCTTCTACTTTCAAATCATGCATAACTTTCATTTAAACTTCGCCAAGTATCTTTGCGAACCTAGAACTGTTGGATTTATGCTAAATTGCACCTCTTTGACCTATAATAACTTTTTTCTATATATTTTGATTGCAAATTTCTGTTCGTCGAATGATTAATCTAGAATCCAATTTGGATTTCTTTGCTGTATTTTTAGATTTCCTCTTAGTTTCTTTGACCTAATAACGCCACATTTCATGTTATTTTGTGCTCGTTCTTTGTAATCTGACTTCTTTTTGGTGATCTAATTTCGTATTCAGTTCGGTTGTAAATAGAATATGATGAAATCTAAGTTCAAACTACTTAACACACAAATATCTGTATATCTGTGTATTATGAGGTCTTGTAGATGCGATAGATCGATTCCTTTAACAAAGTACATAATATGTATTAATAGTGCAACATATGCTTAATTCTTATTAAGTAGTTTACTGTCCACATTGTCTTTCATTGCACTGCACGCAGGAGAATTCCGTTTCGCTACACTCACATGCACTTATGCAATTTTTTGCGATACAGCTATCAAATTGCTTGATACGTAAGCGCGCGATAGTTGTCATAGGTCAGTTCATTTGCAATCATATAAGATTAGATTACAAATGAAAGTAGATTAGATACCTCGTGTTTATTGATAATTTAATTATCAATCTCACTTTCAATATCTTTACAATTTTCTTTAGTTTTAGCATGTTTAATGTGAAAGTAATATTACATCTTTCTAACATTATTTTTAGCTTGCAATTTTGATTATATTATTAAATGTTTCTTGTATCCGGCTGATTAATGCATTGAAACGTTTGTTATAATGCCTGGACAGGTTGTTTCGTAGAAGTGTCTATTCCTATTCATAGTTTCCGCATAGAATTAGTCATACAGCTAAAACGTGCAACAATATAATGGGAGCGTTGACCAGTGATCATACAGTGTTCGAGTCTTCATTTTCAGTACTATAATTTTTGTCACAACTTACTAACTCTTAATCACATAGTATTTTCTAGAATGGTGGTGCTGTGTGTTGTACTTGTATATAAACTTTACTTTTTATCAGTGTGGTGCTCAAATGGTAATACTTCTAAATAAATTACAAGAATTTGTGATAAAGATCTTCAAAATTTATCATGTCGATATTTCCATCTCGTCATTTAAAATATCACCATGTCAAGATGTGACAGATATTTTTTACGTATCGATCGAACAATCGATGTTTTGCTGTAGGTAACGTCCGAAATTTTCCAAGTCAACATGATTAAGCTATAATTTATTTGATGATTAAATAGGCACATTGTATAAACTAAGTGAGTGTTTTCAATATTCGTCTCTATTAGTTGTATCTATAGAGATTGTGGTTACCAGATGACCTTATTTACTGCATTGGTTATACAAGGTTATCTCTTCGAGCCCTGTTGCCTTTCATATCAAAGTTTATTTGTTTTTCTACCGTATATCCACTACAGCACAATGTGAATTACGGACTCATCTATTTATAAAAGACCGATGAAATCACCCTCATACAATCTGCATACAGACTGACATAACCTCAATACCCCTAGGCTACTCTAAGTACACAGTATGAGAATCACGTACCTGGTAATTTTTAATGATGGGGTCTTATTTTTTTGACAATTACTGAGCGTTAATTCGTGAGAGCAGAGCTCTACGTATCGGAACCGGTAAGGCGAAGCGAGCGTACAGCGAGTAGCGAGCGACACGATAAAAACTTGCACCGAGACGCGGGCACTGGCCGTTTTGAAAAACGATCCTGACGAGGCCATTATTTATTACAAAGCGCATGATGATAATAGGAACATTATATTTATTTTCTGCTCAACGAGGAACACGCGAACCGCGCGTTCATTTTTGGCAAGCGATGCGGTGGGTTTCTGCGAAAGATTACATTCGGGACCTAAAGTATCTGATTGTTTTTCGGTCAGTCACCCTTAAAGTGGTCCTTTGTTATTTTATTATAACAGGTTGTTTAATATCGATGTACAGGACCGGGATAGTATTGTCAGTATTTCTGTTTAAATATATCAGAGTAGCGGTGAGTCCGAAATAATAAACTTTCATTGTCACTGCGGCTATAAAAAATATTTATCTTAAAGACAGAGCTTGCTGTATTACTGTATTCAAAACAGATATTCTGGCTGTTCAACCATCGAACGCAGTTTTAACACAATCAACATCAGTCAAGTCTGAGACGACCCTTCGAAGTAGTTTGAGTCAATGAATTGCCAATTGAGCTTCATATCTGCGATACGAATTAGCGATCATTGCATTGTTGACAGGCGCAATTCCTCATGCAACAATCTGTTTGTTCAGGTTCGTCGACCCTCAATTACACCCTGAGCCCTAGCCCTATTGAGATAAACGACTGCGGTCCAGACTCGGTCTCAATCTGCATAATGACCATCTCCGCCTCTGTGATTACGTCCATTAATATTTACTACATCATTAGCTGGAGAATAATATTTCCTCGTATCTAAAGGAACAGCTTTGAGGAGTCAGCTCAGCTCTAGATAAATATTCGAGCTAAAAAAATGTGCCGGAATGACTATTCATTGCTTGCTTTTGTTACTATCACCCATTTCTGTATCACATCATCAAGTACTATCGTGAGAGTTTCCTAAGACCATTCATCAATAATCCAGTAAGATATTGTCAAGAAAAGTGATCTAGCCGCACGTCTTTGCACGCACTTTCAGTGACATGCAATAGAAAATATATGCAGCAGCAAGCACGTTATAGAACCTGTTTAGATAACGTAATATTATTTAACGTCGCGTGTGAAGCGAGATCTGCTACAATGTCATTTTAATTAACACATCTCTTTGCCCATGACTTCGCCTGTAAACGTATGTTATGTGATTTATTGAATCTAGTCAAGTTTTCTTTCAAATCGGTGCTACCGTTGCGTGATTTAAACACATCCAAACATCACACACTATTCGATTTATAATTTTAGTATTTAATAAAAGTATGATTATTGATTAGTGGTTTAAGTAATATTTCTGCTTTCTAGTCTTGAATTCAATTAATAGATGTCAAGTGTCCGTTATTATATCTTCATTATTTATTAACGGACACATGACAGAATGCTATCGTTTTACGAGAATTATGTTTCTCAGTAGTGAAACACTTTTATATTGATGAATGTTACAGTACATTTTGCTTACTTATTCAGTGGTATATCAATGTTTACTTCTTTCCAGCCATCACCATCGGCATCAGAGTCATCGGGCCAGCTCTTGGGTTCCTGCTCGGAGCCCTGTGCACCCGGGTCTACGTGAACCCTCTTATTGATCCTGAATACGACGCTAGTGATCCAAGATGGGTTGGCGCTTGGTGGCTTGGTAAGTAACTCTACTAAAGTTTAGTTTTGAATTTTTATGTAAGTTACTCTTCGATCTGATATTATATGGATCCGTGGCTGAGTTGGTTAAGTACTCCGACTTAAGGAGGATTGTTTTAATCAATGCGGTTTTAACTACCGTCGGCTTCGATTTGACAAGGGTTTACATTCTCAATTAAGTACTCATATTTTCAATGAACCGCTTTGATTTTATGTCATCAATAAGAAACTGTATTATTCACCAAATCATTAGCTTACTCAACTGCAACTGGACTTTAAATAAATAAGTGGAGTCTATTCTGAGATGTCAAGTCAAACGACCTAATCACGTTAACACATTACCTCTTTACCTTAAGTGGTCGTTGGAGTAACAGGTAACAATGTCTCATTTAATTCGCAGTCGGCCTTAATATGGATACTGCATTATGCACATTTGTAATCAACCTGTCCGACAAACCTGAGTCCTTGTCTTTCCATAAGCTGAACTAAAAGCGGGAATTCAATGAACAAATATACAAACAATTAAGTTTAATCGTAGGGAGCAAAGATTTGATGCAAAAACAAAAGAAGATGCTTTAGGAGTAAATTAAACGATATATTATAAGATAAATGTTTTAATATGATCCAAATAGCATTTTAATTATAATACCTATAACATGATAGACGTCCGATCAATTCTTCAGATATTTAGTATCCACGTAAGTGGTAGAGTTGAGTGTCTTGTAATAAAAAAAAACCAGTAACTGTGTTCTTTATTCCATCCACTGCTGGGTATAGTCTCCTTAAGTTTGTACCATCCACTACGTTCCTATACCAGTGTTTTATTTTTCTTAATAATTATTTTTAATTCTGCATAACGCTAACGCTGCGCTCATGCTACAAACATACCTCAATCTCACAATACACAGTTTCACGCAAAGCTATTAATTGCACTTAGAATATCTTACCCACGGCTTTGGCATAATTTATTGGAATATTCAACAGGGCGTACGGGGCTTTACTTCTTGAATCAGCAAGTTTATTAGTTTCAATCAAACGTGTATTAAGTATCCTTAAAACAGAGCAGTAAAGTAAAATGTGTATGAGCTAGTGGCCCACTCTGGTGAAGGAGTTTTTAGGCCGCATAAAGGTCGGCTTAACGACATTTAAAGCCGAAACCGACTGTTAGATGAAACATCTACCTACCCACATTTTCTTATATTATGTGAATCAAACCACAAAACCATATCAGTGTGACTGTAAATTTTGTAATTATCGCAAAGCGAAAAAGTTACAGACAGCAATTTGCCTGTTGGATTCGCTGGATATACAAGGATTATGGTTCCACGATGGGGCCTATCGCGTAATGGTCAAATTACGTGCGTGAGGTTCTTCCCGATCCCGGCATTCCTTCGTAACCACCGCGTACCGTTACCAGCCGGCAGATTCGCGCAAAATCCGCGAAGAAAGCTTCGCGCGTGACCCTACTGCCGAACTTACTCAACTTTCTTATTGATGCTAGCATTATCGCTACCACCCTCGTAATAAGGATCAAAACCGCTTGCTCGCCTTCAGGGAAGTGATAAAGAGAGACTCCATGTTTAGAAAACTGCTCCAGCCGTGCCTAGATTGCTAAAGCAAATTCGCGAATACGCATTTGGTTCTGCGTATTTCCTTATTGTTACGCGACAGGTTCATGAATGAAGCTTTGAATTTTAATAAGATTAATAACAAATGCCTACGCATTTTGTTCACGTAAATTTTTTTCATTTGCTTAGAGTTTTAAGTTTGCATGAATGAATCGTTAATTTTTATGACAAGCTTTAAGTATCTACAGAAAATATTTTGCGGAAGGCTGGTACAAGTTTATAGCAAATTGAAAGTATGATATGTGCTTAAATCGACGTGACATTTGACGTCTCATATCGAAATAAGAGAATTTCGTAAGGTAATGAGCTGGTGATCAGCGTGTGGCAACGTGCGATACGTGTAATCATCGTCGGCTTCCCTCAATCGCACCACAATTGCACAGTAATCGTTTTTACAAAGGGGAGTGTAGTGAATATTGCGTCGCTTTCAATTCCACGAGTTTATAGCCATAATTACGTGTGATTTGTCGTTTTTGGAAATGCGTGTGGATTGATGCGTGGCGGGTGCGTCGCGAGCGCTAGTCGCAGTGCAGTTTCCATTGCTTTCGCTTTTTCTCAATTGTCGGTGCGTCGCGTCACGCTGCGTGGCACGCTTCTAGTTACATAACGCTTACATCAGATCGCGTCACGGCTAAAATAAGCGCTCTATCCACGCGGCGGTCACGGCCAAGGCTGCGCGCCTTGTTGCCGACAATTATTCCGTCGTCGGTGTCCGTAATGAGGATTTAGTGGGTGGACACGCGACCGTGCTCACTTTTACTTTTAAACTGGTTATGCCTTGACCTTCGTCTCGTCTCCACACCATGGTTCATAGTTGAATACAACCCTGTTTAGTACTGGTAGTGAAGTCTGTAAACAATATAGAGATATAGTCCGCGCTTACATCGTTACATCGTCTAGCGAACGCCCTTGACTGATCGCCGACTGGGCGACCTTGTATAAGTGCAAACGTTTCTGTTTAAATCTATCAGAATTGTTTTGATTTACAGAGGAACTTTCCCGGAGCAAATATCGTTGCCATTTGTATTATTGATATTAAAAGAAAGTTCTTTAAGAAGTATCCCATTGTCTTATATACCAGTTATGTTTATTTCCATATAATGTTTTGTTCTATTGTTTTTTTCCTACGGAATTACTTTGATGCTTTTAAAACGTTCACACCACATTGAAGAGATCGATTCCTTAATTTTATTTTCATACTCATATCAACTCAGGCCTTTACATCTTTCCTACTACACCTTCACTGTGTAGAGCTCGTGATAATGCGCATTAAATTTTTGATTTGATGCACGGCCGGATTCGAACCCACGACCTTCGGATCAAAAATCAAGGCACTAACCCACTCGTCCATCACGTCTCTACTTATACCAATACATTACCTATGTGGTTGGTCACACTTGGTAGAGCCACGCCGACCGTGAAATCCCAATTCCAAATCTGACTCTCGAGTTATGTTTTGTTGCTATGTACTAACTTGGTCTATGTCCATAATCTGAATATTCCATATAAGGTGTTATATATCTTACTGATACATTGTTTAAATATTATGTTTGCTTGTTAGCGATTTTTTTTCCAAATTCGATCATTTATTTTCTTTGCATGTTTTGTTTGGACAAATAGTGGTATTTGGGATGTTCATTAGCGAAATAGCGAGATAGACTAAATGTTTGCAATCTTTTAAAGCGCCATTGTTGGTACTTAAAATGATTTAGGCTTGATGCCTATATCAATTAACGTTATATGAAGCGTTGCTAGGAAATTGGTTTTGATGCCACAAGAGCTTAGTGTTAAGATGGGGCAAATCTGTTATCTTCAATTTCTGTAGAATTTTGTTCAAATAGTAAAACTTTCATTAAATTGGAATTTAGCTTATATGCAAAAATAATAGAAGTTTTGTTAAAGTCGTTTACTTCTCTGAAGTGTCTTAACATAATGTTACTTTGGTTTTTATTTACACACATTTTAATGCGATTTTTTTATGTTTCTTCAGGTATGGTGTTCATAGCCGGCTTCATCGTCCTCCTATCGATCCTGATGTTCTGCTTCCCAAAACAGATCAAGCCGGAGACCATGCCGCTACCGCCAAAGAAAATCAAAGAAAAACGAGACCCATTCTTCAAAGGTAATTGCAGAAAACTTTTAATACGACCTCTGTGGCGCAGTGGGCGAAGTATGTATGTATTTACAAAAAAAAAAATTAAGTATTATATTAGTCATCTGGTTACCTTAACACAAGCATTAAGTTGCTTAGCTTGGGGCTAGATGACGCTGTGTGCAAGGATATCTATTTTTATTTTATTTTTATATTTATTATTGATTCCATCCTCGATACCGAGTCAAGTGTCACAAAATATTGAGAATCCAGCGTCTACGGGAACTTGGATCATTTCATCATTCTCCTGCCCTTATCCCACGCTAGGTGGGGTCGGCCCAACATGTATTTTCTTCCATTCATCTCTATCATTCGTCAACTCCCCATTCAGTCCAGTAACTTGCATAAACTAATAATTTCATACATTTAAAATACTATCGTTAGCGAGGATAGTTAACTATACAACTCGGAAACTGATTACTGCTTAAGTAAAGCTGTTGTTTTTATCAGAGTGCGTAGTTTCTTTATGAGTCACTCTAGCGCATTTTTTCTCAGTCTGGGTTTAGATTTATTTTATTCACTGGTGTCTAGTGTATTGTCACAGTGCAAATTGTTCGAGTAAACAGTATTTTATATCCACGGACACAGAACACGGGATCGCGTTGACTTTGCATTGCCATTGTCATTGCCGTCAAGAGTAGCTACCCTGGTCTGACATACGGCTCATGTGTCCAGCCCAGTCCCACTTAAGTTTTTTGAGACTCTTTATTTAGACTTACTGAAATTTTAAATACTATGTTATGTAAATGTCTCGCTCCGGCATTTCGCCCACCCAACGATACTGCATGTTACTTTATTGTGGGCTTACATCTGTCGCGAATTTTAAACTGATTTTCATGTTCGGTGCTATCTGCCTCGTTTATCTTGTTTGTGTGTGACGGTCCCTTGCATTCGCTTTCATCTGTTTCTGTAATGTTTAAAGTAATTTATCGAAGATGCTATTAATAAAATAGATTGCGGTTTGATTTCAAAAAGATAAAACATTGTTGTATGAAAAGTAATTTTACTCTCTATTGAAACTATGTCTACTAAATTCATCAGTTTTTATATGTAACATCTTCTCTTTCTAGATTTCTTTGCTACAATAAAACGCCAGCTCACGAATGACATCCTAATGTGGCGAACAGCGAGCTCCGTTCTCCACTTGATGCCAATCAGTGGAGTCTACAGCTTCCTTCCCAAGTATCTGGAGAAACAGTTCCGACTGCCGACTCACGACGCCAACCTTGTCTCGGGTGAGGTACTACACACACATTTTGACCGAATGTACGCATATGATAACACACATTTTGATCGAATGTACGCATTATGATAACACATTTTGATCAAATGTACGCAGAGGATAACACATTTTGATCAAATGTACGCAGAGGATTACACATTTTGATGTAATGTACGCATAGGATAACACACATTTTGATCCAATGTACGCATTGGATAACACACATTTTGATCTAATGTACGCAGAGGATAACACATTTTGATCTAATGTACGCAGAGGATAACACATTTTGATCTAATGTACGCATAGGATACATAACATACATTTTGTCTAAGTGTACGCATAGGATAACACACATTTTGATCCAATGTACGCATAGGATAACACCCATTTTGCCCAAATTAAAGTTTCATTAAATTTAAATGTTTGGATAAAATTAATGCTATAGCGGTTCACAAACACAATTATTGCGAATTTATTTACAATTAAACTTCATTAATTATTTCTAACATGTTTCACATTCCAGGTCTGGGCGGTATTCTGGTGATGGGTCTGGGCATCATCACCGCTGGCGTGGTGATCCTCAAACTGGTGCCGACAGCGAGGCAGGTCGCCGCTTGGACCGCCGCCACCGCAGCTATTTACAGCGCAGGTAACTTATATCAAGTAGAGTGTAGACTTCAGTCCAAGTACTCCATACAATAATCTTACAATGGTGGTGATTCGCTGTTGCACTGACTAATTAAAAATTCCTAAATTCGATAGCTCTTATTTCGTTTACAATAAAGTTCAAAACAAAATGACAGTCTGAGTGACAGTTCTAAAATTACGCAATTTACGTCAAATTTAAGTGAATGTATGTAATTTTAGTCAGTAGCCTTGATAAATTTGATGAAAACTGCACACATTTACCTCAATTTGACGTAAATTTCGTAAATTTAGAACTGTCACTCAGACTGTCGTATTTTTCTGAACTTTATTGTAAACGAAATAAGAGCTATCGAATTTAGGAATTTTTAATTAGTCAGTGCAACAGCGAATCATCACCTATGTTTCTCTATTGTTTATTTTATTTAGTCATTTAAGAGAATATTTCAACATTTGAGAATTTGTACTTTTACCTACAAACCTTAACCTTTTACCAAACTGAAAACATTTTATAGTAACACGAACTCCTGAGCCCCTAGTCACAGGCATAAAACGCCTAGTTTTTGTCTCAATGTCAAAAAATCACGCAATCAACTTATCGCTCCGTTTTGCCGTGAAAGACGACAAACAGACAGACACATACACACTTTCCCATTTATAATATTAGTATGTATTTGTTTCAGGCATGGTGATTCTTATGTTTGTGAGTTGTCCCGAGGAAAAGTACCGTCTACTGAGCGACAACACTGCCCTGCAATTAGACTGCAGCTCTGATTGTTACTGTGCGAACGCGACATACAACCCCGTTTGTGGGCAGGTGGGTCCTAGCACAGATTACATAAGGACAGATACCTCATCTCGCACATTGAAATCACTCCTATTTTTCTTCGGGCAATTTTTTGGTGTTTGATTTTTGCAGCGCCCCTAGCGGCATTTAGGTCTTGCCTGCAATCAAAAATAAGTAACTCCATATAGTGCTAAGTAGCATGCAGTCCGATGCCTAAACGCCGCTAGGTGAAGCCGCAAAAAACAAACACCAAAAAATAGCCCAAAGAAAAATAGGAGTGATTTCAATGTTCGAGGTGAGGCACCCCTGGTTTTAATAATAGTCTTTCTTTCTTTCTTTCTTTTCTTTCTTTCTTTCTATCAATACCAAACGGTTATCTTGCTGTTATAACATAATCGAGTTAATCTCATATTTGAGTTTAAAACCAGTATTGTATTTCAGGATGCATTCACATATCTATCGCCGTGCCAAGCGGGCTGCGTGGACTACAAACAACTGGACAACAATACTTGGTTGTATTACAACTGTTCGTGTATAGACAACAATGCTAGGGGCGAACGGGCCATGCACACGTGAGTATTATTAACACTAATATTATAAAGAGGTAAATAAACAAATATCCTTAGACATTCCACACAACAGGTATGATATGTTTGTTTTTTATTTGTTTGTTTGTAACGAATAGGCTCCGAAACTACCGGACTCGGCTAAGACGCCGAGGTTGCGAGTTCGATTCCCGCTACGAGACAAATGTTTGTATGTTTTACAGATATTTGTTCGGTTGTTATGTTTATATCAATAATATGTACCTATGTATTTACAAAAAAAAAGACGTGTGGGACTCGGGGACTGCCGCGGTAAAGCTATTGCATGCCACCTAGAGGCGAGTTGCTGAACTAAAGTGACAAGCGTTAGGTGATTTCGTTACAGAATTTTTGGAATCGGTCTCCACGCTCAAGGCCCGCGATAGAAGTTATGCAATAGCTTAAAAATAAAAACAGTAGTACAGATTAATTCATTTTTTTTAATTTTGTCCACAGCATCGATCGCTACGACCTATACAACTCGTCGTACCTAGTAGACGGGTTCGCGGTGAGCGGCGAGTGCGGCGGACCGTGTCGACAGATATACGTGTTCATCGCAATATTCGCCGCCATAATGTTCGTGCATTCGAGCGGGGAGGTCGGCGCTGTGCTGCTTATTATACGGTGCACCGATAAACATGGTAAATATAAATTGTGTCCTTAGTATCGATTGCTACGAGCTATACAACTCGTCGTACATTAGCAGCAATAATGTTCGTGCATTCGAGCGGGGAGGTCGGCGCTGTACTGCTTATTATACGGTGCACCGATAAACATGGTACATATACTTATTTATAACCAACGTCTTACCCAGTAGACACCTAATAAAGCTACGCTTCTAGTTCACACATGAGCGTTTTAGCGCTTATAACAATATTAAACAACAAAATGGTCCTAACTCAGCTTTTGCGGATTCTAAAAACCCGCGTTGGTTTTCTTTTCTTATATTTATTTATTTATTTGAGGAAAACTTACAGCTAAACAAATATTATATAGATAGAGTAGATAAGAAATACTCATTTAGAAACAAGGAGCTAATTGCAAGTCTTCACTAATATGAAACAGAATAAGAAAATATAACAACAGCTGCGCAAGAACACATGAGTTATCATCAACTAAGTGAGAGTAAAGCAAACGTAATATTATCCAAACAAATTTAGTTAATATCATTATTATTTATAAATGAAAAATCTTACTAAAAGTTGCGGGCTTCGTTACGGATTTTTCATTTATAAATGAAATGCCCAAGTTTGGTTTAACACTATAAAAATATATATGCTATCATTATTATTTTCAGATAAAGCAATGGCGATGGGTGTGATACAGTTTGCGATCGGTGTGTTCGGCAACGTGCCCTGTCCGATAGTGTTCGGCGCGGCGGTCGACGCGGCGTGTCGACTGAGAGACGTGGCTTGCGGACTCACCGGCGCTTGCGCGTCGTATGATAGCGATAGCTTCAGACATCTCTACTTAGGTGAGTGCTGCTAGTATAGTATAAAGACCTCTGTGGCGCAGTGGGTGAACGCCCGCCTGTGACGCGGAAGATGCGGGTTCGATCCCCGCTACGCGTAGCGGGGATCGAACCCGCATCCTCCGCGTCTCAGGAGTATCCCGTAGCTACGGGACAAATGTTTGTATGTTCTGCAGATATTTGTTCCGTGTACCCAGACACGGAACAAAGATCTGTATATTCTATTTATAATATCTAAGTATTATGAAAAGTATCTAAGTATTATATCAGTCATCTGGTTACCATAACACAAGCATTAAGTTGCTTAACTTGGGACTAGATGACTGTGTAAAATACCCCTCGCCTGCGGTGTCTGTGTGGGCGCAACATGCTTATTACTTTGTGTTGCAGTATACTTACGTGCCGTTCTGTGAGAATATGCATAAGCGTATTTATTTAATTATGTATAATATATCCCCAGGTCTATCAGCTGGTCTGATGTTCCTGGCCTTTATAATGGACATGCTGGTGTGGAGCAAGGCGGGCCGCATCGACATGAATCCAGGCGACGCGCCGCCCGAGCGACAAGCGCCACTCGCTTCGCTCGCCCGAGCGCCTGACACGCAGCTCTGACACAGATATGAGTCGCACTTCTAAACTTAAAGGACTTATTCAGATCTTAAGACGAACACTTGTGGATGAAAATAATGCAGGAAGAAATATTTGCGGTTTGTATGATACTAAATGGCAAAGAAATTTTAGAACGGATTGTGTTTTGCGAGGCTCGCTTCGCTCACCCATGTACGACACAGATATGAGCCGCACTTCTAAACTTAAAGGACTTAAACTGATCTTAAGACGAACACTTGTGGATACAATATATACAGGAAGAAAGATTTGCGGTTTGTATAATGCTATAGGCAAAAGTAATTTCGTAGAAATTTTAGACCGCAAATTTAGATTGTGTAGTTTTGCGAGACTCGCTTCGCTCACCCATGCGAACGACACAGATATGAGTCACACTTCTATACTTAAGAAGGATTTAGCTACTGATCTTAAGACGAAAATTTGTGAATAAACAATTTAAACAAGAAGATCAATTTGCCTTTTGTATGATCGCCACTAGCATTATGTGGGCAAAGGCAAACTTAGACCGAATTGTGTGGTTCGCTTCGCTCACCCGTGCGAATGACAAATATGTGAGTCGCGCTTCTAAACAAGAGGTCAAATCAACTTATATTAATCGAGCCACTGAATACGGTGCTACTTGACATTTGTTGCACTACATTTGTTGACGAAATGTTTGAAGAATACCATAAGGGTATAAGTTATATCTTTTTTTATACACATATTAATATTATACTGATCAAATAAATCGAAACAAATTTATAAATAACTGGTAATTTTTGAGACGTTTAAAATAAAATTATGCATGGTTATATTAACATCGATGTAATAATGGCCTCTTTTATTAAATTACGGCATGTGACAGAATTGTGCAATGGAATTTATATTTATGCATTTTATTTTATTTTCATGCATTTTATACGTAACGCCAAGTATACTTGAGTGCTCAATTTTAAAATAACGTAAGTAATAAAAATGTACATCTGACTTTACGTAAATGGTCTTGGTTATAATTATTTAATGTTATCATAACATCACTTAAAATATGCACCATTACAAAATAAATGTACTGACTTTACGGAAATAGTCTTGGTTAAAAATGTACATTTGACTTTGGGTTAGTTTATAATGTACATTTGACTTTATGTAAATGGCCTTGGTTAAAAATGTACATTTGACTATACGTAAATGGCCTTGGTTCTAATATGAATATAACATCACATAAAATAACGTCCAATACGCATCACATTATAATATACAGGACTGAATAATGTTTGATGATCAATGTTGCAATACAAATACATATAACCAAATCTTGAACCATTCAATGGGTTATTTTAATGTATTTTGTGATACATAATCGGGTTATGTTTTATAATAGCTTTTATGTATTAGTAACAAGTCGTCACAGCGTTGCATTATATTGCGAATTACATGGCTAGTGATTAGAAGTTTATTATTTAGATTAATTACATGAATGCTAAACATTGTAAATATAATGAAATAGTTTATAATATATTTTATACAATTTAGGAAGGTTTTGTTGTCTTTTATTTAGCTAATTGTTGTGGCTGGGGCAAGTGTAAACCTTTTAAAATATAATAAATACCTAGCACTTGAGCGTTGAATGATTTTGATTTTTTTTTATTAAATGCACATTTTTTTAGTATAGATATTGCTTTTGCAAAATCTGTGATGTTATCATGGTTATTTTTAATAAATTCTTAAATAACGCAATCATATTTTACATTATCATTGTTTTTATATGCTCTAGATGAATTTTAAAAGTGCAATACGTTAATAGTTAAACAATTTGCAATATTATTAAATCAAGTGATTTAAAGATAGATTATATTAATGACAACTGTCAGACTGACTGAATCATCATCTCAATATTTTGTGAAACAGTTTTGATAATAATCACAAATGAAGCATAATATTTATAATAATAAGTAACATCGAATAATTTTTTAACTTTATTATTTGTTCCTTTGTAAACAAGTGCATTAAATTAGGTGCAATTTTTAAATAACTGTTAGTAATGTTGTTTTTTGCAATAAAACGTAGGGAAATTTTTATCAAATATATATTTTATATTACCTTCTTTATACTTATTAATTATAGGTGTCCGAGAACATCACAAAATATACTTTATTGTGGAAATAACATTGCCTATTTAGCATAATATACTTTTAGATAATTTATGTAATAATTGAATAGTTGTTATAGATATTATGGTAGCTTTTAGCAAAATTATACCTCTATGTTTACAATTAATGTTTTGGCGAAGTTTTTGATATAACTAGTCTGCGATAGGCCATAAGGATGCGTATTCACTAGAAAAAACCCACCAATGGTAGAGCTGCACTTAAGAAACAAGAATTTAGCGTTGATTGCTCATATAAGTGGAAACACATCCTTACACTAGAAATATTACCTTTACTCGGGTAAATAATTTTCCATGTACAGCCACATTATCGGAATTCGCTAAAGTATCTTCGTGTGACACGTACAGCCATATGTTTATCCATACAATAGAAAGAGACGCACACAGGATCCCGATATTGTGGTACAGTGGCCTTTAGTATAGCAAACAATACCTCTGGAGTTAGAGATAAAATATAATTGTTGTGATATCTGCCATTGATTTGTTATGGCCTGTTCACACCGAGCCAGTCGTACGCACACGATAATTTAAGCATCGATAATCGGAGATTTTACATCGATTTATATCGACGATTTAGATGCGCCTTGATAATCACGATTGTAGATCTTAAGTGTGCAGAATCGATGTTGAGTTTTCGATAGGCTACTAAAATATCGTGTGTGTTATGACCCTTAGGCGTAGTTGTACTTATTGTCATTAAATCTTCTTAAATTTAAAAATATAAATATGTGAATTGACACGCTATAAGTTTTCTACGCCTACAGTACCTACACTTATGCGCTAGATTCAATGCGAAGTAAAGTGACTGTTCCAACTAAAATGTACCATCACTAAACAAGTACAGTTAGTAAACATCGTCGCAATCTTATACTAATGTGAATTTTATCGTCTAAGATTATATTTGTAAATATTAAAGTAATTATTGCAATACATGTAATGATCTGCCAGTTAAATAAAATAATCCAAAAATAGACTTAACTTTGTTTTAAAGTTTTTGTATACATTCATTTACGCGGCATGTAAACATTATGTACCAAAGTACGTGATAGTACAAATAGTACATTCATGAACAATTTATATATATTTTTTGTACAGCTACACATGTGAATTTAGCCAAACGGATCAAATTTTACACTAATTTTATTATTTTGGCTATAATTACGTAGTGTACGTACTAATTCTTGGTACATACATGTACCTATCTTTACGTTTGTTAATAAATTACCAATAATGTAATTTGTAGGTGCAAGATAGATTTGTTATTGTGACAACGGGTCACACTTTTTTAATTATTTGTAAATAAAAATTATTGAGATAAAGTTACTGTTTTCTTTGTACCTATTCCTTATTCCTAATAGACATTCGCTTCGAACATAAAAGTCAGAAGCACATCCTTATGTTTATATAACACATTAATATAGGTAGGTAAGTACATTTTAGGCTATTAAATTATTCGCTATCTCTTTTCAATAAAAGAATATCTATAACCCCTAATTAAATTGTCAAATCTTTGTGGAACGGGTTTGTTTAGAGTGTATTCAACGTGTATCTCTTTCTTTGTGTGTTATGTTCTTTAAGATATATCTAATTCATAGAAGTTAAAAGACGCAATTCATACTAAAATATCCTTTGAAATTCTAAGAAATCATTCAAGTTCTATTATTGATTTGAAAAATAGGTATCAGAATCAGAATAAAAAAAAAGAAGAATCAGAAGGTACTCTGAATATGTACATTATTTCTTTGACTTAAGTTTGAAAGTGCTATAACAGATTTATTTTAGTTTTTGTCTTGCTTATAGTGCTCACAAAAAGCTCGAACCAATTGATTCGATTTGATGATTATGATGAAGTAACCTTGGTCCTTAATCTTTGGAAACAAAAAATCGCTCCATGTGGTCCTGACCCAGATGAAGATCCTCCAGGTTAAACAAAATGGTGTCTGTACGATTTTGTCACTATTTTTACGTGTGTTATTTCCAGTTCTGTTAATTTAACACTTTATAGGTATGTGTAGACAGAAGTTTAAACAACTAGCCATCTCTAGTAACTAGTGGTGCCTAACTGTTAGGCACGAATGGCGGAGCTCTCCTAGTGCACTCTATTAGTACAATATAGGTAGGTACTTTACCATCTATTAGGTCATTGGTTTTCCTTATTTTTGTTACTTTTTGTGCGAGAGCAAAAAACTTATTCATTGTAACGATTAGAGTACCGAGCCACAAATGAAGATCGCGTTACGATTGTGCGAATCAAAGGCCCGTGAAAAACATTTTATCAACACCCACTGACTGAATTCCGTACAAATAACGTTAAGTATTTCATTAGGGGTTTACCTATCCGAAACCTCTTACCTTAGAATTGTGGATTAGAAATTATTAGTATCTAGTTAAATAAAGATGATAGATAATCTCAAAGCTTCTTAGGTAAGTAAGTACATACCTCTTAAGAATTAAAATTAAGTTTAGGATAACACTTGGATGATAATGACATAGGCTAGCATCGGATAAGGGTAAAACAACACTGCATCGATAGTGCATTCACACTAGTACGTTTTGACCTTTACTCGTATTTAATGAAAGGTAATATGCTGCAAAAATCTTAATTCCATCCATGCATAGGTAAGGTACCTACATAACACATTGCATGGGGTAAAAACGTACCCATGTTTTCTTGTAGCATCGAATGTTTGTAGCATTTCGTACTATTTGATGACTTTCACACGGAATCCTAATGAGGGGTGACGGGTGACAATCCAATTTTCCAGTTTCACGTAAACAGTTCGATGATGGAGCATGATTTGGGCGCGCTATAAAACCTCATCCCCATTGTGCTATGGTCACATTTCGAAGACAGAATCACAACAGAAATGAGGAACATTACAGTACTTTTGTTAGCTATATTATTCATATCCTGTTTGGCTGCTCCTGGTAAGTCCAACCTATTTCGTGTTACTTTTAGTGATACCTCTAGCGAAAGTGTTACTTACTTAACAATTTTTGTGGGCGAATCTTTTATTTTCAATACGGTCTAAAATTAAAAAAAAATCCTTATTGAAGATTTAACTGTGTTTGGAGGCTTTCTTTCTTGTCTATTGGCAAAGGTGAATTTTGCTTGTCAAAAGTTGATGCTTTTAAGTACCTATTTTAGTAGGTGGAAGCTACAAATAGAAACATCCTGAAAGTTTCAGTAGGTAAAAAATAAAATAACCAAGTTTGGATTAATTAAATAACATAATCCTAGATTTTGGGGGAGACCTTTGCCCAGCAGTGGGACACAACAGGTTCCTAAAAAAAAAAAAAAACCTAGACATAGGTACACTTCTTCATATTTTTTTATAAATTTTCCTTAGGTAAGCGAGTGAGAAGACACCACGACATAGGGATAGGAGGCTACGGCGGTGGATACGGCGGGTACGGCGGATACGGCGGGCACAGCGGATACGGAGGGCACGGCGGACACGGTGGCGGATACGGAGGGCACGTGTCGATCCCTGTCGCACAGTCCTACTCCCGATCCTCGGCCAGCTCCAGCTCTGTCTCTACTGGAGGCAGCTATGGGGGTTAGAAGGGTAAGAATGTTTGGAATAAAATGATCTGGGTTTGATTCCAGCATAGCTACCATGTTCTTCCTAATGGCTTATATTTTTATAGTCGTACAACTCAAGCAAAAAAAAATATATATACCTACTTTAATTAAATCATAATAAATAATAAATAAGTACTTAAATATCCTTGGACATTCCACACAGTGTCATCTAGTCCCAAGGTAAGCAATTTAATGCTTGTGTTATGGTAACCAGATGGCTGATATAATACATAGATACATTTTTTTTTGTAAATACATACACATTATAGATAGAAAACACCCAGACACGGAACAAATATCTGCAGAACATACAAACATTTGTCCCGTAGCGGGGATCGAACCCGCAACCTCGGCATCTCAGCCGGGCGTTCGCCCAACTGCGCCACAGAGGTCGAATTTTAGTTACGTTGGTTATAATACCTAACTACAAAAGTTTCTAAGCGCCAAAGCATTAAAATCCTCCAAAAATCGAATAAGTAGGTAATAATTAGTAAATTATTTGTTTCAGATAGACGTCATAGACCGTGTGCCCCCAAATATAGTAATTTAATTATTATGACGCCTCATCAGCTTTTAGTTTAAGTTTAGCCAATGTAGCTATTATGTAGCTAGTGATCTAATAACAGAAAGCACGAAGTCACTTTTATTAAAACACTTTCTTAATTATTAATTATTTTTTATTTTATAAAATTACTTAACATAAACAAAACCTACAGTTATTCATAACCTACATACAAATAATACATAACTAAAGTTCCTTTCCTACCTACTTCTAAAGATTATGTGCCGTGGTCCAAGTTATTGCGGGTAGCGGGAATCCAACACAGCACAGTCTAGCGAGGACGGTGGCCAGGACGTCTTTCATTAGGATTGTTGAAGCCATCTCTACCAAAATCCCGGTTCTCGTGGCTAAGAAAATATACAATTATGTACGATAAGTATTTAAATCCAAGATCAATTCAACGCTGTTGGTGGTCCACATAAATTACTTTCTTTAAAGCAGCCAAATCATTATTAATAATTTAAAAATGCAATTAATATGGATGTGTGGAATGTAAGTACGAGTATAAGGATTTATTTATATCCCCACAGCTCTTATATATTTTAAAATTCTTACTTTAAAAAGTTATGTACGTACTTTTCTCCACCACACTCCCCGCCCTCCTCTCCTGAAACGCTAGCATCGTGTTCGTCGCTCCCATGGTGGTGGTGGTATCCACCTCCGTGCCCGCCTCCGCCTTCGCCTCCGCGCTCGCTGCCGTACCCGCTGTTATTGAAGCCACGCCTTGTTCTCTTCCCTAAAGTAATTCAATATTTCGTATATACCATAAATTATGGACTGCATCGGAATTAATACAACAGAATTACTTCATTTTTTGAAAGCACTAGTTCATGGTAATAAAATGCGTAAGTATTTAAAGATATTTTTTTTGTAAAAGCTCTTGCGCTGATGAACTTTTATGTATTTACCTACCTACCTACTTATACAGGGTGGCCCATTCAAATCGGTCAGTATGGGAAAGTCTGAAACTGTAAGACATACGAAGATTTGTTCTTAGGAACCATGTCACCGATTTCGATAAAAAGAAAAACTGCATTCATACAATTAAAAAAAAAGTGTACCCAACTGGGGAATCGAACCCGGTTGTTTTGAAAAAATAAACTTACACTATTTCTATTCAGATATCGTTTGTGTGGGTCTTAAGCAGTAAATATCTCTAAGAAACATAATGTCTAAAATGAATAAAATGCATTTTTTTCACATACTTTAATTTATCATAGTAGGTGTTCAAAGTGACCACCGTCTTTTTCAATACAATATTCAACACGTCTAGGTAACGATCTTACTATTGCATTTTGTATCTTCATGTGGTGAATCTGCGTTAAAGTTGACTCTATGGCTACTTTTAGTTCTTCAACGGTGTTATAGCTATTTTTGTACACTTCATCTTTAATGTAACCCCACAAAAAATAATCTAGAGGCGTTAAATCGGGCGACCTCGCCGGCCATTTGATCGGGCCGTTCGTACCAATCCACTTTCGCGGAAAGTTTTCATTTAAAAAGTCTTTTGCTATACGACTATTGTGAGCCGGAGCTCCATCCTGTTGAAAATAAAGTTGTTCTCTTATTTCTACTGCCATTTCTCCTACGGCCTCTAAAAGATCTTCTAAGATTGCAAGGTACTTGAGGTACGTTCGTTTATTCGTTTTTAAGATCGTTACCTAGACGTGTTGAATATTGTATTGAAAAAGACGGTGGTCACTTTGAACACCTACTATGATAAATTAAAGTATGTGAAAAAAATGCATTTTATTCATTTTAGACATTATGTTTCTTAGAGATATGTACTGCTTAAGACCTACACAAACGATATCTGAATAGAAATAGTGTAAGTTTATTTTTTCAAAACAACCGGGTTCGATTCCCCAGTTGGGTACACTTTTTTTTTAATTGTATGAATGCAGTTTTTCTTTTTATCGAAATCGGTGACATGGTTCCTAAGAACAAATCTTCGTATGTCTTACAGTTTCAGACTTTCCCATACTGACCGATTTGAATGGGCCACCCTGTATACAGAGTCCAATCGAATTTATCGAATACTAGCAGCACGTCCCGGCTTTGCACGGGTGTACCTACTAATGAAACTACCGAGATAAAATCGACTGAACAGTTTCGGAGATTACCTTCGTCAAACATGCCAACATTCCCTTTTTGTAAGATTAGTAAAGAAAGGCTTAGGTTCGACTCACCTGGCATACTATTGACGCCGAAAAGACAAACCACAAATACAACCATAACGAGTGTTCGCACCATATCCAAATCAATAATGTCTTGTGATGAAATTATAGACTGCATTCAACTTCAAACTAAAGGCTGTTATTTCCCCTTTATTTATCGAGTTGTAACTATTGCTTTAAATCTCAGTGAGGATATTTTATACCCTCACACAGGATGGTACGCATTACCACATCGGAAGCGTCACGGTCAGTTTGGGAGTCAGTTGGTGATGGTAGGACAAAGGATTGGTGACGGACATGTGACAGGTTTATTACTTAATTTTGGTTATTTGGGATAGAATTTGATTTATCATCGTCATCCATTATTAATAAGACCTAAGTATATTTTTTATTTGAAAAGTATGATGAGAATCACAATCTTCAAAAAATCCTGTAGGCATTCATATTTTTACTGACATAGTAAAAACTATCAAAATTCTTTATCTAGGGTAGGTGCGTCAAATATGGGCCGGCGGGTAATAAGGGCCACTTCTATTTTAACATACTTCCAATATTATTATTAGACTCAAACCAAGCCTACATTATAGAGGACCATTAGGAAGGCTAATATCCGCGGTGGTATCGCCTTCCTATTCGCCTTCATGTCAGTAGAAACATTTATTTAAACGATGTTTGTAAAAATCGCTCTACTAGAAAAAAATCTCCACGAAAACTGATTAATTGTGAGTACCATAGACTTTTTTTTTTTAATCTGCTGTTATTAATATAACATAAATTTATCACGTTTCCTGATTAAGTTAAGTTTAAATATAAATATAAATTTTTCATTATTTTACAGTGAATTTTGTCGAACTTGACGCAGGCGGCTAATAAGGGCCACCCCCAAGGCGGGTAGTAAGGGCCGTCAATTACAAGGGTTTCAGGTCTTCTTTCGAAGTCGTGTTCTATTACAGAACAGATAATGTTTTTATTGTGTATACGTGTTCGGAGGTTAAAATATGAATGTATTTTCTTTCTTTTTTTTGCTATTTCAGTTAGAAGCGATTGATAATAATGAAGGACAAAGACTGGTTATTAGCAATACTGGTACACAAAAACAGATGCAAAGGGCAAGGTGACTGGTGACTAACGACTGACGACTGACGACTGACGACTGACGACTGACGACTGACGACTGACGACTGACGACTGACGACTGACGACTGATGAACAAAAAGAACAAAAAGAACAAGAAGAACAAGAAGAACAAAAAGAACAAAAATAACAAAAATAACAAAAAGAACAAAAAGAACAATAAGAACGAAAAGAATTTTTTTTTGTTACTTTGACTTTAGTTCTGAAGCTTGTGGGATCGAAACCGGCCTTCACACATACTTCACACATTCACACACACACAACACAAAAGATTAGGTATATCTTGCGTTTGAGTGAGTATGCCCAATATAAGTACATAATACTTCACAGGACTCCTAGAAACTTGGAGGAAACATAATAGAGCAAAGTTCCAAAACGTAAACTTTCATAAGTTTAATAAGAGCCACCAATTCAAGAAAATTTTCAAGAAAATATTATGCTATTTTTGATTTTTTTTTGAGTTTTATGTAGTGAAACTAATAACTTTTTCAAGAATATGATAATTTTGAACAAATTTAGTCAATTAATGCTTTTTTTTCAAACTTTTCGTTTCATTAGTTTAATAAGGGCCATCACTGTTTTTTTCCGTGATTTAAATAAATCGTCAAGCGTAACTCACTAGAAAATCAATCTAAAAGTCTGCGAGAGATAGTATAGCTAGAGTTTACAATGATAAAAGACAAAATGAATGTTTTTGTTAAGTGGCCCATATTAAACTACCGTCGGCTAATAAGGACCAAAGGAAGGGTTTTGAAAAACCTCAATATTGATGATAAATTTCAATTAAAACCAAATAAATCATACTTTTTCAGACTGCTTATGAAGTAAACATTCTTAAAATGTCCTGTTTTTCATTCATATCCGTCTGATTTTGAAAATATTTTGAATTGAAATTAAGTGGCCCTTATTTGCCGCAGGTACCTTATTTTAACTCGGAAATAATTTCCTAATTTAATAACATCTTGTAGATTCATCATGTGGAGCGGGATAAAACCTTTTCTGAGTTAAGTCAGCATCACCCGAAGTTCCAAGTCACTTGGGATCCCCGAACTTGAATTAGTTTATTTTATTTATTTACTCTACTACAACGTTTAATTTTAAAATCACCTGGGCTTCTTGAAAGCGGCGACCGTAATATTACAAACTGTACAAAATACAAATAGAACCAGTTGAGTCACCTGAGGACCGTTACAAACGGTCTATAGGTAGCTCAACTGATCCAAGCCACTGCCAGACGGAAGCGTGTCCAAGACACTGGCCGCATTGCCACGCTGAATTACTGTTATCCGTTTATCTGTTATGGTTAGCTACTAATCTTTAATTGGTTACCTACAATTGAATCTAATACTTACAACGAAAAGTGTAGACCCCTCAGATGATTTCAATAATTCATTTGTAGCGGTATCCAAAATCATCAAATCAAAGAAAGTACCAAAAACAAAGGGGTATAGGTAGGTACCATTGGTTTTTGATACATCAGAAAGGACCTCCTACCTTATGTAAATAGTTTATAGTTGTACATAATCAAAAGTAAATTCTCACAGCTACTGTAACTTAGTCAACCTTTCCAAGCATGTTATATCAGATTCGTAATATATTATATATTACGAATATAATAATATATTATATATATGACGGTCGTCAGTTTCAGAAATTGTAATGTTTCGGTCGAAATACTCGTAATTAGAGATAATTTGACCTTGTCTGAGTTCGGCCATTTACTTTAGTTTTTATGAACATCAGTGTTTGTAGTTTTTCGTTCTTTGTTAATAAGTACCCTAATAGTTATTAAAAAACCACGTGCATCCTTTGAGCATCATGTTTCAGTGTTCAATGGGTCTTAAGGGTCACGTGTTAAGGCACATTTTGTAGTAAGCAGTAGTAAATTAAGTACCTATTAGGTAATTCTTTTCAAGCGCTAGTAATTAGTAGTAATTTAAGTAGGTAGTTATTTTTTGAAGCGCTTGAGGCGAAAACAGCTAAGACGATCTTGATTGATAAATCGTCAAAGTTGAGCTACGTTCTGAGCGGTTACAATTTAGATAGGTGACCGCAAGAGATTAACAAGTGAGCGCTTCTGTGCTTCAGAGGGCACGTTTAATTGTCGGTTCTGGCTTTTACAGTCGTTAAGCCATGACGGAGGCCTTTAGGCGATCTAAAACCTCCGTCACCAGTAGGCCACTTGCGAACTTACGAACACTTACGAACGAACGAATACATAAACCTAATTTACAAGCATTTATTTTAATGTTATTATTTTTGAACAACAGATTTGTCTCGACAATGTGAAGTCTTTAGAGGTGTAGGTTCTACCCTTAGCGGGGTTTATGTGCTGTTGATTTATATACGTCTAATACTTAGATATATAAATAAAACAATCAACTGTACCTACCACTTATGTATTTTTTAATTATTATTTTACGATCCAACAGGTATCATCATAACTACCTATAATTTAGATAATTGTTTCTTTAATTGTAGTATTGTACTTTTACCTACCCAATTAATTTACGTGTGGTTCTACAATTGTTTGATACTAGTTCTATTGTAAACATTGATATACGAATAATTCGCTGTCTGTTTCATCTCTGACTGCTTGGTTCAGTTATTTATACAAAGCAGACTCGAATATATTTATTTATAATCTATTACCATCCTTTACCTCTTTTACCACCTGTTCCCCCCCTTCCCACCTCCAAAACCACCCGTCTCACCACTCGAACCCCCATTCCCACCCTCAGAGCCATCCTCCTTGCCACCCCCATTCCCACTGCCATCGCTTTTCCCCCCGTTTCCACCTTTACCGCCACCACCTTTCTCGCCGTCATCGGTCCCCTTGCTATCTTCCTTTCCTCTTCCTGTTTCGTCGCCTCCTACAATTTTAAAGACTAAAATAACAAATGGCTACCTATTTATATTAGTTAAAACGACTTCAATTTCGTTAGAAGAAATTATCCTTAGAAGTTATCCGATTTATTATCAGATTTTCATTTAGATAACTATAACATTTAGTAGTAGTCGTGATTTATTTCCTTTTTTTCATTTTTCATAACTTTCATAATATAAAAATGCATAAGTGCCTACAGTGAAAAAACAAATCCTTTTTTAAGTTGGTTAATAAGAATAAAATCAGTTTTTTAGACTGTCCGCTCTACAACAGAGTTAGAGAAATTGTATTTAATTTAACTTAAGATTAGACAAAGTTGTTTTTAAATAAACTTACCACCCGGTCTACTATCCACGTAGACAATCAAAACAAATAAAACCAGAGCTACGACGGTCTTCATGATGGTTGACGCACAGGGTAATGTTGGACAAACTGCCAATTTATTCTGTACAGAAACTATCAATCTACAACTTTAAATAGGTAACCTTCTACTTTCCAGCTTTAGGTGCTAATTATTTTCAGGTGAAAGGTAGTTTGTTCTGTAAACAGTTAACCTATATAGGTAGGTAAGTACATCAATATCTTATCTACTTACTAGGTACCCTTCTAACTGTATTGGAAGTGATAGTTAATTCTTTACGCAGCCTTGAGGCATTCTATGACACTGAAAAACTGAAAATAATGCTAAGTTTCAACCTGTGGATATAACATTTGGTACGACGAATAATTAGAGCATCCTTTTTAAGAAGACATTGATCTCAAACAATGAATTCGGATCGAAAGAATTGCAAAACCACTCTTAAAATTCAAGCTACATTGTTTTACCTACAGAGTGTTCCCAAAATAGAGTCAGAAGCAAAAGTCCAGGGATTGAACCACCCTTGGGGTACCCGAATCATCCCCATGTATGTTCTGCTTTTTTATACCTTTCGTTAAAATTAAGATATTTTTTTTTTAATTTTCGAGTCTTCCAAGGGGTGTTCTATCTCTGGACTTTGGCTTGACACTATTTTTTGGGATTTCCTATATCTATATCATTATCTGTTGCTGCTTTCAACTTGACAGCGGTCAAAAGACTTTTATATTCACACACTACACTAATATATATCCTCTAGATTTTACCAGAAAGACCTAAATCTTAAGAGGTAAATAAATGTTAACGACAAAGGTACATAAGTAACAAATGCTTTATTTTGAAAATTGTAAATTTTACAAAATTATGGCGAAAATCATATTAAACTATTTATCACATTGCGCTTTTGGAATTTCTTCATAATTTGGGTTCAGCTGGAGTAGATTAACGTCTGAAAAAAAAGAAAAATACACGTAAAGTGAAAATGTCTAACCTACTTATAATTTTAGAATTCAATTCCACCAATTTCATATATTTTGTGTTGTGTGCGTTACCATTTCCAGATTAATTTAAGTTTTACTTAATTCTTTAAATTGCTCTGCCATGTCTTGCATTGTTTGTTTGACTAGCTTCTCACTGAAGCTTGACTATTTCGATTGATAAGGGATCGTTTCAAAAAAAAAACTAGGCCCACACCACCAGGTTCTTGCCTGATTATTTCTCTGGTGTAGGGAGTTGCGTTGAAACAGGCAATAGAGTCACCTAGCTAGCTTATAAGACTGTACATTTTTTATAAGTGATCCTTGAGGTCCTACAGAAATAAACATATTTTTCTTTCTACAAAGAGTAGTAGAGGGAGAGAGAGAGATTGGAGTTTGAAAGTAAAATGGTAATTTGGTTTGGTTAACATACCCGTATCCGCCTGCTTTGATGCTGCCGTGTCCACTGTGGCCTCCACCGCTGTGGCCACCGCCGTGACTTCCACCGCCGAGGCTACCGCCGATGCCACTGCCGCTGCCGCCGCCAAAGCCACCACCGTAACCACCGCCGGTGCCACCTCCGCTGCCACCGCTGAAACCACCGCCGCCGCCACTTCCGTGACCACCGCCGATGCCACCTCCGCTGCCGCCACCGAATCCACCGCCGTTGCCACTTCCGTGACTACTGCCGCCTCCATGAGCACCACCACTGCCGCCACTGAGTCCACCGCCGCTGCCACCTCCGTGACTACTGCCGCCTCCGTGACCACTGCCGCCTCCGTGACCACTGCCGCCTCCGTGACCAGAGCCGCCGCCGCCGCCGCCGCCGATACCGGCTCCATTGCCGCCTCCATAACCACCGCTGCCGCTGCCGATGCTGCCTCCATGAGCACCACCAGTACTGCCTCCATAACCACCGCCGCCATTGCCGAAACCACCTCCATTGCCTGCGCCTACGCCGGCTCCATGACCGCCGCCACCGAGGTTGCCGCCCAGGCTGCCGGAGTATCCTCCGCCGCCGCCGCCGCCCCCTCCGCCACCGCCACTGAGGCCGACGCTACCACTACCACCATATCCTCCTGAAAAAAAAAACAAAAACAGAATCAGCCAGCACGTGAGTTATTGCTACCAAAAGCATTCATAATATTTTGTACTTTAATCTTAGCAATCTTATTATTCTCTACCTTTAGATTTAGTAAAGGTAGAGAATAAAAATCATCAATCTTTAAAATAATCTAGCCTCAAAACGGAGAGTTTGATAATCAGGATAGGTCAATGTCCATCAGTGAGAAAGTTATTGTTTACAATACATTGAATAAACTTTTTGACTATTTTCATGGTAGCTATTTTTTGTTGGGTATTGTCAAGTAGTTACCTGGTTTAGCGTGTCCGCAGACCACAAGCCCTAGGGCCACCACAGCAAGTGCTAGTCGAGCCATGATCTCGAACTGTGAGAAATGATCCAAGCCGCAGCTTATATACATAAACTGATATGACTTCATCAACATACGAATCTCTTCATTTTTTGTCGGTCCGTAAACTTTTAATTTAAAATTTAGGGATCCGTTCGTGAAGAGTTATTTATAACTTCTTCGTAAAATTGCATAACTCGTAGATTAATTGAGTTATCCTATGTAAAGTGCTACTTAAATGGGACTTTCTTGCCTGGTGCATACAATAAGATGAGGCAATATTTGACTTTATATTTATAGATTTATTGGATATATTATTAAAATAGACTTTCATGGTATAGGATTCACACATAGGCAACTTTTAATCAAGATAATCCATCGGAACGGAAACTGTTCAAGTACTATACGAGTACACTAGTAGCAAGATAAGACAGAACCCTCATTTATAAAGTCAATTATTTTTTGTTCTCTTTAGCCGCGTTGACACGATCAGAGCCAGCTCGGACCGAGTGAACTCGGATATCTACTCGGACGCAACTCGGAATGTAGCAACCTCTAATCCGAGCCCACTCGGACGACGGCGTCCGATCTAAGTAGACTCGGACCGTGTTCTACTCATCCGAGCTAGCTCGTATGCGAGTTGGAAAACAAAATGGCGGCTAATAACAACAACCGGCGTAGAATCCACGAGCGAGTCCAAATTCTTTTCCTTTTGCGAGATGCCTTATCTCTTTCCCATCTTAGCTCCTCTATCAGCAAGTCTGCGACAATTCCGATGCCACTTCGCACTAAATCCGTCGTTTTTCGATGTTGACTGATAAAAATAATTGGAATAATGACGAAAATGATCCGAGTGAACTATGATAATTTCAACAGCTATCCTAGTACACTCTTATGAAGCTACTCCTACGAGTCCACTCGGTCCGAGCTTGGTCCAAGCTGGCTCTGATCGTGTCAACGCGGCTTTTCACTGCATATATTTTGGTCGATAGTTTTTTACCGAGTCTATTATAAAAAAAATAGGTATCTGGTAGGTGGTAGGTACACATTCTAAGTACCTTCTTATATATATACAAGCATAATATTAGTAAATATTATCCTTGTTGTTACTTGGAATCGTTTAATACAAACGTAGGTATGTTAGTAGTTAATAGGAAATAATTACAAGGTCCATACACAAAGCTTATTTAACTTCCGGAATTCGCGAGCTTTTGTATTTTGAAGGAGTTCCTATGTTTTGTAAACTTCATGTCTCACCGCTGTTTTCAAAGGTAGGTATAGAATAGAGTACGACTTTATTTCACCCCAAGAAATAAAAATAAAAGTAACGAAAACTAGGCGACCTTTTCGCTGAAAGCGAACTCTTCCAGGTCTCCAACGATTTTCATGAAATTTTGTATTCTAGGTTTCGGGCAATAAATCGGTCCAGCTACTTTTAGAAAATGTTTATTTATCCGTATTTTCAGGCAATGAAAACCGAGAAAATCTCGGTCATTCAAGTAAGAACTGCAAAGTAAACCAAGTCCAACCAACGAATATATTTTCACAGAACTCTGAAATTAGGTACCTACAAAGATATTTTGTGAACAAAATCCCAAATTCATCGGAAACCCCCCAAATTGTTTGTTTGTTTACCAGCCCTTGACGATTTACGAACAATATAATAATAGGTACTATAATTATCTCCACAAATTAAAAATTACAACTTAGTTACCTATACCTAAAATATATTTTTAACTTAATTTACATATTTAAAAGGCTAAATTACCTACTCAGATAACTTATAAGACCAAATTCGTTGACTAATTCCCGGTTCCATAGAGTAAATACGTGGTAGGAGTAGAGTACCAAAAGCACGACTTAAAAGTACCTACACGCTTGAGCAACGTAGTTATTTTCCAAAAATGGTAAATGTTGTGTAAAAAAATTGCTGTGGATACAGATACGGCCATTCGTAAGTTGTGTATAGGAACCGGGTCTGAGGAAATACAGCGTCACGGCAGGATGGGAAAACTTGGCCAATCTCAAACTGTATCTAGGTATACAAATATTATAAAGAGGTAAAATTTGTTTGATTGTTTGTTTGTTTGACGGAGGTAATCTCTGAAAGTACTCGGTTGAGTACTTTCAAAAATTATTTCATGGATGTGTAGAATTTACTGTCCGGGTAGTTATAGGCTATATTTTATCCCGGTAGTTTCATTAGTACACCCGTGCAAAGCCGGAACGTTGCTTGTGTTAAAAATATAGTTACGAGTAGACTCGTAAATTTAAATGAGTGGTTAAATTAATAAATAAATATCCTTGGACATTCCACACAGCGTCATCTAGTCCCAAGCTAAGCAACTTAATGCTTGAGTTATGGTAACCAGATGACTGATATAATACTTAGATATTTTTTTTTGTAAATACATACACATCATATATAGAAAACACCCAGACACGAAACAAATATCTGCAGAACATGCAAACATTTGTCCCGTAGCGGGGATCGAACCCGCAACCTCCGCATCTCAGCCGGGCGTTAACACAACTGCGCCACAGAGGTCGAGTCTATGATATGCAATACCATTATGAGCTAATTTTTATCCAGAGTCAGCTGCTTTCTGATTCAATGATTTGTTATCAACCATTGATTCTGTAATCTTATCTTACATTGTTGCACTGCTTTTAATTCTCACATAAATAACATGATTACAATACCCCTAATTACTCTGTCAGAAACCTTTTAAATTTACAAAGAAAACTATCGTATCGCGTGCTGTTAGGATAACATTGAATAGTGGATCGTGGCTGGATATTAATAGGAATTTATTCTGATTACTTATTGATTATATTCCTTGGCAAGATTTGGTGATGGTAGGTGGAGTAAGGCCTTAACTGAATGGTGGCCCCGGGGATTTACTAGACCTCTTGGCAGACCACCTGCCAGATGGATGGACGACATAGTTGCTGTACAGGGTAAGACCTGGATGCAAAAGGCCCAAAGCAGAAGTGTTTGGCGTTCAGGGAAGGAGGCTTATGCCCAGCAGTGGGTTCTACCAAGCTGACAATGATGATGATGATATTCCTCAATCTTATTAACATTATAAATGTGTATAGGCTTCGTTGGTTAACAGCACAAAAACAGCTCAATCGACGTTTCTTGGAATTCAATCGAGAAGATTACTAATAGAGATATAGGCAGGTGTAGGTATAATTAAATTTTATAAGTTTAATGGTAAAGTAGAAACAACAATAAAGGCAAGCTACAATCTTACAATTAGTCCGTAAGTAACCTTTATTTCCAAATTTCTTATAAGCAAGTTTACAGTAGGTACCTTTATGAAAATTTATATAAGTATCCGTTACTAGTAGCACAGATAAAATAATACTTATTTTATCTGTGCTAGTAGTATCTTTTATATCCTGTGTTGTATCCTATTTCGAGAGATGGAACTCCTAAAGGTCCATCTACTGCCATGTCTCTACATCTACTCCTTCCATCCAGTCATTCACCGTTACGTCAGCCATGCATGTCATCAGTCCATCCATCTTCTGCCATGTCTCTACATCTACTCCTTTCATCCAGTCATTCACCGCTACGTCAGCCATGCGTGTCATTAGTCCACCGTCTACATGGTCTTCCTACATTTATTTTAAAACTAGCAGCACGTCCCGGCTTTGCAGGGGTGTACTAATGAAACTACCGGGATAAAATATTGCCAATAACCATACCAAAAGTCCATTTTACACATCGGTGAAATAATTTCGGAGATTACCTCCGTCAAACAAAAACAAACTTTACCTCTTTAAAATATTAGTATATATAAATGTCCTTTATGTCCTCTATATTCTTTACAAAAAAGCGAAACGTTACGAGTATGTCTCAAGTTTAAAATAAATAATAAAAACCAACAACTATGAGTTGTCATTTGATGTTGTTTATGTGTTAGGCACTTACTACGTTATTAAATCACACAAACATCTATTTTCCCACTTTCTGATGACAAAGCTAAGGTTTGCTATTTTTTTTAACTTTTCTCGTATTTATAAATTGAAAAGTAGAAATCATCTCGAATCGTTCCTGAACTTACTATTAAGTTAAATGCCCTTTAAAATGTAGAGTGTAATAAAAATAAGATTCTAATTATCATTACTTTTGCAATTAAGTGGACCTACGGATAATTTTATAAAGTGGAATCCTAACTACGTATGTAGGTATGTAATTTAAAAAAAACAAAGGCAGACATTTACATAAGTTAATTTAATGACTATAAAGTAGTATAACATTATTTACACAACCATCATCATGGTTATAGAGTATCACAATAAAAGTTCAGATTTACAAACTAAAATTTAAGAATACCTTTCTTTGATTTTAAAAGAGGGTCAAATGTGGCATAATATGCTACACGTGGAAGTTTGGATAGAAATGTTTATCCGTAGCTGCTAGCACTAGCGGAGGCTTTCGCGCTTGCTGAGGCTGAAGCACTGGCCTGGCCATATCCCCCACTACCGCCATTGCCCCCACAGCCAGAATTGCAACCACCGCCGTTTCCGTGAGCACCAGCCCCTGGACTGTCGTTAATATTACCCCCGTATGATCCACCGATGCCCCCGGTCCCTCCTCCAAGGCCCCCACCGGAGCCTCCTCCTAGCCCCCCGCCGTATCCGCCGCCTTTTCCACCTGAGCCACCAAGGCTAAATCCACCGGTAAATCCACCAGAGCCCCCTGATCCTAACAACCCAAAGCCTGATCCGCCGAGGCCACCGCCAGAGCCTCCTCCGTGCCCACCGGATCCACCGGCATGAAGCCCACCGCTGGAGCCGTAGCCTCCTGCTCCTCCGTGGCCACTGCCAGATCCGCCTCCGACCCCGGAGCCTCCGCCTAGGCCTCCGCCGTATCCACCGCCATTTCCTCCGGATCCACCAATATTGAAGCCTCCATTAGAGCTATATCCTCCCGCTCCTGAATTTACAGGGCCACTGCCAGATCCACCTCCGTGGCCACCACCGGAGCCACCTCCTAGTCCCCCGCCGTATCCACCGCCCCCGCTACCGCTGTGACCTCCAGATCCTCCGATACTAAAGCCACCGCTGTGTCCACCGCTCGAGCCGCCACCTGCTCCTCCTCCATAGCCACCGCCGGAACCTCCGCCCAGTCCGCCGCCGTAACCGCCTGATCCACTGCTTCCACTAATGCTGGGTCCGCTGCTTAATGCTCCACTGCTTCCAGTGTTTTCATGACCTTTACCCCCGCCGGTGCCAGCACCCCCACCTAGGCCTCCTCCATATCCACCGCCGCCACCTCCACTGAGACCGTTTCCACCTCCATTCGCACCTCCACTAAGTTCACCAGAAATACCATTGCTTCCTCCGTGACCTCCACCGTTTCCTGCACCGTAGCCTCCGCCATTGCCTGCCCCGAGTCCAGCGCTGGCACTGTGTCCCCCGGCAGGGCCGTTCCCGGCTCCACCGCCGAAGCCTCCACCGTATCCACCTCCATAGCCCGCGCCACCTCCGTTACCGCCGCCACTGTACCCGCCGCCGCCGCCGTAGCCTCCCTTCCCGCCGTCGAGTGAGCCGGTAAATGCGAATCCTCCTGATTTCCCATCAGGTGACAGTGAGCTTACGGACTTGTAGCCCGCGTCAACGGCGCCGCTTGCGCCGCGTGCCAACCCCCCGAAGCCGGAGGACACTTTTCCAATGATGTCGGTGAAGCCCTTCTGGATGCCTTCCAAGCCGAATCCGCCACTTGCACCCCCGAAGCTTCCCCCGAATCCACCCCCGCCCCCTCCCCCTCCTCCACCCCCGCCTCCGTATCCTCCGCCATAGCCAAAGCCTCCCCCACCTCCGCCGCCGCCACCGCCGGCCCCATATCCTCTGCGTATTCTCACTGAAAACAAATAATTCAGGTTAAACGTTAGCAAAGCAACGAAAAATATAAATATTCCTATCGTAAATTAATATTTTAAATCGATGACCATTAATTGAAGTTATGATCCTAACTTTATTGCCTTTTTCGTTGCAATTATCTGAGCAAAGTACTCCGATGACGTTAATCCAAGAGCACAAAAACAATCCTTGGACCCACCTGAGGCGCTCGCTAGGCCCACGGCCAGCGTGAGCAGTACACACACCCGCGTAGTCTGCCCCATGTCTGCGGGCGCAATTAACTGACTACAAACCAACATTTATTATCCTTTTATATCATTACTATAAACCAGTTGGAATTACGAAGTTTATGATATCAGACTTCACAGAGTATCTACGTAGAGAAACACAATAATTACTTTTTATGCGGCAAATATTAACGTGCTCGTACTTCCCACAAGAAAACCATGCGGTTTTTGTTGATCGCTGATTAGTTGGAAGCGCCGAACTGATGGGAGATCGTGATAGTTCACCTCACAATGGTACCGTATTTTAGGCTAGTTTATTCTGTGCCTAAAAGTGTTTGAATTTTCAGTTTGCGCATTCCACATATTCTTGTTAAGTTTTGACTAAAGAAAGAATTATACGATCATAGATAACAAGTGGCAAAAATCAGTTTTAATAACTAACCAAATTCAATTTTGTAAAAAGAGAGCATTTTTCAGCACTGTTGAGGTGATTCTTTTGTTCATAACTCTTACGATCCTCATTAAATTCTCAATTTTTCGGGACCACGGGGAACACTATCAAAAAAAAAAGAAAATTTCAAATTAAAAAGAAAGCAAAATCGGTTCACTCAGAAGAAAATAAAAAAAGAACATTGAAAGCCTCCACCTTTTTTGAAGTTGGTTAAAAAACGTCAATTTCATATTATACCTACTTACTTATTATGTAGGTATTTAGGTACCTACCTATAACGTAGGACTCATTTAAAACATATCACCGATGGTATGTGATAAAGATATATTTATCTGAGCGATAATCATAAATAACAAGTAAGTATCTGTTAGTACTTCATCCATTTAGTGATCTTGTTTACAGCTAAGTCTTCACACAAGTCACGATTATTTGTAACTATGTTGCAGTAAAACTATAAACTAATTTATTTAAACTTTTAAAGTAAGTAAAAGTGAGGAAGTAGCGTAGAAGCAGATATGAAACCTTATACAAAAATCATCTTCACAGAAATTTAGGCATGACCCTTTTTATCTAGAGTTCACTGTTCTTACTAATTAAATTAATTTGTTGTTTGTTTAAGCAAGAACAAAAAAAAGTGTTTTTTTTTAATCTTATTTTTTTGGAAATTGTGACAAAAAAAAGTGTTATGTGGAAACCTTTGTTAAAGCAGTACCAACCTACCTACTTACTATTGAAACTTTAATATTTCCGTCATATGGAAATTAAGTTAGAAACAAAAGTCGAAAAAAAAAACATTTGAGTGCGAGTCGACACTTATACCGAGGGTTCCGCCTATAAACATAATACATGCAAACTACTCTCTACCTCTCTAACGCATAAAAAGCAAAATTATTACGGGTATAAAAACAACAATTGAATCTTTCATTTTATTTATGTATCTACTATTTTCTTCATAAAGTAAGTATTCCACATAGTATATATTCCACATAGTAAGTAGTATCATAAGGTTGGTCTCACATTTGTCTATTTTATAATAATCGATTGTGGTGGTTGTGTTACGAGTATAATTAGGTACATAGAACTTACAATAAAAATAAATGAAATGATTTATCTCAAGATCTCTAAATACAAAATGATCTCATGGATAAAATAATTTTCCTCTTTCAGATTATTACAATAATTGAACCTCATTGCATGCTAATCGACAATCTGATATCAATGCCTTAATGCGGATGTGCCTATTGCACTTTGCAAGTGTGAATCATAATAATAATCGCGAAACAAACCACTTCGAAAACAAAACAACTTTTCTTATACAGGGTGAACGTTATGAAAAAGTCAGAGTAAAGAATTTTTTAAGAATTATTTCATCAGAGTAAAGCTTAATTAAAAAAAACAAAAAAACCTAGCTACCTACGTCATTACTTTTATGGATACAAAAATAGGCTCAATCAAATTGAATGACGTCAATATAGGTGAAGCTAGCTTACTCTACTGCTATTTCATAGACGGCTTTAGTCAAGTGACTTAAACTTTGACTCGTAGAGGGTAGAGTAGACCTACTCTGTAATGTTTATAAATAATAGTATGATGTAGTTGCCATTTGTCGATTTTACATTATATGTAGCGATGAGCTATGGTATAAAAAGTATCGCTGTGACCCCTTACATAGCTAGTATTTTTAATACTTTTATATTACGTAGTATATATAGTTATTCCTAATAATGTTGTACAACTTCAGGAAATTTCCAGTATTTTGAGATTAAATCCCTTATTTAAATGGGATTTGAAAGGTATTACTTAGAATAGAAATTGATGAAAAGTCTAAGTTTCATTATTTGTTGTTTTGATCTCTACCGTAATGTAAAAGCGTCTACAACATTATGCAGAATATTGCAAGAGCAACCGCATCCGGGAGCTCCTATTAGCCGACCGTTCTGATAACCATCTTGTGCTCTGTAATTGACAAATCATTTATTCTATCTTGGCAATTGTAAAATAATTAATTGTTTACCTAAGTAATAAGATTGGCATTGCTTTTGCCATAACGATATGGAAGGACCTATCTAATTTTTGTATAAAGTAAAGAAATAAACTTTTGCATGTAAGTTTTCATGCTGGAGCTTATATTAAGAGTAGGTAGGTAATCAAATTACAGCCTGTATTACAAAACGAGCCTTAATAACTATATTATAGTATTTTTTGTCGATTATCAAATAAGACTTTTTTAATTACATTTGATTGAGCAGATTAAGCCTCTAGTTTTTACATTGGCTTAGTTACCATTAATTATTACATAGCTACATGTGAACTGTGGGAATACAATGATGAATAACACTAAATTATCTTAATGTAATATTTAGTGTTTACGTTTGTTTACGTAGGGATGTTTACAAACACAACATTACGAGAACTTTTTAACAAAAAAAAAATGAACTCCCGAAAAATTTAAGAGGTTAATTAATTAAAAAGGTTAATTTACATTACCCTAGTTATGTTTTTGAACTGATAATGTTGGTAAGTGTAAATTATGTAATTATGAGTCTGAAGCTAGGTATATTCTATGTTGTTTGGTAGGTAGGTAGGTACTCACAGGAAAGTCTATCTACGCCACATTTCATTCGTCAAAATATAATATGTAAATATCTTGCTGAGTCATTATTGACAGCATCTTGCTTGAGGTTCAATGGTGGTTCAAGGTTGATTAATATGGAAATCAAAGCAAACATGTTACAGGCAAAACAATTTATTCGCAACAACGTCATCTCGTGACTAAACACGAAACGAATTAGAAACCCATGTAGATCTATACTTTGAATAGTAAAGAACGTGCGTTCACTCACCGCTAGATGGCACACTATGTATAAACAAACGATTGATAAAATCTATGAGATTCTATGAGTAATATACAATACAGAAAGTCTATTCCTAGTGGTTCTTATAATATCTCTCCTGTTCGGGCCTGGGCGCACCGTAGGCGGTCGCGTGGCTGGTGGCTACTCCCCCACGACCGGTGCTGTATGCGTTGGCGATAGCAGTAGGAGCTCCCGGCCCGCCAGAAGATCTCCCTCCATAGAAGAACATCGGGAAGAAAGCACTAGCAGGCACCTTCGGAGCGAAGCTATCCTCATCATCTTCTTCGTCGATCACTGGTCTTTTCACCTGCTTCTTCCTGGAGCCAGCCTTCTTCGGTTTAGGTGCTGGTTCGTCAACCTCCTCGACCTCAGGTTCAGTTTCGACAATTTCGGGGACTGCTTTCAGGGTAGTGCTGAGCACATCATTTTTCTCTGTGGGTTCGACGACTTCCGTGGCTTCGGTCGGGCTGAGATGGTTGATTTCTGGCTGTTGGGGGAAAAACTCGTTTTGTTGTTGAGGTACTTCGTTTTGCTGGGGGATGACCTCGTTTTGCTGGGGTGGGACGTAGGAGTCGAGGGTGGTCTGTCGCCTGCGGTCGGGGTAGTAGTACTGGCCGGACTGGGGAGTCTGTTCCTCGGGCCGGTACATAAAGGCCGCCATCCCGCCGCTGGCTGCGCGCTGGTAGTAAGGGTTGTAGTAGCGGCTCATCACCATTCCACCGCGGGTGTTATCACTAGAGCCGTACGACACTGCAAGGAAATTCTTAGGTTTAACGAGTCCTTTCGTAGAGAGTATGGGTTCACATTAGCTGTTCGAATAAAAAAAAATAAGAATTTGAATGAATGCAAAGTAAGGTTAATATTAATTGTTGAAGTATTTGATCCTGATTATACTTAGTAGAATGTCAATATTAAAAAGAAGACCTTCTTTATGTTACCTAAGTCCTATAATTAGTCAAAACTACTCACATGAATCCATGTTTCCATAACCGGGGTAGTAGTTGTTGGGATATCCAGTTGCCTCCCACAGGGCAAAGCTCAACAGCACGAGGGATAGCACGAGTTTCATGGTGAGCACTAGATCACAGGACTCAAGTGGTGTTGGGTAATGCTGGTGGGTTTGTGAGGAGTGCCCGGTAGTATCGCGTTATATAGTCCAGTCTGGCTGGACTCATTGTAATGCAGCTCACGGGCGAGACTCGGAGCTTGCATTGCGACCGTCATTTTACACCACTCGATAGGCAGAGTCCGTTACGGGCTCCTGAAGATCAGCTGAATGCTCGACACGTACCGATCGTAGGTGAACCGTTGAACTTTTTGTTTGTTTTTGCATGTCTTAAAAAATGTAAATGTTGGTAATACTTTTTTTGGAGTCGATCCTCAAAACATGCAAAATGTATTTGTAATTCAGCTTGTGTCCATAAAGTTGATCATATTTTAAGCTTGTTATGGTAAAAACTGTAGATAAGCATTGTTTCAGGCTAAAAGGTACCTGGAAATCTGTGACGTTTAAACTTTAAGGCTTCATTATAAAAAAATATATAGTAGACCCCTAACTATAATCTCAGGAATGATGGGATTACGACTTTCAAAAACGAAACATGTTTACACTTCACTTTCTTTATTGCATCCTTTACAATTTTATCCATAATACGGTGTGAATATCAACGCCTTGCAATCGACATACTTCTTTTTGTCTTCCCTTTTTTATTAACATTTTTTATATTCAACTACCCTGCTTTTTTTACACCAACGCCTGACAGCTTTATTTTATTATTAGCAACTTATAAAACATTAAAACAACATAGTACAATTAACAAATTAGAGGTAGTTATGTAGTATTATAATCAATTTAATAAATGAATATGAATAAGTTTACAACATATCTTTCATACAGTACCAAATTACTAAAATGGTATAAATAATAATATTATGGTATTATTATTAAGCCCCAAATGAAGATGAGATCAAACTTAAAACTACTCATTATTTGTTTTTACGGAATAACCAAACATAGTAAGGAGAGAGCAATTTTCTGCACTCTCGAGGTGTATTTTTGTTCATCCCCAAATTTTAAACCACACATTAAAAATACTGTCGAATTGTTGAATTCTATTGGTAATCTCTCTAGAATCTAGTTAAATTCTCGACCCATCAATTCAAGCCAATAGTTTTCCTCAAACCGACTCATCGCCCTTAACTATTTGTCTTAGGGAACTGTATAATCGTGTGAATTTCGAGCAGAAAGTGAAGACTATAAATAAGGGAATCTGTGTGTGGCAATATGCAGGCCGTGTTCTGTGCGACGTGGCATGGCAAGCAAGCTCCGGCCGTCCATTCATGACGATTTATAATAGCGCCTACAGATGGTTAACTTGTTCCCGGAACTGTAAGGAAATGTGGAGTGCAGTCTTACAGGCAATAGAATCACCTAGCATTAATGACGAAGTCGATGTGATTCTTTAGGTCTTACTTAATGTTTTTGCTTAATTCGATTTGAGGTTGTAGTTTTCCTGGTAGATTTTAGAACTCTACTTGTTGTAAGAAAAAGCCAATGCATTATTAGGTACCTATACATCTTTCTTGCAACTTTTTCATTAAAACACTGTGTAGATATTGTTTATGTTTAATGAATGAAAATATATAATTATACATACATACTTAAATAAAATACTAACTTCGAAAAGTTTGTAAGATGTCGGACGAAAAGACCTCATGAGAGTTACTTTCTGTAGGACCATCGAAAAAACGACCATGTCTCCCGTGAATCGTAGTGTGCACGTGATGAGAGTCCCGATGTAGAGATATGATCTGCCTCAATGCGGCATCACTGCTGATATCATCTGCACCTGGCCGACTAAATGATAGCAGTAACTGTCTTATAAATATCTAGTAATAGGTTCGGTAGCTGTGTGAAACATTCCCATACAAATAAGGCTATTATAGTGTCTGGATGCCAACATGAAACATGCTAGGTTACATGTTTACAACTAACACAGAATAAATAATTGTGCTTTCAATGTCATGAATGAATGAATGAATGAAAAATTCTTTATTGCACACACACACACCTTAAAAATAACAAACAGAAAAATAAAACAAAGTACATGTACAATGGGCGGCCTTATCGCTAACAGCGATCTCTTCCAGGCAACCTTTGGATGGAAAAGAGTTACGCTGGAAGGATGATTGGTCGGGTGCATTAACAAAAATAAATAAGATAATACAAAAAACTCGAAAAAAACTAAACTCGTCATGCATATTGAAAAAAATATTCAATCGCTAAATCTATTTATCTTTCCGCCAAAATCCCTAACTTAAACTAGCTTAATTAAGTACAATGTGGAACGATTGTTCGATTATTCAAACCTGCTTTCAATGCACCTAATTTATTTTTATTTTCAGTAAAAGTTAGCTCTCATGATTAAAATTATATGCTCCTATTAGATATAGCTTTCCACGACCTTATAAAACGTAGAGACACCAGAATGAAAACTAACTTTTTTAGCTCTACTACCAACTATTCAGTGCTAACCAAAATGTTGTTCTATGAAACAAATAGTTAAGTTAACGAGTAATCAGAAACATCTGGTTTTTTGGCACCGGCCGTTTAAACGAAGATGGATTGACGTGTAGGCAGGAAGCCACGGACTCACTTAGTATGAGCGGCAGGCTCAGTGATTCAACATCTGTTTATTGTAATATTCGAACCACTTGACCACTCAACAAGGTCAATGGGAATTTTATGGAAAACTACGTCATCATATTTTTTTGATAATTTATTGCGTGTATTTATATTTTTTTCCGTTGTTCATCGAAGAAACAAAAAAATGTCTGTGGTAATAATGCGAAATAATGTACTTGTTTATTAGAACTGATAGTCAAAAAGTATCGAATATACAAAAACAAAGTAATTTCTTTCTCAATAATGTCCCAGGCACTACAGTGTCCCGTTAAGTGTATGAAAAGAGTTCCTCCTTAAGTCCTGACGTGAGAACTATCCAGGAAAGATGTAAGGGCCTGAGTTCTTTTTAGCAAACTCAGGCCTAAATAAATCGGCCTCTGTAAATTTATCGGCATATCGAATCAGGCTATAGATGTCCCAAAATTAGCGTTTCAAGTGTTCTGTGAAAGCAGTGATATTCCTCCCGCGAACCACATGTCGATGCCGCGATACCATCACATGCAGATGTACCGATAAATACTAAGAAGGTCAAAAACCTTAAGAACAGGTGAAGATACAATAATTTAGTAGATATTGGGAATATTTTATCAATGTTACTAGTGAATACGGAAGCTTGTTTCGACCAATAATACTTATTTGTTGTGGTCAAAAACCGAGACCATGAGAGTGTTGTTATTTTTTCTTAATGCATTGATTGCCCATCATGACACACGTAGCAATATGCAAGCGGTGGGATGCGAATGTGTTAACTTTTTATAAGTACAATGGGTTTAGAACATGTTACGTGGAATGTTATCGTCCTAGATGTAAGTATTTTGAACGTGTTTCTTTCTACCCCTTGCTGTTATATAGGTACATACCTTATTCATAACTTGAAGATTTTAGCAGATACGTACTTTTATCTACCAATCCTGCCCAGTAATCAACTACTTTTTGTGTGTTATGTTTGTTTTTTATTAGCAAGTTTATAAAGTCGTCTGTTCATTGTTAATTGTAGCGATACGGTATCAATCACTGCCGAATTAAAATGACAATGCGACGGGCACCTTCATCCTTAGACTTAATTAAGTCTTTGGACTCTTGATTTTATGCAAATTGGTTTTGCATTGATTTCAGTTAAATAAAATTACAGACATTTGGTATAATGGTTGTTGGTATAATGGTTTGCGTCAATAAAACAAATTCTGCAACCCTGGAGTACAGCATCGGTACCTATAGTTGTTTAACTGGAGAAACTGTATCTCACATGGTTGTATACACAATCGCGTTCATTGCCAAAGTCATACTTTCTTCTTCTGTATTATCTTATCTGTGTGTGTGTTAAATATAATAATATATTACCTATAAGTATGCTATTTTATACTTTTCTCATGTTGTACTCGCATACGCTCTCCTGCGGCGATCTCCTCAGAGAATGGGTTATCCATCATGTACATTATCTGGTTATTCTCATCACGATTGCAATTTGCATACACGAATTTAAAAAATACATACAAACAGTAGCTAATGTAGATGTGCAAGTGATATTAAGGGCGTTATCATACTAGCGGTTTGGAAGCGGCTGCGGGGCGGAGCGGACGCGCAGCGAATGCGTCGCGAACACGCCGCGGCTGCGCAGCGAATTCGTTGCGGACGCGCAACGGGATTCGTTTACGGGGGGTTTTCGTTTTCGTCTCCGGCGTCTTCGAAGTAATAAAATCAACAGCAGTGTCATCAATCCATTGTCATCAATCAATCCATTTTGTAACTGAGTGTATTGTACGGCGATAATTTGCTACAAACGCGCGACGAAAACGGCCATGCGTCCGCGACGTCCTCGCTGCGCAGCCGCGGCGTGTTCGCGACGCATTCGCTGCGCGTCCGCTCCGCCCCGCAGCCGCTTCCAAACCGCTAGTATGATAACGCCCATCAATTCATAGAATCGGCTTGTTTGAAAGGTGAATTTTTAAGTTGAAAATTTTGGAGCAGATTTTTGATAAGAATAAAGTACCTAGTTTACTGTTGGAATTGCGAGTATGGCGAGTATTTTTAAAATGAAAATAGCTAGAATGGTGAATAGGAATAGTTCAGATGAGTATTTCATGTCCTGTGTTTTTTTAATGTTCTTTAAAATTAAGAAGCTTTGATTTAAAACCTGCTTTTCAACATTTTTTTTGCTGTTGATTTTCACTTGTTTTAAAAATTATTGTAACACTGGCATGTTCGTTTCGGATTTCTATTTTTGTCTCTCTTATAACATCTAAGGTAAGTATTTTGTTATGTTTATTACCCATTGTTAACGATGCACTAGTAGGTACTCATTACCAATCGTATTAGACCCTGTTCACACGGCATTGTTCTGCACGTTTTTTCACGTATTCGTTTTTTAACGTACAATCACCCAGGTCTTCACACGGTAAATTATCATTCGTGTAAAAAACGAATAGCCGCAGAAAAGTGAAGGAAACAAACCTATACCGTGCCACTGCGAACCGAATACGTATAAGCGGTACACGTTTTTTTGCAGTACAATCGTCGTGTGAATGGATAAATGTACGTTGTATGGCCACTATATATACGTTAAAAAACGAATACGTGAAAAAACGTGCAGGACAATGCCGTGTGAACAGGGTCTTATGCTTCATGCATAATACATATTCAATATATATATGTCATAAATAGTACGGAGAAGCTGCAGGGGTCACAGTGTCATACATTGGGCGGTGCCTGCGACGCATAGTCAGGCAGATTGTATATCCTGTAGGGCGTAAAACAAGGGCATAGGACACTTGACTTGGTCTGACCATTTCGTGTGCCTTAACTCGACCCTGCACTGCAAGGACCTCTGCATGTCACGGCATGTAGCCGGAGATGGTATAGTATATAGTGTATGTCTACATTGATATGGGCCATTACATCAATGATGGCCTAAGTTTACGTTCAAAGGGTCCTTGATCTGAGAATAGAACCTAAAACCTAGTAATAGTGTTGTAAAAGCCGTGGGTAGCCGTAGTGAATGCTATTAACACGTCCGTACCTTTCAAGTCTAATAAGTCTGGCATCGAAAGAGCCATTGAATTCATATCAGGTCTGGATCTTGACGTCAAATGCACGTAGGACATGTAGGTACATTTTCCTGTTCTTTGTCCCATCTAGGCATTAACATGAGAACTAGCAGTGCGTCTGTGCGAGTTTGCGTTCAAATTTGATTTATCGATTTGGTTCAATGCTTGCGCTGAATTAAGTATTTTTATCCTCATATGTATGGACTTATTTAGGTATAAATTATTTATAATGTGTGCTGTCCCGTGCTAATGTTGAATATTGACGTATTTAGTATGAAAGCGAGTGTAAACTGCACTTATCATCTACATGGCTTTAGGTATGGCAAGCTTTAGTATTTGCATCATACTTATACCATTTCTTATTTGAATCATTTCAGTCATTAGAAGTCATTAGCAACTACTAATTTTTATAGTTTTATATTAAAAGAAACTTAGCTACTTCAAATGTTATTATGAATAATAGAGTATTGTCCTTTTTATTTTAAAGCCTGTGTTTCTGTTCTTGGTTCTTGTATGATTGTGGTGGGTTTTTTATTACATTTACGATTTAAGCATTGATAGATCGCCGGTATCAACCTGTTTTCTAATTAAATGTAGACGCAAGCTACTATAAATTAATATTCTTGTTACGAATTATTTTATTACTGCTTAGAGTGGTATCGTGAAAATCTATGATCTTTATATTTACATTTGCTGACTCATATTCCCATAAAGTTGACTGGCATTTTAATGAATTGACGTAGAATAGATAAACCTGCAAATGTATAGGAACTTCTGAAAATGTTTTTTAGCCACTTTCACGTACGCGTAAATGATAAAAAACCCGATTTTTGAACTCACACAGCGTCATCTAGTCCCAAGATAAGCAACTAAATACTTGTGGTGTACTCTATGCATTTATTTTGAAAAAACATAGGTTCATTATATTCGTACATAGAAATAGATGAAACCTCAAGAATAAAAGATCATTTTAAGAATTTGTGTACCTACTTCATTTTTGATTAGGTAAGTATCTCAAAAATTCCAGGCAATGTTTTAGGCAGACACTGACGCAACGACTATTGTGTTTAACTTTAGGACCACGATCTGTCATATCATACATTACTCATACATCCCTAAAATGTATCGTAATTAATTCAATAGGAACATTGGTTTTTACACAATGCTCTCATTCTTTCCATAAGTATAGTATGCCGGTTTAATGACAAACTTATGATTTAAAAAAAAGCAAATGAAAAATATTTGTCCTATAAGTATTAATTTTTATATCCGCTAAATGTTACAAATGCGAAAGTTTTTATGGATGTTTGTTGCTTTTGGATGCGAAAATTGCAGAAAGAATTTTGCTGAAACTTGTAACATGTCAAATCCCATTCAAATCCCAGTTACATATCATGTTTATTTGTAAGTAGTTAGTAGAAATTTTCCTTATTCGTTCACTTTTAATTAACCAAGAATGAAAACATCTTGAGGTGTGTCATCTTTTAACTTATCCCAAAAACTTACTTTACATGCAAGTTGCGTTTATTTTTTTTTATAGTCTTAACTACTAAAACCACTACAGAGACCAATAAATCCACGCCTCAGTCCTTTGTCGCAACTAGCCAATAAATATACAATGACAATAGTCTACAAAACGAGCAATTAATGAATATTTCAACATTTTTTTCAAAGAATCAGTTCAAAGAATAATAAAACTTATTTGCGTTTGATACGAAGTTTTAAAAATAATTTTGTGTAATTATGCGTATTGGTTACAAATGAAGTGTTGTGGTTAGTGCATTTGGTTGCAAGAACATTTTGATTTGAATTCGAAATCAGAATTTTAAATTAATTTGAATTCTTGTATAAATACTGAAATAGGCTTGCAAGAATACCGAATTTACATAAATATTTGTGTTTTCCCTTCAGACTAAAATATTCAAATCACAGTTTCAGAAAATATTTTTTGTGAAAAACATCTTGCATAGATTTTGATTAAAAATACTGTTATCTATAGTATTGTCCTCATTAGAGGTCATGTCACAAAGATCCGCCTTTCGCCAAATAAAGTCGTAAACCGTGAATTAGGCATAACTTATCATGGGCTTAGTCATCGCATTGTAATGGTCTAAAATAGTTCGTGGAAGGTATCTTCTGTACGCACATTTTGATTATTGGTTATCTAAAAGACAGTAACCGAAACAATGCGGACGTTATACGAATAAAGATAGATAAAAGATAAATAAAGAATTTATACATGGCCAGCTTCAAGAGGAAGAAATGGACATTTCCACACGGGGTGTCACTTAGTTCCAAGCTAAGTAACTAAATGCTTGTGATGATTATGGAAGCCAGATGACTGATACTACTTATTACATTTAAAAAAAAAGTTCATAAATAATATTGTCTGACAATACAAGAAAAGTTGATCTGACACAAAAATAATTAACTGTATCTACAAGTACAATACCTAATCTAAGCCAGGCATATTTATAGGAATTTCTGGCAAAGGATTTTATCTTAAATGTTATTATTAAAAGATGTCACGTATAAAGGGAGCTAAACTTAACTAGTTAGGTACATAATATGAGCATTACCTAGGCAATAGGTTGTCGCGCGTTTATGTCTTTTATATGAAAGTTATAAGCACATTTTTAGAATGATGCTAAGTAGAATGTTATTATGCTCTCCATCTTATAAAAGTACTTCATCATTAGCTATTTCTATGTAAATATGTTACTTTTACAGCATTGTTTTCTCACAATTTTCTTTCGGAAAGCTGTACTATTCAATTGATTTAAATATGTTTCGCGAATGAAAACGAATGAGATTAATAACGATGATGAGTGATATTATTTTGCATTATTTTAGATTATACATAATTAATTAATTATATTTATAGACCGATAAGGCACTACAGTGTCCCGAGATTACCTCCTAACGCTGTATAAATCATCTAGTATAGATAAAAGAGGCCTGAGAGAGACCGATAAGTAGAATTAAGCTCTCATATCCAAATTCGGGGACGATCTTATTGGAGTCACAATGATTTAATAAAAATATTCGAACCCAACATTATCGTAATAAAAGATGAGGTGATGATACAGTTCGTTGTTTTCATAATCTTTATAATTTTCCGCACCCTGTAAAATATAAAAGGTATTATGTATGTAGACAATCTTAATATTCGGCTACGCACGTGTACATTATTCGCAGCGCGTGCGCAACTCATCGCTATGCGCGCGGACGCACCTGTCTATGAATATCATTACATGGATTAAGCTTTTCGAACTGACGTGACTTTGGACATGAGATTTTTTACTTTGAGTAATAAATTAAAAGACGTGTTGATCGAGTGCGTTAGTGCCTTGGCTTTCGATATGATGGCTTCTTTAAAGTATCTTAAATGCCTATCCAGAAAAATGTATACCTTCTTAATGTGTAGCACCTTGGAAAACTGTGTTCATATTTGTTTATTTTACACTATTACCTAACGCTACAAAATAAAACGCGCCGTGCTACGATGGGCATGATAAATTTGTCATCACAATAAAACGAATAGTTTCTACTAGCAGACAGAAAAGCTCCAGTGTGTTAGATTTCTAAAGGCGCTAAAATGTAATAAAACATACACATTACCAACATTTGAATCCACAGCCAACTGTTTTGCCTTAATTTGCACACAGGCGCCAAGTAAATAAGCAAAATCAATTTATGTGCTGAAATAAATCCCGCAACGTTGCTTGGCATGGACTTTACGTGCATTCGATTGCTTTATGAGTCTGCAGGTCCTACATTTTGTCTTTGCCAAATCCAATGTTTATGCGACTGCGTCTGAACATTATTATGTCACGATAGACGACGAGCTAGACGAGTGTTAACCTTGCTTTTCTTAAGGATAACGATAGAAGATCGTACATTGTGGATAAAGGCGATATGTGGGTGAAGCTGAAATATGGGTTAGTTCTACAGAAGTTATGGCTAAGCTGAGAGGATGGTTTAGATACTGGGCAAGCCTAATCCATCTCAACAATGTCCCAGGCACTACAGTGCCCCGTTAAGTGTAGGCAGAGATTGCCTCCTGATATAAGTCATCTAGTAAAGATGCAAAGGCCTGAGTTTTTCTACAGAAAACCACTCTTAATAATAAGTATCCTATATTTAAACTTTAGTAACAATAGTCAACAGAAGATAAAAGCCTGATTTAAAACTTTATTAGTAATCTGTATAAAGGTGGTGATTAGGATGTAAGTAAGTAAGTATAGTTAATTTAGATAGTGAGAAGGCAAATCTAATCCATAAAACAATCAAAGGTATGCCCCAACTCAAACATGGCTAAATGTAGGTTTTTAGGATTCTAAGGATGAACGAACAGATTAAGATAAACTCATAAATAGACGACTCCTTACTCAATTCTCATAGCTCTCTAAAGTAAGCTATCGTTTGGCAAACATTTTAAGTATATGAATTGATTATATGGATCTACGCCTATGTTCCTTCTAAACGTAGATTAAGAATAGCAAAGTGCTTGTTTTGCTAATTATGACTATTAGATAAACTCCGACGAACCCAGAATATATGTATTTCTCATAAATTATTTTTTTGGTTTTATTTACACTGAATCAAACTTTGTAGGCGCCTAACTTATCGAGTACAGCTACAGTACGGATTTGCCTAAATTGTTTTGGTTTGCATTCTTTAATCTAATTTGATATGAAAACTTTAGCAGGGTTTACTTCAATTTGTAAGCTTCAATCGGATAAAGTCATTATGAAAAGTGAAGAAAGGAAGTTTATACAACAATAAAACAGCCAAGTTTTTCATCAGTCCTGTATCAATGTATTTCAAAAATATGAATTGTGGTCCAAAAAGTTCAAGAAAGACTAAAACAGCCAAGAATTCAAGAATTTTGAGTACTACGAGTACAAGCAAGATGTGTGAGTTTGCGCTGTTGCGCGTTTAAGTCTTTTGTATAGCAATAACGAAAATAGATTTTTTTCTATGTTATTTGACATCTAAAGTAGCTAGCGATGATGGAAGATCAAAGGCTGACGTGTTACTGGTCTATCTTGATCGCCGCTGTGACTGACATCTATTAAAGGAAGTCCAGCCATAATTTTATAAGCAAACGATCGCTGATCGGTTTTATTCTATCCTGCCGCCTTATTCTCCAAATAACCATGTCTTAACGTGGCACGACACGGCATGGTAATTTTGAATAATGCTATGGATTTCAGAAAACAAAAGCAGATAAAAGGTGCAACCTTTTACCGCGTCATGTTTTGAAAGCCGTCGAGAATCGACCAGCTGGTATCAAAGAGTTAAGATCACTACTCCATTTAAATGAAACTTTTGATATTGAACCCAATCCGTCTAAGTATTATTATTATCACTGACAGTATCGAAACATCTAGAATACCTACAAATAGACACTCTTTATCACAGGTAAATAACAGATTTGACACATCATACTTGTTAAATATTATTTATTCAGATACAATTATATTATGCCTTCTATGTTTTAGCTGTATTAATGTTATACGTGTCCATTTCAGTTTATTCACAGGTGCTTATTATAAGATAAGATAAGATAGAACTTTATTGAATTATAGAAAAAGTTTGATGTACTTATTAGTTACAATTAGTTACGAATCATTCGAGAAAAACATTATTTTATCTAAGATTTTACCTTTAGCAAGTTATAAAAAAAACAGTAAGGATCTAATTTAATGCATTGACAACATTTTTCTAAATTATAATTTTTTCACGACATCAAAATTCACATCACACGCATATATTTTAAAAGTTTACAATATATCTTTAACTATATTTCTAAAAAAAATTTTTTAATCTGAAATTTCGCATGATTTAATATATTGTCATTGTTTTCCAGTGTCTATTCTAGAGATTCTTGGCCTCAGCTACCCTAGTCCCATCCTGCAGGTTGGTCCTGGCGTTGGTCCTCGCCTGCCTGCTGGACGGACTCCTCACTTGCAGCTGGGTCTCCACCACCACCTCCTCTACGAACGGCGTCTCATTCTCTGAAAAGGATAAATGTATGATGAATATATATTTGATTAATGTAATTAATAGCTTATTTAAGTCATATAATAAATAAATATACCTACAATTAGTAGTCCAAAAGTATCAACTAAATTCTAGCCAACGGTATTTTGTGACTACGTTTGCATACGCAGTTTTTATAATAAACACTGGATTTTGACATTTTATCAGTCAAACACCCACACAATCCTACACAATCATAAATCGTTTTATATTTATGATCAAAACGGTAATATGGTACGGTACGGTGTCACTAACATTAATGTGACAAAGTTTAACATTAACAACACAAAATTCGTATAGTATACACGTCTAGACTCTTGATACCGTTCAATGCATATTTTAGTCTCTATCCTAATGCAGACATTAGTTTTTAAACGAGTTTTTAATAGAGCAGTAATGTAGCAAGCAAAATGTTCGGTTCGCACACAAAATTCAATTACAGTAACCATTGGTTTTGTTAGCCTTTAATGAATCAGCATTGTTGTCTGTGTCATCGGTAAGAGCCTTGAAACATGGCAGCATTGAATTTGTTTACAAATAGGGCGCGACGCAATTAAAGTCGACCCAAAATCATAAATTAAATAGGTAATGCCTTGTGTGGAAATGACCATATAGAGGTGGTACTCTTTAATTAAAATAAAAAAACTTGACGATACTATGGCTACATCTACATTGCCGTGACCATTGCAACTTTACAAGACCGAGGGAATAAAACTACTTGATTGGTTTCTTTCTGATGGATTTTTATGCTGTAGGTCACAGGTGACCGCTGCAGCTTCACTGGACTATTGCCACAGGGTTAAAAATAAATAGGTAGATTTTTATGGAATACAAACTGGTCAGGCCTTTGTAACTTCACCAGACTTTGGCAAGGCTCTACGCCAGAGTATAAATATTATAGTTAATTATGTTTACCTTTGATTCCCGTCTCCAGAGCGTTCCTGGCCGGCGCAGCTATCGCAGCAAGCACGCAAATCGCAAGAACCAAACAAAACAGTGCACGCATCGTCGCTAATGTAAACTGACTTGCAGCCAGTCTGCCCCACTGTGACACAGTTGACACGCCGTCACGTAACCGTGGACTTATTCTGATAAATAATAAAACTTTATAGTGTTTTTGAACGTTTTGAATAAAATAGTGATTGAGACAGACGTAAATTTTTATATAATGATGGGTTGGGATTGTTAATTACGTTGTTTCTTTTAAATAATGGTATAAAATCGTTAAAAATAAGTAGATTAAATCGTTATATATGTATCTTAAATATCAAGAATTATAGCTCTGATATCTATAATGAAGTATTTAGGACGTATCTAAGTGTTAGGTAATATTACTGTGTGGTTTTCGTCTATTTAAGTAACTAAATAATATGAGACGTTTAAAAACATTATGATAATTTGATAACATGATATTTGAACGTCGTAGTACTTGTGCTCGTAATTAGTAAGTCAGTTGGAGGATCCGGTCTTTGTTTCTTGTGTCCTTGTCTGTTCCCACCTTTTAGTAATTAAAACCGACTATTATTAACATATACAATGCATAATACTCGCTGCAATTTTATTTAATTACTCGCGTGGTGATGATGACGATGAAAAGATATCACCTTCCCCAAAAACGAAGCTACAGCAAAAATAATTATCAAACTCAGTTCTTGGGAATAGCGCGTTCAAACAAAACAACAAACTATTTCACTTTAAGTTCATGTAAGACAGGACCTACATATGAATACCTACGAAAATAATAAAAGATAAAGATTCATAAATATTCGTACAAAAAGCTGTGGAAGCTGCTTGAAATTATATCTGTAATTTGTGTTTAGGAAATCTTAGCGATCCTAATCTTACTTAAAATCAACGTGGGGATCAGTTGTTACAGAATAATCCTTCTTGTATTGCTGCTGTAGAGTTGCATAACAAAGTGTTGGGTGTTAGAGCATTTGTAATCTTTCCTTCTTTGCGTCGATGTTTTAAAAATAAACTTAAAATTATAAGTTATACTAGGTAAATTTTAGTAAATACGAAATAGAGGTTAATTATAGGTATAGGTACATTGGCTTAGGTGCTGGGTAAGCCTATTCCATCTCATGTATCAGGCACTATACAGTGTCTAATTAAGTGTAGGCAAAGACTGCCTCCTGACGCTGTATAAATCATCTGTAAAGGCCTGCGTGTGGTCTTACTGAGTATGGTTTTCGGAAACTGTTGTAAGCTGTTTAACTTTTTTATAAACCCAAGACAAATGATAATTTTACTATAATAAAGTTTAAAAAATAAATATTCTTCATCCACATTTTAGTAGCCTTAGCTGGTTGTAATTATGCCTAAGTCTCCACCAGAAAGCTCCTTAAAAGCTTTAGTAGCTATTAAATAAATAATTCATGTTTTAAAATTAGTGTTAGAATATAACATATTATTATAACTGGAAATAAGAACAAAGAACTGTTATTAAAGTAAAAGATACCATATCAGTCTGCATAGTGAGTTATTTTAAAGTTCACTAGCCGTCCCGCGCGCGATTTCATTCGCGATGACTTTAGAAACAACGGCTAGGTACAATTTGTAAGAAAGCGACGCTTATGTTCCTCAAGGAACCAACTCTTGCAGTTTCAAAGATATCGTGAAGGTCAACATTTTAACCAATTTTGACTCCGCCAAATTGACCTTTAGGGTTAAAATTTTGAAAAACCCTGAAACAGGTTTACCTTTACTTTCAGCTAAGAATCTATACTTGAAATTTTGACGCTCCAACTATCACCATTTTGAAGCTATGAAAAATATGACTTTTAACCTTTCCCTTGACCTTTGACCTTAAAATTTGTCAATAACGGGTGCCCTAGTATTAAAAGGAACCTACATGCAAAGTTTCACCATAATAGCTCTTCTAGCAACAAAGATATAGCAAAAGATCAAAAAATTCCCAACTTTGACCCGGCCAAATGGACCTTTAGGGTTAAAATTTTTAAAAATCCTGAAACAGGTGCTCGTTCATTTTAGGTCAAAAATCAACATTCTAAATTTTGACGTTCCAGCTGTCACCATACAGAAGTTATAAAAAAGTTGACCTCTGACCTCTAATTGACCTTTGATCAAAAAATCCTTTTTAAACAAGAGTCTCCGTACTATTAAAAACCTACATGCAAAATTTCAGCTTCGTAGCACTTGTGGGTTCAGAGATGCGTTGAAAGGTAAATCATGTTTTTTTTTTAATTTGCATTTATTACTCGAATTTGACCTTTGATTTAAAAATTCATTCATAATAGGTGCTTACGTCTGAAAAGAAACCTACATGCCAAATTTGAACTTTGAAACTCTTCCAACACCAGAGATATCATGAAAGGTTAAAATTTTACCCAACTTTGACTCTGCCTTATTGACCTTTAGGGTTAAAATTTTGAAAAAACCTGAAACAGGTTTACCTTTATTTTAAACTAAAAATCTATACTTGAAATTTTGAGGCTCTAGCTTTCACCATTTTGCAGCTACAAAAAATATGATTTTTGACCTTACCCTTGACTTTTGACCTTGAAATTTGTCCATAGCGGGTGCCCGCATATTAAAAGGAACCTACATGCAAAGTTTCATTATTATAGCTCTTTTTGTTACAGAGATATCGCAAAAGGTCAAAAAATACCCAACTTTGACCCAACCAAATTTACACTTTGGGTAAAAATTTTGAAAAATCCTGAAATAGGTGTTCGTTTATTTCAAGTCAAGAATCTATTCTCAAAATTTTAACAATCTAGCTGTCACCATACAAAAGTTATAATAAAAGTGACCTCTGACCTTGAATTAACCTCTGATCGAAAAATCCGTTCTTAACGCTCATCTACGTCATCACAGAAACCTACATGCAAAATTTCACTTTAATAGCACTTGTAGTTTCAGAGAAACCGTGTCTCTTACGTTTTGACCACTCCTTTATATATATAGATTAAATTACAATTATAACTTTAAAAAACGGTTAAAATGTTAATTTGAGCACTATAAATTATTTATGCCATATTAAAATGCAGTTAAGCATGATATTTGCATTTTAAATATTTTGTGGATCTGCGATTTATCTAAGTGGTCCTAAAAGAATATCAGAAGAAAAACAATACAACGGAAAACCAAACATTTTTAAAAGTCTTTGTTAAGAATTTATTTTATAAATTAGCGAAACTTTTAAATAGTAAATAAAATAAAATACAGTTCAGTAAATTAACAATTTATTAAATAACTTATTATAAAATATGAATCACAATAAAACCACATTCATACAAACTTAAAATTAGCATCAAGAGGTATTATTATAGCTACCTACAATCGCCATGCTATATCTATCGACCAAGACAATCCTTACAAACTAATAAATGCATAACTCTCCTTACTACTTCTCCATAACTATCTTCGCCAGAAGTTGAACAGCGGGTTTATATTCGAATAAGACCAACCAGGTCTAACTGAGTTGTAGGACTGGAGGCTGGGCTGTCGGAACATGAAGGTGTTGGGGTTAGTGAACCATTGGCTTAAACTTCTCTGATGGAACGCGGAAAACGGATCTTGGAAGATCATATCAGTCGGCTTGTACGACATAACCATGCTCTGCATCGGCATCTTGCTAGCCGATTTAGTTTTTGTCGAGTCTTCAGGAAATACTGATCTGGCGACTGATGTGACTGACACAGAACCTGGGCCGTACTTGATCTGTGCTGATGTGAATTTACCATTCTCTTCTTTTGTAAAGGATATCGGCTCTGGGATCTTCTCAGCGGACCTGCCTTGAGCAGCGGGGAAATAGAAGGGGTTTGACCCTGAAGGGAAGATGTTGACTCCACTGATGGATGAGACACGTCCGTTTCTGGAGGTGACACCCGCGATGCTGGCAACTCCATAACCATTGTTCGTTCTAAACGTTCTTATGTCTTGAGTATCTGGTGCACCTGGAAGAATAAAATACCGTTAAAGAATAAAAGCCATTAAGATACTGAATGTATATAACAAAACATGATTCTTTAAATTAAACCAAACTACACCATTATCTAAAATTTCATCTCAAACCAAAAATGGTATCGGATATCTTAATGGCCAATTAAAGCCACTCCTATAGAGAACTGGTTACCTGCCAAAGCGGCGGCTACCACCGAGCACACCACGAGGAACCCTCTCATTGTGACAGCTCACAAATAAATGCAACTCCAACAGAAATCTCTCACTTTATATCCACCGTAGATTACTAGTTCTAGCTTCATCTCGTTTATGGTATTCAAAACGGTTAATAAATATTGATAGAGGTAGGCGACACACCAATTTTCATATAATAATATCTCTATTATTAGAAGCTAATGTTGTTACAACAAATAAAAAAATTGATTAATTTCAACCGTGATAATGTATTCCGCTCTCTCGAGTTTGCGAACTAACTGTACTTTTATTAGAGAATATTGGCTTGTCTGCATTGTAATCTTGAGATACCCGTTTGTTTACTGCCATGTACGAAATGGTAATGAGACTGAAAAAAGATCGATACAACTTGTATGCAATTAAAGTTGATGAAAATGTTATGTAGAGTCAAAGGCCAAGCAATAACAATAAAAGAAATATAAATAAAATATTTCTTTGGACGTTTTACACAGTGTCACCAGTCCCAAGCTATGCTAAAGAAACCAGATAACTAACTAATAGATACTAGAACTTACTTAATATAAACAGCATTTTGTTATACATACCTTAGTATACTTATTATATTTAGATATATAAAGTTATGATTTTCATATGATTTTAAATTTATTACATTTCTCACACGACTGGGTAGGTATCACATATGAATGACTCACAATTATTTACTTATTGCGCAGACAGAACATAAACAACAATGAAATAACAATTTACAGGGTCCTTAAAAAAAGAACCTTTGGATTCCAGTGAGGACATCATCTCACTACGGCAGTAGGTTTGTTTTCATCTTTGCCGAAACAGTAAACTTGCGACTAATAGTTAGCTGTCGTGTTTACAGCTATTCTCCATTCCACTAATTTGTTGTTTTAATTTATTGTACCCGGCTGTTTTATGGCCTTTCAGTGTTGTGCCAGAGGCTATCCTCAGTTATTTATCAAAATAAATCAACATAAGATAAACATAAACATAAAAAGCTAGTTAGTTTTTTTGCACGTTTATGATCTACACCTACAAAGAGAAATGTACCAACGGCTACTTTTATTACAATGAAACTCACTGTGACAATGGACATGTCTGTTTTGTTTTATAATAAGTTTGTAAAATGTTGTAAAACTATATAAATATGTATCAGTTAGCTCGTATTCTAAAATATAGTTAACCTTATGTAAAAGGCCCAAGAATCTTTATAGGTCCGCTGTGAACCCCTTATTTAAATTTGGTATTTGGTTTAATCATGTAGGTTCAATTGTGTGGAATAGTATTTTTAATGTTAATACTCGTAGTTAGGCATAGAATATTTCTTTCGGCTCAGTTCGATTCAAACAAGTTTGTTTACTTTATCAACATTTGATACCAATTTATAGCATCTTTTAAACATTGATTAAGCATTCTCTAATTAGCAGTCCAATCAACTTGGTGGAATTAGTGATCAGTGCTAACATAATTTATCTGCTCTATCGATCTTTCTAGTCGCGCCTGCATAAGATGAGATAAATCTTTACAGTTCAATGACCTGTCGTTCCTTCTGTAGCATTTATCATTTACCATCAATGTAGTTATATAAACCCATGGCTCAAGGATTATTGCCTCATTTCAATTGCCATTAGTTTAAGAGTAACTCCTTTGAAATTAAAATGGCAGTGTGTTTATTTGCAGTTATTATTACTTTGTATGGGGTGTCATCGGTGCCTATAGTTTTGAAAGGTTTGTTCTCCCTTAAACATTCAGTATAATTTTCTTGAAACAAGAAAAGTACGTGTGATTTTTCCGACTTCGCACAAATACTTACTTAGCTTTTTTTTGTAGAATCTACACCAAATGGGGAGTCGATCATCGCCATTTCATCGTCTGATCCTGAAGTAGAAAAGTACTTGTTGAACAGCTACACTTCCCAGCGTTTTGCTCCTGAACAAAATCTTCTGAGATCCAACTTCTACAGTCCCGAACAAACCTACAACAACCCTCGGCCGAATAACTTCGGTATTGCTTCTTCAGAAAGCCTTCAGCCCGGAACCGGTCGAAACTTTGAAGAGTCATCGCACATCAACCCGTTTTTTGTGCCATTTTTATTACCTTCTAATGTGGACGGGTTCAAATTGAATAACTTGTTTAGAAACATAGAAAATGTTTATGACTATCCTGATCCTAGCTCAGCCGGCGGCCAACAGGTCAGAAGAGTGACGGCTGTAAATGATAACGGTCACGTCTACGGCAAAGTCGACACTGTTGGTATTGATAGCAAGAAACTATAATTATATTTGAACTTACTAACGGTTTATGTTTCGCATGATTTAAAAGGGTACATTAAAAATTAAAAATAAATTAATTGCAGTCTTTTATTGACGTTATTTTACGATCGAAATCGGTCAGGGAGGTCATACCTCTGGAAAGATATGGAGACAAGCGCTTAGCGGTCGTTTCGATATCTTTAGTCTTATTATAGCTTAGGATTAGTAGAAAGTGCCGGCGCCGGTGTTGACGGCGTGCGCGTGAGAAGCCTGGATGTTGGGGCCGTCGATGGAAGTGGCTCCGCTGTGCTGGACGTAACCACCGTTTTGCTGCACGGTCTGCGCGGTGCTGGCCCTCACTCCTCCCACGTTCTCAGAGGCGGACACAGCCGTGTTGGAACCTCCTTGCTCATCGTGGGTCTGCGCCAGAGAAGTGGCTCTTCCGGAACCGTTAGAAGACGAGGCAGCGGTGGATCCGTACCCGGTGCTGATGGCGGAAGATATAGCAGATCCTCCGAAATCGTTCCTGAAGCTATTGCGAGACTGGTACGGGTTGAAGTTGGCTGCGGTTGCTGAGGAGCCGAAAGGTCCATTCTGAGACTGGGCAATAGAGGTGCCGTAGTTGCCAATGTTCTGAGCGGGAGAGATGACGTTTCCATAGCTATTGCGAAGAGGAGTTCCGAAGTGGTTGTAGCCAAGGTTGAACGGGTAGGAGTAGGTAGGGGCCGCATACTGGGTGTACGTTGGGTAGACGGTGCGGTAAGTGTTGGGGTTAGTCTGTGCGAGGCCAACTCCACTAGAAAAGACGTTGCCGTCGGTGGAGCCGATTCCGCCGCCGAAGGCCTGGGCGTCGCCTGTCTGGAAGGATGCTCCGATGCTGTTGGAGTGCTTGATGCCTCCGATATCACTGGCGAAGCCGCTGCCGAACCCGTAGGCGATGCTGGGTGCTTTGGCTTCACGGAGAACGGTCACTCCAGGAAGGGCTAAAACAAAAAAACATAGGTGAGTTTGCTGAATAAAACTTGTTTTAAAACTTTCTTATCTTTCAATTACAATAGAATATTTATGATTATGCTAATTTTCATAATGCGTAGGAGGCGTAACCATTCTATGATACATTAGTTTAACTATAAAAAAAATGTGACTCATCGTCCAACAATAAAACTAAGATAAGGTAGCTTTAATAACTGTACTTTTGATTGACCCCTTGACCGCGAATATATCGATATGATGAGAAATTAATTCGAGGTTGTCTTTGTTTTTATACAATGGTGATCTTCGCACTCACCGGAGAAGTAGAAAGGTTTGGCAGAGCAGGCGACAACCGCCGCGGCGAGTACTATCAACTTTGAAGCCATTATTTCAGATCCGCTCCTTCACAGGATGCCTATGCCTTTCTCCGATGTTTATGAATATTGTAGATTCATTTCTCTAAGCTTATATACCAGTATCATCTTTCCCCCCACCAGAAAGCTCTGGGTCAGAACTGAGCACCCGAAGGCATTGACACTCATAAATAAAATTTATCTAACACGTTACCGTAAACCGTTTTTGATAGGTCCTGGTGATCTGATATCATAAATATTATGGACACCGTGTCATTCAAATTGTTCGTATTGATTTGAAAGGGGCCAATAAAACTGACTTGGCTGTGCTTTATGTATAAAACTTGTACGAACCTGTTGGAGTTAATGATGAAGGCGATAAATCTTATAGATGGCCGAAATGATAGATGTGTCTACAAATGTTTGTAGTTAGAAATGCTAATCCTTTATAAAATATGATTATTTCCTAAACTTTAGAAATGTAATTACTAATTATCAATTTGGCATTACTTCTTACCAATACTATACGTATAACTATCCTCGTACCAAATGAATCTAGGTCTTAGAACTTTAGAACTTTTTCCCAGGCAGGCTTAAATACTAAAATCAGCCAAGTTGATTTTGCCCAACAAAAATAAGAGTAGGTACATCACCTGTGAAAGTCTTAACTGCCTAGCTATCACATACGGTTCAGTTTCCGTTCAAGTTAGTAAACATTTAAAATACTTACTAGCTAGGTACATACCTTATTTATTTATTATTAGATTTTTAAGAAAATAGAAGTTACACATTCACGTTGTAGAAAGGTACCTACGCCACATTTAAATAAATGAAATACTTGTAAAAAACTTATACTGTACCTAATTGGTGTACACTTATTTATCAAAAAGATACTTCTTATTAACTTGATTTATTGTAAACTTTTTAAATCAATTAAAGATAGGTAGTTTAAAGGTCCTTAACCTCTATAAACATGTAAATAGATACAAAATTCCAGATTGCCAGGAAATAGGTTTGTCATCGTTATTATTACCTATCAGTGTTGTCGGAGCATTTACCTCTCGACCGCTGCAGGATATCAGTTTTATAGCAAGCTATAATAATATTTCTTTTATTAATTAAAATTAGAATAAGCGGAAGTTTATGGTTCAATGAACTGGCTGAAATGTATTTTTCAGCTGAAGCAGAGATTAAGAAAGACACACAAACTCAAACTCAAAATATCTTTGAAGACCACTTGAATAGTCGTTAAGACTAGGGGTTTCTATTGCCTGTTCCAACGCGACTCCCTACAGGGAAAGAAGCGGGCAAGAGCTTAGTGGTACGACGGGCCTAGAATATCGGAAAACTCATAATCTATGAATCATGCTAAATATCCCGTTTTAAGTGTTTTAAATGTTCAAAACTATAATAGTTTACAAAGAATGAGATGAAACTACAGCTTACGACTTAAATTATATATTAATTATTTTTCATTACCTAGTGCGTTGAACAAAGTCGGTAGTGAATGCTAGTTTCTTATTTTGAAAAAATAAATTAAATCAATCTATCATCGAGCTCGTAAACTGTTCTTAATTCGAGAAATTACTAACTATAAATTTAATTAATTGACTAATTGCAGCAGAAATTAATTAAATAAAACGTCGAGCAAAAAAAAACAATAAAACCAAGATAGTTTTGTTTTTAAAAATATATTTTATCACACCATTTGCAATAAAGTAAATTAATAATGTCATTACCAATCACATTGCAAATATCACGAAAAAACAGAAAAATTCATGCATCCTTAAATTATTCAGACTAGATTGGTAATTTCTTCTTATTTCGCCTTGCTAATCGCGGTGGCTAGGGACCGAGCAAAGCCAAACGCTTCACCATCTTCATGACTGCTGCTCTCATCACTATAGAAGTTTCCGAAAGGTTTCTGGAAGCCATAGCCGCCTCCCTGGCCACCGTGGTAGTTCCCGTTGAACTGGTTATTGTAGGAACCTTGACCGTTGCCGAAATAGCCTGGCCTTTGGCCATGGTAACCGTTGTACCCACCGTACCCTTGGTTATGGTAGCCTCCATAGCCTTGGTTATGGTACCCTCCATGGCCTTGATTGTAGCCACCGTGATAGGGATATCCCCCGTTATACTGGTAGTTGTTTGGATAGTATCCAGGGCCGTGGCTTCCATCAGCTCCATTGGCTGAAGATTGGGACTGGCTGATGGCAATGTTTATCGGAACTCCTTGGTAGCCATCTTGGTGACCCCCTTGGTAGCCACCTTGATGGCCTCCTTGGCCACAGATTCCATATTTATAGCACAACTTTTTATTTTTCAGACTTCTTGGTTCCCGTACACTGTTATCCGCTACATCAGATGTTTCTGTAAAAAAACATTACCATTAACTTATCACTAAGGCAATAAAGATCAAATTGCTGATAAAATTTACCACCTTGGCCTAGGGCTGCACCGATGATGAGAGCAAAAAATAGAAGTGAAGTGGTCATGTTGTTGTATTCAGTTTATTGTGTCGGACTTGCAGGTCAAGAAGGCTTTATAGGTCGAGAGCACGAGGCCATCCCCCACCCGACTGTATTGCCAAAAATCCCACGGAAGTTGTAAACAACGATAAATTTGGTGTACTTCCTGCCCAAATAGGCCATAAGGTAGGCCATAATAGGTTTGATTTAGTGTGCTTTTTATTCTAAATGTTGATTGGATCTTTATTGGTATTCAATTATCATTCTAAACTCTGAACTCATTGCAATAAATAAACATTAATATCTTTCCACAGGTTCTTTAAATTCACATTCTTATTTTTCTAAATTCGAATAGTTTTTTTATTATACCAGTATTTTTGCACAAAAACCTTTAAGTTATGGTCTCAACTTAAAGAAGTCAGTGAACTCGTCGCTTCTTCAATGAAACATATCTCCATCAATCTTAATTGCTTTTTTGTTTCTTAAGATCAAGGTTCACAGTATACGTCAAGTTAAACTATAGGTACTCGTAAGGTACATACTCGTAACTTAAGAGTTAAAAATAATATGAATCTTCCCTAAAATGATATACATTTGAAAACAAAAGATACAAAGAAGAGCTATCAAGTAACTTATTAATGGATAATTTACATAATTTTAGCGATATGTTAATTTATGCGGAAGAAGTATATATATTTCCTCTGTTTTCTAAGGATTTTGCTGAGTTCTGCCGAATACGGAACAGAAGGATTTGCGTAGGTGTGAGAGAATAATTTACAACTTATCCTTTTAAATTCTGTTTTTAAGGCTAAATGTTAATTATTATCACAAAGTCTATCCTCAAAGGTTTGCTGGAAGAAAACTCTTATAGGGCTAAATTAAACTCTTATTAAGCTCGCCTTTGTACATGCCTTTTTGTATCTGTTTTTTATGTATTTTTATTTCGTGTACAAAAAAGAATAAAAGAATAAAGTCTAGTTTGTCTCATTTGTGCAGCAGTGGGATTCGTTGGCATGGCACAGTTAATAAGCCTCACTTCGCTGTGACAGTCTCTCTTTTTCTTTCGCCAGTTTGAGTCAAGTACGACCTAAAGTTGTGACTTCTGTAGTCCGAGTGACTCGGAGGCATTTTGTTGCTCTCGTTGTTTTTTGCTCTGTTTTTAACGAGAAATTTTGTATGGATGTTGCTCATTCACGCCAAAACTACTGAACGAATTTGCTATACATAGTTTATGACCATAGACATATAGACTACGCTTTTCATGGGGACAAAGCCATAGCCGAGTAAGCTTTTTGGTTTACAAATGTAACTAAGTACCAAAACTATTTTAAAAATCATTTACTGGAATTTGTTCTATTAAAACGTTGTATTTTGTTAATCCATTCGCAACATTATAACTTTAGTATTTCAACAGTGATTTTATTGGAGCATAAAGACTACTTCCATGGGTTGACTGTACAAGACATACTTTCCTGGTCACGAGGTAGCCATAATTGGAAGCCACGCCTGCTCTTCACCTTGGTCGTGCGAAATGGCGAATTTCAACGACGATAAAATTTCTAGCCATAAAATTATCGTCCCAATCAAAATGATGTATTACTTACCTACTTATTAGTTGCCAGACAAGATTCAGGCTGACTGACTCATTAAAGTGAATGTTTGAATATTTGATTATTGTCATCAATATGACAGCTTGAGAAGTCTCATAGGCATTTGATAATTAGTTTCGGTTATGTGTTCCCAATATTACATACCCAAGATATTATCTATGTAATGAAAAAATGAAAATTAGTAATTATGTGTTATTATAAACTACTCACAATCATTTTCATTTAAATCTGTTATGATAGTAGTCACCTACTAGTTCTACTTATCGAAAATGTTTTTTTTAATTGATTAATTAATAGATTCACCAAATAATGTAAAATAATGATTGGGCCAAGGATGAGTATTCACTCCTTGAAGTACATCAACATGGGGATCACCACAGAGAACCTCTTTTCCCCAAAGACTCGGAATTTTTGCAGGTTAATAACTTTTTGCTTTAAAGAGTTTTTCACAAATATTTTCTAGCAATAAAACACAAAAAACTCATTCATATTTATAATAGAAAACGTTAATAACATTAACATTATTTTGTTCTTCATTCATCAGGCACAATAAATATTTACAATGATTAAAAACTTAACAAATAATTACTGCTTTACCTCTCAAAAGATATTTTTTTATGTGTTTTTTGTTGTTTTTTTTTACTCATTTGATAAACAAGTGAGTATAGCGAGTCGTATATCTAACCCGAAACTGTCACGTCGTGATAGTTTCGGGTTCCACTCACGAAATATCTGTTTTTCGCGATAGCGAGTCAGGGGGCAGAAGGATAGCAGCAGAATAACCTACGTGTACTGTCATTTAGTCTAGAATAGCATGTGTTATTGTTTAGGACCTGCTCTGGCTATAGCCACAGCCACCGCCTGCCCCGACTCACTCTTCGCATTACTGACTGCGTTGCTACCACTTCCTCCACAATCAGCACACGGTTGTTCATTAATTTTCCCAATTGCACCCGAGTTTGAGTTACTTTCCGAGTTTGAGTTGGAGTACGCCTGAGATTTTGGTTGTTGGTAATCTTGATAATCCTGTTGGTAGTTTGGTTGTTGGTAGTCCTGGTAGGCCCATGGTGGTGGGTGGTGGTGACGACGCCAGAATGGTGGTGGAGGTGGTGGTGGCCAGTATGGTCGCGGAGGGCCAGGTGGTGGTGGCGGAGGCCCAGGTGGCGGAGGTCCCGATCTCTCGCATTCAAACACTTCTGCAGATCGTTTGAAACGCTTCGCTAGCTCATGGTGAACTCCAGCTGTAACATAAAAAGAATTTTAGTCATTGAAAAAAATGTTAACATTGTGGTGTCCCAACGAGGCTCTTGTTGCGGCCAAACCTATCCATAAGACCTAATGTACCAATTTGAAACCAAAACCATTTTTTTTTGTGAATATGAATAATGAATTGACAAAACTGCCTATTACCACAGATAAAATAATCTAATACATACAAAATGAGTCAATTTTACATTTTGAATAATTTTAAGCTTTTCTATAATAACTTATCAAAACCTTTCTATTGTCTGACTTTCTCGTCTTTATTATGTTGTTCTGCAAACTTTCATACAATGTCACGTTATAGGCTGCACCTAAATATAATAACCAAATTGTATTCACAACAAGTTTTAATTCAGAATCTGTGCCTTGAAAACGAAGGCTAAAACTCTGAGGCTAAAACGATCTTAAAAAGTTGGGAGCGAATCTGTCGGAGAATACAATATCTTTCAGTTTGAGCTTACAAAAATAGTAGGTATTCATTTTTTACTCACTTTTAACATCTGCCCTCGTGATATCAAGCAGAACAGCAAGAAGCAGGACACCTACCCGCCACATACTGAGGTTTGATTGTGGCCAATATTTTGACACTTGATATCATTTATACGAACAAATTGTTACTGACCTAAAAAGCGGTCACCGTCAGATGATGTCTGTTGAAGTCCTATTTATTTGTAGACTCTTTGTATTCCCGTTCCTTTAGACGTAGCATTTAATCAGTGGTAGGTTACCTACTTTAGTTATGTATGTTATTATAGATAATTGAAACTGTCCTTAAGACATTAACGCAGGTTATGCACCTATTAGTTGTGAAATAAACAGATTAAATGTTTTATTCAGATTAGAGACATAATTTTCAACAAAATATTAAAATTAAAGGAGACGTGAAGTGAACTAAATAAGTTTTTATAGGTTCTTATTTTTATTTGATGCTGTTATTTTGCCGTGTATTGATAAAAAAGACGGTCGCAGAATCAAGGAAACAGATCCTTACCAAACAATCTGAAAATACTCGGATTTCGATGTGAAATGCCAAAATATTGAAAGTAAAGGAGACGTGAAGTGAACTAAATAAGTTTTTATATGTTCTTATATTTGATGCTGTTATTTAGCCGATGAAAAAGACGGTCGCAGAATCAAGGAAACAGATCCTTACCAAACAATCTGAAAATACTCGGATTTCGATGTGAAATGCTAATGATTCGTTCAAACACTAATGCTAACGCAAATAATAGTTCCTAGTGCTAGGTGAATCCCTGGTTCCAAGTTGGAGTTTTTAGAACATTATTCTACTAAACATGGAATTTTTGTAAGGTATGCAATGGAATTTTAGAAGATATTGTTGTTACCAACATTTCGATATCGAGTTGTTACTACAATATGAAACGTCTTAACGTTATGCAGGTGTGTTTTTACTAGCACTTTGAAAATATCACGGGTTACGCCAAATTTGGCTAAATGAAGCAATTAAAGCAACCACAATTAGGTAATTATGAAGCCACTATATTGTAATAAATTGTGTTTTAACTGTAGGTGTAAAAAAAGGTACCTAACAGTTAGAGATCCTAGAGCTAAACTTTTTTTTGAAAACTAGATAGTAAAGGGTGTAAAACTACTACTATTTTATTGTAAGGACCTAAACGACCTAGGTTTATAAATCCTCTACTATTTTTACTACTTTCGTTCATGGTTACACCATTTATGACAAAAAAAGGTTGGATGGATGATTTTTGATTTTTTGGATTTGTCTCTGCTCTGAGTTAAAAAACGGATAAGTAAATTATTGACGAGATGAGACATTCTGAAGATAATCATGTATTATAATACTTACATTTTTAAACAGGGTTGGTAGTTATAAAATACAAGTCTACGACAAAAAAGTGATAAAATTGCGTATAAATAGTAGTAGTAGTAATAGTATTTGAGTTTTAGGGAACAATTTCGTAACACCTTATACATTGCTTACAAGAAAAATAGGCGTGAACCTTGCAGTATCAGTGTTGTGTACATTAGCAATTTGTCGATATTAGGATATCATTCGTGGAAATGTGTCAAGCCTGGGTTCCATCTCGTATATAGGTGTGAGCTTGAGGATCTAATTTCAGATGGTACTCAGGCTCACAAGATGGAATGGTCTGGTCTAGTGTTCTTAGCGCTTTCGATTTGCATTGCGCAATGTACGACAATACGAGGCAGAGGTATGTATACATATATAATGGATATTAATTTTGATAAGATTTCTTAGGGCTCAATTTACCGATGGTAGGTAACTAATTTATGCCAAGACCGCTTGTCTTTGAAAAATTATGCGATATTCTTTTCTTGAATCCTATTTTTTTTAATAAAACCCTAAGATGACAACGATGAGCACCAAACAAAATCATGTTAATATCAAAGTCAGTTCAAACATCATTTGACTTATAAAATGATGTTAGGACTGATTAGGACTTTCTACGAACACTCAGAAAAGTCCTAAATGCTAGGTGATTCGACACAGTACCTTACAGTTACTAATACATATATATTTTTTCAGATAAACCACATGAGCATCACAAAAGAGGCAAGCGGTCCTGTCATTATTGCGATGAAGGTACTTACCCTGGGCCTGTATACCACAGCTTGCAGTTCAGTGGCCTAGCCAGGGACGACGACGGCACACCACAGGGGGTCTTTAGCGGTGCTGCTGCTGCAGCTAACTTGGGAGTCCGGGCCAATGGACCGTCTTACTCATTAGCTTCGTCTGTTGCCAACTCAGGTGCTGATGCTGCAGATGTCACTGGTACTGCATTAGGTACCGGTGCTGCATTGGGCGCAGCCCCAGTTTATGGTGCCGGTGCTTTAGGAACGGGTGCTGCTTTAGGCACTGGTGCTGCGTTGGGTGCAGGAGCTGCGTATGGCGCTGGCTCTACGTTACTCGGTGCACCTGCAATTGGTCTTGCTGCACTCGGAGCTGGAGCTTACAATGGTGCAAGAGCGGCGAGCCAAACAGCCGCTTACGGTGCTGGTGGTCGGCTAACTGAACGATCGGTTGACTTTAACGGCCAACAACCTGAAAACACAGGGCACGTTGCTGGTGGAAATACTGGGTTCAGCGGACAAAATAAATTCAGTGGATCTGGAAGCTTCAAGGAGGAGCACTACTCATTCCATAGTGGAGATGGTAAAACCTTTCCCGGACATGGTGAATATGGAGCATCTAATTCCCAAAACTTGCAGAATGGTTTCGGTAGCCAATCTTCAGGATCAGCAGGATACGGAGGAAACCAGCAACAGGTTCAACAATCTGGATCCAATTTTGGCCATGGAGATAGAGGAGTCAAAGAGCTATCTAAAGAAGATGGACAACAACAGATCCAGTCATCTGGTCATGGACAGTGGCAGCAAGGCGACAGGTTTACAAGCTCGAGTCAAAGCGGCTCATCTGGTGCTGAGGCAAATAGTTTTGGAAGCCAATCTTCAGGATCAGCAGGATACGGCAAAAACCAGCAACAGATTCAACAATCTGGGTTCAATCATGGTAACGGAGACAAACATGAGGTAGAGTTCTTAAAAGAAAATGGTCAACAGCAGCTTCAACCATCTGGGCAAGGACAGTGGCAGCAAAGCAACAAGTTTTCAAGCCAAAGTAGTTCATCAGCTCAATCAGCTGGAGATGGTGGATCCGAGGCTCAAGCAAGACAAGGCTTGAATGGAGGTAGCAATTCTAGATTTGAACACAGTGCTTCTGGATCTGGGGGCTCTGGATCAGGATTTGGCACAAGTGGTGCCGGATTCTCGTCTGGGAGGGCAGAGCAGGCTTCCATTGGAACCAGTGGTTCTGGATCTGGATATAGGAGTTCTGAGTCAGGATTTGGTGCAAGTGCCGGGGGTTCTTCTTCTGGTAGAGAAAAGCAAGCTTCCGTTGGAACAAGTGGTTCTGGGTCTGGATACAGAAGCTTTGGAGGAGGGCTTGATGCTAGAAGTACTGGATCTTCATCTGGTCGAGGTGATCAGGCTTCTCTTGGAACCAGCGGTTCTGGATACGGGGTTTCTGGGGCAGGGTTTGGAGCTAATGCAGCGGGATCATCAGCTGGAGCGGCAGGCGAGTCCGTCGGAGCTGGGGTTTCTGAATCTCAATATAGAGGGGCTGGTTACCAAGGCTCTAGAGTAGGCCATACGGCTCTGAACGGTGCCTTGAACTTGGCTTCTCAAGGTGTGCAGACAGCAGGGGAAGCAGGCTGTAGCACTTGTGGGCGAAGCAGCTATGCCTTCAGTAACGCTAAGAGTAAAACCGGTGATGCTGTCGCGGTATCTATTGGAGGATAAGATGTAATCGTACCTGAAGTATTTATTGCTCTGTATCTGTTATTAGGTCTGAATATTGAAACTGTTGTTATGAAGTTGGTTATTTTAATGGAATCGTTATTAAAACATTTTTGCTCTTACTTTTTGAGTTTTATTTTTATTCTATAACATCCTTGTTAACCTTGTTAACCTACACCTACTCGTATTCATAGAAAATAATGTCCTCATTATTTTCTATGAATACGAGTAGGTGGGTATTAAGAGTACCTAAATCCAAAAAAATCCAGCTAAGCGTAGGTACGAGTACCACACGCAAAATAAAACATTTCTCTCTTTGTAAAATGCATAATTTAATGTCTTCTTGAGGTCGTGTTGGCTACAAGAAATTCGCAGTCACGGAGAAAGACGACTACATTACTTTACATATAAGAAGGTACTTTCAACTTTTGTCTCGGCTTTTACCAATATATTTTTTTCGAGAGATTTTAAAAGAGAGGAAACTTATGAATTATCATTTTGTTATATTTGTTTCGACCATGTTTGTCAACTTGATCAAACTAAGTATTATCCGACAGAAAATGTTTTGCAGTGAAAGTATTTTAGATTTAAGAATTTGCCAGTCCCAATGTCGTCGAAGACATCAACGATCATGCATGAGAGATACTGAGTGATAATAAAAACACTTCTTATTAGAGTTGCGCTATTTAACTTAGGTACGAATTACCATTTTACATTAACAATAAGTGAAAACTGACCTCTATTTCTTAAGAGAGCTATACTTAATTTCTTGAATCGAGCTAATAGGAAGAAAAATAATCGCACGTGATTGGTCGTCGAAATTCATCGGGTTGGCTAGATTTGACAATTGACAATTGATTTGACAATCTAGCCAATAACGAGAAATACAATTATTTTCGACGACCAATCACGTGCGTTTATTTTTGTTCCTATTAGCTCGATTCAAGAAATGAAGTATATATCTAGCTCTCTCGATACCTATTTATTCTTATTTGACGATCCTTTTTAGATGTTAGTATAGTCTGTCTATAAAGACGTGACAATAAATGAGGGCGCTGCTAAAATGTATATAGCAACCCTATAGTGTGACTACTGATTTTGATACTTGCAGTTCGTTCCATGTAAAAGATTCTACCAGCTTTTAGGCGGGAATTTGAGAAGGCATGTTTTATTTTTTAAATCTTGTGCTTAACTGTGTAATAATGTTGAATTAAAAGGTTAAACTGTTGAGTGTTCATACATACATAGGTAAAGGCAAATGAAACAAAATTGGATTTCATTGTCATTTTTATAAGAATTTTATTTTTTGCCGTAGTGCACAAATATTCAAATTGTCCATTGCTTTCTTGGCCGACCCTACTGTGTTTCACAGGAGTTTCAAACTTCCCATCATTCTTGAATTCGCCTAACCGTAGGTACTTTCTGATTTACCTGAAAATTCAAAAAAAATATTACTGAAAGTAATCAAAAGCATTTTAAACATAAAGCAATTAGTTAAAATTTTAAATACTTAGGTAGGCAGAAAACGTAGCTAGACTGTGTGCCATTTTAATGTACCTATCAAGATTAGATGGTCTCCTATAACATGACCTACTGTGATGTTCAATCTGACGTAAAAATGTGCAATGTAAACAATGCCTTTTTTGGTCTCCAAATCGTAATTTAGGTCAATTTGTTACTTCAGGCAGATTAGAAACAAACAATAAAACGATAACATACCCGTTATACATGCTGTTCGCCCATATAAATCATCCAAATCCCACAAAATATGTCCAACTTGGTATTCCGCTAAACATTGCTAAAAAACTTTAAAAATCACTTCCCGCGTGTCACTCTCATTTACTTTACTTATTTGTGATACTTTTGTGCGTAGTTCGGTTTCATTTCATTGCAGTTTAACTAAGAAAACAATAAAAAATAGAGGAAAATATGTTCTTGAACTCACTCGATGACAGCTGACGACAGCTGTTATACCTTTGTTTGGTGCTGCCAGATACACGAATAATTTTAGTTCCTCAAACATTCATGTCAGGACTTTATAGACAGACTATACATAAGGTTATGTTTACGTCAAAAAAAAATCCAAATGCTATTTACCTACTCATTTATTTTGTCATACCTAACAAAATCAGAAAATAAGAGGTAATAAATATATTCTTCTTTTATTATATTACTTAACTACATATAATAATATTACTTTTTAAAGTTTGCAAAACTCATCCACACTCTATGTCAATATACAACTCTCTATATAAAACTCTATAACCTACCAAACATAAAATAATACGAAAACTTAAAAATAAAGTTTTGAAATAACACGGTAAATAGTTTTAAGATTGTGATTCTTGTTTCGTTTTATAACAACACCTATTAGGGAAGGAAAATGTAAGGATTTAGCTAGAATAGAACAATAAAATTTTCATCTTGAATAGCCTAGCTGTGGCCTAACTTCAGTACAGAGACTATAAGATTAGGTTCGTCAAAATAAGTCAAAGTGCAAGCTTTTAATAATTAACAATTCGATATATTACGTAGGTACTTAAGATATTGTATAACAGACGCTAGCCCGATGCCCTCGACTGAGCGCTGGATGACGAGCTACTACCACCACGACCGCCGCTGCTGATGCTGACACTCTTGGAAATACTGATGTTAGTTCCTCCGGTATTCCTGGCCAATGGGGATGATCCGATACCACCAGGTCTTCCACCAAAGCCACCGGGTTGAGCGCCAAAGCCACCGGGTTGAGCGCCAAATCCACCGGATTGTGCACCAAAACCACCAGAATGTCCTAAGCCACCAGTTGGTCCACCAAAACCGCCAGAATGTCCACCTAAGTTAGCAGATTGTCCAAACCCACCGGGTCTTCCTCCAATGCTACCGGATTGTGCTGAACTACTGGATTGTGCGAAACCTCCATTTGGTCGACTGTTTCCACCAAACTGTGGATTTGGCGCTGCGGAAAAAAAAACTTTGTTGTTATTTTGGTTGTGAATCGAAAAAATATTAATGTTTTTATTACACCAGTATTATAGTGGATGAAGGCCCGCATGCGTTGCGGGTTCGATCCCAGCTGTGGGAAAAACTCAGGTCTTTACATCCTTACTAGATGTTTTATACAGCGTCAGGTTTAGATGCTGGGCAAGCCGATCCATCTCAACAATGTCCCAGGCACTACAGCGTCCCGTTAAGTGTAGGCCCGTTAAGTGTAGGCCTCCTGACGCTGTGTAAATCATCTAGGAGGTAAAGATGTGGGACAAATACTTTTATGTACTGCAGGTATTAATTATTCCGGGTCTGGGTGTTTTTCTATGAACAATATATCATCATAGAGGTCGGCTATAGAAAAATGTAGTAGTATAACTGTCACCTAGTTACTGGGGACTGTCGGGATGGCCTAGGCTATATTTTATCCCGGTAGTTTCATTAGTACACCCGTGCAATGCTGGGACGTGCTAGTACTATACAAGGGAGAGTTTACATACCTGCTTTGGTCACATCTCCAAAAACAACGAATGAAATAGCAAATCCAAAACAAATAGCACTGAGCGAAGTCATCTTGCTGGTGATCCGAGGACTGATGTCTGAACTATTAAAGCCACTCTATATATTGCTTCGATGGTGATCAATTTGAGCCGTCGTGTTAGTTTTCTCACCAAACATTGCCTAGGTTTTTACCCGAAGATAATATTTACCTAATTGTTCTGTCTATAAGCCGTCGTGTTAAGGTCGATTTACACCAAACGAGCGAATGCTCATTCTATTCCCACTACGTCAAATTCTTCAAGTATAAACAGGCGTAGAGCATTCTTTAGTTGTTCTTTGTGCGTTCCCAAAGATTCTGAACACTCAATGCTCGCTCGCTTGATGTAAACGGCGCAAGAGCGCGCGAACAGTTGCTTGGAGCGTTCTAGCGTGTTCGGACGTGCTCGCGTCACTGAGCGGTCACATCAAAGCGTTCTTGTGTTTTAGCGATAGCGTTTACACTAAAGAAGACTTCGAAAGAATGCTCTTGTTCTAGCTCTAGCTCCATGTTCGTTTGGTGTACCTAAATCTATACCTCTAGCTTTCGTTTACACTAAAAGATTACGAAAGAATGCTCGTGTTCTAGCTCTATGTTTGTTTGATGTAAATCGACCTTTAATTTTAGTGAAATGAAATAAGGTATCTCTTTCTATGGTTACTTTCATAATCTCTTTACCCACTTAAAAAACTATCCAATTACTAATATTTTTTTTCCTTTTGAATAAAAGTTTCGTAGATAACAAATATTAACCACAATACCTAAGCAAAATACACAGTAAAACAGAGTATTCGAATGTTAATTTAAATTGCAATAATTTATACCAATGGGTTTAAATAAAACGTCAATATATGCCATTTTCAGTTTATTCAGTCATTACTTGCCAGCCGCACTGGACTGTGCACTAGATTGGGCAACACCACCCCCTGGTCCACCTCCTCCTATAGAAATACTCTTGGAGATACTGATGTTAGGTCCTGATCCAAATCTCCGCTGGCCGAAGCCTCCAAAGCCTCCACCAAAGTGACGACCGTAACCCGGACCGCCGAAACCACCGCCGTAGCCGGGACCGCCGTAACCACCGCCGTATCCTCCATTACCTCCGCCGTATCCTCCGCCGTAACCTCCGCCGTATCCACCGCCGTATCCACCGCCGTATCCACCGCCGAACTGCGGCTTGGGAGCTGAAGAGAGGAAATATTTATATTTAAACAGGTAAACAAAAATTACGTTTGTAGGTAGTAGTACCCAATATGAACTTTTCATACCTTTGCTCTATTGGAAATCGTAATAAAAAAAAAATATTATGGTGCTAGTTAAATGTATTTATGTAAAATATCGAAATTTAATCATATAGGTACATATATTTCGATTTGAATCCTAAAATAATATAAAAAAGAATTAGGCAAACTACAAATTTTCATGTTGACTTAAAAATAGTTATTTTATTATATTTATTTTATAATTAATTAACTGTTAAATAAATGTAAATAAGGAATACCTACCTACAAAGAGGGACTAGCAATTTATGAAATTTGTGCTATTCAAAAAAATACATAATTACCTGCGTCAGCTACATTTCCAAAAACTATTATTAAAATAGTAAATCCAACACAAACAGCACTGAATGGAGACATGTTGCTGATGGTAACAAGAACTGAAGTCGGAACTATTAACACCACGGTATATATTGCTGACAATGTGTTTAATTCGACCCTCCTTGTGAATTATATCAGTAAACAATACCTAACTCATTGTACAGCGAGCATCAGAAATAGATGAATTAAGAGAGATATTGAAAATGCTCTACTACAATCCAAACAGACAATTAGAATATTCTATGCAGTAAAAGCTTCATTTGTTGTTATAAACTTTCTAAAGCTGTGTTGGCGAAGTGATTAATACCTCGACTTTCAATCCGAAGGTCGTGGGATCGAATCCGGTCGTGCATCGATGAACTTTTCGTATAACAGTGAAAGAAAACATCATGAGGAAACCAGTCAGCTGTTGCAACTCTTTTAATCAAATCTACTTTTCTAGTTATATTTTATAGTCAGCGTAATGTTAATTTAAACCATGTTTATATTTGATCTCCGTCTATAAATTTTTCATTATGACTGTATAAAATTATTTTATCTACTATCAAGTTGATTATTCAGTTGGTGGTCCACCGCAGATTTTTAATAACTCTTAGCACAGACCTCTTAGTAAAGCTACATAGTATTATTTTATCTGTGGTAAAGCTAAATTAATACAAATAAGTAACCAAATATTATTTATGATACACATGGAGCAAATATTGCACAATGTTAGGTTACAATGGTAGCTAAACTAAAGATCAATCTTTTTTTATTTTGCTCATTATAAAAGAGTGATCTGTAGTACACAAATACCTACCTTACTTACTAGGTAAGGGTTCAATGTTAATGATCTATAAAAATATAGGTAGTTTACCTAAAATAAATAGATAGAGATGCATTATGTACCTAATGTCTATTAGATTTCAGGTCTAATGGTGCTCCCACACTGCTGTTACAAAATGTTTATAAACATTTTTGAACACTAAAACATTTACTAACAAATGTTGTCAATTCTTACATTTTGTTAGGAACTGTTATATGTTATAAGTGCTCCTACACTGATGGAAAGTGTTACGACTCACCGCATACCCCGCCGTCACCTGTATAAAATGTTTACAAACAAAATTTTGTTCAAAAATGTTAATTAACATTTACTAACATGAAAACATTTTTTGACTTTGGTGATTAAATGTTAGCTAACAAATGTTTACTAACGTTACTTAACATTATATAACAGCAGTGTGGGAGCACCATTAGGATGTAAGAATACAGAGGTTGTTTCATTTTCATATCACCTTTATATTTTAAAACATAAATCAAACATTCAAATACAAAAAAATAATCTAAATATTAATTAAACCTAACTTTAACGAAGTATACGCGGATAAACATCTATTTTTTTATTATTCTCAACTGAAAGTCTTATGTTTTTTTTGAGAATTAAATAACTATCTCTATCTGGTCTAAATGAAGTCTCTATTTGCCGAAAGCACCAGACTGTGCACTGGAATAGGCGCCGCCGCCCCCGTATCCACCGCCGCCGATACTAAAGCTCTTCGAATAGCTGATGTTGGGTATCCCTCCGTAGGGTCTTCCGAACCCGCCGCCGTACGGCCGACCGAACCCTCCGTATCCACCGCCGTACCCACCGCCGAAACCACGCCTAAATTGTGGCTTAGGTGCTAGAAAATAAACAATACAAATTAGTATTATAAAACTATAACAAACTTAACTTATTATAAAATATTAAGTTGGTTAGATTGGAATGATGAAGTGGTCTGTGTGACGTCTCTACATCGATGTGATGAGGTAAAATTACGTCTTCATAAAATACTAAAAACACGGGTTCCGATCAGAGATAGCACGAAATTTATTTGTCTAGGCTATATATATATGTAGTATCAAGCACATGAAGTAATTGCAATATTATTTCCAATTCACTACGAATTATAACGTCCTGCTGAACTTACACCAAACTATCACTATGTATAGGCACTTATTGGTTTTTATAAAAACCAAAATTGGAAATTAATTATAAAACCAACACGATATACAATATACGAAAACTAAAATGATCAGATTTTAATATAAAGAGGGTTTAACAATTACCTGCATCAGTCACATCTCCTAAGATTAATAAAACAATAGTAAATCCAACACAAATCGCACCAAATGGAGACATCTTGCTGGTAAACCTAAGAACTGATGTCTGAGTTAATACCACCACACTATATATTGCAACCAACACGGTTTATTTGATCCAATGTAAATAAAAATTGGAAGCTGTATGACGAGGGAGGCGACTCATAAAAACAGATAACAATTTGTGTAAATAATTACTTATAATTATTATTCTGTAAGGATAATATTCACTCACACATTTAAGTGATGATTAAGGTTTCTACATTTTTCCGCGATTACCGGTCAAGTAAATTTTCTCTTAAGATAAAATATCTAGATTTTTATGTACATCATTCTGGTTTTTCTAGAAAACCAGAGATGTACACATAATGATAGGTATATGATAGGTAAGTATGTAGAAGGTAGGTACCTCCATACCTAAATTTGACGTGGTGTAGGTAGATGCATTGTTTCTTTTGTGTTTTTTTAAATATAGTCCATTTCATATAATGACGGGTGTTGCTAAATGGATTTGAATTATTACCTAAAAAAAATCGATTGTTTGTTATAAGATTTTGCATCACCACTATAAAAACTCGTAAAAGAACATTTGTCAGCACCCTTCTTATAAGAAACTAGCAGCACTTCCCGTCCTTACACGGGTGTACTAATGAAACTACCGGGATATAATATAGCCTATCTATAACCATACCGACAGTCCATTCTACACATCGGTGAAAGATTTTTTAAAATCGGCTGAGTAGTTTCGGGGATTGCCTCCGTCAAACAAACAAACCAACTTTACTTCTTTACAATATTAGTATGGATAGACTTCTTTGTCACAGAAGTAGAAATCGATGATCTTTTAAATAATGGGGTAAGGTTTTTGTAATTTTCTTTGATTCTAAAAAACCTGCTCTATTTCTTGTTACTCAAGGTAGTAAATAAACAGAAGTAGGATCACCTTATCGGTTTTATGAAATAAATGCTAGCTTTTAAAATCTTTATTAAAGCTTAACATTTTATTTTAAAGGAATAACTATAAAAAAACGAACAGTAAAACACAGTTGTAAAACATAAAAATAGGAATATATTTCTTTAAAGCATAGTTACATAGGTATTTATAATTATAATCATTACTATCATAGGCTACAATTCAAACGTTCAAGGTCGTTATTTCGATAATTCAGTCCTCATCTGCCAAACGCACCAGACTGCGCACTCGATTGAGCGCCGCCGCCTCCGAAACCTCCTCCTCCGATACTGACACTCTTTGAAATGCTGATGTTGGGTATTCCTCCGCCACCACCAAATCCGCCGAAGGGTCTTCTAAACCCGCCACCGCCGAAACCACCACCGCCGAGGCCACCACCACCGCCAAAACCGCCACCGCCGTATCCGCCACCACCGCCGAAGCCGCCGCCACCACCGCCGAAGCCGCCGCCACCGCCGTAGCCGCCGCCACCACCACCGAAGCCCCCTCCGCCATATCCTCCGCCGTATCCGCCTTCGTCTCCTCCGCCGTATCCAATGTCGTGTCCTCCACCGTATCCACCGTCGTATCCCCCACCGTATCCACCGTCGTGACCTCCGCCGTATCCGCCGTCGTAACCACCGCCGTAGCCGCCTCCACCGCCGTAGCCGCCACCGCCGAAGCCTCCGCCTCCGTACAGAGGCCTAGGAGCTGAAAAAATAAGATAGGTATTTAGGCACTTTTCTATACTACAAAATAACTTATTTAAATAAATTGTAACAGCGTTCTTCATTCTTGGATATTCTGATGATAATTTTCTAATGATTTATTATTTAATGCCATCTAATTCGGCAACCTAGACCTTGAAGAAAGTTTTACAGCCACTACACGACTTAAATAAATAAAAAACGGGTTTAAATTAATTTAGTTTAGGTAGGTACCTACGAGTATATGTGAGTTCAGTGTCAACAACTGTGAAAACAATCGAGGTACATAGTATTATTTTATCTGTAGTTTAAGTAATAGTCCGTTGAAATGTTACATTTGCTTTGCATTTGTTAGAGGACGCAATTTTATTATTGGGACGTGTGGGGGGGGTTAAAAGAAGCTTAACCTCAAGTTTGTGGGGTCGCCACCCTTGTTTCCCGGCCGCCATCTTGAAAATAGGGGTGAACACGATATCTCAGAAACTATGCGTCTTACAAAAAAATTGTCAAGCTATAATTTGTAGCAAATTGTTTTGCCTACAAATATGTTTCTATAACTTTTTGCCCTAAATCAAATATTTAAGAAGTTATAAGCAAAAAAGTGAGATTTTTTTTCTATTTTGCTCTATAACTTCACGCAAAAACGGCTGGACCGATTTGATTGAAACTTGGTATGTAGATAGGTGATACCCTGGATTAACACATAGGCTACTTTTTATCCGGTTTAAGTTGTTACACCCTGCGGTTTCACCCGCGTAAGTCCCGTTCCCGCGGGAAAATCGGGATAAAAAGTAGTCTTTGTGTTAATCCAGGCTATCACCTATCTACATACTAAATATCAACCAAATCGGTTCAGCCGTTTTTGCGTGAAGTTATAGAGCAAAATAGGAAAATTTTCTCACTTTTTTGCTTATAACTTCTTAAATATTTGATTTAGGGCAAAAAGTATAAAACATATTTGTAGGCAAAACAATTTGCTACAAATTATAGCTTGGCAATTTTTTTGTAAGACGCATAGTTTCTGAGATATCGTGTTCACCCCTATTTTCAAGATGGCGGCCGGGAAACAAGGGTGGCGACCCCACAAACTTGAGGTTAAGCTTCTATTGACCCCCCCCACACGTCCCAATAATAAAATTAAGTCCTCTAACAAATGCAATACTCGGCCCTCAAATTGTAACATTTCAATGGACTATAATGAAACTATAGGTACCGAAATGTATGGACATGAACACAACCTAAAAATATCATGAAAATATTTTAAAATAAACGCAAGGTTAATTACCTGCTTGAATCACATCACCGATAGCGGATATTATTACGAATACAAAACAAATGGTACGGAGTGGAATCATGTCTGCCGATCCCGAGAACTGATATCTAAACTATTAACACCACACTTTATAGCGCTGGCAATGCTAATTTGACTGTACCTGACAATTTTGGTGCCCAACACTGTTTGGTTACAGTCAGCACCAAAATTTATACGACAATTGTAAAAAGGTAAGTAAGTTATTACAAAAATACTTAGGTAAGTAGATACTTTACTTCCAGTTTCATAACTTATCTACCAGCAATAAGCAAAATATAAGAAAGATAGGTTATTGAGACTGGCTATGAGCAGGTAAGTTATACACCTACTTACTTTTACATCTTAAATAACTCTGGTAACGGGGTTTTTATATTTAGGCCTCCGTTATCCATGACTAACGATTAATAAGATAGGAGCGACTCTAGGCAAGCTAAAGTGCCCTGAAGCCCTGAAGCGCTCAGCTTTCATTTCAGCTATCTGTATCAAAGCTGAAATTAAAGCTGAGCGCTTCATTAGGCGTTACCTATGATTTAGTTTAGCCTAAATCATAGGTAACGCCTAATGAAGCGCTCAGGAATATCGTCTTTATTGAAGTTGACTGTATTAAACAACCAGACATAAATTATATCAAATCTCGATCATGATCCTTATTTTTCTTGATATAAAGGTGATTATGGAAAATATCTATGAACTATTTGAATTGGTGTTATAAAAATATTTGCCTATTGAGTCGGGAAATCACTTTACGTCATTTTTGTTGGTCCTAATGTTTGAATTACACGCTAAATCAATGGTCAGTGACTTTATGTATGCTTTTGACGAATCTGTTCAGGGTTTTTGTATTTTCCTGTTCGAATTCTTGGTGGCGACAAGGTTTTTGAGAGTTTGACAACATTTCACAACATTGTGTTAGTTTCGTCCTTTGAGGATTAAGCCAACATTTCGTCTAAATACGGCCTGTGTGGTGAAAAAGCCCTATACTTCATTTCTTGAAACGAACTAATAGGAAGAAAAATAATCTCAGGTGATTGGTCGTCGAAATTCATTGGATTGGCTAGATTTGACAATTGACAATTGATTTGACAATCTAGCCAATTACGAGAAATACAATTATTTTCGACGGCCAAACACGTGCGTTTATTTTTGTTCCTATTAGCTCGATTCAAGAAATGAAGTATAAGCATCTTTTACATATATACATAGGTACATTATGTACCTACTGCCATCGATTTATTGTAGGTAACTGTGAAAATTAATACATTTTTTTAATACATTGAGAAAGAAAATCAGCAATATTGCCCGAGTTCAGTAGCCTAAGATCAAGGCAGTAGCCATGGTGACTATTAATTTTTTTTTAATATTTGCATTTATCTGTCAAAGTGTCAACGACGCCAAGACGACATTTAATCCGATTTGATAACAAAATAATAAAATATTTTCATTCAGATCACTCTGAACAATAAACAAAAATATGGTTACGTTTTTCGACGATGAACAGAGGAAAACTTTACGAAGTCGATTTCAAAGGCATATTAACATTCTGATATGGAAATCTTATCTACAGAGACAGTAAGTAAATTTACTGTAGGTGTGTACTCATACCTAGATGAAAACTAGCCTGTGTTATTCCAGATCATAATCTTTGTATTGGTATTACAAGATTCAACTTAATTGCGCGAAAGAGTACAATATTATTATTATTATTATTATCAGTATTAATATTATTATTTTATTGGTTGCCATATACCATCTACAGTGGCGCCCCCATTATTTTCTACATTTTTTTGCCAGGCTGTACGTACGATAACAAACCCCATATCTGATGAGGTGTGTATACTTATACCCTGATCACACGTACCGAGTAAAATGGCGAGACAGTGAAATGTGTCTCGGCCGAGAGAGTGAAATCTGTCTCGGCCGTTCACACGTATTTTGAAATGCACAGTCAGTAGTTCAGTTGACTACAAAAGTGGGACACGATGGATCGTAAATTGCAAGCAAAACTTCGATTGAAAAAAGTGGCCGTATCGCACCGAGTGGCGAGTGCGCGTCATGCGCGTGTTCAGACCAACCGAGTAAGCGAGCGAGACAGAGCGGAGTAGCGGGGGGCAGGGTACTCGGCGGTACTCGGCCGGGAAAAAAGATGAGGGTCCGAGTGACTCTCTCGCCCTGTGGCTCGGCCGAGGGATCTGTCAAAGTGTTCACACGTACCGAGCGCTCGGCCGAGAGCACTCTCTCGCCACTTTACTCGGTACGTGTGATCAGGGTAGGAGTAGAGGTACCTATACTTCATTTCTTGAATCGAGCTAATAGGAAGAAAAATAATCGCACGTGATTGGTCGTCGAAATTCATTGGGTTGGCTAGATTTGACTATTGACAATTGATTTGACAATCTAGCCAATAACGAGAAATACAATTATTTTCGACGACCAATCACGTGCGTTTATTTTTGTTCCTATTAGCTCGATTCAAGAAATGAAGTATAAGTATGCATCGCATTATTAAGTTATTTTGAAATATTGCACAAGGCACTTATGTTTCTGAACACCATTACATGTGGTTACAGGTTTTCAAAAACGTAAGCGCCTTGAAATACAAAATTGAGGTAAGAAATGCTTTCAGACGAAGATGGCGAATTCTTGTAGTACAGACTGTATTCGCCGGCTTCCTCTTCCTGATCGCGGTGTACAGAGCCAAGTCTGTGTTCCTGACGCCTCTGCGAGCGGAGCCAGAGCCGCCACTGACATCTAATGACATTCTGAACTCCTTGAAATCAGGGAACATACTTGGTTTCGCGCCTAATGTAGAACCATACGTCAGTATTGTTGCGAGAGCGTCGAAACTATTGAACCATAGTAAGTTTTTTTACTGAAAATGGATATTATATTTTAATTTAATACTTAGGTACATGTAAGTTGGACATCATTATAATAGATGTTTAAGAAAGAGAAGGAGAAAGTTGTATGGAACGAGTATGATAAAAAAAATATAAAAGTACCTAAAAAAAAGTAGTAAAGTACCTTAGTCATCTAGTCCCAAGCTAAGCAACTTAATGCTTGTTGTTATATTTCCAAGTTACTGATACGCTACTTTTAGATTTTTTCTTTGTAAATACATAAGTAGGTGTCATACCTACATAGAAAACACCCAGACTCGGAATTGTGTATTTGTATTATGCTCTACGTGCCATTCATACTACTGAATTAATTGTTGACTCAACGATGAGCAAGTTCTAGAATAAATATTACAAAGACATAAGTACCTACCGACATTTCAATGACGCCAGTTTTTGGGAAAATGTAAAAACCTCGTTGGGAAATAAGTGGTATAACAGGGTTTTGTAAAAAAGGCCTTTCCCTAATTTAATCTGGCAGATATAACCAGTGCTGCAACAGAAGACGAGTTGAATAACAATTTGTTTGAGCAGTCGCAGGGCAAGTCCGTCTCCGGACCCGTGATATGGATCATATGGACGCCCACGGTTAGCAAAATGTTGATTCCAATTAATGTGTAGAACTATGTTGGTTCGGAATTATAACGGCTGTACCTGTTAGATGGAACTTTTATAGGATAACGAACCCTAGGCTGTTGTTAAAAGCTTACTGCATTTGTAGATGTATATATAAATATATAAAAAAAAGCCTTTATTTCCTTGTAGATGTATAGTAGCTACTAAAAAGCTTACAGTGGTTCTTGGCAACATATAGGTACATTTATCAGGTTCAACCGATCCTAGACTTGACCAGAGTTTCAACTAAAACTAGCTGAAATCAACCATCTTCTATAGGAAAGTGACGTTTGGAAGTTCAGCATTCGCAGTACAGAGCGCGCTCGGCACGAAACCAGCACAGAAATGGCATCATACCACAACCAACATCTCCAAGCAGGCTTCCTGGCCGTACAACTAGCTGTCAGCCAAGCTATTATAGAACATTCTGCCTTGGAGACACCGCAATTTGAGGCAAGTAAATTGAACTTGCTGTTATTTATATTTTCGTTGCCTGAACCGCCTTTGTGATCTTTTCCAAAAGGCCGCTGGACCTACTAGTACTGATTTAGCAATACTGGCTCAGAGTACATACTCCAATTGTTTTTCTAACAAATTATTTTAATAACAATCGATATCCGGGCTTGGCTATGCTTTTATTGCCATGTCTGTCCCACTTACGATAACACTATAGGCTATGCCACTTACCCATGAACGTGTAATGTAAGTGCAAATTACAGACGGATCGGATACTGTTGCTTTCTTCAATGTAAAGGATTTCTATTTAATCAAACTAACTGTCATCTTATTTGATATCACGAAAGTAATAAAATTTTGGTTAATGAAAAAGTATCAAAATAGTTTTTCTCAAAAAAAGAGAGCGCGTTTATGTCTTTTGTACCAATTCTTTTACACCATCAAATTTCCAAAATAAGATTTTTTTAATAATGAGTTTTTGGATAGGTGTGTTTTTATCTCTTCACTGTTATTATTGATCCTAAAACAAATAATTTGGTATTAAAATGCTTGTGTAGGATTACCTACTCTCTAAGACTTAGGGTTGTGTATAAATCATAATCAAACACGAATAAATACCTTGAACTAGTATATTCTCCCAACATACACCAGCACTGTTCCGGATACAATAATTCGTCAAGACTCAAGACGTCTTTCCTCGATGCAAGCCCAACCAAAAGTGACTCAACTCGCCCGACCGACCGCCATCTTGTTGACGTCACATCATTCCCAACTTCAGTGTTGCCAAGTTATTTAAAAATATTCCCACAAAATTAACAAATTAATAAAACTTAACACTCGACCATTCTGACCATGTGCTTGTCCTCAAGCACGCAACCAGGATGGCCTTGTATACCTACCCCTTAACACTCGGTCGGCTTGCATCGTTACAATATGTACAAATAGCAAATCATAATATAATCCAATATCCAATAGGCTTTTTCGTTTACATAACAAATTTACAGTCATAAAACACACAATTTCTTTTTGATTCCAAGTTAAGTTATACAATACATATTCATAAATACATTCAATCTAATAGACAAACATAAGAGAGAGAAAAAAAAAAATCCTCACAACTTCATAGTTCTACTTAATTAATAATTAAATTAGCATCTTAACAATCATCATTCTAGGTACATAGGTAATCATTCCATGGCATGTGAACCCTGCTTCTCACATCTACACGGACACATCGGACACAATGTTTCTGTAAACCCTGCTTCTTACAGATACAATGCATCGCAAACATTTATAACTTAATTAACATACCCTTGTAAACCCTGCTTCTTACAAGAATTGTATGTTAACCTTTCAAGTTGTCATTTTATTAGTGTGAACCCTGCTTCTCACATCTAATAAAATGACCTACCAACCATCAATTCTGGTAGTCATATTCATATTCATATTCATATTGTTTTATTAAAGCATCATCTTAATAACAAAATTCTCAATAATACAACATCTCATTATAACTTAGTCATAACACCGTGATTCTGAAGTTAACATAGCATACCCTTGTAAACCCTGCTTCTTACAAGAATTGTACGTTAACCTTTCAAGTTGTCATTTTATTAATGTGAACCCTGCTTCTCACATTTAATTAAATGACCTACCAACCATCAATTCTGGTAGTTATCTTCATATTCCTATTATTTCATTACATTAATAAATAACATCTTCAGTTATCTTCATTTTCCTATTATTTCATTACATTAATTAATAACATCTTCATTAAATAACATCATCTAATTAATAACATTCTCTATAATATTACAAAACATTAATCATTCATTCATTCATTCATTTATTTAAGTATTTATTTATTTTCAATCAATCAATTAATTATTCGTCATTTTGGTCATTTTCAACCTCGTTTTCACTATCACTACTTCTCTGTAACAGTATCCCGCCTATTCCTATCTTACTAGCATCCGTATGCAACTCTGTCTGCGCATCCGAATCGTAAACAGCCAAAATTGGCCTATCAACTTTCCTATTCTGCGAATCCTGAAATGACCGTTCCTGTTCCTGAGACCATTCCCACGATGCATCTTGATTGCTCATAAGGAACTGTAACAGCTGATCTGGTTCAACACAACGCAGAGCGTTAGCGCTCGACCGTAAATTTTTGTCACTTAACCCATGAATTAAGCAATCGACTGCCTTTTTGCCTACAATTTCACATTGATTTAATAATGCTAATTTTTCATAGAAGTAGACCTCAATTGGTTCATTGTACTTTGTCTTTCTACGAAGCATGTCCTCCAAGGATTGACCATGGTTCTGTTCGCATGGAAACGCGCTCAAAAGTTTTGTCTCCCATTCGGGCCAAGTAAACAGAATAGAATTTTGACTTTCGTACCAGAGCTTGGCCAATCCCTGGAGTTTTTGCATAGCAAAGTGAATAATAGTTCGTTCATCCCAACCATAGACAGAGGCACATTCATTTACTTTCTTTACCCAGATATCAGTTCTTTGATTCATAATCGACGGATCAAATTCAGGCAGAATGTTTTTATGATTTATCGTTTTACCCGCGGATAATGAAGTGCCTAATGTCGATGGTTGAGATTTCAGCGAACTTAAAATATTCTCAATATCTTTAGTACTAAAAGTAGGGCTACGTGACCTTAATTCTTGGGATGTCTTTTTGCTGCCATCTTCGCGCCGCTCTTGGTGTCCTCGTTGCCGTCGATCACGTTGCTGTTGCAGATCTTTGGACCGCGTGTCCGCACGATGTTGGTCCTCTCGTTGTCGCTCCCTGATGACTTCTTCTTCGAGCTCGTGAAGTCGCGCTCGCTGCTGCTCGAGCTCGCGTTCACGGCGACTACTCGATATGCGATGACGTAATTCGCTGCTTGGAGCCCGCGCAGGGTTACGCATATAACTGCGCACGGGACTGCGGCTACGACTCGGCCGCCGCCGGTTTCGACTCCGATCACGACGGACGACGCGGCTTCTGGACCTCGCATCTTCGAGTGTCGACAGCCGATGTGGATGAGACTGCGGCTCACTCGAGCGTGGCATTTCACTTGAACACAGAAAAAGAATGGCATTAGATCAGTCCATTTTAACTATACCTACCGTTTTATTTAGGAAAATAACTGTAAACGCTTGTATCTATTAAACGGTACGTCGTAGCTTAAAAATGATGAAATTTTTGTTCCCCGTAGACCCCACACTACTGCCCCTTGACATGAATCTACATTCAAATCTTAAAAAACAGATTTTTAGTAAATAAAAGAAAATAAATATTCAATGAGGGTACCCTTATTAAAAATAAAAGATGCCAACGACATAGCAATAACTAAAAATAATAGCGAAAAATAAAATAATAAAAAGATATATGTGAGGGTACCTTGATTTCTAGTTAAAAATAAAGCCATTGTACATAATCAGTTTAAATCATTGTAATCACTTATTATTTTGTAAATTGTACCATTGGATTCATTATACTCTTTATTTATCTGGATTATTCTTGAAATATTTGAACTTTTTGAGCAAGAAAATAAAAATAATAAAGAGGCTTTGCGTGAATTCATATAGCACTTCTGAAATGTAGGATTACCTACTCTCTAAGACTTAGGGTTGTGTATAAATCATAATCAAACACGAATAAATACCTTGAACTAGTATATTCTCCCAACATACACCAGCACTGTTCCGGATACAATAATTCGTCAAGACTCAAGACGTCTTTCCTCGATGCAAGCCCAACCAAAAGTGACTCAACTCGCCCGACCGACCGCCATCTTGTTGACGTCACATCATTCCCAACTTCAGTGTTGCCAAGTTATTTAAAAATATTCCCACAAAATTAACAAATTAATAAAACTTAACACTTGTGGTTATTGATTCACAGGTGATAATTCGACCACAACTATGAACGTTCACTCCATTTACATTTACATAAAAAAACATCTTGTTGAGGTCACATTCAAATTCCTTGTCGTTGGTGTTATTTTGGTTATATATTACCACTGTGTAAAGTTTGACACGCTATTTTAATTTTACCTACACCTTCGTTTCCTATACTGACGTCAGTTCAGGTTAGTTTCATAACGTCAGAAAATATACTATTTGGTTTACTATTTGATTCTTTAGTTTTTATCTTGATGTCAAGGCGACAAGGTAAACGTGCAATTTATTACGTGTTGATGTCTAAATGAAGAAAAATTTGGTACTTACATTAATTTAGACTGATATTTAGTTAGAGGTGCTTCTAATAGTAGCCATTATTAAGTTTTGAAAAAATAAGAACGTTATCTACTTGAGCTTTTACTCAAGTTTGAGTTTGAACTCGGTTTCCACTTTGCAGATAAGCCTAATAGCAATGCCGGTGTCTCCTCTGATGCAAGAAGTTAAAGTGAGAAGGGCTCTGTCAGGCATTCTGCTCTGTTTCACGCTGGCTCTCATTCCTCCCGTGCTGGAGACTGTCGCACTCGTCGTACATGAGACGCTGTCAAGATATAAAGTATGATTTGCCTATCTACGAGTATACTATTCATCCATACTAATATTATAAAGAGGTAAAATTTGTTTATTTGTTTGACGGAGGAAATCTCCGAAAGTACTAAGCCGATTTTAAAAATTCTTGTAGAATGGACTGTTGGGATAGTTATAGGCTATATTTTATCCCGGTAGTTTCATTAGTACATCCGTGCGAAGCCGGGACATGCTGCTAGTTGGAAATAAATTAGAAATGTACGCTATTTCTAGTTCCTGAGGTCCAGATTAAGTGGTCAACTGTTACAAAGTCAGTACCAAGTAGTACCAACCAACATAAGATGACCACAAAAATTTACACGAAAATTCATTTAGAGCGTGTGCTTTTCCAGAGAGCTCTTCGGATCCGTGGAGTGGAGTACTCTTCAATGTACATTGGCTGGCTGGTGTTTGCGATGCTAACTGCATTTCCCATTTGTTTTCTTGGAGCAGTCACTCTTATTCTGATCTTCCGATGGATTCATCTGGTGCTGGCGCTGGTTCTTATACTGATGTATGTCTGGGTGATGATCATGCTTGCGTTTATAATGGCCATGTTTCATAACAAAGGTACGTCTTACGCAATTTGATGTAGTAAAATGCAAATACTCACAGATTGAAATAAGAGCGTCAAGAAAAACAATTGGCTTATAAATTTCATCCATAGGTACAGAGTTTTATCCAGCAACCTATATCTATCATAGTTTTACCGACCATCTAGATACCGATGATCTTTGCGGTTTCTCAGGTAAAAAAAAAGCCTGTGCACTAGAGCATTTTCCTCTTTCATTCAAAGGCAAGAACATGGAATAGGTGCTCAGTTTTTGCGCCGTAGTTAAATTCTATGCTAACCGTTTATGAGAAATGAAATAAATATTTGCAGCGGGGATAGCGTGTGTGTGGACGGTTCTCTTCACACTCCTGCAGACGTACCTGGCGGAACTCCTGGCACATCATGAGTACGATACGAAGCACGACGCAGTCTCGTTCGTGCTGAACATAATCCTGCCGCCGCTTGGTCTGGTGCATGCGTTCAATCAGTTCGCTTTGCTGCAGACTGGCCGTGAGTTATTCATACTACTGAGAATATTTCACTTCATAAGTCTTTTTGAATAGCGAGTACATAGCAGATATAAAAGTATGAACATCTTTCATGGATTGAAAAGCCCCATGCTTTACAATTATTTCTGCGATAATATTGTAATGGTGGTCCCAATCGGCTTTTCCAAATTGTTTTTTAGTAAGCATGCGATCTACAGATTTCTAGCTAGAGTCTAATGTCTATTTTTCTGTTGGAGTTTATATGCAATAGAATAATTTTGAAACTCAATATAATTTCCCGTTTACTTTTACATCCTTTGTAGGTGAAATTATCGGAGAGAAGGACCCGACCCCGTACTACACCTTAGGGTCTTGGTCTGTTTTGATATTAATATACTTCATGATTCTGATGCTGCTGCAACGAACGATCAGTCAGGAGCGGGCTATCGGCGGCCAAGTGTCTTGGAAATCTATTATATTCAAGAAAGCTGTGGTAAGTGGGCTTGTTCTATAAGAAAATTGTTACTTGTAAGGGTGTCATCAAGGGGAAGAGGGAGGCAGCTGCAGTATTGTACTGTTAAGAGCCATTCGTGATTACATTGAGGTCCAAAGTCCGAATCATTCTTATTACAATGCCATAGAGAGGTAAAGACTCGCGCTACAAGTGTAAGCATCACGCTTTTTCATCCTCTATAAAATTATCTTGCCACCCCTGAGCTAATAAATGTAGGTACTGGCCCATTTGATCTGGATGTTATGGTGAAAGACGATTTGCATATTTATTTATTTGAAAACAGGATGCAAATAAGCTACATGCAATAGAAACTCCGACGGGGCATGAACGGGATCAACTGCAAGAAGTAGACGAATTCGTAGCTAAAGCCATCAGCTTCCGCGATGTGTCCAAGGTAAAAATCCTGGCATTTTTTTTTAACCTGTTTAAAAATATTGGTAACGAACAAAGCCCCCCACGAAGAAGCAAGTTTTAAGACAAAAAAATAATACATACAGTAAAACATAGAACTTTCTCTATTTGTTAAGTCGGTTAAAAATGAGAGCTAATTTGATTTACCTACCATAACAAAAGAAAGCGCCATTTATTCTTTTTCAAAAGGCTAGGGCCTTTTACTTTCTGACACACCCCTATTTCTTTTAACCACAGAGTATTATGGGAGTCCCAATCTTGAGTAACATAAACTTGGACATTTACCGCGGGGAGTTTACAATGTTGTTCGCAGAAAGGGTTCAGGAGAAAATGGTCATCACTATTAAAGATTTACTTACAGGTTCCTCACTTAACAGTTATGTTTTTGCTTGTTTTTACGCTACGGGACAAATGTTTGTATGTTCTGCAGATATTTGTTCCGCGTTTTCTATCTATAACATGTATGTATTTACAAAAAAAAATCATCTAAGTATTATATCAGTCATCTGGTTACCATAACACAAGCCTTAAGTTGCTTAGCTTGGGACTAGATGACGCTGTGTGGAATGTCCAAGGATATTTATTTTTTATTTATTTATAGTCTGTTGACTAATAGACTCATCCATTTAACAGGTCTAACCTACCCAGACAAAGGTTCAATAAATGTCTTAGGACACGTACTGAGGCCCCAAAGGAACTACATGATAATGTCGCATATGATGGGATATTGTCATCGATCTGCTTTCCTCATTGATGACCTGACTGTCCAGGAGCATTTTTCTTTATATTTTAATGTAAGCAAACTTTTCCTCTAAATTTTCCGCGTATAAAGCAGCAAACCTTAAAATCACAGAACTTTGGTACACTTCGTGTTGAAATCTCGTAGGTACCTACCTGTTCGTTTTAGAACCCACCACACCACTCTACAAGACATGATTGGTAAAGATGTTCATAATATAAATTTTAGACTCCTAAGTACTAACAGTCCAAAATGTCGGTAAAGTATCAAAGTATACCTAATAGGTCTAAAATTATGGCCCCATAGCCTATTTGTAACAGTGTATTTATGCAATTTGAGAATACGTCGTCAGATTACATTTTCTTTTAGATTTGTCTGTGGTCAGAATCTAGGCAGTACATCTCACAGTACTCTGACATCCGCTCCAGGCAACTAGCCACAGAATGTGACCTGGAAGTTGTGAGGCACGAACGAGTGCGGGACTTGGATGTTTATTATAGAGCGCAATTGTGCTGGGCAATTGCTATAATGCTTGAGCCAAAGGTACAGTATCTTGTACCTACCTCCATTTTGTAAAATCATTTTTTTAGCATGATTTATTTATACGTCAGAAGATACATCTTGGTCTACGTTAACAAACAGGTGTTAGTTGGCTGGCATAATGACTTTACTTATAGACTTTGGGTAGGTTATGTCCTTTTAATAGAGACACCAGCCAACCTCGTGCGGACACGGAGCGGACATTTTGAGAATAAGAGTAGGTAATTTATAAAAAAAGCTGCATAAATTATTATATCCTCAAAAAAGGTGTTCCGCCGTTATTGTAAATTTAACTGAAATATTTCACAAATATAAAATAAAGCTTTATAAATTATAATTTTAATTTCCAGGTCGTTATAATGCCAAATATATCTGATACAACCGGTTACGTGTCGGTGCTCAAAGATAAGATTATGGTAAGCGATCCTAAGAACATAAACTAGTCTCAAAAAATAATATGTAAAATTCTCAGTTTTCATTTTCAGCAATATAAAAAATACATCACTATAGTAAAGATGTGCTTCTCAAGCATTCAACTGGAGTATGGTGATCGGGTGTTCATATTTGACTCAAAAATATTGACTTTCGGAGGAACGCCTGCCTACATGTTCTTTAAATACGGTAAGAATCTAATTCATAGCCATGGTTAAAAGAATGAACCTGAATAATTAAAAAGTTACCGAAAAGAAAATTCCTGAACCGTGCCCTGGTTCTATACCATATTATATAGCTTTTATTTATCAAGCCTATTATCACTACCACTGCTGGGGAAAGGCAGCTGGCTAGCTCTTAGAATATTTTAAGGTAGTCCGGACATTTTCTTGAGACCACATCAGCCCGGAATCATGGTATGTGGAGTGAATGGGAGTCCTAATTGGTTCACAAAGTGTGTGGGGACACAAAGGGTTTATAAATATGGGATTAGAATTGATCAAAGGCCCAGAACGGAGTGGTTTGGCGGTTAGGGAAGGAGGCTTATGTCCAGCACTGGGTCACTAAAATGACAATGGTGATTATGATTCATGAAGTAAATAAACATCTCCAGGTCGTGAATACAGAGTTCGTATGACACTTCGTTCAGACGCGACCTTGGACGACGAGTCCACTTCGGAACTCCTCAGCCGAGCCACTGCAGCAGGCGCCTCTATTCGCGCCCACCTCGGCTCTTTACTTATCCTGCGGCTACCAGCTAGCCCGACAGACAATGTTGCGAACCTGGTCGTTGATCTCATAAACAACGCTAATAAGTATGGCATGACGTCACTGAACATCAGTGTACCGGATTCTGAAGAAGTATCTAGAAGGTAATTTCGATATACCTACTTTATTCATCTGGTGGAATAAGTAAGTAGGTATTTGTTTTATTGTTTATGTCATCCAGGGCTATTGCTGAAGCAAGGACAGCGTCATATGAAGCTCCTGCTTCAGTCCAGCTGAGCAAAGACGCCTTGAAGAGAATTTCAGGCAAGTTTTCCGCTCTACTAGGTAATAATACCATGATGTTATATCTGAAGTAAAAACAATCTTATATTTTTCTTGCAGAACCAGTTTTATGGAAAAGGAAACTAACGGTATTTAGCAACATAACACAGCTGAGATATATTGGTTGGAAATACTTCGCTTTCTATGTTCATTATAGAACCTTCTTCATAATTACCCTAATCTCAGCTTTAGCTGCCGGATTAATGATCGGGTTCTCATTCTCATACATGCTAGCCGATTCAGCACGAAACAATGCCGCTAAGAAGTTGCTCCATGGCGAATTATTGACCGTTGAGCATGCAGATCAAAAGACAACACTGGTGATACGATTAGATGACTCTGCAGCAGCCCTATCTTTGGCCAATGCGTATGTTCTTTCTGAAGCAAATGCAACAAAAAAACAAGTAGCGAAGATATCATACACAGCTATAGCTCGCACGGAGAGTTTGACGGAGTACCTTGTTACACGCGCAATTGATTCGCCGCAAAAGTATGTCTACTTGTACGCGTATGGTTTAGACGTTTATACGAATTTCAAAGGAACTTTAGTCGTCCAAGCGTTGTACTCCCCTTTACATTATGACTACGGTGCGGCTGCTAGATCTCTGGCGAGATCTTACACGGCATTGCTGCGTCACTACACCGGGAAGTTCGAAGCCAGCATACAGCTCACTGATGCTCCTTTAGCTTTAGATCTAACTCCGTGGTTGAAAAATGCGATGAAACCACCACTGCTGACTCAATTCCTGCTAATCCTGTCCATATGTCATATTACACTGATACCATCTAAAGAGCATGGTCTTATTAGACATATGCAGAGTCACGCAATGAACTTCTCCCCGGCTCGTTATTGGTTTACACTTTACTTTTGCGATCTCATTCTGTACTGGATACTAGTAGCGCTGATGACGCTAATGATATTACTCATAATGTACACAGTGGCTCCGGCCAATCACTTTCAATATACAGATCTTCTTGTGATTCCGTTTCTACTGGTCATCTACGGCGTGGGTTGCATACCGCAGGCGTATCTTTTCAGCTTAGGACCGCGTGTTGCTCTCAACTCCATGACATTTGTTATAGTCAATATTGTTTTTGGTAAGATATGATTGATTTTACCAATTTCATCAATGTGTTATTATGTACATTGGGTAGGTTCCATAAGTTTACAGGACACTTACCTACCTATTTCTTTCAGGTGAAACCACAATTATAGCTAAGATCTTTTACGGGGAAACACTAGACTTCGCATTATCGGTGTTTATGAGTCTTTCGCCACAATTCAACATGGCATATGCCCTGGTGAAGATCAAACAAGTGTTTCTGTACAATAGCGAATGCCTTATTTTTAAAGCACAAGACCTTTGCTCCTCCAAAACTTTACACAAATGTTGTCGTAAGTTTGCAAGTTTCGTCAGAAATTAAAATTAATATACCTACCAAGTGGCCACGGGGATTCACTAGACGTCTTGGCAGACCACTGCCAGATGGATGAACGACGTAGTTGCCGTACAGGCAGGGTATGACCTGGATGCAAAAGGCCCAAAGCAGAAGTGTTTGGTGTTAAAGGAAGGAGACTTATGCCCAGCAGTGGGTTTTATTTTAACAGGCTGAGAATGATGATGATTATACCAAGTTAGGTACTTCTTTCTGTAATTTTGTTACAGAAAAATGTGGAGTTCTCCAAAAGTGTTTCAAAAAGAAACAATATCTATCACGCATCCGCAATCAAGTGATAGCTTTAACGTTAACGGGTACCGTGTTCGTGGTAGTACTTCTGCTGATAGAGTACCGGGTGATACAGAGGATGTGGAAGTTATTGATTGCCAGATGGATGGTTCCAAAGAATTTAGATACTGAGACCTTGAAGCCTGGAGCTGCGAGGGAGAAAAAACATGTTTTAGATAAGAGACAACAGCTTAAAAACAAGCGGAGTAAGTGTGATTTACTTCAAAACATAGAACATTAGAGATATTAGGTACGTACGGTTTCGCCTAATCACGGTATTTTTATAGGTGCAAAAGTAGATACTTTCGGAGAAAGCCTCCTAGTACAAAATCTGGGAAAGAAAGAGATGGGTACATACACTGTGCACAGCATTTATCTCGGCCTCGGGAAAGGCGAGGCGTTGGCTCTATCAGGGTTGAAGAGACACGGTCGGCTGCAGCTTTGTGAGATGTTGGCAGGCTACACCATGTCCAGTGAGGGGAGGGTGTGGTGCATGTCGAAATGGAAGCAGGGAACGCAGCCTCATATGGTAACCGGAATTGACAATCAGTTAATAAGTTATTGAGATATGTGCCTTGATTTCATAAATCTTTTAAACTTTCGCGATCACAGTTCGATCTTTAAATATCAGAAGTATAATAAGGGTAACGTTGAGTTGACCTTTGTCCTGCAGTGGGATTAGATATTGACTGTGTGTGTTGAGTTGTGAAGTAAGCAAGACAACAATTGTATTGAACTTTAATAAGTATCTATCTATCTATCTATCCTACGTTCTAAGATGATTATTTGTCTAGTACGCTCGTCAAATATCATTTTGCTGTGAACGCCACACGCTGCCAGCTTGGATGTCAGTCTACGACGCACTCGAAATGATTGCATTGTTGCGAGGAGTGCCTAAAAAGCATGTGAAAGCAGAACTTATGAACCATATTGAGGCTTTGGGTAAGTTTGAAAAATTAGGTACCAAGTTCTTATGAGGTACCTACGCTTTTAGTAGGTAGGTACAATTCAGTCAGCCGCCTTATTCTCCAAATAACCATGTCTTGACGTGGCACGCACGACACGGCGTGGTTATTAAATACTTAATGAAAGTAGCAAAATATACAAGTACCTAAGTAGTAGGTACCTAAGTACCTATCTTTTCAGATCTCCAAGACCAAGCCAACACCCTAGTCTGCGAAATGTCTCCTACCGACCGCAAGCGCCTACATTTCGTAGCGGCAGTGGTCGGCGCTCCGCCAGTGATAATTTTAGACGAATGCACCGCCTACCAAAAGTTCTCAGTGCGGAGAGCGATGTATTTTATATTGTACCATATGAGAAAACGGGGGCATTCTATCTTCATTAGTTCTGGCAAGTAAGAACTAGATGAATCAATCAATACTATTTTAAATTAATTTTCAGTTTTTTTTCCGTTACAGAAAAATACTTCAAAGCGTTGTTAAAATGAAAGTTAAATAATTAATGAAAGGGTTTGACGTTACGTTATTGCATATCTAATTCCATCCCTTTAACATTAGGTATTACATTTATACCATTTGCATTACCGAGCTGTAAACGGTGAAGGAAAACATCGTGAGAAAACCAACTTTCAAAATCAACAAATCTTTCTAACAGCGTCGTTGGGTTTGCAACCTGTCAAGTATGTAAAGTCAACTTCGGCACAATGTAAGCATATTCCAAATATGTATTGGACATACCTCTGACTACCCCCTTATACATCATCAAAAGGATCCTTTACATTTAGATTTGAAATAAAGGTCGGTTATCATTTTCATTGAAACATTATTTCCAGCGTGGAAAGCCATATGCCAGTGACCAATCGCCTAGCCATCCTCCTCGACGGTCGTATTTACGATATTGACACCGTGGACAACATCGTCGGTCGGTACAGCACGAAGGGCTACACAGTAGTGGTACATTTGAAGGACGAGGTCAACGTCAGCAATATGTTCGGACGCTACTTCAGAAAATTTGTCATCAATGATACTACGGAGGTGAGTGGTCAACGGCGGACAGTGTTTATAGCAGAGTAGCTGCGCCCCGCGGTTTCACCCACGTAAGTCCCGTTTCTGCGGGAATATCGGGATGAAAAGCCTATGCTGGTCTCTAGCTACCGGTTGGTTCCGGCTTTTAAAATCGTTAAGCCATGACAGGCCTTTAGGCGGCCTTAAAACTCTGTCACCAGAGTTGGCCACTTACTCATAAGAACGAACGAACGAACGATTAACATAGGCTCATTGTTTTATATCATCAGGTGTTGGTGAACGTCCAAGTTTTAGACGTGGACCTCACCTGGGCCACTATCTTCCAGAAGATGGAGTTGCTCAAGAAACAGAATCAACAAGTCTACTCCTACATCGTCTCAGTAATCCCCATAGATTATATCTACAACTCCATTCTTCTCACTGAAAGCGGGAGGAAAACCTCTGATGATTTCATCTCTGCATTCAAGAGAGAGTCGTCAAGAATTAAGTTCAAGCCAAGTCAGGAAAAGTTAGCGCAACTGATGCCATTTGAACAGAAGTATGATATTACTAAGTTGAAAGAATTGCCTTGGTCGGTTATTTTTCATAGATGAAGTTAAGTGATAATAGTTAGAAGTTATGATAAGTTCAGTGCGCTAATAAGTAAGCCTGGTTTTAATAAAGTTACAATGAACGGCTTGATTTTTGAGCGATGAATAAAAGTGAATTTGTTTGTGAGTAGCGTATTTTCCGAGCATTATGAAAAACATCGAAGAACTTTGATTTAACTTCGATGTTTTTGCGCACTAAATTCTAGCCGGTCATTGTGTTTACAACATAATTTTTTTTATTTCCAATCTCACTTTTTATGGCATGAGAAATAGATACCGACCAGCACTTAACCATTATTCAATCCAATTGCTCCCTTACTCTTGAATACAACATAATTATATACCAAATCGAAAAACAATTTAAAATCCATGTAAACAGAAAAATAGATAAGAGATTTATAAATCTCTTTTGTATTGAAGAGTAAAGCTGTTGATAGCTGTGCATTTTAAGTTAAAAGCATTTACCTCTATACTGAAAAACGCTATTTGACTTAAACTCCTTTTAATATTTTACTAGACACAGAACAATAACACTGAATAAATATCTTAAATAACGTTACTTAGTATGGAGGCAAGTAATACAAATTAATGAGATTTTGACCTTCCACTGTTTATTCTTATGACTAGAGTTTAACCACTGACACCTAGCAAGAGGCGAATATAATATAGCACAACATACACAATACTATCCCATAGAATTCCCGAGGTTAGAATATGATTCACGCAAGAAGACCTTATACTCCACTGTCCACTAGTAAAGTAAAATAAATTGCCGTCACATTTTTCGTTAATTCCTCAAGACAAAGCGGGACTCTTCGTGAAGCAAATTCTATAATTTGAGTGATACAATGGATTATGAACAAAATTAACCGCAATAGCAAATATTCTAGCTTAGGCCAGTGAAATTAAATTTTAACCCTTGAATTTCAAGTATTTCAAAATGCTTAGCAAGAATTTTGAGAAAGAATATTAATATAGATAGTAAATAGTTAAGGGTATTGTGCATTAAGAGTCCATATACACTGCAAGCAACGATGCGACCTGAACTGAATACACCTTATAAAACAATAAGTCTATTCAAAAAAGATCTGGTACTTATCTATAAGCATAACATAACATAGTAAGTAAGTAGGTACATCAATAGTCACAGAAGTAACGGTAAAAAATAACATCCATACTTTAATGACCAGACTCTAAACAAAGTTCCCTTATAATGTTCCTACAACACAATTCAGAATTTTTTGTTTCACCTAGATCTTTTTTGAATAAACCGTACCCCTCTATGACTTGCCAATCTATGCACGCTAGCATCGATTCGGAATATTATTTATGTATTTTACTACTTCATCTATAGTACAAGTTTTAATTCATTATCAAATACTGTAGTGAGTATTGATTGATTGGGACATGTCATGGTAGGGGTAACTCACAATGTAATCTATTGACTAACCTTATGAATGATATATTACAAGTGAACAGAAAGCTTGCCTATTTCAAATACCTTTGAAACCCTTAGTGAAAATGTGTTTGTGATGTGTAACACGCTAATGCTTCATTTTGTGAATAGTGAGCTATGAGCTATGATAGTAAATATAAACTTACGGCCAGTCTCAATACTCAATATCCTATCTATCTCTGTTTTTGCTTACTGTTGGTAGGTAGAAACAATTTTGTATGGAAGTAATGTCAAATATCTACCCACTGTAAGCTAAACCAGAGATAGATTGGTTGTTGAGTTTGGCAGTAGATGTATCAAGACGATTGGAATATTTGGAATCAAATCACAATTCACTTCATACATAACTCTGTAACTGCATCAGCAGCAAATTGTAGCAAGTGGCAACAAAGCAACAACTCTAATGGAATGTGTTTCAATTCTGAGGTTTATCTCTTTGACACAGAATGCTTAATGCAGTGTAGTGTGCGACCGATGCAGCTCATTAGAGGAGCCTCTAGCTTGAGCCATAATATTCTCAATCCTATTTGTAGTCTCCCGAACCATAGAGAACTCTGACAGGTCGGGCAAGTCCAAAACAATATGAGCAGATAGACGTTTGTAAACAGAATTGGTATCCTTTTTATTTCGCCTAGTTTCTTCATACTTTAGCTGTTGTTTCAGAAATATTGATTGCTTCAGCATTTCTTGGATGTTTTTGAAGCTCGTAGCTGCTCCGTCCATTGATTTCACAGCACTGGAAGGTGAAATAACATAATATTCATATAATGACCTTCAAATAATTAAATAAATAAATGTGTGTTGTTATGATTTTCACTAATGTCAATCAAAATACTATCAAGATGATCTTAACATTCATTTTAAACATTTGTGTCTGTGTAGAATAGGTAGGTACTTGGGACATTCAATATTTTTTTAACTTTCCTTCCTACTGCTTATATCAATAGAACTAGCAGCACATCCCTGCTTTGCACAGGTGTACTAATGAAACTACCGGGATAAAATATAGCCTATAACCATCCCGACAGTCCATTGTACACATAGTTGAACGAATTTTTGGAATCGGCAGAGTAGTTTTGGTGATAACCTCCGTCAAACAAACAAACAAACACAGTAATGTATATGTAAGTATATAAGATAAGAAATTACCTCAACGCATATTCAACGTCGTAGCATCTGCCTTGCAGTTCATGCTGCAGTTTAGTGACCTCAACTCTTCGTTCCACCATCGGAGGCAGCGCCTTCCGTACATGCTCCTGAAGCCTGTATAACGCCAGTGAAGGCTCGTTGGCCACTATGTGCATATTCTCTGATATTCGCTCTGCAGCTGAAATTGGCAAAGGAAGTTCCAGTAAAATGTGAAGATATATAAGGCTTAAAACTGAATATTACTTTGTACCTACCTTTTTTTGCCTTCGACTCAAGTTCTTGGTCCCCTTGATATACAAATGCCATTTTTTAATTATTTATTAACATTTGGTTGATGTGCCCTAGTTAAAGCAAGCACAAGCAGTTAAAAATCAAATCAATGTTTGTTGACTTTGTTTTGTTGTGCTTTATTTTTTTCACTTCACTTCACTTCTTTGTTGTGGCTACTGCGAACTTTTCTTTTTTCATTGCTACTATTTTAGTTGGTGACATTGACATTGACATCTGATCAGTCAAATTGAAAAGCATGTCTTTTTTTACAGGGATAACAGGTGCAATAGTTCAAAATCTACCAAATTCAGAACAATAACAAACAAAGATTGAGCATTGTTCATTTTATCGTCAATTGTTGAATAAACCAACTCACAAGGATAATTAGGTACCTACGAAGTTTAAAGATATTGTGTGCCCGTATTTAATTTTTAATTGTTCAATTAAGGGTAAAAAAAACATGGTAAAGTTAATTTAATGAACATGACTTTACTTTGGTGTTGTCCAAACAATATTTCCATCCGCGTTAGCTATCGCTCACTGATAAAGAAACGGAATCCCTATCATAAAAATTGAGCGATAACAAATAATTCAACGTTCAGTGTCAGTGAATAATATGAACAAGTCCATTAAACTTTGGTAATAAACACGCAGCAACAGCAAAAGGACCACCATAATGGTAAGTTATTATTTAGCTAAGTAGACGATTTCGTTAAATGTTTAGCATGGTCACCAGAATTTATCTTTTTTTTTTTCATTTATTTCAGGACTCCCAAGTCATAAACACGTTTCTAGGTGCATTTTTAAATATTATGTTCCCTATAAGAATGTTGCTGAGATTGTATTCATTTTGTATTTTGATGATCGACATTGCATGGGTGATGATAAATGCAGTGTGTGCCGTTTTTCAAGCAGGATATGCAATTTTAAGACCACCACCATTAAAGTCAGTGAGACGGGAGACTGCATTGGTAATATTAAAACACTTGTTAATAATTTTTTTGGAAATAGGTACCTACCTACTACGATAGTATTATTTTATCTGTGCCTGTGCTACTACTTACATTTGCATTAGGTAGGTACATTATTATCCATTTTACTTTTACCTATTCAATACAATAATGTTTACCTACATTATTTAATAAATTCAAGAGAACTAGGTGCTTAGTAGGTTAGGTACCTACCTAATCCTAAAAAAATAAGTGTTCAATTTTAATTATCGATTCCATAAATTCAGCCTAAATACCGGCTAATTATTTCCTATTTTAAGGTTATCGGTTCTGGACGAGGCGTTGGCAGAGAAATAGCCGTCCAGCTTGCAGATTTAGGTGCAATCGTACTTTGTGTTGATCAAAACAAAGCAAATAACGAAGATACAGTAGAATTAATAAAACGGCATGGAGGGAAAGCTGCGATTTACACCTGTGATGTTACAAAAAAAGAAAATGTGCAGACATTAGCTGCTCAAGTCAAGAAAGATATTGGATTTGTAAGCATGCTGTTCTACTGCTGCGGGATTCCGAGTCCAAGGTCATTGCTGACACAGCCTCCTCAGGATATTCATGTCACACTGGACCTGACACTGACATCCTACTTTTGGGTAAAGTTCAATTATCTTTAGGTTCCATAAAATTTTTGGTTCTTCAAATTAAAAGTAGGTACTTATTACAAGCAAAGTATTTGCAAAAGATTTAAATATTGGAAAATTTTGTAAAACATTGAATCAGCCAAGTTAGTTAGTTCAGTTTTTTATGAATTATTGACATTTGCTTTAGCTTAGCGGCCTGTCCTGAGTTAGTCATTTTTATTTCACTCTAATACTCTAATAATTATTATGCTTTTTTACTAAAATCGTAAAATAGTAAAAATGATGATGTTGAGTAAAAATGTCCTACAAATTGAAATTCGTATTATCATACGTCTATAAGAGGTATGTTCATAGGTAGGTACTAGGTACGTCTAATACCTAATATGGTTAACAATTGCATAATAAACATTAATTGTAGTAGTAGGTAGGTAATACATAATCCATTACTTTGACGTCACGAAGCCTTCCTTAGCAACGCTACTGATGATAGCACTTATTAATACTTGATAACCTTTATTCTAAATACTTAGTAAACTCGATAAAATTTTATTGACCATGATTTCTAATAAGACTTTTTGTTTACAGCTGATTGATCACTTTCTGCCGGACATGAAAGCTAAAAATCATGGTCACGTTGTGGCTCTTACATCTGTGGCTGGACTGAGCTACATTAAGGATCAAATGCCATTGAGTGTAGCACAGTTTGCAGTTCAAGGTCTGGCTGAAAGCCTAATGGAAGACCTCAGAGTCAATAAAATAGATGGCGTGCACGTGACTCTTACTCACATTTATCCTTTTATCGTCACTCGTCAGTGATGAGATGCCAGATTTAGTGAGACTGAGGTACGTTGGATTGATAACTGTTTTGACTCTTCTTAGGTAGAGTCAGCATTTCCGTTGTAGACTAAAAAACGATGCAACTAACCTTTAGTTCAAGTAACAGGAAGGTACCTACATCATTAAATAGGTTTAACTACCTTACGTTCAACAGTTTAAAACCCTAGTTCACATTTTATAAGGAAACAGGAAAACAAACAGTAAATAAACGCGTCTTGTGTGTCCATGATGATCAAAGAACTTTTGTGGAACTATTGGCTAATTATATAATTTCAAACTTTTCAGGATTCCAAGTTACTTCGGGACTATAACCCCGGGGGACGCAGCGCGGTCCATTCTCGACAGTGTCAGGCGCAACTTCCCCGAAGCTTCCGTTCCAAAGCACCTACTTTGCCTCGGCCACCTACTTAGAGTCTTGCCCAGAAAAGCCACTGTTTTAATTCGTGATTTGCTTGACACTGGAGTTGATTTTGCATAGCTTTCACTATTTTGAAAAATATTTATAAATTTTACTATCATTATGATGAAGAAAAGTAGGTGCTAATAAAAATATTTTGTAGATAACTAGAATATAAAGAAATAGATTGTTAGGTAACTAATGCATGTACTCAAAGACTGATTTTTTTTACTATTAATTGATAAGTTTGTAGGTAATGATAATGGTTTTTATGCAATAATAGTACAAACTTTCGGTTTGAAATGATGATGGTGGTAGGTATCTAAACGAATTAATGAAAATATAAATTAAATTAACTAAGTATGTACAAACATGAATTTTAAATTGTTTTCTTATTAGTAACTGAATAAAAAAACATGGATCTACTAAAACATAAGAATTTTGACTCCGACAAAAACCATGAGATTAAACCTACTTGTTTTGCTTAAACTATAGGAGCGAACATAGCATTACTTTACTTCAATCCCACTACCAATAATCGTGAATGTTTAAATGGATAGGTACCATAATATTATAATGGATGTTTGGCTGAAACTTTGCATCTAAGTAGATAGGTAGGTACCTACTGTTATGGGCATCTACATATTTTTTCAAGACCTGGTAACATCCTGGTAGGTAACATCATATTTCAATTAAAATTTGCCAGCAGTCATCGATAGCAAAAATTTCGAAGGTTACTTGCAAATAGGTAACCTGTTAGTTAAACCACAAAGATTACCCAAGTAATTATTAAAAATTGTGAAATTTCTCAACTCTTATGATAGGCAGCTTGTTTTTTTTTAAACTATTATAGGTCTGATAGAGGGAAATGGAAGAGGAACACGTGTTGTGCCGACCCCACATAGGGATAAGGGCAGGAAAATGATGATGATGATGTTAGGTACCTACTAAGTAATGAGAAATGTTAAAAAAAATTAAAATTGCTTTCTTTTTTGTTAAACATTAGACAATTTTTGACATAAGAATTCAACGTTTTTTTAATTCAAAGTAGAAGTAGGTTAGTAAGGGAATTTTATAGTATGAAATATTTTTTTTGTAAAAAACCTACTAATAAGCTTTCTTCTATGTTAGTAAACTTGTAACACTAAACCCTGTTGTCAATATTTCTACCACCGATGCTAGCGCCATCTGTGAGCTGAACTAACTATTTCGTTTGGTTTTCGTTCGATGTGAGAATTTGTGAAAATTTCGATTTGTTTTAGAATTCAAATATTCATAATTTCTGTTTAGTGCTTTGCTGTATTTTGCACGTGAATTAGGGAGGATAAATCAATTCATCGCCAAGCCCTGACGACTTCTGTCTCGTAAGTAGTTTTATGTTTTCTAAGAAAAATCGACGAGCACTTACAAAGCCGATCGATATTGTGAAAAATAAAACATTTATATCCAAGTGCTTGCATAAAACGACCCTGGAAGAGTATTGTACAAAAGCATTAAGATTACAAAAGAATAAAACTAGGTCCTAGTTTCTACCTACATGGAGTTAAGACATTAGTGTTTGCCTACTTTACTTGAGACCTAAGCGAAACTTTCACTCCGAAAAGCTCTTGCTTTGCATCCACCCGCATGGAATTATTGTTTGTAAAAGGTTACTGTAGTTTCCTGAACCATTATTATAGGTATCTAAATAATAAAAAAATCTCTGTGTTTGTCAGAAATACAAAATGAATCCTGAATATGATTAGTATAAGGAATTTTATTGTTTTTCCCTAAGGATCTAGGTAAATTATTCTAACACTGAAATTGTTTACCTACATTGAAATTATAAGTAACCTTTACATAACTTTATGTGCTGTGTTGGTAGCCGAATCTTGCACTTTGCAATTTTTTACTTGTTAGAATGGATTTGGATGTAAGTAGACACTTTTCTCTATCACTTACTTATGTACTTATTTTAAATAACAATTTAAATCATTTTAATAGCTACTGGAATTCAATAATTAATCTAATAATGGCGTTGATTCTTTTGTTAGTTTTTAAAATTGCATAATTTTAAAGCTCTTATTTTGTACACACACAAGGTCAAACTAAAATACAAGTCCGAGTGATATCTCTGAAAGTTATATTTTAAAAAATTGTAGTGTATGTACCTACCATACCTATTTGCTTCTAACTAAAACTACCCGCAACAATGAAACACTAGGTTAAAAAGTTCCTTAATTTTTAAAATGTTGTTTGCAGTGTTCTAAGCTAATTTCGTCTTGAGCATAATGTTAGAACTACTTATAAATTTTATTGTAATAAGAGAAAAAACAGAAATATTATCTTAAATCACTTGCCTTTTTCATATGCGGTTAGCATATGAAATGGAAAAGCAATAAAGTAAATAAATAGAATAGAATAGAAATACATTTTGTGACCATTGTAATTTGATATGCACCATCAACCCTACCTTCCCTAATCACCATTTGCAAAAATACAGTGAACTGAAGGGAAATATTGATTTTATCATTTGTGTGAATGTCTCATTTTTTGGAGCGGGCCCGGTTTTTGATTAATTGCTCTGTAATGACAGAAGGCATTAGCAAGCCGCAATTTATTGTAAATTTGATGGTTCTGCTTTGCTGATTTGAGCTTATTTATCCAGGGATTAATAAATTATTATTCTCGGGTGAAATTTCAATAATCCCTATTGAATTTTTGCATTCAGACATATAAAATTAATGGGTTTGATAATTATGCCTGATGGTTTAAAAATTTAAAATTCTTTTTTGGGTAAAGCTTTAAGTAATTTGTGCAACATTCTCATAATTACTATAGCACGTAAAAATACCTGATCATTGATTTGTAGTGTTTGTTCTGTTTTTAATTTAAAAAAAATCGCAGCTCGTTTCCATAAGCTTACGTTTGCATACGTAGCAGTCTTTCAAATTGCACTGTATGTCTAAATACTTCAAGTCGAAGGAACGATTGAGTACGATGTTTTACGAATTGTATTTCGCTTGCAAATGCCAATTCACTGAAACATTTTTATAAACAAAATACCTTCTTGTGTTGTTAAAGGCTGAAGGTTGTAACATTTTTAAAGTTGCTATCAAAAAAGGGACGTGATTTCTCTGTAAACATTGTTTTATTTCCAGGAAGAGCTCGTTTCACGGGTCTCCTCCAATTCGACATTTTACAACCGCATGACGTAACTAATATAAATTTAGAACAGGTGCCGCCAATTCTACGCATCTTTACACAAATTACTTGGGGAAATAAAACTTTATTGCATCACCCCCCTTTATTCATAGTCTCTTGTTATCATTTGAGGGGAAATGTGTAGTACTTATCTTAAGAGTTCATTAGCATCCTGACTCTGATTCTTTAAGGTTTTTAGTAATTCATATCATATTATGCTAGCTAGGTACTAGCTTTATCTAAGTAGAAAACCGACGAGTACTAGGTACACTTATTCCTAAGGCAAGACTATCTCTACGATCTTTGGCAGGTTGTTTGAATGTCAAAGTGGAGACACGTAATCAAGAACAACGTAGAATACTATTTTTTTTAAATCTTATTTGTTTCAATCGCTGCTTAAATACTCCGATTCATATTTTGAGACGCAGGTGTTCCATCCAGATCGTTTTCCAAACAACGGTTGTAGAATTTAAATAAACCATTATACTCCCTCCCACCCTTATTAAACGTATCTTGGTAAATCTAACAATTCCCTGAACCCTCATTCAGTATTGAGTTTCTGTTTAAGTGTGTCTTAGCTACTTTATTATTAAACTTTGTTATCCCTATTGGCAGTTGCGGGACAGAATTTGGGGAAGAAACTTACTTGTGCATTTATACATTAGCTCAATCGATTCCTTTTTATTAAATCTGCGTTCATTGATCAAAGTTGATTTATAATTATTATCGATTTCACTGTATTAAAGTTAAGGGATGAGAGTGGATGCATACTCCGGCAGGGGTAGGCCCTAAGAAAAGATAGATGGATTGTGTGAATGTAGGTATGCGTGTGAAATAGATGTTGAGTCTAGGAAATTGGAAAAGGAGACTTGTTGTGCCGACCTCACTTAGTGGAATAAGGGCAGAGAAATGATGAACCAATGCTCGCTATTCGAATGAGAAATCTATTTATAAAACGTTTATTTGATATGTATGTTCATTTTAGTAAGCCAGAGGCTCTGAAAGCGTAATTAACATAATTCAGTTCAACATTGCTTTAGTTTTAGACGTTATTTTTAATCCAATGAACATTTTGAATGCTTTTATATTAGTATCAAAAGCGAACCGCCTCTGGGCCGCGTAATATTGAGTACAGTTTATCAGCGTTAATCCCTTATTTTATGGGCTAAGGTCACTAAATTACTGCACCTTTCAAGAGCTGCAAATTAGACTTCGCAATGGTTCTGATTCTGTAAGAGACGGGTGCTATAAAATGCAGTTTCTAGTAGCGGCTCCATCAAGGAGTTTACGTTGAAAGCTTTCAAAGGGAACGGAAATAAATGGTTTTCATTAGCATATTTGCCATATCTCGTATTTTAAATATAACTAATAATTTGTTACTCTGGTCTTCATCTGTGCTTTTTAAATAGACAGGATTTTAAAATTATATCCGGCTCGAAGGACCATTTTCTTATCGCCATAGCCCATTAACATAACTTATGTGCATAATAATAAACATATTTTGTTTTGAATAAAAAGCGTTACTGGAGTTAACCACCACAAACTGCTAGACTAGAGTAGATAGCTCCCTTTCAATGGACCAACGTTCCACGATTCCGGGATAGGTATCGGATGAATTGATTAGGTAACCTGGATTAGATTGAGGCCGTACTATAAAGAAAATGTTAGCTCTTCTTTAAAATCGACTTAAAGAAGGTTTTAGGTTCAAATATTTTTATTTATGCATCATTAGGTCACAAGTTCATCGAACCAGCTGCAGCCTGTGTAATTATATCTTTTGAAATTTTTCATATAACCTCTTTTCAGTTAAAGCTCTACACCGTATCAGTTTTAATTAAACTCTAAATAACTATCGGCGGTTTGCAACGGAGCTTAGGATACCTGTAGTACATACTTATTGGAGTAAACGGGCAATTAAGTTGCGCAACATTAGATTATTATTGATATCACACATCGTCTGTCTACTACTAAACATAGATGCACTTTTCATGTTAGCTAGTGATCACATGTGCTGCGTTGGTTCAGTGACGTATTTCTCGAGTTTCGTACAGTTTTATAAAATGCATTCTGTATAATGAATACAAAAAGTAATGGAATCATTTTTAACATTACAATTTATTAGGTACAGTTCTATAAGCGAATCTTGACAATATGCTTCACAGTTAAATACACAAATGATTGATCCTTCTGACTCAAGATTTTTTACCCCTAATATTATTATCAACGATATAGTTTTTATTTAATTTTCCGACCCCACTTAGTGGGATAAGGGCAGGGAGATGTTGATGATAGTATTTATTAATTGTAGGTTTATTGTTCGCAACCGCTGATTTAGAAACCATCTCTATATTTTGTGGCGATTATTTACTTTACTAGTTGCCCGTGTAAGGCATCCACTAGACCTAGAACGCTTGCAGGTGACCTGGATCACGCTGTTTTATCTCAGCTGCGTCCAACCTCGTAATTAAAATGAGCCCGTGCGGTTCACTCATCAACTGAGTAAATACGAAACTTTCATTTAGGCTCTTAATTGTGCGTCGGCTATTCAAGTTCTTTTTTTAGATTTATTTAACTCTGACGAAGAACTGGCTTCCTTTAGAAGAAATTGGTACCAATTTTGATGCGATATTTAGTTTGTCATATAAGTCAATAATTGTAAACCTTGATAAAGTATAAATGCAACTCCGTCAATGAGATAATAAATCAATGACCAAGCCGACCCAGATTTGAATGTCTAATTTAGCGCCTGGAACTGTACAATACTCATTGGAAACTTTGGTTGCTACTCTCACCACTAGAATCAATGCGCCCTAGTTAATAATCCAAGCAATTTTAAAAATCCATCATCTCCCCTTTTCAAGTTTTCTTTGTTGTGCCAAAGTGGGACTAATTCGGAGCCATAATCTGGAAGATTGCTCGTTTGATTAACCCTGGCTTTTACACAGACGGCTCTTTAGTTTCTATTTTCCTTGCTCGGGTCTAATTTGATTCCGCTGGGTAGTCCGTGGTTCTTTTCATCCGCTTTTTCTAGTTTATATTGCTGAGATGAGTTTGACACTTCCTTTCTTTGAAGGCATTGAGTTCGCTAGTTGTTATTCATTTGTAGCTTTGCATTTCTCTCATAATACTAAACTGGTTAACGATGTCACAAAAAAATTGCATTCATAAAGTACTACAGAAGCGCCGAGCCGTTATCTTTAAAAATTTGGTAGCAAAAGTAAAACTGTGTCAGCTTTATCTAGCTAATCCTTATTTGGAAACGTCGTCGTAAAACATACAGATTTTATCTCACATCTCCATAAACGTACAATTTAACGTGTTTTCTTTGTGTTAGCTTTCTTATCTCATATAAATCTTTTGACACCTAATACGGTTGTCGCGAAGGCTTTATTTAGTAGATTTCTTAGTTATATGGCTCAGTTGAGTCGTGCGAACAAAAAACAAAAATGGGCGTAAAACTACAAGGCATCTTAGGCATCTCAATGCTGAACACTAAGTAAATGTCTCCCTGATCTGATAAGTGATTTATTACGTCAATTTACCATAAACTTTCCCAAAAATAGGTTTATTTTCTCTTTCTAAATCTATGGCATGTGCCGACACCGCACCTCCTAAAAACAAAGCAATAACCTACCAAAATGTGAAAGGTAGGTCCTTTCATCGCCTCGGTCAATTACCTTGTAATATTGTACTCGTAAATTAATTAGGCTCACCTTTAATATCGCGTAATACTGCTATCCCATGGCTTACTGTCGGCCATTTCTCAAATATTATCATCTACATAATTGTTAAATATTATATACTACCTTTCTGCGTTCAGGTTTTTTACGTTTTTTGTTTGTTACTGTTGAAGAAGTTGTATTTGATATTTATAAGCAAATATAAGATACTTAAGAAACCTTACGATCGATCGATACAAAAGTTTGGGCAATAGAGACTTTCATAACTTACTTGTATTATGTAGACATAGAAACTAGTATTATTTGCTAGGTGGAGAACCCTTCTCATATTCGAGGTAATCTGCGTCCTGTTAGAACTTTATTCTAGTCACGTCCTTATCCGATCGGCTGACCTGCCAACTATCAACCATTCCTTAATTCGGGGCGGTTCTGGATAGGGATAAAAGTTGAAATAATTACCTAAGCAATATTGATCCCAACAGGCTCAGAAGTTCAAGGCAAAAAAACAGACTCAGGATATGTTTATTCATCGACGCTAGGCTTGTCCTCCTTCTACAGAACAATGAACACTTACGGGTCCCGCGCCTAATTAACTAACACTCAGCTATTTCCAACTTACCAAATTAACCTTAACCACTGCAACATTGGATGAAATTGCAATTTGGCTAACACCAAGTTTCTCTCAACTTAAATTACACACATGACTCGTGGAAATAATCCTCTTTGGGATAAGCCCGAAGTTCCTCACATTTCGGCTCCTGCCTGTCCGTCATTCCGGGCCTCCGACCTTTGTGGGGCTTTGTAAACTACAATACTCACACGGTAAACATACGCAGCGCAGTGTTTCTATGTACCTATCGAATCATTTGTCAGGCCTACGGTGCTACCTTCTGTTTTGAATCTCTTGTCTATTGCAGATGGCTTTGAGAACGTTCTACGAAATCGATCACGGCATACGTCGAATTCATGTTTTACCTACGTATATCTTTCGAACTTTTATGACATTAAGATTTATTTTATAAAACCTTTGTTCAGTACAGTGGCCAAGAAAAAGCTGGCAATGACGAGCGAGCACCCCGTGTTATTCTGACCCACCTAATCTGCACGTCCCAATTTGCAAGCCGCGGCTAACGTTTCACGTAATAAATTGTTTCGGGAAGCATCACCAAGATTAATAGTTACTGTTCTGAAGCTCTTGACGTCTGCTAAGTGAAAACCGCGTTAAGTTCTCGTAGATATTAAATGTAAACGGTCATTCCTTTAAGACTGCTGAAACATGACTGTCTATTATTCTTCTGGGCTAGATGTAAAACGTTGTAGAAGTCATTCTCAATGTAGTGACGATAAAATATTTTATGTTTTCAGAACAGCGACATTTAAAACGTCCTCGCACATAGAAACATTTTAAATTGCAATCGCAAAAGCGATAAGCGATAATAGAATTGCGAGTCTTTCATAATGGCGACACGGTGGCCATTAAACTTAATGTCGTTCAATTGAAAAACATTCCTTCAAGAGTGTTTCGAACAAGCCAGTCACTGCATATTTTGTGTTTCGCGTCATCTGCTAGTTCGCAGCGCGGTTTGTTTTCACGCGAGGATAGTGTGCATGGGTCCATTTCTGCTCCTTCCCTTTGTGTCCCTGTTTGTATCCCCGATGGATATGTTGTATGGGTTGCGCGTTCTAAAACGTGGTGTGCAAAAGCTGTTACTAAAGTTTACTGGTACATTTTGCAATAGGTATTATTATCTAATAGAAGCAATATAAATAATAGAAGCAATAAATAAAGCTTAAAACGTATAAACCTGTCGCGTAAGTTGTAGCGCCCTCCAAGATTTTCGAATATCCCGGTAATAATCGTATTATTTAAATTCATTGCACAGCGATTCAGTAAATCATAATTTGTTTTTGTTTAAGTTATATTAAAAGACTGGAGAAACAGCCTGCAAGTGAATGCGAAAACGCCTTTATTCGGGATAAGCCAAGGTTGTGAGGATTGGCAGAATAACCCGCCAAAAAGGATTATTTAGTCTATTTATTCCCTGTCCAAATGGACGGACTAACGAAATTTTGCTTTGACAGGATGTTTAATCTACGACCGAATAAAAATGTACACCGATCGACATTTTCAGTGATTCCAGTCACTGAAAATGTCGATCGGTGTACATTTTTGAGGAAAGCACTTATTTAATTCTCAGAGTTACAGCGTAGCTTAACTTATTTGAATTCCTACTCGATAAAACACAATAACTGTCTTAAATGATATCTAAATGATTATAAATCAGACTTCGAAAACAAAACTCTTGTTTAAATGAGACAAAATGTAATCCTGCCTGTTTCATATTATGTTCCATTACATACTAGTTAATTACTATTCTAATTATTGTATTGTTGTCGATAATTGTGTGTATCCAATTAAGTATGCAACACAGTTATCATAGGAGCATTTACAAGGTAAATTGATGTTTAATCACCTATTCGAGTACTAGATCGTTGAAATAATTTACATCTCATTATAAAACTGCCATTGTGTCTTGTCTTTGGAGGTTTTCTAAGAATTTAAAGGAAGATTTATTCGATACGCTACTAAAATATTGATGAGGTACACCAAAAGATGAAACGCGTCATTTGAGCACGTTTGAATACTAAATGCTTAATGATTCGATTTCCTAAAGGAGCGGATAATTTTATTAAGAAGTAGATTTAAAAAATGTATCTCAGTATCAGAATCAGGGCTTAATACTAGCAATATCAGTGTTGGAATGGAGGAAATCAAGTAGAACTGTTGTCGTTAGTCGACTCGTTAGCAGATTACCTTGCAATCCGCTCCAGCACTGTTATTTGCATAGACTGGGATCTAGCTTGTTATTATAAGACTTTCCGAACTGGGTTAGTTTTCCAATTTCCATGAAAGTAGTTGAATGTTGTTTTTGATGGAACGTTTTTATTGCCAATGATCTTTTTTTAAACACTATCGTAATAAATGGCAGTATCGGTAAAATTATACGTTATTTGCAGCGTTTTAAATACATTTTAATTATTAGGTTTTAAATAAATACTCAGTGTTTGCGGTATTTGTCCCAACACACACAATAAAAGTAAACATAACTTGTAATATCTTAATTCTGTTGAAATTGTGACTGCTGGTTTAGGTTTCATTGTTTATTCATTATAACCGCAGAGCTTTACGGGGAAAATGAAAACACCGAATAGTTCATGTATACATAATGACTACTAAGCGAGCTAAATAGCTATTACCCTTCCTATAAAAACCCGTGAAACTGCAGCTATCACATGATGGATGGGCATTAAAACAAACACGCTTTCGCCCTTCGGACTACCGACGTTGGATACTTTTGCTCGTATTAATCATTCTTTCTTGAGTGCCAAACCCTGTACCGAGTTAATACTGTAGGTAATGCTTGGGAGTAAATGTTGCGATAGTGGGGCGAAGTGTATGGTTCGATTTACCTAATTTCACCTTTATTTGTTCGGAGTGGTTTCGTATGGGGATCTATTTCCTCGTTTATGGAAACGGTGAGTAGCTTCATTGATTATGTTAAATGGAATAATGCATACTCTTTTCCTTATTTACTCTCAATATTGACCTAGTTTTACCATAACTTTATTCATAATAGGGTCCCGTTTAAGTGCTTTCTTGCCTTTTGGTAATCGATGATAAAATTCTCGGTGGACTCTTGCCAAAAGTGATCGCGATAGAATCCCAATTATAATTAAAAACAAAATCGTTTTGGCGCATATCCCGCCGTTAAAAAATCCCGGTAGCAAAAATTTGAAATGTGGCAAAGTCTTAGGTGTCTCGATCTCTTTTTATATCCCGATACGAAAGACAAACGAAGCAAAGGAAAGCTTTACTAATGCCGGATTGAAACTTTTTCGAGCATCAAAGAGCCGCCATCAATCCGCTAATGGGATACCTCACCACGATCTCATTTAGAAGGAGGGCCATTCAATCCCCAACAATCGTTAATAGCATTAACACCGTCCATTCCGATAATCAAATGAATTGAACAGAGGTTTGATAACCAACAACAGCCACTGAGCGCTGAACGCTGAACTGAACAGCGCTGAATCGTTCTCTGCAGCTGACACGCATTCAAAGAAGATTTAATACCTATTGTGCAGTGAATTGTCAATTTTTAATAGCATTGGGAAGCAATAAACCAAACTAGGATATGAAGAATGGGACTCTGATATACTATCTAGAATAAACAAATATCTGATATGCAGAACAGTCTATAATTTAGTGTTTGTCAAAGGATTTATGCTTGCTGTTAATTGTATGTTTAAATGCAATCTCAACATTTTAGAGTCATGTTAAAAACAAAGTCAGTCAGCAAAAGTTCAATTGGAACACATGAGTTTAAATTAACTAGGGTTTACTAGTCAGCAAATTAAACATGTTCGAACAACTGTTAAGAGAAACGAAAGCCAAAACTCGAGAGTTTGTGGCAATTATTTTAAAATAAACCTTAAATTGCTGGTGCTATGCATTAGAACACGGCAGTCGGCATATCAATGTATGCAAAATTCAATCAGGAATTGGGAGATAGAATTATTGAATCCAATCAAATTCTATCCTAACCATCTGACAGCCCTAATTACATTGGTTTTGGAACGAATCGTGGAAACTTATTGATAATTTTGCGCAACGAAGCATTGAATAGATTAATTACCTGTCGTTTTGGCAACGTGCGGATGAAATTGGGATTTGAAACTAGCAACGGAAACTTGTTTTTGATAGCCTCACCTCGCCTAACCAAGTTTGAAATAACAATACTTTTAGAAAAATGTTACTATCCGTGGATTAGAATACTTATTTTCTTAACGTTATCTCCTTCGCACATATTTATTTTAAAATGTAATGACGAACTGTAGCGGCGAAGTAGGGATAAAGCCATTTGTTTGTTCAAAGCAAAGTGATCATCATGTGCAGCCCGTCTCATCCCACTGCTGGGCATAGGCCTCTCTTCGCTTGTGCCAACCCTCCCTATCCTGCGCCAGTCTGACCCATGTACGAGCAAAGTGCAAAGCAAAGTGATAAACTACCTTATTTCGTCAAGCTATCTCAAACAAATTGTCAAGCTCCAGAGGCAATATACCTTCACGATTAATTCTCGCAAAAACTATATTTCCCCAGCAACGCGATTGGCTGTCGGCACCTTGCGGAATTGGGGAACCAATATACGTTACCAGTTACTGTTCCTTGCCAAGAATTAGGTATAAATTTAAGTAAACCGAGAACGTTTTAACTTGTTCGGATCTAGTTTACTAAACTTTTTCGAATCCGGTTTGTATTAGAAAAATATAACTATCCATTTCGCACGTTGCGTTGCCTTCGTTTGTTTCGTTTTGTTCTTGTATATATTCAAGCTTCGTTTGTTTCGTTTTGTTCTTGTATATATTAGCTTGAGTGCGGAGCTCAATTTTACACTATTCAGATGAGCCTCCCGCATCCCTACTCATCTTCCCACTTATATAAACCAATAGGCACCAGCAAAAGTATATCGTATCAAGTTTTCTGATCATAAATCTTAGCAGTTACTCATCTGTACATAAATGCTTACTATGCACCCAAAAAATATCTATAGCATACTCGTTATAATGTTAGAATGATGATCGAGTTTTGTGCTTGATCGTACAATGGTAAACGTGTACTAACTCTTCAAGGGTCTGCCGGAGTTGCACCTACAGTATGTTTGTTTAACGCTAGTGCACCGGCTCCACTTACCAAGTTATGTACAAATTAAGCAGAATTGTTTACAAAGCTGACTTAGTTAAGGAGTTCGGCCGGTGAGTGAACTCACGATAGTAAGAACTTTGACTTTGGAGCTCACGAAAATTTTGTGGAGAAGTGCTTAGTTTTTTTGTAGAATATTTTGGAATGAAATAAAAGCTTTCGGTTAATTAATTACTTATTAGCATTGCCTATGAGAACGCAATACTTAAGGCTAAGTCTTTACTAAAAATAAGTAGGTATTTATTTATACTCTAAACACGACCAAGTTATAAAATAAACATAATTTATAATTTCACATTTAAATTTCTTAAGAAAATCTTATATTTGCTTCGTATCCAACAATTTAATAAAAAAATGATTTATTCAACCAAGGCGCTAAAATTTAGATGTTTTTCAATTTTTTGCCTTACAAAGGAAATCATCCATTTTAAAAGGGCAACGAGTTTTAAGTACGTAATTTACTTTTATCGTTATTACCAGCAATAACGGGATTTAAGGCGATTCCACTCAACACGATGTGAAATTGCAATTATAAAAGAACGTAAATAATGCCTATTTCATGCAAGCTTTCGCATTTACAAAAATAATTTCACTATAATTGAAATTCCTTAATCACTTGCGGGTTAATGTGACGTTTGCCTACAATAAAAAAAGCTTCATTATTTAACTCGAGTTCATTATGCGGAGGGTGGCTGGCGCATGTAGAGTATAAATCAAGTATAGTGTAGCTAAACGTTTTATATAAACTGGTGGCTGGTGAAGAACTAGAACGCCTTTAGGCCTTTTTGATATATCGAATGACTTTGAACGATCGCCGATATCATAAACTGCTAACAAATTTCAAGTATTTTGGAAAGCTTTGGAATATTTTGAAAACATAAGTTATAAACTAAACCAGAAATATAAAAACTACTTGTTACAAAGTTAAAATTATCATTTTTAGGATGCACTTAAAAGTACTAAAAATTACTTGCATGTTCTAAAAAACATAATAGATAGATATCACTATGAAAAATTAAAAAAATTAAAATATTGTGTATCATAAAGTTCACCATAAAGAAAAGATAAAAAGTCGTATTCAAAATAAACCGTATTGTATTATAAATATAGTATTTTGTTGATTGAAGCCCTGTTTGACCTGCGACCTGATTCGATTCTACTGTTTGATATTCTATGCAGGAAGCTTAAAACCGCTCATAACCGGCATTTGCCGGAAAAGCGAGATTAAGTTTGTTAGCTGTGTCACAGATTAACTGTTACTACTCAGATATGGTTGCCAATTGCAACTTGATATGGTAAGGTTTGGACTGGTATAGTGTACTTCTTTCTTAAACGAAAAAAATGTGTAGACGTTTGTCTTCCGTGTGGATTGACCGGTTAAGCGGAGAGGATGGTGTAACCATGATTATGAATCAGGCACTACATTGTTCCGATCTTTCAAAGTAAATCTCTCTCTTCCCTCTTAACTCTGTATAAAAAATATTAGGTGGTATCGGAACTCCCTGCTCCTGCTAGAAGAAGGGGGCTGCTAGAAGATGCTATGTGAAAAGTCTACTCATTGATTTATGTCAATAACATTATTGAAATAAGAGTATTATCTCTTTATTTTCATCGGCGACCGGGATTGACTAACATAAATCTTTGCTCACTTTGCGACCACTAGAAATACATTAGTTGCCTGTGATGAAACGTGTGTGTATTAATAAGGTCTAGTAATCAGTTTTAACAGCACAGTTTTGCCGAGTCACGAGAAAACGAGACTTCATTAAATTATTGTACGTGGTTAAGTTCGCAGAACTGAAAACTTTCTGCAAGATGTTGTTTGTTTGAGTTGGTTCTGCTATCTTTGTTAATTTGCCTTGCAGCGAGCTGACTGACTGAAGTCTACAAAACTTCTCACCTTATGAAGTGAATGAGTGAATTTACTAAAGAAAATCTAGGTATTTTTCCTCATTCGCTTTGTTAGGTGACTTGTGAATGAGTTTGACAAAAGAGCGAAAACCAGTGTGGTGATATATGATATAATAATAAGTAGTAGGTAATGTAGTAACTTTTTTATCCAATCAGTTATAAGGAAAATCTCAATTCAATTCACTGCACCGATATTAAAAGATTGCTTAAATAGAGTACATTATATTCTCATAATAGTTTTTAATTTAAAGTTCCCAGCAAGGGTTTAAAATGGGAGATTATAAGCTTTCGCTCAGTGTGTGGCGTCGTGTTCATAGGGTGTTGACACTTGCAATATAAACCGAGATACAATGATTTTATGATTTATTTTATTTCGAGTTCTCTAAAAAGTTTTATGAAATGAAATGTTTCTATGATACCATTGTACTGAAGTATGCCAAAACACTTAATGTAGGTTAGCAAAATAAAGTAGATAAGATCATAACACAAGCATTAAGATGTTAAGCTTGGAACTGGATGGCGCCTGGTAAACATAGTTCTTTATTTAAAGGGGCCAGCAATACGACCTGATAACACCTTTTGGTAATTTTTTTTTACATACAGTTCGTATTATAAATTAATTATAAAAAGCATGTATCTAGGTCATCAATCGAAATCACACTTATCCGTCCTTTAAAAGGCTGAAAGTGGGATTGTAAATTCATCAACTCGAAACAAAGGATCGGTGTTGGGTGCGAGGCCGTTTGTTTGCGGTTTCCTATCTCATCAACTGGTGAATTGTTTTTCGGGCACTGTTTTCAGAGGTCAGATTAAAAACAATCTTGTTTTAATATTCACGAGGATATAATTTCACCGAAGAGTCATTAAAGACGTTTGATGTAGTTATTTGAAGATACGGTTGTTTTAATAGGTCAGTCACCGCAATTAGCATATTTTTCGCTGGAAAAATATCTTTATGGACTGAGTTAACATTTCAAAAACAACTTTATCGTCGAAATTTTCCTTATTACAAATGTTAAACTGTTGTGGATGGGGAATGTTATCTTTACTGCGTAGGAGGCATCCGGTCCTGAGCTGTTCCACGTCCGGCGAGATAGGACTCGACTCCGTTTCTACAAATGAATACTTATGGAACTCTTATAGATCCGACCTATTTTTTCGCGTCAAAACAAGCTATTCGCTCAAATACTAAATAAAGGTGAAAAATTGTGTCAGGTCGTGATTTGGGGTCTCCCCTCATATCTTCAATAATATTTTTTCGCTCAAAATGTTTTCTTTGTTTCAGATTTTGGCGTTGCTGATCTAATCTTCATTGTGGATGGTAAGTAAGGACCTTATCTTATGTAAATCATACCTAAGCAAGCAGACTTGAAAAATATGGCAGGAATATTTCGTGTTAATTCCAGCCGTGAACCTAGAAAGCTATTTAGCCTGAGACTGAGCTCTTGCGAAAATTACACTCTCCAGAAGCTTATCTGAAAAGTAGGCGACGTAATAACACCTTTTTTGAGAGAAAATATTTACGTATTTTTCAAAGCAGTACCGAGATGACAACTAGAATATTATTAATTACGCTGAATATTATTCAAGAGAGCACACCATAGTATTTTATGAAAGCTTAGCTTGCCCTCGCTGTCCTTAACAAATTTCAAATTCAATACTGTACTGAAACGTGAATATTTGTGGTAAGTAATTGAAAAACATTGTTAATTAAGTCTAAAAATGATTTTTAAACATTACTTTATATTTCACTAGAAGAAAAATAAAACATAGTCTTTATTGCTTTCGTCTAAATCGAGAGATGTCTCATTGTGCCTTTCCCACAAAAGAGACGATTCCCATCATTATGGCCGCATCTTAGCGATTTTAGAGACACCTTTTAGGAATACTCCAATTTCGGCCTATTTTCTGTATAATTGCGATCGATAGCTCTTTATCATTGTTGAGTGCTATTGGTACTTTAGTGGTGTGTATACCACGAGCTTTTCAGAAAATATTAACACATTCAAGGCCCAGCTCCCCGCGGTCGTCTCCGTAGGAGAGGACCGCGGCCGCGCTGCTGGTACTAGAGGGAGTGCGTCCTGGGCACCCAACAAGTTGGTGTGCTTAGTGTTTAATAGCTATCATCCAAGTCGCACTTTGATAGTATTCATAATAATGAATTAAACTTCATATTATATTACTGATTTCCTTTTATAAACAAAGATCTATTCTGTAAATGATTTGCAAAATACTTTTATTCGTAAAAGTCGATTAATGACAAAAATGAAAATACATTTTATAACCTGGCTTGCTTTGTTACTTCCTTTCGCTTGTCTGATATCTAAATTAATGTTTAAGGTTCATAAATTCATAATAAATACAGGTTTTAACCGAACAAAGAAACCAAAGCAAAGAAAGTCGGATATCCTCTAACACTAAACTATGTCGTTTATTATCCGCACTTTTCCGAAGATTGTTCCGTTCTTTGTCTCAGGCCTCAGGTGATCTTCTATGATGCTTTCTTAGCGCCCCGCATGATTTATGACTTCTCTTTTATTCCTTGTTTTATTGACTATCTCACCGTTCCCTGGTGGATATGTTTCTACTTTATATTCCTTTGAATAACTCTGTCTATTGTTAAAATATAGGCGTCATTTTATATGCTATTGATTTACACTGAATCTACTATAGGTTACATGACGATTTGAATGTTTCATTGTAGCATACTTGTTAACGCAACAGATTCATTATGTGTTCATCAACTAAACAAAAGACAGTCCCTGCACTTTATCACTTAAACACAAGAGCCCTTCACGAAATGGTCAAATAAAATATCCGATACAGACAGACTGGCCACTTCACAAGCGTGTATTCAGTCAGCTAGGGGAAGTGTTGGGGAAGTGAGTCATCGTCTCCCTTAGAGGGTTTATTTGGATTAATACGAGGGTTCCCTGGAATCTCATGGTAAATTATTCATTTGCCGTACGGATCAATTTATAATATGATATAACAATTATGCTTAGCTGTTAAAGTATACTAGAAACGAACCCGAAAAGGTAAACGGGTTTCTGATTTTATGTAAATCAAGAAACTTTTAAAAGTTTGCTTCAATATACTTCAATATACACATCTTCCAGATGGTAGGTTGCAGGCTCGTAATTTGTCCTCGCAATTTATGAGTATGTAGGTAGATCTCACTCAGCCTGGGGACGACGCTGCCCCAAATTTAAACTTGACCTTTGAAATTCCAGACAAATTAATTCATCCATGTGGAATAAGCAGCTTCATTTAACAAGATTAGAGATGCCTTGGATGAGGGTTTTTCGGGTTTAAAAGAAGGCTAAGAAAATAGCACGAAATTCATTATATTTTACGAAGAATTTATACAGGAAGTTTCATTATAAGATATTCTGTTTCCAATATAACACGCTATGTGTCCAATCAAATTTTATATGATCGACAAAACAGCAAATAAACCTAAAGACCAACTGAGGTTATTCTGAAGTTATTATTTAAAACATAAAGAGACTGAAGATTTTTGATAATGATTTAAATAAACTACAGGAGACAATGCAACGCTAAACTTCATGATTTTACATCGCGCTCGCAGTTTGTAAACTTTATACCCAAAGCAAAAATGCGTTCAAAAAGTCCGCATCCCGGAAAACTGCAGTTTGTTTTAAGCTGAAATACTCAGGCCAACAGTCGTCGGAAAAAAAGTTAGTGAGTGAACGTATTTTTGCCACTTTTATACTTTTTGGAGTGTTCATAATGCAGAAACTTTTTAACACTTTGTGGAGCACCAGTTAACTACCTGAACACTTTGAATAGTTTTGTTTTTCCGTGTACAACTGTGAGCATTTTACTCCATGTTTCTAGAATGCTATTGTTCCACTGTCTCCTTGTACATAAGTATTTTTTTATACCAAAGAGCATAGGTTTAGACACAATTAAATTTGGCTTCATAACGAACAATGAACCCTTGGTGACAAAGGTCATTGACAGCAGACACCCTGCCTCGCAAAACTATGTTTTACGACGGAACATCAAACTGTTTCTACGCACATAAGTGTACTTAGGGTTACCTACAATATTAATTCTAATAGACAACTCCAGATATTATCTAATAGATAGTTGTAATACGCCTTTGACCTAATGCCAATATTTATTTATGTTAATATCGTTTCCTTCATTGAACGAGCCCGCTGGCTAGATATCTGGTATTATATTAACATTCCAGTTTAAGCGAACTGGCGAGGTAATGTAATTTATTTATTTATTTATTGGAGCCCTGCATTACAAACGTGTATCAATGGATAAACTAAAATAAATGTTGTCTCTACTGTGGATGCTTGCTTGCTCGAGTTATTCTATTTATTCAAATCGGTATTAATCATTGAAAATATCCTTAACTGTGATTGAATATTAATTAATTTACTTATAGATTTTTTAGATTAGTGTGTTGCTTGCTTGTCAATGTTGTTACAATTTGATTTAAATTGTTGTATTGAAAAGTAAGTCTGCCTATCTATATCCTTTGTGAAGCTGAATACGAAATCGATTACGAAAGGAGAGGATTAACAGTAAAGTGAATTAGATCTAATAATAGACATTAAGTAAAGAATAAATCACCCATTTTACTTTGCGCAGTGTACCAATGGAGTATCATTTTACACTGCGTCTTTCAGCTCGTGCCTGCCACTACAGAACTTTGTTTGTTCGCCAAACAGCTATCACAGGCGAAATAGTCCTTACTGAATAGTTTTGAAAGTGAATCGCAAGTTTTGTATGATATTTGAGAAATAGAATTCAACCAACTATTTGTACGAAGGAATCCTAAAAAGTCTGCATAGCAATGCATCTGAAATTGCCCTTATCTCATTACTATTCCGCCGGCGTTCAATTTGCAGCAAAAATTGAATTCAATATGGTAGCAGCTGCGAAGAAGCCAATGCGGAATTCATTTATCAAGCATGCCGGTGTTGGTGCCGGTGGTGTCGCTAATGGACTACCTAGAATATCATATAACTAAAATAATTTATAAAAACAAGGCATCGTTTTCGTTTGTGGCTTTCGCAAAATTGTCTTTCATGTGGATATGGACAGCTAAACCCAGAGGATGGTTAAGGTGCTGGGCAAGCCTGTTCAATCCATTTCAACAATGACCAAGGCACTACAGTGTCCCGTGAAGTGTAGGCAAAGATTGCCTCCTGAAGCTGTATAAATCATCTAGTAAAAATGTTCTCTCATTATAGTTCTGATGATATATGATATAGCGTGCAATTAGTGATTAATTAATTACTTAGTTAATTCTTGCATGAAAATATCAGAGTTGATCGTCATTAAACTAATTTAGTTGAGAAATCTTATAAACCTATAACATCACATGTACATGTGTTCCTTACTTTATGATATTTTCCAACCCTTTGTATCGCCACATAGGTCAAGATAAAACTTCAACCAAACTGAGAATTTGTACAGCTGAACCTAGTCTAAAGGTTTCCGATCGATACGTCGTATCTCGCCCTAATAAAAACCGGATCAAACTTCATTTTGTGTAGCGACGACGAAAGCTCGTGGTGTATAGCTTTCGAATCTAATTTTCTCTCCTATATACTTATTTTCCGTTTATCACACACTGAGCGAAGTCGAGACTGGCGTCTATTACGGGGGAAATAAAAGCAAAATGTTTCAGTCGTTGGTAAAAAAAACATTATTGGGATTCTTGCATTCCATTAGCACGAGTTACATTGTCGAATATTCTCTAAGGGATGTGTCGAGGCGACATATTGCCTAATATTCACTTTTTGTCTTTGCGACTTTATGGGACAATGTCGCTCGACATTTACCGCATCGCGACTGAGTCGCGGGACAAATGTCCTCTTGTCAAAACGTGGCTTTTCGGAACTCCTTATATCTGATTTTATTCCATTCGTTCATAGTTCCATTTTTTTCTGAACATAACACTATAGCTACCTGTTTTATACGATATCTCTGAGCCAACCATCTTAAATTCCCCATGGGATTTTGCTCGGCACATCGCTATTATAATTCATGATCCTTGGAAGGGTTTCCTTTAAGTTATGTAAGGTCTTCTTTGCAGGCGGTATCTTCGAATAAGTTATTGATTTTAAATTTTAAGCTTTTTGTTCCAAATGTTTTATCACAAAGAAAACACTGCGAAGCTAATTGTGCAAACTAAATTAAGTTTGGGAGGCTGACCGGCCGAAGCGTCTTCAAGTTCGTCATTTATCTCGAGGGCTCTCACCTCCCCTTTTTGCCTGTTCGCATTATAACTGTTTTAATTGAAATCTAAATCGTATTTCCAAGTTATCAGAGTTGAATTTATTTTATTGCGACAATGGGCGAATGTACGAGTCGGCGTTGTAAGCACTCTTGTTTTGCTCTTTGCCGAGGCTTGGTAATCTTTTTATTTTGTTTATGTAATTGGGTTTTGGGTTGTTTTTTGTTGAGGCTTCATTTGATGACGTCGCGCTTCGTCGTTCTTAGCTTTTAGGATCAAAATTTTATATTTGGCATGAGAGGTTTTGCTCGGTGTTCCTTGGTTATTTTGCTGAAGGATAAAAGGTTTGTGAAATATACATCTAAGGCATAAGTAAAGTAAGCGCTGTTTCTGAAGCTTGCTTTCTGAAGTTTGCCTTCCTTAAACTTAGTTCTTTATTAAAGTTGAACTTGTTTACAATAACTTCTTGTGTTTAATAATGTAAGTTCTGCAGTGTTGCCCTGTACTTACCAAATTTATTTTGCAGTTGACCATGCATATTGGGGTGAATGTGATATTTGCCAAAGTTTTAATTGGACACTGTTATAGTTTCCCTTTACCCTACGGAGTCGAAAAAAAGACTGATATAGACTTTTCAAAACGTATAAATGTGTTAAAAAAAATATGGATATGACAAAAAGTTACATCAAATTTCTAGCAGGATACTCCTTAATATAAAACGAATGACTAAAGACTGTAACAAAATATCAACTCGAAAAACATGCATGGTGCGACTAGTACAATCGATCACAAAAGTGTTACAGAACGTCATGAACTCCAAATTTTTGGTTAACATTAACCCCCTTATGCATAAAAACTTGACAATTTAATACAGGTTTTAAGAACGTTTTTTTCTTGTCACTCATATGTCAACGAAAAGAGATAGCAACAGATTTAATATGTGTTTTAGCTAATACAGGTTTACTGGTCGATTATGCATAAGGGGGTTAGTGTTTAAATAATGTATTATTACAATTTATTTAAAATAGGTTAGTATGTGTGGGTTGTTTTCAAAGTACATCAATTATTTATTTGAGAAAAACTTACAGCTAAGCAAACATTATAGATAGAGTAGATAAGAAATACTCATTTAGAAGCAAGGAGCTAATTACAAGTCTTCACTCATATGATTAAAAGTTCGTACATAGAAAATATCTTTATCGCTTCTGCAGCCAACTGTACCTTTCTCGGAAGGCATTCGATATGTTCAGCTAAACCGGTTGGCGTATTGATTGCAGCTAACTGTACGGCATGGTTAGTTGGTCGCGAAAACGACATTGCGCGTTTCGGCACACAAGGTTTGTGCCTGCTTTTTATCGGATTTTCGTAAATGGTTACTTACATTATTTGTTAGCTTGATTGACTTCTACTGAAGTGATTATATCCATACTGAAATTTCGCCGAGAGTGTATCTACGATTGTGAAATAGTATAGTATATCAGAACGGATTGGAATGTGCAGTGAATTGAAGTTATTTGAGTGACAAGAGGTAATCGTGTGGTGGTGTAAATGGAATGAACCTTTATCGGAACTCAGCAGTCGGGTTCCCAGTTTTTTGAACGGATTGAGTGGTGCGTAAATTGGTATTATTGGCGTAGCTTTACTTGTATCTACTCATAGTAGGCGATCTTATTGCTTCAATTATGGCTATAAACTTGTGGTAGTGATGAGTTAAAATGTAACAGTGGAAAATTTTCTGTGGCTTATTTAACCCAGCTATCAGGTGATATATTATGTTTAGGTAAGTCATTGAATTCATTATTATAACTCATTGGTATCAGAACTTTTTCATCATCACTGCATTGCAAACTCAAAATCAAAAATACAATACAAGCCTCGTAAAACAATAACTGTGTCAAACGTGCAAAGTCCTCAACAACGTGAAAACTGTTTGAACTACATTCGGTAGGTTGCTGCGTGTATTGTGCTGCCGTCGCGTCGGGTCAAATCAAATTTATGTGAGGCCTTTGTGTAGTTAATTGGAATTTCGGTACGAAGCTGTTGTGTTGTCTCCCAAGATGACGTAACAAAGCGAAGGCGTGTATAGGAATGCCTACCGACTTAAATTAAATGAGATTGCGCCCATAGAATTCCTGCATTTTTCTCTGATTCAACTAATTATTTCATTAAAATACTAAAATATGCGTCACTTTCTTTGTCCAGTAGTATGTAGCAACTACATCTTGTCCGTATCTGAAAGTAAGTAAAGTAGTTATTCCCACAGCTTAAATTATCTCCGCTAATCCTTTCCTGCCAATCTTGCCAGTTTTTGGCCGAGCCAGGCCCTGCACTAAAGCCCGCGTCACGGAAAATCGGCTTTCACATCTGGCGCTGAGCGATAACTCCCAACAAATCCTATTTTTGTTTAGGCATTGTCTGGCTGGAATGCTGGCTCGACTCTCATATCTCGCTCAGATTTGGAAAGCATTATTCAGCACTTCAAAAGATGACCTAAATTCTCATTTTAATTTGTTTTACCAAAGTTTTTGATTGCTCTTAAAAACTTGATTTCTGTTTCAAATGTTAGACAACTTTTTAAATGGCTTCAATGTACATATTTATTAAAATAAGAACGCAAATCTGTTGAACAAAATTCTGTTTGTTTGAATTTTAAATTCAGTACTAAAAGAGTCCCATTTTGGGAGTGACAACATCGGCCCGTGTGGTTTGTGAACTTCCCTTACAAATTGGAAAGTGAGTAACGAAAAACCCTATATATCACCCAGAATCCTTTTATGAAGCCGGCTAGTTTATGTCGGCAATACATCCACTAGGTCTACAGGACGCCCGAACTGGCCGGAAGATGTATGTACCAATCGCTTTTATTTACTAAATCCGGTATCGGGATAAAATACACATTCTCGTAAAACGTCATGAATGTACGTGATTTACCTTATTGCTATTGAATTATTTATGTTTGGAAATTGTTATTACTCGTATTTGCTTTACATCTGTACTAAATAAGTTATATATGGTAGATTTAGCCTGCCAAGGGGTTATGAGGGGATCACTGTTATATTACTAGCCTTATGGGGTGGGGTCCTGGTAAACATTGGGTAACCCTTTTCAGGGCTTTTCAATCTGAACCAATGTGATAATCAGTGTGAACGCAAAATTCGTGAGAAAAAGATAGGATAGGCGTGGTATTCATAACTGAGGTTAACCGAACCGGTGTTTCGACTTTCATCCTCCATTCAAATAATATGACTGCAGTAACAAACTCCAAAGGGAAAGCACTATAAAAAGCAAGGCCACTCGTAAAGCTACCGATTTAATTTACCTACAAATTCACGACGTTCAACGAAACAGGCATATTTTATAATCCTCTTAACTGTCACATTACAATTCATCAAGGGAAGTTAGGTCGGGAACATTCGGGAACACTCGAATTTGCACGTACGCTGCGAAGTTGGGAGTTTATCTGTCGGGAGACGAACCAGCTGATTTATTGTCTGTGGAGTGACACTGACAAGTGACAGACGGAAGCGACAGTGGAGTAAATAAAATACATACAGGAGTGGAAAAGTCTCCTTAAAGCCGGTAGGTATCGCCCTTTTAACTTTTATACAGTTAATTTGGGGAGTGCGTCATGACCTAGTTTTTATAATTTTTGATACTTTTTTGCAGTACCATTTGCGTCTAACAATTGGAAATGTTAACGACCTACTTCTAAATGGTAATGTATTAAGAATTACTGGACTTAGTTATTAATAAAACTGCTGTATTTTTTACTGACAAATCCTTCAACGGGTTACGGCGTTAAATGTCAAATTGTTCATTGTAAAAAAAGAAGTAAGAATGCTAATACGATAAAATATTGTGATGTTCCACATAATGTATTCTCATCGAACAAGGTTTTTCCTATCATTCATCCTTAATGTACAGGTACACTCCACGTGTCAGGCATACGCTCCTAACTTGCACCTACGAGGATATGCCTGACGTCGCATACTTATGAATTTAATAAGACACGAACAAATTACCAGCCGTCGGAACTATCCGAGGCGGGTTCATTAGAACTAGCTCTACGCCTGAAGTGCTAACTTTATAGTAGGAAGTTTTATGGTGGCCTACATTGACGAAATTGGGACTGGCATTATTGAAACATTCTTCAAATGGTTTGCCTGAATTTTCAGTTATTAAATGTATTAATTCGATTTGTTACATGAACCAACCGTTGTCCTTCGACTGAAACATGCGTATCTAGCTCGAAACTTGGCTACAAAAAATAAATACCGAAAATCCAATTTCATCTCATCAAAGCCGTGCTGAAATCCGAGCTGATCTTTCGTGGTTAGTTGTTTAAAACCTTATTCAAATCCTCCAAAAAAATACAGTCCAGGAATAAATACCGAATTTTAATACACGCAGATATTTGTCATGCGAGCTGGGCGACCACAAAGCGATGCTGTAATCCGGTTAACCGGTTTGGCGCGTATCCGGGCGCCAAGTGATGTCTGCTGGTGACAGCTATCAGAATGGCGGGTGATATTTCAAAACATAAAGAAAATGGCCGCGCGTGTGCAAATTCAAATGGCATTGCGCTCTGGAATTGATTGGTTTTGTTCTGAGTTGTGTATTGCGAATTGATTGTTCACATCACAATGCGTTGCTGAAGGCTGATGGCAGTTTGAAACCTCCCGTTAGTACAGTAATATTCCCCCATCAGTTTCAGTAATATTTTTTGTGCAAACGCCATTACGTCAATAGTTTGATGTATTCGAAAGACCAAATTTTACTAATCTTATGTGACATCTTATACCAGTATCATTTTTAAGCAATCGAAAGCAAGTAACATTTGCTACAATTCTGAAACCTTCCACAAGTTTACAACGCAGTGAAATGAATATCATCCTGTGCGGGATATCGCCAAGACAAGACAGCCGTTTTCATATGCGTTTCTATACCCGGGCTGGCCAGACGACCGGTTTCGTATATGTATGGATGTACTAACGAGCTAACATTCATTTTACTGGTAGCAGACTGTAAGCTCTTCATGACAGATGCGTCGGCTGCACTCGTACTCGTAAGCCAGTGTTTTGTTTTAAATTTATGAGCTCACAGTTATCTGCGTAAACGAGAACTCGTAGTGCTTATGTTGTTTTTACTTTTAATTATTAATTATCCTGTGTGCCCACAAACAACCAAATAACCAAATTCTTTTATTATTTTCATAAAAATGCCATCGAAAACCTTAAGCATTTAGCATTACACTTAGGTAAATGACACAGAAAATGCATTTTCCCCATTAAAACCCTGACACAATTTTGAATGATCCCATCCACTCGGTGAAAAAGCCTTACGAACTCAACATTTCCAAGCGCGCCAAAGAGATTTTGTGCATTATTTTTTGGCGACGCTTCACACGTTAGAATGAGGGTATGAAAGAGCTTTTTGGTGATGCACTTCTTCGGTAAAATAACAAGATGAGGAGTGTGCATTATTCCCGTTGGATTTTTTTATGTTGTTTCTAAATTCTGCGCCAATGTATAAACATAAGATAGGCTAAAAATATTAGCTTACCGTCTTGTTGGAAGCACAAATTGCAAAAAAAATCTAAGTGAACTCTCACGTAAAAGTATGACGGTAACCAGTAGCTGGGTTTGTTTACTTCTGGTAATTGCGTAAAACATACTACGGCCACTTTTGGTAGTTTATTTGGTATTAACCATCTGTTACACTTACTATTTCCAGATCATTCCAGATATTGCATTCACTGTCAAGTATCTAAAGCAATGGCATCAATTCCAGCAACAATTCCTTAAATCTAGCTCGAATAAGTTATTTACAAGATCGCAAACTGCACTCCGTTGCTCGACTACCACGATAACTTTCAATTTAGGGCGTAGAGCCACAGATACGGTTGACATTTCTCTGCTTGCTCCTAGATATTCCTTAATATTTCAATTTCTTTTAAACCTTCCCAATCTAGGATTCTGTGTTAAAACATAAATGACCATGGGACTTCAACATAAAGAATAGGTACCATCAATATTTTTCTAATTTTATGTTCATATTTCTCTCGCCCTGAACCCTCAGCGAAGCCTTAGGTTCAAGCACTGAGACTGCTAGGCCAGCACTTAGATAGGTTCGTCAAATTCGTATCTTTAGAAGGGTGTCTAAAAGAACCATATCTGTGAGTAAAACGAAATCCGAGAGCTTTGTTGACGCTCCTATTCAGAAGTCCCAACTGTAATATTGACTTTAATCCGAGAGGTCAGTCGAGGATTTCAACTTAATTAAGGGCAGACGGACACTTTAATATTTGACAAATAAAAAGAGTTCAAAAGAATTGGCATGTAGAGTTTATTTTGGAATGTAAAGAACTCGTACTTAAATAAAATTGGTCTCCACTTACAAAGCTCTCTTTGATCTTGCCATAAACAACAAGAATATACAAGTTACTATGTAATATGTAAAGCTGTAGAGCTTACGTAGGTATCTGTCGCGACATTCCTGCTCCGTACGTCGATAAATTGTATTGGGCCATAAATCGAGCGGGCCAATACCGCGGGGACTCGGCCCACGAGCTAATGAAATCCGGAATTACTGCAGAGATGAAGGTGTTGGACATAAAAGTGTAATTAAACGCAGTAAAAGAATCAGTGAAATCACCTTAATATCATAAAATCAATACTCCGTCGGATTCCTTTCTAGTTTACCCTCCACTATTACTTACGGCTTCCTAAGGTAAAGGTCCTCTACATGCCCGAAAGAGGAACCTAAACCCAACAATTTTAGAAGGGTTGAAATTGAAAATATCAAATAACTGTTTTAATACAGTTGATACAAACGTCGAGTATCAGAAGCGAGTGCAAATAATCTGGGCTTGTCACCTCTAGAGACTGCCTGTTTAAACACTCCGACAGAAAAAACGATCCGTTACCGAGAGTTAAACAAACCCGCCGTGGTTTGCAATAAAATGTTTCAAAATATTGGATAAAGTTGTAAAGTCAGATTGTCCAGGAATTTTACGGGAGAAAGATGACGTTTTTTCCGCAGTAGGAAAAAAATTGCTCTAAGTGAAAAGCGAAAAGGTTGCAATAGAAAGGTCCTAAGGAATCAACTGGCTATGATGAGACAAAACCTTACGGAAGTCAGTATTTCATCCATTATTATACTGGGTATTGAGGACAAGGCAACGGTTGTTTACTATGATCTAAATGATATGTCCTTTAATATTCATAAAGGTAATTATTATGATAAGGGTACCTCTGAATGTTATTGTCGAACTATTTATGAAGTCTGATCTCAATGTAACTTACTTATCACAACTTCTAGCAGGTAGTCTAAAGTTTATACAAACCCAGTAAATCTATCGAGACATTCTCTAGACATCGCAGGGGAATTTCATTCTAAACTTTTTGGACACAACGTCGGCGTTCTTAAGTTCGACCCTTCTAGGCATGTGCCATCTGAGAAATAATGGTATTTTACACATTCTTAACCTAGATAACTTAGCATACTAGCGTAAATGAGGTAAGTGTTAGATTATTTCAAAAGCTTGTCATCTTATAGTTAGGTATTTATTAGTTAGGTGATCACGCCATCACAAAAAGGTGGTAGTTTCACAAAAACCTTATTTTTGTATTTATTTGATGTTTTCTTGATTGCCCAATGAATTTCCAATAAAAACACGGATCTTGTCATGTCGCTACCAGAAGCTTGCCAAATGGGGTGTAACGTACAAATCGAGTTGTCTGCTGCAGATGCGTCGCTGCCTCTGACAGATATCTGTAGCCCTACCATGAGTTTTCGAGTTGTATAGTTAACTATCCTCGCTAACGAGTCAAGTATTTCAAATGTATGAAATTATTAGTTCATGCAAGTTACCGGGGGCGGCGCTGCGCTGGATTCTCATATATTTTGCGATACTTGACTCGGTATCGAGGATAGTATCAATACTACAGTAAACTGATGGTAGGGCCTCTGAGCGGGAATTTAGGTCGTACGTAATGGATGCCGTGCTTACCAAATAGGTCGCGTTCTCAGTGCATCAAGTCACTAATAAGCTGTCATTCATTTGATTTTTATGGAGCGCAACAACGTTTTTTGATTGCAGTCGATGGTCTGGCGAGCAATCCTTATTGCAGTGATATCCCGTAATAAAGTGTTATTTTTAAATATATTTTTTGTCAAAAACTTTTCAGTTGCTCTCGCAATAAGGTGCAAAATCGATATCAACCACCACCATTGAAAATGTAGGTAGTGTTCAATGGTAAACAATACAGACAGCTCACATATGATCTGGTTGTCTCACTTAAGAATATACCCTGTGTTCACTTTAAAAAAACCCAAACAGTTAATCAGCCAGATTGAACGATGGAGAGGATGTACTTTTGTGCATTCTGTGGCATCAGCTCTGAAGTGGAGCGCTGTCGGGTTCGCGCTTCGGAACGCAGCCACGTTGACGGCATATACAATTTTAATCTGCCATTGGTCTGGGTCTATTAACCGTTTCGAAGCTTCAAGTCGCATTAGAGATGTCTTAGAAACACGAAGAGAAAGCTTAGCAGTGAGACGCGAGAGGTACCTAAATAAAAAGTCAGAAACGGCCTTCACTCTGTTCAAGAAGCTTGGGTCAAGTAGGTACTCTGTAAGCAGCTTTGTTACAAAGTCCCAGCATCAGCATCTCTTATACTGCATCCTATAGTAGCATCTAGGATAAATGTTAGGGCATAAGTTCTCTAATAACTAGTCATTTATTCGCACTACCTACTAAATTTATGTGTCAGATAAAATGAATCTATACGCCCATACGAGGCTGCTAAAGGTGATATCAGACGGTTCACTCGAATGATTGTTCACTCGAGTGAATGCTTCATTTTTTTTTCATTCTATGTTCACACGGCTTAGACGAAATGATACAGAAATGAACATTCATTGTTCTTTCTTTTAAATATGTCATCGAATGAAGTCGTACGTCTTGGAATTAGTTTAATTTGTGATCATTTAATCAAAGAGTTGACGATCATTTAATCAAGAGTTCCACTTGAACACCATGTTGCCGCATGAAAACAATATAATAATAGACAGAAAAAAATATAACTTCGTCGACAACGTGATGTCCGTCGGCTACAGGACTCGAAACAAAATGGCCGAATCCGAATGAATGTTCTCTCAGTGTTCAGACCGTTCATTTCTCGTTCATTCGGAGTGGGAATGAAAGATACCGGATGCCAATATCCAACACTGTTGGATCGGTTCACTAATGAATTCATTCGGCACTCGTGTTTCATTTTTTGTTCAGACATTTCATTTCGAGTGAAATGTACCGAATGAAAGGTGAAAATGAACAAAAAATGAACCGTCTGATATCACCTTAAATGCTTGTTGCGTTCATTTGTATTCAATGGGGGACTTTATTGCTGCGCGTCACTTTATTACTGCACGCCTGTCGAACTCCACGCACGACGTCACACACACTTCATTTCGAGTTTCATTACGACTTTGGTTTGGTGCATGAGGTTCTGAAATCCAAGAACTAAGTAGGTTTGTTATTAATAAACTCGTCTTAACTTAGTATTTTTACCACACAAGTTAATATAAGTATGGCATTTAACAAAATAATCTTAACTTTGTGTGTGTTTAAGTCTTAAAAGTATTTTTTCCAGACACATCGCGACTTAGAATAACCAATGAAATGTCTGGAAAAAACTTACATCTACTTACCAAAATATCATATTATAATTCATAGGCTTCGTACGCTTTTGCATAAAGCTTTATTATGAATTTTCACTAGAAATAGGCACTAATTTCGAATTCTGAATATCAAGCATGGCCTAATCTAATACTCGTGCTTTAATATCGTTACTTATAAACGGCTGGATTAAAAGTTGAATTTTGTGAACTGATTGTATTTTTTTCGTCTATTTTTTGTTTCTTTTTTAACTTTTGATACTTGAGAGAACAAAAAATCTGGAGACATAAAGCGCATGCGTTTGTTTCATAGGTACTCTCTTCCTAGCCCGCAACGCACTGATCGACTGCTCGCAATAAATACACGTCCATCATGTAAACGCATTAATGTATAATTGGCCATACCATACACAAGATAATACTGTTCCTCTACGAGTATGTACTACAGTCGACAAAGCTTTGCAAATGATATTAGATACACTTCCAGCTTGCCCAAGATCCGTGCATAATATCGAACAGCTTTGGTACAGTCAAGCGCAGTCTGCGAGTGTATAATTAATGGACTTGAATTTGCATATTATCGCAAGCTCAATTTCGACGAGGTATATGCGGCCTATTGAAATGCATTAATTATTTTTAAAATAGACTTTATACAATTTTTTATTTTCAATCTGATTTTAAGTCAATTACGCATACAAACTAATATCCTAGTTTCTATGCGTAATTCAGGGTCCATCCAGTACTTATCTTAAATACTTAAACGCGTAAATATCTTTATTTTAATATCAACAAAACGCAATTTGAAAAGTAATAAATGTACTTGTTTTATTATTTATACAGTGTAGGCATTTTATAATAAATTAAACATCATTGTAGATTTATTTCAAAAGTGTCGTAGTCCTGACAATGCCAAATGAAGGCAATTTTTGACTACTGTAAACGGTTTTCGCCCACTCTCTTTGAATATAAGTGACAAAGCTCTCAAAAAGATATTATTTTAATATCTTTGTTCCAAAGGTTAGTTCAGAAAGGAAAATTAAATTCTAACATTGCTACTGCGATTCAATATTAATTTTGATTTAGGTCTGCTCATTCAGTTGTAGGTAATGTAAAGTTATTTAAAGTAAGCTAGGTAGCAACAGATAAACATTCCTTTAACAAAGTTAAACGGTAAATAAGTTTCAATACATTGGCCTATTTTTATAGAAAGAAATTGGCGAAAAATATGAAATATACCGAAAAAAATATCCTTGCGGCTTCTCACGGAGTTCTTCAACTAGAAAAATCATTTAAGGCCCCGGGAAGTTTTCTACAAAAAGCATTTTCCACACCATTTGCCTCTCGTACGAAGGCTGTGTGACTGTGCCTAAGGGTGGTATTACACTTATCAAATATCTTTGTCCAATGTACATTTGATCAAAGAAATTAGACGACTTCATCAAGAATTTCATCAAGAAGTCGTCCAATTTCTTTGATCTTTGATGAAATTTGATAAGTGTAATACCACCCTTAGGGTGGTATTACACTTATCAAATATCTTTGTCCAATGTACATTTGATCAAAGAAATTGGACGACTTCATCAAGAATTTCATCAAGAAGTCGTCCAATTTCTTTGATCAAATGTACATTGGACAAAGATATTTGATAAGTGTAATACCACCCTAAGCTACGTGTGTGTAAAAGCGGTCCATTTCTACTTTGTCAAAGTCCCTACTTTTATTTGTATTATTCGTTAGGTTTTAAAAAAATGTTCTTGACTACGCGTAGAGCCGTAACATCAACTCTGAGACATTTAATATTCATTAAATCGTTCCTTAGACCGTGAAATTCTTTTCTATAGAAAATCTTTACGATATTATGAACATTTAATGTCTCTGAATAAATCTGTTACCTGGTCATCGTTCATTTTTATCAAGGAACACGTTTTGAAGTCATGCCTCTTTATTTTTAAAGCATTTCCTTCAGTTATTATTTAACTCGCCCACCTCATCTTTTCCAGCAGAATAAATACTGAGAACAATAAAATGGAGCAGTAAATAACCATTTGCGGGATTGCGTCAAGGTTGAGTCGGATCTCCATCCGTACTCGGGTAGCCAGTGCCTTCAATATATTTTCGTTAGCGAGTCGAGTGTCTGGCTCGCTCTAATTTATTGCAACTCGCTAATGCGAAATTTAATAAGAGTTAAAAGTAGCATTTTCTGGATAGGTAGTATAGGTACTGACCTTTCGCGCTGCCAAAATTTTACGTCTCGTGATTTAGACAAAGTATAAATAAATTCCTAAGACTTCTATTTATTTTGTAAAACTAATCGCCAAGTGCTCATACATTATTTTACTAAAGATCAGAAAACTTGAATTGAGATTTATTTATTGCTATTGATCCTAGATTGTTAGTAAATAAACTTTGACTCAAATCTAAATTGAAATGCAGCATGTCTACTACCAATATGGTTTCACCGTATTGCCAGGAATCCCGCATAGCTTTTAGATTGGATAGCGATAGTCCGTGGAGAGTTCGATTCATAAATAAATATGGATGCGGCCATCTTGGCACAACGGTGTGGTGCGTGAGTAGCATGGCAACCAAGTCTTGCCTTGCAGTTCTGACCTTACGATCTTCTATGGTATAGGTTGCGATTTGATGCATTCTAAATTGCTTATTTCCTTATGATTTACTTGTGTTGTTTTTTTTATTGTAAATAATAAGTTTAATGCAGCTTATAAACTCGATCGCCAGGGTTGGCCATTTCCTCATAACTAACCTTTCTAACCTAGATAATTTACAAATTATTTTCGTACTTAGTACCCTGAAGAAAAGGATCAATGAAACCGAGTGTACATGTGCATGTCAGTATTTAAAATATACATGGTTTGATGAACTAACGAACTGTAAACTTACCCATTAACATGTTACAAGCTAGCTCCTGTGAAGTTAAAATTAAATGATTCCCAGCGAGCGATAGCATCTGCTCGACTGTCGGAGGCTGTTTATTTCGTTAGGTGGCCGACTCATGTCCACTGATTCAATTGAAAGGAAAGGTGCTGGGTCTGATGCAGTTGCAATCTGCAGTTAAAGCGCTCGTGGTGAAGCTTTGCTAAGAAATACTAGATATATTGCTAAAATGAAGCGAGTTCTGAGCCTTCATAAGTTGGACGATGATACTATTAGAGTTCACGAGCGTCGTGCTTGGGAGGGAGTCTTTGTCGCCACTTGCTTTTATACAAACTTATGATTGCAATTTCATGTTTACTGGGAGTTATTTATGGACATGGATGGATTTTTACAATTTTTGTAGACACTAATTGAACATTTCATAATATCTAAACGCGCCTCGAATAATCCATCGTGTTCAAAAAACAGGCTTTCATTTTTATCTCTAACAATAGGTTTTTTCTACCATGGCGTCTCACCGCGACAGTTCTATTTCATTTGACAAAAAGCTAAGGAAAAACACCGCGATCATCAAGGGTAAGCTTCAGTTTCTAAAGAAACGGTCAACGTTATGTGACTGTTGTGGTAATAAACGTCAAATCGAGCAACTCCTTCGTACTCATTCTAATATTGCTTATCCCATTTACACTATATGTATATTTACATTTTAACTTTTTGGGTCTTAGACGTTGTTCGGCCTCGCCAGCTTCGACGAAGAAGTATGAGATTTAGCCATGGACGGTTGGAAGAGTTTGGGGAAAACCTAGCTCTCCCTCTTATCTCACTCCAGCAGTAAGATGATGGAGAAAACAAAAGAAAAAAAAATCAAGTGAAGAACCTGAACAAGCAATTGTTTATCATATCAATCGACGGCGTTACTGCTAAGTTATACCAATCATAATGATTGCTACTTTATAGAAAAGCCAAGCTCACGGTTTCAGTGCGATTGAGCGGTCGACAGTCATACGATGATTTCCCGCGGGCACCGGACGTACAAATAACCGACAAGCTACAAATTGTGTGCCTACTTTAGAATATCAGTATACTATAATATTAGAGTACCTTTGATGTCATATCGTTGCATATGACCTGTCACGTGATTTTAGGCGGTTATAGTGGCGTTTCAGCTAACAAACATGAAATGAAATATGAAACTGATATATTTGTGATTTTAAATTTACTAGCCTTACTTTGATAGCCCTGTTTAGTCTAGTGTTAATATTATCTCAGTCCGTTTTATAAATAAGCGAATGTACCAAATTGTCCTCTTGGACATCACCATTCCCTTGGCCAAAATTCAACTTATCATTCATTTAAAAGTTTTAAGCATAAAAAAATTAAATATGCAAAAGAGCGCATAGGTTCGCTAAAAGCAACGTCGTTGTCTAATTTAATATGTCAAAGTTGCAGATGTTTTAGCCCGAGATGGCTTTGAAAAGTTCCATCCCCGGTTTGTTATTTTACATTCTACGGTCGTTTCGTTCGGCTACCTACGTGAAGCGTGGTGGTAGTGATGGGCACATTTTGTAAACGATAGTTGACAAAGTTCAATAATTTAACCACATTTGTTGATACGCCATGATGAAAGCCTATAGAATGCTTAAAACTCCACCTAGAGCCACAATCTCATAAGAACTTTCTTTTTACCACTCGCTGGAGGCACGTTTGTGAAGTTGTTATATATAGGTATCAGCAGAGACTAGTAGAGTTGTACACATTCGAAAAGATGGAATGAATTTGCTACAGGTAGTGACAAGTCGGGATCCTTAAAATAATAAAATAAGCTAGGATAAGTGATAACACTTCCCTAATATATACAGTTTCATTTCCTCACCGTCACGCCGTGACACTATCTCCCATCTCTAAGGTAGTGTTAGTTCCTGGAACAAAATAAAGTTTATATTGCATTTTGAACGCGTTTATGCTGCAAAGGGGCGCCTCTTGTGACGTATACAAATGTACTAAACATTGTAGATAGTAAAAGGTGGTTTTTGAACTGGCTTTGTGCGTCAGCGTTCTAATTTATTGGAACCCGTTACAGTCGCTCCCTATGCCTTAGACACTACTTAATATGCGGTGCGTATCTGTACTGTATCATTATATGACGCTTATTTTTACAAATCTGATAAGTTGAAATATTTCAAATTAATACGTTTTCATCATCATCATCGTTAGATCTGTAACGATGATTTTTAAAAGCCTATGAAAATAAAGCACAATGACATGGCACAAATATATCACAACTGAAGCTATTTCACTTAATCAAAAATAAAGAGCCACGGCTAGACGACCTAGACAGTATTTACGAACCCTCCCTAAGTTTGCAATCCTTCCAAGTCTAATGAGTTATGGTAAACTTTCAAAATTATTTAATGTTGCCCGGTGACTAATCACTTAGGTTGCTGCCATTAAAGTTTTCAATCCATTTTAATAAACATGAACATAAATATCTTCTATTTATTATTATTTATAATTTTACTATAAATATAAATACAATTATTTACTTTTTTCCATTTGAGAACGGCATTTCAAAGGGAACGTTACGTCGATCTGCTTACATAAAAGTTTTATTCTTTCAAGCCCTTAAATTAGTACAACACGACCTCAAACTTCAACAATACAATTCTACAGTTTATAGCTACAATAACGCTCCGTCGTCACACGAATGTGCCGAAACAATTTCATAAGGCTGCCCTAACGCCTTACACGGGCTGCATTTACTTGTGAAACAGGTTGCCTAATACCGGCATTTATATCAATACTAAGCGTTCACATTGTCGAGCGAAGCGATCTATAAAGCTACATATTATATGTATTGAATCAGACAGAGCAGCATGCTTTGGGTTGATTTTTATGCGTACAGCGTTCACTGGTTTTTCATATCTTCCCAGAGACTAGTATCCTTACGCTGTGTACTCTGCGATTACGAGCCAGTGCATACTTAGCTTTACAGGTCCCTTCTCTCGTCAATAATGTTAATTGAATTGCAGAAAAGATTTACATTAAAAACTGTGGTGCTAAGTGGCTCTACTGTATAGACACAGTATATTTTCCAGCTCCTTCGTTCGTATGAGCAAGTAGCCAATTCTGGTGACGGAGTTTTTAGAGGCCTATTTTCCAGCTAATCACTACTTATATGATTCTTTTTCATTTACAAAGTCTGTTCTAAGATTTATTGAATTATTTTGGTACCGGGATCTGAACACCGGTGATCAGGTTTCTGCCTGATAGCCGCCATACGTGGCTTTCCGTGCCTATAAAAGTAAATCTCTAACTTAATCGCTCAGGTCGTCGAACACTTAATGAAGTGGGGTTCTGCTTTATGCGTTTGACTTGGAGCGGGAGTGAGAAGGAGGACCGGCCTTAACGACCCACCGACCACTTAAGGGTTAAAAGCAAACCTTATAGGAAATGTCTTTAAGCTTATTTCGCTGTAGCAAAATTTTGGCAAACATGTGTATTGGAAAATATGTGTCAAGCTATGTCGCATGGTTTTCATGACATAATATTCACTTTGCGGTAGTGTAGATGTAATTCTAGCATATTTTGGTTTGCTCAGATTTTGTTGTTGGTGTATACTGGACCTTCTAGTATTAGACCTTTAGCCGGCCTGAAAACTCCATCATCTATTTACTGTCCATTATTAATTTATTTATTATAGTAACACTCGGGAAATTACTCAAGGAGACTTATTCGGTTGATGTCGTGAATGTTTTGATTCATCCGAAGAATCTTAATGCGATCGCGTTTCATACACATCTCTAACTGTTCCGCAAGTTATATTTTGTTACTTCTAGATTTTAAATGGCTTGAGATACTTTTAAAATAATTCCATATTTATTTTATTTAACCTAGAATAATTCATAGCTCTCAGTACTTACGAAACAAACTAAATTAATATTTAACACAGTTTATCAACTTAAAAATCATCATTACCGTCACCAGCCATTTGTTCCCACTGCTGGGCATACACCTCTGAGTCTGCCATTAGCTCCTGTCTTGCGTTACCCTTCTCCGCAACTTGTCGGCCCATGTTATAACTAACTGTCAATAAAACTATCTAAATACCTACTCGCATAGCAACTTCATAGTTCAGTCGTTTCATTAAGCCGGATTAACGTCTTGTAACATTAACCGCCGAGTAATTACAGAACGTAACGCACGAAACGTAAACGTTGTGGTTAAGTTGTTTGACGTGCCACTGGCTCTTTCATTGTCACCCTGTGTTTAAGCTTATTAAATTGATATAATTGTTTTATAAAAAGATTAAGGGCGTCCTAAATTTTCATTTATTTTTAAAGTTTTTGACTTGTTGTTTCAATTAATTATTTTTTAAATAGCAGTACGTGCACGAAGAATTGAAGTGATTTCATTCTACCAATGATCTATTTAGTGAATAAACTCACAACACTTTTAAAACTTAAGCGACACAAAATTACGTTTACAGAGTAAAATACTTTACTTAAAAATAATGTGTAATTATTTTTAAGAAGAAAAGAAAACCTTGTTCTATGTAAGTTTAATTTTCACGGAGCTACAGTACAAAGTTTTCTACAATACACCCCTCAGGGATTTGCAAGCTTTAAAATGCTTTTAAACATCATAAATAAAGTTACAAGGTATAAACTTGATAAAATACTTCTATTGAGGTATATACATTCCACGATCGCTCAGCTAAAGTCATTCTTTGACTAAGCACGCGTCAATCTTCACTTCAGCTTTACTTTTCATTACTTAACTGTAATGGTTGAACTCCAGAACTATTGTAACAAAAAGTTTCTGAGGGTTTTGCATTTTAAATCATTCTATGAATAGCTAATTTTGTAACCAATGGAAACTCACTTTGTATCGATTTTACTGTTAGATTATTGGATCTTTTTATATTTTATGAACTTGTAACTCAAAGTTCTCTGCCTTATTTTTTTTCTTTGCGTAAGTTCCTTAAATAGAAATGCCGAAACAGTCCATTGTACTTTTATGTTTTTGGGGTTGATGTCTACCATTAACCAAACAAATAAGTTGAACGATTAAATGAACTGTTAAGGTGTATACAACTGAAATAAAGTTATAGAAATTGACATTTAATGACCAAAAGCTATTCTGTAAACTCATTTCGAAGGTCGAAGAGCTGGATCCGCAGTGAAATTTAAATTTTGTGTTCTTAAAATGAGACAACCGCATTAAAAAAAGTGTTTAGTATTCAAGTTTTTATTGCCTTTTTTGGTATAATTAATATAGATTTAAGCTACTTCTTACCTACATATTTCACTTGAACGTTGTCTGAAATAAATTTATTATTATTAAAATAGTAAGTAAATAGTAGAACAATGTAACATTGCAATAAACACGGAAGCACAATGTAAGCTGTGATTAATGTAAGTCACAATCACTATCTCGTTACGTAAAGGGTTGGAATATTGCGTGCATAACATCTAGGGCTGCCGACGGGTATGTAGAAAATTAAGCTTTTACATTTTCAACGATTGGATACCTCATAAATCCTTGTTTCAAAATTATCGTGACAATTGTTTTAATATACCGGCTATGGCCCGTGGTTTGATTTCCATGGAAAAACACATGAAAGCGATTATTCCTAAAAGTAGCTTTAGGAAGCTTTCAGGAATAATGTAGCTAATAGTGACGGAGTTTCGGAGGTCGTCTTGATAAGTACAGAGAAAAATATTGCATGCCTTTAATAAGATTATAGAATAAGCGAAAGGAAAAGGTGCAACCCTACAAAATTCTTTGATAAACGACAAAACTTCACTGTGCGTTGATTGCTATCACGCAATAGTTTATATTCAGATATTAAATTGTAAATAGCTAAGTTGGTTAAGCAAAGCGAGCTACACTGTATAATAAGCAACGAATAGGGTTTCTAAAACATGTATAAAGCATTGTTATTTAATGTAAATTTTATGATTCAATCTTATTAATGCATTGAAAAACATGCTCACTCTTTGTTGTAGCGTACAAATTTCTAACCATAATCCCAACCAGCTTTCACAGAACTTGGTCGTTTGAAAAGTCCGAACAGTTTGATCTAGGACCGTCCGTGCCTTATCCTAATATTCTCTTGGGTATTGCACCGTGAATCATCCTTTAAAATATCCTGTAAGTACCTAGCTAGGATTTACAAACCTTTCACCTCTAGAAGTATGCGATAAACCTTTAAGCCCTGGCGGCCCTAACCGGAATCGATGGCGGCGGGCGTCGACCGCGCGGCCCCGCCGCGGCCTTAGCGTCGAAAACTGTGAAGCAGTGCTGCAACTATGTATGATGTGGTTGTGATACAAACACGCAGAAACCGATGCACTTTTATAAAATTCATATTTAACACTCAAGAAAATCGATAACGAGTAGAATGAAGCCGTATTTGGTCGAGCGTAGATGGTAAATGGATAAAGATAGTATTGACCGCCAGTACATTTTTCATTCGGTAAATTTATATGCGCATTCCCACACATCTAAAGGCAGTCTTACCAAAGCTTTGCTTAAATCTGTACAATTTGAACGTTGAACAATTTAAATTAGTAGCGCAATCATTTTATCAGATTGCTCATAGCCGACGAGACTCCGACAAGTAATTACTTCTCTGCTTATTATATCGATGGTAGAGATATAAAGCAATACAACTGGCTTATCCAGTACAATGTCCGTCCCTGCAGCGATGCCGATGCTATCACCCGTTCGATCGCAGCCTGCTTTGTGTATGAATGAATTACCTACTGTTCGCTAAATGACCGCCCGGCTGAGGGCTGGACGATGTGTCCTATGGTCATTGCACTTGCCTATTACTTACGCTGTATTTAACTTGCGCCGTTCAATGCAATACGCGGTCAAATGTGTGTTTTACTATCCCTTTGACTCCTCATTCGACAAAATTCATCAATCTACAATTCATTAGCCCATGAGGAAACGTAAAAACAAACACCTAGACTAGATGCCGATGTTGACTAAAATTTCAATAAGTAAATAAGACTTGGTGGAAATTTTCGGGCAGCCTCAGTTCAATGTTTATTTTAGCGTGTCCCGCGTGGGCTAAAACCTCATTAATCATGGTACTATGTTTCATCTGAATGAGAAACAATTTCTACGGGCTTGAACAATGGTTCTCCAAAGGATCGTATAAGATGATACAAATACTGCTGTGTTATAAATTGTCATGTGGAAAATGATGACGTTATGTTAAGAGTTTTCACAGTACTTCCACCCTGCTGTAGTGTCAGAATTCGAGTTACTTGCTTTGTGTATGAATTACTGCAAACGACTGCCGGGTTCAGGGCTGGTCTAGACTACTTGACTTTGGACCGATTTTTTATCAATAAAAATACCGTTTTATGTTTGAGGTGAGTCTGTCTGTGACCTTATTAATAATAATAATAATAATAATAATAAGAAATTTATTGCAACACTTATAATTAGGTACACAGAGTAACTTAAAACTATGTTAGTGTACAAGAGTATAAGAGTTGTTGTTGCAAAAGGCCGTCTATTATTGATCCAGAGTTCATAGATACGGGCTTAGTACATGCATAAGCAGAAAATTAAATAATTCAGGTGGCTTTTTACAATTTATTTGATTATTATAACAGTTTATCAAATAAAGTCTCATTCGTATCAAGAAGTACAAGCGATCGCATTAGAAAGAGTATATGGAGGAAATTGCATCATTACACCGGCAAGTACTGTGCTCTTAAGATTATAAGTATTACAAATTAACCTAGAACCCTAAGGAAGTATTTATGATCATATTCTTCTAGTGATATAACTGTAATATGCTACCTGATATTTATTTTAAGCTTATGCATAGACTTCAAGCCACATAGCTTTTATGCTACGAACAAGCGAAACATTTCCAACAATCCATTTAAAAATGTTTTAACCATAACTTTCATGTCTCTAGTAGAAAGTAACCATCGTTGTATGCAGCTCTTACAAGATACGATATTAAAGATAACTCAAACGGCAATTAAAGAGCTATTGCAAGTCGTTTTTAATAAAAATATGCGTTGTCTGACTGGAATACTAAACTTGGCAGTACAGTAGGGATATTCTGTTAACTCATTTCGAACGTCGAAGAGCTGAATCAGCAGCGGGACTCAAATTTCAAAGTAGAACACGGTAACGCCTGTGACGGATGTGAAAGTGATATGAAAATCTAAATAATGATAATTCTCAAGCCATCTCGACTCTGAAAGTACTCAAATTCACTTCGACAAGTAGAAGTGATTAGTGAGTTCGTTCAGATCAATGTTCGAAAAAAAATTTAGTTCGATTTGTTACAGAATAACTCTGTTCTTACAAACGTGAGGTCGCAGTCAATTTCTATAGCAATTTCCTATTAGAGAGGAAACTGAGTAAATTGAGGATATCCCATCATTTCTTGCAGCTATTTTAGTCATTTCTAGATAGCGCTCGCTGGTGCATCTTAGGTCAATACTTAAGATGCACCATTGCCATCTAACCAATGTTACATTTGTATAGTATTTAGAAGTATTTATAATTACTCATTGTACTAAAAAATCTTTTGAATTTGAGAAATTAAAACAGTGTGTGTGTAGGTACCTTGTATATTTAATTTTGAAAATGAATATACTGTGAAATGAATTTGTCTGTACCTACGAAAAAATAATACGAAAAAGACCAAATAACCGCTGCTTTTTTATTATTTCAAATAGACATACGTTTTATACCAAAAAAAAACATACATTATGTATTGATAATAAATTTATTGTAACACCGGTTATATACGAGTATGCATATGCAACTAAAAGTGTGTCCGGCACTTTATACTTGAAAATAAACCTTTTTTGCCTAAGGGCAAGTAAATAAATTACGTAGCCGCGTAAATCTTAATATTACAATTTATGGGTGGGTTGTCAGGAAGGCGAATGATTATGGTTTCACGCCTAATTTTAACTTTCGAAGAAGCAAAAAGCAAAAATGTTTCGAAATTTCTTACGTGGAATATGGAAACGGTTTTTTACAAAAACTGTTGTTTGAGTAATAATGGTACAACGATTTTGATTGACCAGTCGCCTGATTGTTTAACTTTTATCATATTATTGTTGCGAATCAAAAATCTATCTACCCAGCCGGTAACACCCACTGCTGGGTAAAGGCCTCTTCTCTATCACGCCACTCTTGGCGATGTTGTGCCATCCGGATCCACTGCTCTCCTACCGCCCTCACAATATCATCCGAATCAAAAATAACAGTAAAAATTTGCAACAGTTTGATACAAGTTATTAGACAATCGGGGTCTGCCAAATATTATGTAGAATCAAATTTACTTATACAATTAATTTCAGAGGATGTACTCGTAACACTCTAGAATTGTAACGTTTTGGAATCTCAGTCTAGTGGAATCTCAAACATTGAAATCTAATATTATATTGCTTCATGACAATTCTATTACCAGTAGCTAGCGGCTTGCCCCGACTTCGTTTATTTAACCGCCGGTTTATTTAAACCTGGGATAATATCAAACGTTAAAAAAAAGTTTTTATTTTATGCAGTAGTTCAAAACATTAAGCAAATTACACACTAAAAGTCGCACTATCCTGTCATGTTTTATACAATCACTATAGAATCAAGCTCTTGTTAATAGTGCGATTAAAATACTAGACTCATTTAATATCTTTCTATTCTCATTTCTCGCAGCGTTGGTTGGGAAAGCTTTATAATAGAGATGGAACGTTACAAAGACTTCATTATTGTAGAAGAGTCCGACCGAATGCTAACAAAAGAACATTTGAGAGAATGCTGAATAGCAGCCGGGAAATGACAGATAGATGCGTTGCAGGTTGTTGAACTTTTTGCAGAAAGCTTCTTTTGTTGTTACCTGTTTTACTATTCATATAATTATCCTTAATTTTATGATATTATAGTGGTTCTATCTTGTCAGAAGTTGTCTTGTCCGGATTTCGGGCAAAAAAATAAATAAAATGTGATGTCATGTAAAGGAAAATTTATATGTAAACATTATTTAGACTTTTAAAAACTTTTACCCTTACTACCTACAACCATAGTTTCAGATCATGTAATTAGCAGTCCCACCGCAAGTCATTGACCCCATCAATACAACCCTCGAATGTCTGGCCAGCTCACTCCAAAGTTACAACCTCTATTTAGGGACTGGTGACCAGTTAAACCTTAGTTTTTTGAAACGCGACTCGCGACTATTTCTTTGAGTCATTAGACTAATTTTAGATTGTTCTATTTTTAATGGAGTGACTTAAATCCAGCAGGTAAAGTCTGAGTATATTTGTCCCTGATTGAATTTATTTTATTTTTACCATCTTGAAATGTATATTTTGGGGAGATGTTTGTTTCCCCTTTCCATTGTATTGTGATTCACTCAGTGTAAAAAATGGCGTCAATAAATTCTCTTGAAGTGTAAGAAAACGAGAAATGTGACTTAATGTCCTAACATGTGTGCAAAAGTACCTTTGTACAACGATAAAGTGAGGATAAATATTGTTTTTTAGTAATACTTAATAGTCGTATTACCTACCACCGAATGCTTAAAAACATCAATAGTCTATGTCTATATCTATACTTCTATACTTCTATACTAATATAAAAAGAGGCAATGTTGGTTTGTTTGACTCAAAAAAATTTCGAAACTACTCGGCCGATTTCAACATTTCTTTCACCGATGTGTACAAGATGTGTGCTGCTGGTACTTATAAAAATAGCCTTCGCCCACAGATCGCTTACGTGGTAGTATCTAATTAAAAAATAATTAACAGTATTCCATGTTTCCGTAGTTTTTGAGTGAACGAGAAACAATAAATGAAAAATCTTACTAAAAGTTTGGGGCTCAGACGGGATAAATGGAATGCCTAAGTGTGGTTTAACACTATAAAAATATATATGCTAGAGTAACAATCAACCCATTCATAAATCCGTACAACTATCACATAACATTATGATATGCCAAATCACAACTGCAGGAAAGCGACAATGTCGCTGCTCTCAGAATTGCACCTATCAAATAGGAGCGAAGCGAGCTAGTATAATTAAATTTTCCATCGTAGTTTCGCAGAATAAAGCGACAAAAGTTGTACTGAGGTATCGATTAAACAGTAAACTGTACGTTACCTGTAGTTTTGTTTTAAACTAGATAAGCTTTAACGAGACTTTGTTTCGCTGTTAACGTTTTTTAATACAATTACTTCTATGTGTTGAGATTCGAGCATAAAATGGGGATTAGCATGCTAATTAATTGAACTTGTTTTAGTTTTATTCGGAACATTTTATTTTATTTAGTCTACTTTATTATTGAATGAAATCTATTTTGTGTTTGTTCAATGGCCTCATATGAATTCGTCGTCATTATACTCGTAACTATTATATCACATTTTATCACATGTTATGTTAACTTTAATCTAAATAAGTTATCAAGCTAACGTAATCAACTTATATGCAAGGAACTCATTTTTATAGCCGCCATAAGGGGTTGCCTCCACGAGCGAGAGAATCGCCGCGATATTATCGTCTTGCCACGTATTTCTATATTCTCTCTATGGAGCCGTCTCCACACTGCGATATTATCGCGACGATACTACGAGTGACGTGGACAAGCAAATTTAATTCTTATGACAATCGCCTTACCACTTAAATTGCCCAATAAACGGACGACGGAATCGTCGCGATATACAGAGGCAGTCCCTGAACACTGCTCGTTGCCTAACATCTTAAAGTGGTACGTTCCCATAGCATCGGTGTAACTGCCTTTCAAGCTATGGGCCCCGATCCCCTGAGACCTGGGGTTGTTTGTTGACTCGCGATGTTACCGTGTTTTATTCATAAATATTTGACCGGCAACACGATTGGAACTCTATTACTGTTTGTACGTCTAGATTTTACTTGTTTGAAGAATGCTTGTACGTTGGTGGTATTTCTTAATTCATATGAATTTACGGGATTTTATCACGTATTTATATTCATATTTTATTCCCGTCGTGTCGTGTGCGTTAAATTTCATTCAGAAATGAGCTGATGTAGGTTTCATCTATTACACGCTTATTAAATTTTTATATCTGGCCTTTTTTAATTCAAATAACATAGAAGACGAAATATGTGGTGGAGGTAATATTTACATATAATATTTACTTTTGGAGCTTGAGTTCCGTGTTTCTAGCTAACCCTCTCTCATGAGATGTGTTATTTCAAACTTGAACTTTGTTGTTGGATGGGGTCCAGAGAAATATAAATCTCATTATAATTAAATGTATATCAAGGGAAACTAAAGTTAGTTAACACTTATGCGAAACTAAAGGACTGATTAAAATTAATTATTTCCGCACAATATTATTCTAACCCGTTCCCATATTTATAGCAGCAGTCGAATGTCTTTTCCACCCAACAAATGTTTAATTTTACCACGAAGCTAACCAACCATTTCCCCGCAAATAATATAATTTTACCTATCGGAAAAGCGTTGGTTGATGTTGATACCGTTGGAATCCATCCCCTGGGCGCATGCGCGGCCTCCGCCAACGACGCAGTCCGACGTCCTACCTCGTCCGTAGCGCCCGCTACGCCGTAGCTCGTAGCACTGCAGTGTCGTATCCACAAGTTTCACTAGTGAATTTCATAGTGATTTAATGGACATTATTGTGAATTGACTGACACCACGGTGATTATTCTGACGGTGTAGTGATTATTGCGTGAAGGTATCAGCGGTGTTATATACGTAACCAATGCTGTTGCTGTGCTGTTTGTGATGTAAGTTTTCTTAGTCGTGTTTGCGTGACTCACCAACTTAACCTACGATTTTTTTCTTTATACAAATGTATTGTACATTTTAAATGTAGGTATTTTATACAACCTTGGAACTGCTCGTTGATTTACTGAATTGTACCGGCGAATTAATTCCGCTCTTGATAGAGTCTTTGTTTGAACAAACATAATCACTTGAGCAAATAATTTCAAAAGCTCCTTTAATTAAGATACTTTGATATTAACGTTACCATCTTAAACAGAATTATACTTAGTTGACTTGGAGTTGCGAACATTTATACAATATCATTACAGTAATATGATATAACAATGACATACTTGCGGCGTGATGACGTGACTTCATTACAACTTCACATTCGCCGCGGTAAAAATCCGCTAAACCTTGGGATGGAATGAATTACTAAAGACCAAAGGCTTTCATATCACAAGCGAGGAGCATTCTAGTGTGAAGACAGAACGGAGCGACGCGACAGCGTGGTATTTTTAGCCACCAAAGCGACTACGTATGCTGCCTACCACTATTGTTTAGCTCTAAGGCACGCCAGACGAACAATCCGACTGTCGGATGAATTCAGGGAATGAAGGGGGCTTACACCTTTGACCTGCCACAATTCTATCATAAAGGATTTGTGTTTTTTCTCTTGATATTGTAAGGATGATATTTTTTGCAACCTTTGTTTGACACAACAAATTGATAACATCAGTGTTCCACAAATTGGGTTTGTTTATTAAAAACAAAAATTTTGTAATCTGGTACAAATGTTTATGAATTGGATTCAGCTAAAATTGTATGTAACATCATACTTTAATTATGCTACACCGCGTGTATAATTACTACAATTGTTTTGACTTGGTGTTTGAGTAATTTATGCAAGCAAACACAGCTTGAAGGTATGTTTCGTGAAATGAGTTACGAGAACTATTCTGCAACGCTACACATTCGACGAGTTCACCGTATCATTATAAAAGCAACTCAAAGGTTTCAAACTCCACAAACATAAAGTACTGCAGACGTGTCAGTGCTCCTAAAATTCTGAACGCACTCGTAACTCTCACCGACGCCGCTGTCTCTAAACTTTCACCAGAAGAATAAAAGCAGAATAGTCTACGCCACTTATCACGAAAATACTTGGAAAATTCTCAGGATTGCATGACTCATCGGATACCGGAACGAGTCCAATTTTACGAGGGATGAATCACCCCTACGAAGGGGACAGTTCGATAATTAGTTAAATAACCCACCCCACACGACTGTGAAAGATCATGAATGGAATAACAAAAGGCAAATTGCATTTGGGAAATAGAGCGAGACGATTGCCGGAGAAAGGGAGAGGTAATCGAATAATGCTTTAGAGAAATTCTGTTTGAAACTTTGCTCTGTTTTGAGGCGGTCGGAGTCATCTACATACAGAATTCCACGATTGCAGGTTGCTTTTGGAAGTAGCTTTACGTGCATCCTGCACAATCGAGTTTCTTTGAAAACTTTTGTGCACTTCGGTTATATAAAGACGTAGGAGCGTATTATGTTCCTGAAATATCATTTTAATTCCGTGATATGGTACAAATTTATTCCGTGATATGGTACAAATTTCCTTCACAATTGAAAAAAATTTAGATTTAAAACAAATCAACTGGTTATGTTGGTCCCGACTTCGTCGTGGCGCCGTCTAATTTTCCAATTCCAAAAATAGCTTCCATCTAAGTCAAGGTCGTCCCTACTGTCGCCTTTGTTTAAATATTTACATTTGTGTGCGTATTATCATACGGTTGCTATGGTGTGCGTGAGTGCTCACACAAAGGGTGGTTTATAAATCAATTACTACGTACATTTTCGGCCGGCGTCACAGGGAAAAGGAAACAGCTGATGGAACTACATCCAATCATGATGCGTGTCAAATAAGCTTAATGTTATGAGAATTGTACTGTGACTGTTGTCAGTTTTGGCACTGAATAATTGTTTTTGTAGATTATTTTTTAAGGTTCGCGGTGAAGACCCTCAGTTTGCCACGGACCTATCGACGCCTCCGATTCTAATCACATATTATTTTATGCTTTGTTCATAGCAGAATCAGGATTTTGTTGTCCTACCTAACTTAAAAAGCAATCAGCGTATACTTGTTTCATCATATAAATTCCATTTATCAATAATCATATTCGGTTAATCAAACTCTTGTTGTTCTTAGCTGTTCATTATCGAACCATTTCCCACGAACAACACCATTGGTGTGTTTTAACAATGCAATTTGACCCTTATTACCATACACAACGATGCGAGGAATACAAAATTTGTCCGCCGGCGGTAATCTATGTGGATTTATTAAAAACGGCTGAAAAGCTCTGCTAAAGGTCGAGTGGGGACTCGAGAGTTTGGCCAACGAGTTCGATATAACCACAAGATTACAGAATAGTTACTACCAAATCTCTACAGTATAAATACTAGTAGCTACGAAATAACACAGACTAAATAACAGTCGATATTGAAATTGCGTGCGTAACTATCGCAGTTGGCACGGCACTTGTCGAATACAAAGGATTTTGCAGGCAATAGAGTCAACTAGTTTTTAAGACTGTACGTTTTCGAGCGATCCTTGAGGTCCTATGAAATAAACATATTTTTCTTTCTTTCTTTCTTTCTTTCTTTGATATGGCGAAGATATGATATCATTTTCGATTGTGGCAACCAATGTTAGATCATAAGCTTAATAAAGCATTGTTACCATTTGATATTCGTCAAAATCTTTGATTAAATGATTATAGAAATTGAATTAAAACAGAAAATGTAAGAGTCTAGTCAATGTAAATTATAAAGAAATTCGAAGTGGCATGATCGCCCTCGTCAACTCGTTCTCTCTTATTACCATTATTCATATCATAAAACACTGATTAGTCTGTCTGATCTGAAATTACAGTCCCTAGAACGTTAAGTAGAGCCTTGTATGTCATGTATTATGATGTATAGAAAAGCAATAATAAAAGCCTCTCATTGGCAACCACCCACAGCTTCTGTTTGCTTTTTCCGTAGCAACCAGCCAACTAAGTCGATTAAGTATCTAGAAACTAATAGTTTGTAATAACCCGTTCTAGGTCGTTACATGGTACTTGAAAAACAATTTCATTTAACAACTATTATGTGCTTAGACTTTTATCAGAATGCCCGCGTTGTCTGCTTTGTATTTGTTGTGGCTTTCCGGTTTTATTTCGTTCGGAGTTAAATTTTTCTGGTATATTTAAGATCCGACTTGTATCTAATTGTTATTCAACTGTACTAAGCCCGTTTGTCTATAGGACGAGGAGTCAAAGGCTCTCAGCTTATAAAGACTAATGCAAATGTGTTTGTGAACCACAACAAACACAACCAAATGAGCTTGAACAACGAATAATGAATTCTACTGTTAGATGTTATTTATTCATTTCTTTGCTTTTCAATTTTGCTCACTTCGGCCCACTGTACCAAGTTGCAAAATTGGATAACAATGCCGGGTTTTCAGTGTACTGTGCAAATGATCACGTAAACGCCAGGGGGCGTCTGTTGTGTTGATTATATGCCCGTTGCGTTGTGTGGACAATACGGCATAAGCACTCCATTGTTATAGTACTGCTACTAGAAATGTAGCACTGATTAGTATAAATATGGACCATTTCATATTTTTGATAGATCTAATTTAAGCATTGTGCTGATTATGTATAAACAAGTTTCAAACATTGTACTTAACTTACAATATCTTGGAGCCATCGATACGACCGATCATGGCAAAATTAAAAGGAAATTAAATAAAAAAGTGTGATTACATTTTCTTTTTTTAAGACAAGAATATTGAAATTCCCCTTTTGATTTGTTTCCACTGATCTTCGAGCTATCGAGAATTAATCAATCTGTATCGTGACATTCTGTCTGTAAAAGATCTGCAAAAGATTCTATGAAGTCTTCAGAAAATGGATATTAGTTTCTTCTATTCCATAAATAATTTCGAAGCGCATAACATCGAAGTGTAAAGCTTAGAGCATTAAGCTAATGCACTGAGGTCTAAAGTGACAAGAACTCGCAATTTTTAGAGTTTCACATCTTTGTACGTTGTTGTACGTATTTAACACGGCCATTGACTTGCCCTATGGGGCATGGGGCGGCAACAACCTACTTCACTGCTTCTGCATAAACATGCATACCCATTAGCCACTATGACTTGCTACTTGCTTGTTAACTAATGGACTGAACGTTGCTTCTATGTTCGTCAAACTAATACTGACCGAGATAGATGTTATAAATGAAATATTCATTCACTGAGGTTTTGTTTCATTGTAAACTAGTATTATATACTAACCCCCTTATGCATAAAAACTTGACAATTTAATACAGGTTTTAAGAACGTTTTTTTCTTGTCACTCATATGTCAACGAAAAGAGATAGCAACAGATTTATTATGTGTTTTAGCTAATACAGGTTTACTGGTCGATTATGCATAAGGGGGATAGTCTTTTAATGATGATGGACTAGATGATGCTGTGTGGAATGTTCAAGGACATTTATTTATTTTCTTCAAATAGTGGTCTCTTTGCAAACTTCAGCTTGTATCATGTAAAGTTTCGTCATGAACGACCGTTCGCGTTATTATTAAATTATAGAAAACTACTTACTGAATAGTTAATAGTTAACTGGAAGTTAGTGCACTGGAATGCCCCGTATTGAATGTACCAAACGACTTAATTTTTTTCTTGTTGCTATAATGTACTTTGTCTTAGTAGTAAGCGGTTTTTGAATATTACTTTATGCTAATAGTGTATTTTCTTTTCCAGGTAAGTAAGCAGAGTCCCCTCCCTGTGCAACCGCGAAAGGTAATTGGCTCTACCATTCAAAAAGATTAAAAAAGCCACCGAACCGTTATCTGTAATCGAAAGTTAAGAACCACAGCAGGTTATATTGATCAGATTAATTTGAGCTGTGCTGCAAAATCCACTTTAAAGACTGTAGCTTTAGAATCAAAATCTGTTATTAAATTTTGAAGTATATTTGCTGACACATCCTATAACCTGCGTGTATCTACATTATACTCCATCAACTTCCCCTTTGACCTAATTTTTATAATCGATTCTTGTAGTATTAAGATTTTTCAGAAGTTTATTATAATAGAAAAGCCTGACTTTGCGCTGTCGCCTCCGCAATTTTATTCAGACTACTTATGGGAAAAGAGGGGTACCTCGTATTGTGCCCAGAATTGGGCGTCCTTTAGCTGCGTATTGGGGCTCTTTGTGATGAGAATTATATGGTTTTATTTCCTGTTTGCGTGGATTATATGTTTACTCGTATAAAAATAAACATTGCTGAGGTAGAGTTTTCTTTGCTTGCTAGACTTTTCTTTGCTTTGCTGAATAATGGTTTTAACTTTTTCATTTGAGGCACAAATATTACCTATACAGTTACTTTTTTTTTAATATAAAGGTACGGGTATAGTATTTTTTTACAGACAAACAAGGAATGCTTAATTTTCGTGTTTCTGAATTAATTGAAAGTATCATGTTTGTTTCAGATGTTATATCAGAAACAATTTCACTTAAACAAACAATCGGAACGCAATCAAAATACGGTATTGAATGTTATATTTTTCGTTTATCTATAAGCTTTTCTGTTTGTGTGCAGCGAGTATTTTTCAAAAATCTTATAGCTAATCGACCGTATATAAATTGTTTTTCAATCTTAACGTCCTGGTTGAAAAGCTGAATCCTTTTAATATTAAAATTGGACCATACCTGATTGAAAAATAGAACTCAACGTCCAACATACAGTACACGAATCGCAATCAAACGTTGTTCCGTATGTGTATTTGTCAATATTTCTTGTTTATCTACAGCCCGTATCGCGTATTTTTCGCGCAATTTTCCGAAGGCGGGCTTGGAGCTGGATAAAAAATAATAAATGATGAGTGCTAAAGCCCTGGTAGGAGGTTCCGATGGACGGGGATCAAGTGAGCTCAAATGGCTTGCCGTTTTACACGGAGTTATTAGGATTTGTTGTGGCGTCCGGTTCGCTCGATTGCTTACTTTATTGTGATAGCAATGCACTACTTGCGGAACTATTTATCTATAAAGTATTTGATTAAAACTAAATAAAGTTACAGTTTTTCAATGTTTTTTAACATACATGTCAAGCGAAAACATCAAAATAATTAACACAATGAACCTGAAAATCCAAAAAACACCTGAGATTAATTAAAGCTTCGAAAGAAGTACAACTCTAAATGAAACAAAAGAAACTCGTTTATTGTGATCGTATCGATTTCTTTTATATTCGAATAGACGCTTCCAATTGATTGAGAAAAGGCATAAGGATGGAAGCAGGTACAATACTGAATACTAATGTACCAAGCATTTGCATAGACCTCCAGTAAACTTGATGCTCTAGTTACAGTTCAATCTGAAGGTTTTGTTTGCTTGCGAAGCTTATGTAAGCATGTAAGGTAGCGCTTTCTCTGGATACTATCAACTCTATTTTCGTGCTCGTGACGTCATTTTTCTAAAGGTTGTGCAATCTGTAAATTTTAAACGCTCTACGGAATTCGAGAATATCTCTTTTGTTAAACATCTTTTTGCATTAAGTATTATTTGTTTTTGGAATTATTTCTAATTCATCTACGAGTATTTATAAAATCTTTTACATTTTCTGTTTTCCTGTGCCCTTATCCTGTCCTTGTCCATATAGCAAACATACAACTCCAGTTTCTGAACCTACAGACTAAAAAAAAAACCAGCTGAAGCTCTCCACAAAGAGGGAAAGTGCTAATAGAGCGGTGGAGTTTGTCCCGTGTTTTGTACCCTGAAGTTTCTTTATGCAAATTACTTCGGGATCATGACGCTCTTTGATGGTTTTTCTTTTTAATTCTACCCGCGAGGAGCTTATAAACCAGGCCTTTGAAGCTTTAACAATAAATGTACCACAGTTAGCTTAATACTCATAGCATGTACTTGCTCCTAGCTTGGTACTTACTAAAAATAACTAACTAATCAATTTCATTTGTATTATTTATAGCGAAATAAATACAGTAATGTTAATACAGAAATTATTTAAAAATTATTGCCTCAACTTTAATCCCGCTTAGAAAAAAACAGTGATCTGATCAAATTTTAATCATCTGGATAAACCCATTTATGTCACTCTTCATCAAGTCGGAAATGTGACAGAGGAAAATAAACTATAGATCGCGTAGTTTGAAAGAGTCACGATTTTCGGTCTCGCAGGAAATGACACAAATCAAACTTATTTGTATGTACAGTCAACTACAGGTAAATATTAAGTACCCCATGAAAAGGAGGGACTACCAAAAAACGCTATAGTTGAACTTTTACTTCAAACACTCTAAAAATGATTTTCCAATTGTAGTAGTCGACGTCTACCAGTATTAAAGGAATGTAGTATAAACAGGTTTATTATTTGTTTACTGTGATATTGGTTTTACAATATTGAAATATGTATCTAAATACAACAAACTGTAGGTACCACTCAAGTTTCAGACAAGCTGGGCCGAAGAGATAAAGTCTGATACATTGGATTTATATTTCTGATTGATGAGCGACAATATTATACTCGGTGGAGTTTTATACTTTTTCGTTTGAACAAAAAGTATCATAAACATTTAACATTTATGAATTTTATTCAAATCGACTCGGAATCTTTCGCTTTTGATGATAAGTTTAGAAAGTTAGTAACGTCAGCGTCATTTGGTATGTTTGTGCTGATAAAAACCATCATCATCGCTTCCCTTTATCAAGTTTATGGTAACATAAAATTTCATCATTTTTAACGTCTGATTCCTGTATTCAACTTACGAATAACATTTACAAGCCTGCTTTGTCGTTCATTTTTTTAAATGAAACAAGTTAGTAGCGTCTTGTTTATAGATATTCCAACATTTCAAAAAGGATAAATATTTATTTGACAGCATATGCGGTAAAACGGGTGACCTACTAAACACTTGCATGCTAGGAACGTGCAGACATGCAAATGGGACTCCACTGCCTGATGTTTTATATTCCAGAAATACCGTTATTCACGCGTGACTGTGTGTATAATATTTAATTACGTTCCTTGATTATGGATTGTTTGGTTATCTTTTTAGACCGTTTTTATTATGATTTAATGTTTTACTTGTATCACTTTAAATTTTTAGGTTTAGAGAATATGCGTTATGTTTTGTTCATAATAAGCTTGTTTCATTCATGTGAGTGAACAAACTTAGAAATTGTACGAATTTCACGCGTTGAGATACGTTGATAGTCGTAAGTAGCAAAACCTTGCAGAGGCTTTACCGAAGTTCGATCAGAAAGAGACATCAACAACAAGCATTATGTAAAAAAGGGCAAAACTTTTTCAATACCCTTTCTATTTAGTTTAGGTAAAAAAGGTACAACAAAATAATATCGGGTATGATCCCTGTGACCCCCGAGATGGCTTCTCATTTAGTAACTGTCCAACTTTTAACGTAAATCAATTCACCTCTCTCATCCTCCGAGTGGGGGCAAATGAGAAAAAAAACTGTACATCCCCTTTATTACTTTCATGGGACCGATGACATTTTATGTGGGTCCGGAAAGTGGGAAACTATTGCACGAAATGGCGGATACAGTTTTGTTTTAAGGCATGTCAGGTGTTTGAGATAGTTATTTCTTTTGCGTGACAGGTTGAATTGGATACGAGGCTTACTTGCCCCATGTAGGAGGGTGGTAACTGGAAACATACCGTATCAATAACTCGATATTTAGTACTACTGGTGACGGCAAATATCATAAAGTTCTACTTTTAAAATCGCAAACCGATCGTATTTAATGCTGGATGAAAAATAACAATCCAACATACTTGTCAAGCCAATTTACAATGATACGCTAAATCATTTTTCTATTCTCTTTAAAAAATGGTAATTCGGAGCCCACAATTCGCGGTTCCACTCGCACTTGACCTGTCTTGTTTTCATAACTTTACCAGATTCAATTACAGCGCCTGTCTGGATAAGAAATTACAACGCCCCAGACAGAACCTCAGGACACTTAAGTTGCGTCATAGCATCTTTCTTCGAAATCTTCGAATAAACCTGTCATAAAAGTAAAGATAACCTCCGAACTTCCCCTCAAGAGCACCGGATATTTGTTCAGTTTACTCGCATATGAAATGTCTCTTTTAGGTCATATAAAAAACCATGCTATTTTAAACGACCTTTGCCAAAGTTTACTTAGAATCACTTATGGGGAAGCTTGCTACTTTCTAGATATATTATTGAAGTTAGCAACGTTTTGAGCAGTCACAACTTGGATGGACAAGTGACCTGAGCGCTTCCGTACTTCTAAAGACACGTTAAATTGTCGGCCCCGGTTTTAAGCACCTTGAAACCGGGACCGAAAGACCATGACGAAGGCTTTTAGGCGGCCTTAAAACTTTGTCATCAGAATTGGCCACTTGCTCATGCAAACTTTACTTACCATAAACCGATGGTGAATGTGGCTTTTCATGAACACAATATTTGTATAACCTCGCGTAACTTTATTCAGAATTCACAAAACTAACTTGTAATAATAATAATTGTGTTGCGATACTCTGAATAACTTGTTCCGGTTCATCATAAAAATCATTTGATAGCAGAAAGCTTCAACAACGTTTTATCGGTCGTAAATTTTCCAATACGAGTACAAAATGAGAATTTAATTTGTAATTAAACTGATCATAACTCGTAATCATCAATGTCGAATTGGATATTACTCTGCTGTATTATCAAAGTGAATTGACATAAATTTCGATATTCGTGTTGTAAATATGAAATGGTATGACGAATGACACAATGATCAGGCTCCTGTTGCATATTGCTTTGTATATCACGCTTATCTATAAGTGGCATTACTAAATGTATATGATCGAGATAACGTCGAAACATACACAACATAATACGATCACATAAAACACTCTCTCATAGTATAGGACGTGACCGCGTGATTCGAAAACTTTTCATCCTAGCGAACTCGCGAGCGAAGCCGCGCGAATCTTTGAACAGTTTTACGGTCGCTTTTATTTTAGTGCAATTCAAACTCTTACTTTAATTTCTTTTTGATGTAGGTAGATACTTAAAATACTAAAATCACCGGTATCAAAAACGGTAGCTTTTGGTAGCTTTTTTAATAGATCAATTAAGTTTTGCGAGTTCCTCAAGGCCACATTTTAGGACTGGTCTTCTTTATTACGTCTATAAAAGTTATAACTGAGCAGATGTTCCGCGACGTTCATAATTTCATTTATACATTACAATGGAATGCCTACCTCAGAGAGCTGTCCCAGGCAGCAGTAATCGTTGTGAACGAGTTCATAAAGCATTATAACTGTCACTGCGCGGGACTCTGACGGATTGCTGGCTGCGCGAATGTGACGCAAAATTAGTTTCACATTTCACTGTGATAAATTTAATAGGTTTACTACCCTTTTGAGCTAAAATATTCACACGGCCAGCGTACCCCTATCAAAACGATTACGGTCATAATGTTGCGGTCGTTTTAGTATTCAATGTCACACTGCAGTGTTATATGGATTAAAAATGGTACTGTTGGCTTCAACTGTGCAACTTATTGTGTATCAAGAGGAATATTTCCTTATTACAAAAACTTAGACGCACTAGTTTGACAAGCATTAATTTGCTATGGACTACTCATAAATTCCTTTTAAAAAATGTAAACTATCATATTTGAATGATTCGTATTCTTATGATATAACTAAGAGGCCGTTTATAAACCATTCCGTCATTAATACTATCAATACAAATTAACATAACATAACTCTCTTACGCCACCACACCAAGCAAAATTGCCTAATTATCCGTTCTCATGTTCGCACACAAAACAAATACATTATAATGAGGCGTTTCAATGAAAGAGCCAAAGTTTCCGAACTTGTATAAATCTGAAGAAATATTATTATTTTGGTATGTTCTTTCTCTTGTACAACTTCTGAGATTAATGGAAATCGTGTTTGTTCCAATATTATAGTATCGGTTCATTTGGCTATGTTTTAGTAATAGTTACTGCGTAGACTGTATAATAGCATTAAAGTAGTCGGTTTATTTGTTGTACTTACATGTCTTCATATTATTTTACTTATTTTCCGAACGTTTTTTCGTTTCCAGTATTTTTTTCTAATATTACTGTCCTCATTAGCATCTAAGTTAAACTTGATGGTGCCTTAGTACGTTATTCATTCGTGGATTTAGGTTGCAACTGAGTATTCATCTAGCCGAAGGTGATATATTCGCAGATTACGTGATGGCTGGGCTTGTAATCCTAAAACCGATCTCCATTGATTTATGCACTTAATTTGGATTCTAAACCTGGATTATCAGCCTGATTAACCTTTTATTAATTTTGTAAACTAGCTGTATCGCATCGTTACTTCCGTAATGATGGAATATAGCGTTGGAAATGGCAAACAGCCTGTACCTTTATCGTTATCTGATTAGAGAGGCGTTAGACATAAGACAGCCATAGTTAGTTTGAGGTTTATGTAGAGTTGTTTTAAAATCTGAAACTATAGACAGAAGGAAACTGTTTTTGGAACCACTTTCTTTTGTGAAAATGGTTTTGACATTGCTCATATTAATAGCTAACACAGTATTATTAACTACACCAATGTTGATAACAGTCCGTATCTGAAATCTGCAGTCATATATCGCATCGTGTCAAGAGCCCTCAGCTGTGTCAAGAGCCTGAGAGCCGGTGGCGGCATGCTTAATATCCATCATGTCCACTATTCATTTATTGTCCCCTTGATTTTGATTGAGCGAGATGCAGGATATTGTTATTGTTTTTTTTATTTATTCTACTTTGGCAACTTCTGGCAATATAACCAGCTGACATATAAAAATCAACGAGAGAATTTTTGCATTTATTCATGAAAATGTCTTTGTACGTTCCAACTTTCAGTTTGAGATTTTTTCTTCCACAGTGTCAATGCAGCTTTTGTACAAAATGTATCTACATTATAATACGGTGCAGCAACGCCGGGTCAAGTACCGCCTGTGTCAAGGACCTAAGTGCTGGCGCCTCGCGCTAAATATCTCACCTACCTTCCGTTTGGCACTTGGGCTAATATAGGCAGTTTTATGCTGATGCTCCTTGAGCTGCATGAATAAAATCACAAAAATGACGCTTGTTGACGATGAGACATATGTACATAGTGCATACCTACATGATACTTTCTTCTGAGCCGTGTTGGCTACTAACCCACTGGGCTTAGTGACTCGTGGGTTCAAAACCAAGCCGTGCGTGATGCATCAATGAATTTGTCTACATGTTTGTCCAAATATGTATTTGGACATTATGACTAACCACATTAGACATTCAAAGTATCTAAAAATGCCGAAAGACCTGAAAGAATATGTCTACCGCGCCTTATAACGATCATGATCATTATTTAACTTTACTCATACTTGTATTTTGTAGGCAGTTTCTATAATTAAGTCAAGAAAGACATAAATCTTAAATGTTTATTGCCCAACTGTTGTATCATCTAGGGTGAGCTGCTTGAGCAATCTTATCACGCACATAGCGTTCAGAAGTTTATGAGTTCATGGTGGATCAATAATTCTAACAAACGTATGCATTACCTGTTTATATATTTAAACGTCGTAGGAATTTGCAAAATAAATATGAAATACAGAAAATTTAACAGCATTTTCTGCAGCTCAAACGTCTAGTTAACATTTATTTATTTGCACGAAATGCTTTTAGGATAGTTTAAAGGAAATTTCGACGTCCAACACAGCAATTAAGAACTGAACTGCACCGTACCAGAATACTTAGCAGTGCAGAGCTCGTTACAACTCTGAAAGCAGCTACCTTCCTTTTGTTGACTGAATGTAGTTTTGATAACAATAGATTTAATCTTACCAATGCTGTATGCATGATCGAAGACTCGAGTTTAAGCAGTACTTGGAATAATAGACGTTTATAAATCTTTATTCTGTTCAAATTCAACTCGATTTATTGAACCGAGAAATCAGAACCGACGGCTTTTGTAAATTGAGAATAATAACTACAATAGTGCGCAATTTTGTCTGTAGATATCAGTTTTACAGAATAGTTGTATATAAAAGAAATAAATATTTATTTATAAAATCTGATTTAAATATCGTAAAAAGATATAACACCCAAAGATGCATATCAGATCCTCAATAAATATCCGTACCCATTTAAGGGAAGCCTTGCAGTGTAAAATAGAAGACCAACATTTGACGATAAAGATATTATAGTAGGTGCATAGTGGTTTACTTTAAGCCCCTTCTAGCGTAGTTTTACTCTGTCGGGTCGTAATGGTGGAGTTCAGAACTAAGTCACAGTGAACCGTTAAGTCACTGATACTTGTGTCGGCTTACAGAGCAAAAGCGACTTTATCACATAGCGCAATGACTCATAATTATGGTGAGTTTTGCATAGCTATTAATGCAATGAATCTGTACAAATCAGTCTAATAATTTTAGCTGCAGCATGTTATGATAAACGGTGAAGGAAAATATTGAGCTTTTAATGTTTTTAATGTGAATATGAACGGTTAAGATGAGAGGATAAGGTAGGAAAGCCTATTAAGATTTTCTCAACAATGTCTCAATCAATAGTCTCCTGTTGAGTTAGTTTATGTAAAGATTGCGTCCTGACGCTGTATAAATCATTCAATAAAGATGTAAAGGCCTAAGTTATGATGACTATTGCGTGGAAGCAATACTAGCAGTACCTACTATTTTTCTTTACTTTTTAGAACTACATAAAATCTGTAGGTACCGACTGATTTTTGTCTTGTCGCCAACCTAAGTCATAAATTTTCTGTAGTTCTTATATCATCTAAGTTGTAGTACTGACCTAGGGTGTTGTATGGGTAAACGGCTTCATTTCGGAGCGGACAGGGGTAGGGTAGGTAGCGACCGAATACATTACTAAAATGGGTTTCTCTTTGTATTTTTTTCTGGTAATATTTCTGGATAGTTTTGCTTTAGCTCAGGAGCCGTACCATGAGGTGTTAGCGATTCAGTTTAGGTTCTGCCTGACTGTCAAAACTTTACGTCAGCGCCTTGCTTTACGTCAAAACTGGTTCGTAGTTGGACCTAAACTGAATCGCTTTATACGGTCATGGTAAGCCCGCAGGTGTAGAAAATAATAACAAAAAATAAAACAATGTAGGGAAATTATTCGAGCGTTTTGGCGAAGTGAACCCGAAGATTAAGGGTTTGATCTCAACCGCGATTATCACAACATTTGAAGTTACCGTGTTTTAAAGATTTAAGTTACTGTGTTGAGGGAAACTTGAGTAACCCCAAATCTCAGCCCAGATGAAGCTGATTAACATTCTGGGACTCTAGGTGCACTGCAAGTATACGCTAACAATACAATATTCACGCGTAAGAAATCATATAAAAGCAGGTACGAGTATAATATCAAAGCTTAAGTTTTTCTCACCATACTGGAAACAAAAATTCAACAGAAGTGGCATTTTTTACTTCAGGCGAAGCTTTTAGCGTTTTTACTTGCTTAAAAATGTAAAATGCAAAGTTCTTGTTCAAACTTAGCCCGAGCATGTAATGCTTTGGAGCTCGCAGCTGTAAATTGTTTCGGCTTTGTAGTCTCCCTGATGAGGTATGCGGCTAAGTAGCCTAACTTTGATGATAAACTTTCAAGAAAATACGATATGATTCTGTAGGGATTCTGGTGTACAACTAGTTTGGTTATTAGGACCCATATTTTGTCAAGTTACTTCTATCATGCTTGAGATGTATTATGGTCATCACCGTTTGGATGTGTATCTGACGAGTTCTCAGGTGAAAGGAAGTTAGTGAATATGACACAATTGATTCAAATTAGAAAATAAAAATTGTCTAACATTTATTCAGAGCATTGTTTTTGAAATAAAATACCTACACCCGGAGAGAGATCTTTTCTTATTCACATTGTCATTTTTATAGAAAGTCCACAGTGATTTCAACAACTACACTACACTTTTCGTATTTTATTAATGAAGCTACGTTCAAAGTATTCAAAGGGGCGTGTCTCTCACATCGCAAATAGGAGAAAGGACAAACGTGTTCCAGATCTTTGCGCATAAATATTTATTTCAGAACATTTAATGTAGATGTTTTCAGAGAAACGTTTTTCTAATCGATCCGGTGTGTACGAAGACTCCGCTTAACTCAAAACAACACAAGTATGCCCGTCAAAGTTGTGAAACATGTCTTTTGAATAAAAACAAAATAAACATTCCACGTTTTCGGTGAACAAGTCGTATGGAAATGATTAAATAATCAAGCAATGAAGACTATGATTACCTACATATTCCTTTTTTACAATACCTATTATCTCATTCGTCGAAAAAAAAAATTGTGTGAAATAAGATCTCACGCTTTTACAAAATGGACACATCTAAGGCTCCCCTTCCTCAAACAACGCGTGTGTGCCCATTATTGCTTCATTTAAAGGGTTTTAAAACATTTAAGTGCTTTTAGCGGGGCCTTAATAGGGCCTGAATCCACAAGGATCTTAGCGATGGGAAGTGTTTGTTTCGCGATAAACAAGGACGTGATCACTCTTAAAAAACAAGTGGACATTTTGTAACGGACGAAAATAAAGAAGAAAGAATAGGATATAAAAGGTCTTAACTCTCAACATTTGTGTAAAGAATGTCCGGTCAAACAACCCTTAAAACCTCTGAGAGCTTACTGCGTCTTATCCATAGTTGGAAAAAGAGCATAAAGAATATTCGTTCGGCGTTTGTCTGCTAAGTCCCACAACACATTTTCCTTCACAACTTGATTGGACCCAATGGAGCACGCCAACACAGCGCGGCAGCGTGGGTGAATCTGCACAATTCAAATTCAAATGCAGTGAAGCATTTCACCCTGCTACGAAATTGCAATCAGGGTTTTTTAAGCCCACGCATAATCAATCACACAATACGGAAAGAAACTAAATCGTTACCCTTTTATGCGTTTTAAATACTAACAAAAATAATTTAAGTGTGTCTTGTTCTAGTAAGAGTGCGATATTTTCTTGCCCCATGTTTTATACATTGAAATATCAGTGTTCATTGTAGTCAATGCTCAAATACGAAAGCTCAAGAACATTATGTTAGGAAGTCCAAAGTTGACTGATTTCTCATTCCAAACCATATCACGAAAAAAACTAAAAAGGAATTACTTTAAAATGGGAGGAATTTTCCTTACGGGTATTATGTATGAGATAAACACATATACAAGCGCTATTCTCGTTAGCTTTCTCTGTGTAGTATTTACACTGTGCCTTGTGTCCAGGGCATTCTGCCGTGGCAGGTAACGAACGCCTTTTTACTCGTTTTCCGTCTGCCAATCAGGCTGTATTCCCCATGTGCTTCGTGGACATGTCGGCGTTTTCATAGCGATGTTAGCTCACAAAGGCAATTTTTTTTTGTGTTGATGGTTTTGGAAATACCCTTTCAGTTTCTGTATTTTTAACTGGATTATAGTTTTGCTAGTTAAGCTTCTTTTAATGCTCAATAGTCATCATAACTCGCATTATTAAAGTTCAAACTTAGAGAGAGCAATTTACTCTCGAGGTGCATTTCTGTTATTAATTCCGATTCTCATTGGATTCTCAGTTCGTTTTAAAGATTAACTTGGGTGTAGGTACTTACACAAACAAAAAATAAATGTCAAAATCAGTTACTATTGACGGAATAATCGATGGATAGAAAAACATACAGTGAAACATAGAACTTCATCCTTTTTTGAAAGGTTAAATACAGTTGATAAATTCGTACATCAAGAGATTTGCACGAGACCTTGAGACCTTGAGTTACCTAATTGAAACCTGCTATGAATACTAATCGCATATTAATTGCGTGATTAGCTAACGTGCACGACCGTTTTGTCTGCGGGTACGTTATAGATTAGATACTGGCTTTGACGTTATACTTCAATAGAAATTGTACTATCATCCATACTAATATTATTAAGTAGCTTTGCCCCGCGGTTTCACCCACGTAAGTCCTAGTCCCTATGTCACTCCATACCTTCAACTATCACTACTTAAAAAATCACGTCAATTCTTCGCTCCGTTTTGCGAAAAGACGGACAAACAGAAAAACAGACACACACACACTTTCCCATTTATAATATTTGTACCTATAAATGGAGGTGAAAATAAGTCAGTTACTTAATACAAAGTAAAATTTGACTCTCAAGTTTATAGATTCTGCTGAGGACACGCCTGGCCTCCCCCACTCTACTCATTCACGCACTATAGAATTTTTTCATTTTATTTTGAGGAGTAAGTGCAGATTGTTGTTTGGAGTACCGTATAGACTGTTTAATATTGGTAGCACTCAAGAGAAGCCGCTTCGTAAGTTACTACATCATAATCCGGATCATTTTCCTTACAATATACCTACTCGTATATTGAATACAGAACTCATCGCTAATCAGTCTCTTTTGTTCGTCACATGGTTGTGTATAACCTTATAGTTTTGCTATTATTCTGAGAACTATCGTGCTCTGAAACGTGTAATATCTCGGCTGTTCTAACATGTTCAACCAAGAAACTGTCTTCATTATCTCTATCTTTTCAAGCATGCAGTTTCGGTTCGGGCCTCATGCAAAAGGTACCTACAGAATTGAGCAGTATAGAACAGGTAATATCATAATGGAGGCTCGCAATGTTTATTCGCAAACACGCCGACAGTTCGCTACGTCACGAGGTAATTAACTTCTCCACGCGCTTGTACTGAACTTTGCTAATTAAAACGCTGATTTTTAAGCCGATGTAATGAACATCCTGATAGGCTTACGGCTTATAGACCTCGATCCCCATATTGCGCTCTATTTTATCTTAAGCATCACTTTTATCCCTATTGTACCCTTATATTATAGCTCGTTGAAATATGGACTAGCTTCCGGCTCTCGGGAATATTACTGAGCTATGTATAAGTTTATTCCAAGTTTCATATACTCGTATGTTAAGACAACGGCGTGATTCAATCATGAACATGCATATTGATGAGCATTAGATGAATCGTACATTATTAGTGTACACAGTAAATCCAGGGTTTGGAATTAAGTACTTGGGGTACACCAACTAAAGCAGATAAAACGATTAATTATCAAAATACTAGTACTCAAACAGACTTTGAAAAACATCCACCACATTCGTGCTTAACACAATTGTTTTAAAAAGTAAAACAGGTCACGTAAGCTCGAAAATTATAAGTACCCTTGCAAAATTCTTGGAAACATGAAAATCGGCGTGAATGTTAAGAACACCATTGTAAATATGTCCTAATGGATCCCATGTATGCGTTTTGTTCTAGTTTTTGTTCTATTTTAAAGAGAGTCATTCTCACTAGAGAATTGTAGGTATGCTCACGGGCTCAATAAAATATATTTCTCCAGTATTACTTTAGAATTACTTGTGAATACTTCGTAACTTACGCTATAACACCGACTTTTATTTAAAAACTTGTAATTGCAAAAACTTTCTCCAACAAGGGTTAAAATGCTGCCGACTTTAATCATAATTTCTAGAACTTTCCCACTAGAGGTAAAGAATAATTGTCTAGTTTATTCCTTCAATATGTTTCAATTTATGATGATAATTGCTTTCAGGCGGTACTATCGATTGAGGCGTGCGTAAGAAGGTACCTACTTACTTCATAGTACTGGTTATTAATTTTTAGGGATTATTTATGTTCGTCTGAACGAACCGTCAACCGTGCCCTATGAAGAAGTACAAGCAACGCAACTTCTTTTAATAAATTAATCATAAAAATGAAATATGATCACGACTACATTATATGCTTGTAGTACGAGTATAATACGAGTATAATCAGTGACTGATATACCTACTTATAAACATTTACATAAGTAACGTAAATAAAAGTTACCTCTCTGGGAATGTCTCACAGAAAATCAATGCTTTAGTCTGGCTTAGGACGTTTCTTAATCAGAGCATTGGTGCTTAATCACAATCAATGTTTGATTAAGCGGAATTAGATGCGGTTTGTTTGTTCCCAATCATCCTCAGGTATATTGACAGACTAAGCTCAATCCAATTTCTAGTCTTGCTAGTCTTTGTAGTCTACAAACTTGATATAGGTCTTTAGGTTTATCGTTATAATCTACGCGTAAATTGTATAGGTATCTGTGGGGCTTATTCTTTGTAGGAACGCTTTTTCGATGAACACAAATCCTTATCAGATTATCGAATTTAGTTTAGAACTCACTACAAATGTTTACCTGTATGAAAATAGTTGAAGAGAACGAACGAACGAACATTTTCGTATGTGATTATATTATTTTGTTATAATAGGTTGCGGTGAGTTGCGGATGCCGGCAGACGGCCACAGATATCCCTCGGTTGACCGAGGTTTGCTATGTTTGTCACCAGAAACCACAGACCAAACGAAAATTAACTTTATATTAATTATGACACTGCACCAGGTTACAATATTTTAAACTGAAGTTGAAATATATTTCATAAAATTATTCTCAAAGATTGGCTGCTTTTTTAAGGATATTTCATAAAAATTAAATCTGTAGTTTGTAGAACCAACCTAAAATGAATTTAAGAGCCATGATAGTTCAACCCGAAAACGTAAAGTCACCTCGTTTTATTCAAATAATACTTATATTCTTGTTGGAAACCTATTATATATGATGACGCGAGTGTTCGAGTGAAACATCTGTACGCTGTAAAATATGTTCTGTGACCACGGACCATATGGTGCGGACGCGAGCCTCTGCCCAGATAACGTTGCATTATTTATTATAGAACGGTGGTGTATTGGCGGCAACATAGGCTGACTTTGCCCTCGCATTGCAAAATGTAAATATAATAAGACCAGAACAATACATGCTGTTACTTTATTAACTACAGTACCTCATTATTTGAGCTTTAATCACTGTTATGTTTTACTACAATAATTCTGATTAGTCGAATGAGAAAAACCTAAGAAAATATCTTAAAAATTGAGAAGTATAGTTTACTGATGACGAATTGCTGATTGTGAATGATAGCCTGTATATTTCACATCAAATATTCTGGCTAAAACACAACGATGAAGACGGAAATTTTTATTAATATTTAAGTACACCCAATAGTCACGTACGTAGTCTTTACCTAACACTAGGAACCCTGTAGCGCGAGGATCGGAAATTACAAGTACATTGATACCACAACACCCAGACTCAGAACAAATATCTGCCTGCAAACATTGCCCCGCTTCGAGAGACGATTTCGCATCTCTTGCAAGCAGTTTCACACTATCGAGATCGTCAAAGTAAAGCTCCACAAACTGAGCTAAAGCAACGTTAGTATCTCTGGCATTGCTAAGACTTTCCAATCTACACGAAAACATTTACAAATAAGGAAAAAAATATTATGTCTTATTTGTATGTACAGAGGCAAGCAAGCTCAACCCTAAAAAATTCTATAAACGAGGCACTTCATCTGTCCAATAACTACGTTCGCGCGTCTATAATTAGTAAGTACACTGTAAAGAAATTACCGCGGCAATCATCTTACCTACCGGTATATTTCTACTCAGAACCAGAAACTACCAGGGCAAAGCCATCAATATTATAGTAATTCAGTTTCAAACAACAGGCTATTCAAACATATCCGGGGTAAAGCCGACACTTAAGCCGACGTTTCGATACCAACGACAAAAATATTGGACACTACTAATATTATAAACATGAAAGTCTGTATGAATAGAAGGATATTGTTACTCTTTCAGGCATAAACTACTGAAAATTTAAAGAGACTAGCAATTCATAAATTTGAATTTGACCGAGCTAATTAAAATCAGACATGAACGACACTCGAGCCATGTTATGCTGAAAGTCCAAACCACAACTTGACCAAATATAATTTTGATACAAACGTACCGAAATGAACACTGTTTTCAATTTGCATAAAATCAATAAATCTGTACCAAAAATATGGTCAGGTAGAGAATATTATGGCACTCTACGAAGTGATTCAGGGTATTGTATTGATCGGCTAAACTAGCGTAGTGAGTGGTATTTGCTCTTTTATTTATTCTGTAGTAGTTATAAAGTGGAAATGGGAGTAGACCGGGAGGCATGGAAGGAGAAAGGGGAGACCTTTGCCCAGCAGTGGGACACAATAGGTTGAATAAAAAAAAAAAAAAAAAAGTTATAAAGTAAATAAGCTCGTAAGAGCTAGAGCCTTGATTTTTTTGTACATAAAAGTGCTGGTCATCCGTCCACAAGTAATCCTGTACAGTCCTCCAGTCTTGTTCCTGCAGTCTTGTTGCCCCTCTGTCGTCCCAGCCGTTCCCATACACGACCCCTTAGCACATCAAAGCATGTGTGGATACCCTCCAAGCTTTGATGACACATCACAACATGTTATTACATAAATATGGCCTTTGAAGTTAACGACTTGCTTCGTGCAGCCTTTTTTCCTTTTTATATAATTAAGGAAATAACAAAATAATGTTGTGATATGAAAAAGTTTTTTGTAGGAAAACGTTGGTTGATTTAGTTTAATTATTCAATAGAATACGAGTATTTTCTTACTCTGTATGTGACACTAAATTGGTGTATCGGGAGTATAAGTCAATAAATAAAAGACGATGAATGGGCCAAGAACGGAGAAACATAATCATCTTCAATATCAGAATAAAATATGATACGCACACAAACATACACCCATATAAAATGTATATTAAGTTTTGAATAGAAAATCTGAATTTCATCCTATCATTCTGTTGAATTATCATTCGCTATAAGCATTGTTAGCTGTATCAATAATATAAAGCATGTTTTATTAAATTACAACTTAAAACTATAGTTAGAATTAAATATGTGTGTAAACCATACTTACGAGTACATACTTTTTTCCTTACACGCAAACATAAAAACAAACGAAACATGCAGACATCTCCGCAAACTTTCTAATATGTTTAAGAGGATAGGGTGTAGAAAGGCGAAGAGGTCACGTGACCTTGGTCCCAGGACACCAATGCCCAATCGATTGGCTGCCTCAGTTCGGCCTTCCTCGTGATGGTTGTAGACTTTTTTGGAACGAGAATGGAGAAGAGTAAAATTTTATATAATTGACCCTGGAAAACGTTTGGTACAGTCAGCTACACAAGTGACTAACTTAAACTTGTAACTTTGTGTCTTATTATTTGAAAACTATACTTCATTTCTTGAAGCGAGCTTATAGGAAGAAAAATAAACTCACGTGATTGGTTGTCGAAAATAATTGTGATTGGCTAGATTGTATTGTCAATTGTAAAATGTAGAAAATCAAGAGAATAAACAATTATTTTCGACGACCAATCACGTGCGTTTATTTTGATTCCTATTAGCTCGTCTCAAGAAATGAAGTATAGATTGATTTATGGCCACTGAAACCCCCTACATATGAAATGTCATAAAAATCGTTTGTGCCGTTACCGAGATTCAGATTTTATAAATACAAAAACTGCTCGTTTGAAGTTATTAGAATAGATAGAAAATACATAGATACGAGTAGATTTAGTTTGCCCTTTTGTTATGTACCAACATCTTAATTTTGCTTTTAGCCACAGTCAGTCTGCAGACAAAGCTAATCAGAGAGTGGCAATATGAAATGTTGCCAGCTAGACGTAATAATAACCCAATGCTACGGCTATACCAAGCGTTTGGTAATAAAAGCGACCGCACGCGAGGCCCCGCAAAATTAAACCCACGACTTGCCCGGCTAAATTGCAGGTTTAGCTGAAACTGTCTAACTTTCTGATAGGCTAATTTGTTGTACCAAGAAAAATCGGAGGAATATAGCTTTTGTTGCCAGTTTTATCGAAAAATCGTAATCAGTGTCAACTGTGAACCTATTGTTATCTATTTTCTAATAAACGGTAACAATAGGCCAAGTGAATCTACTGAACTAATATTAATAAAAAGGAAATATTTGTATTTCAATATAAATAACGAAAAACCTCAAGAACTACAACTGGACCGGTTTAAAAAAATATTTTACCATTAGGCAGCTACATCACTAACATAGGCTGACTAATAAAAACTCGTGCGAAGTCGAGACAGGCAGGTAGTTTATTTACAAGTATCTTAAAATCTAAATCTAATTTTTAAGAACTTCTCTTTTGTAGTTTAGTACGAAATGTAATTAATCTAAGAAGGGTCGTCGTTTAATAAATTTTGCATGGGTCACTATGCGCCTGGTAAACATAACTTCGCAAGAGAGAGCAGTAAACTTATATTACGTTCTGAAGTTTTGTGTTGTAGTAAAACTAGCAATAATAAAGCAATTAAAAGCGTGTGCAAACTAATAAATTTACTACTCTATTAGTTGCAACTTCAAAGTAACAAACTGGGACGCCGTCTTTCTTAAGTTACTTAGTTATTGTTGAATTAGACTACGTGAACATAAAACATTAATTTTTAATGTGTAAATATGGTAGAGCGCAAAACTTTTAAACCCTACCAAGAGTGATACTCGTTGCAGTAGCAACTGCCCAGCAACTCCTATATCGGAGTATATTGTAATCCTTATATTAATCAATAACTTTACCTTAAAACTAAGATCTGATTAAAATAATCGATTTGTAACTACACTTCATTTCTTGAATCGAGCTAATAGGAACAAAAATAAACGCACGTGATTGGTGGTCGAAAGAATTGTATTTCTCGTAATTGGCTAGATTGTCAAATCAATTGTCAATTATCAAATCTAGCCAATCCAATGAATTTCGACGACCAATAACGTGAGAATATTTTTCTTCCTATTTGCTCGTTTCAATAAATGAAGTATAGTTAATTAAACACGCTAGTACCATTGACCATGACGTCAGAATATGATGCTAATGGTACAATATAGAACCTGAAATTGAGTGGGTCTCATTAGGGAAAGGGAAAAGGCTTTGACCGTTCTCGAATTTCATTCGCAGGTCCATGTAAAACATGTTTATTTATTTATTAATTGGTATATTACTCATTGTAAACGTACTGTGAATTTCGGTTCAGGCTCTTATTCTATTTTTATTTGTAACATGTTTTATGAAGAAATAAATAATCATGGCTTGTAAATTACAATGATTAAATTATAATTAACAATCAATTCAATGTGTAATATTTGCATTTGATTAATACCGTGTTCTATTTTTGGAAATGACTCTGACTTCCATTTCCTAAAACCGCTTTCCATCTCGTCCACTTCCCAGCGTTGCGACGAATTTGCATCTCAATTTAAAGCGCTGCTTTCGCTTTGTGGTACAATTGCACTTTACAAGTGAGCCGACATTTGAAAGCCATGAATATGAAGACAGGTTTAAACGTTTTTACGTAGAGTTTTAAAACATTTTACAAGATGATGAGGCTCAAGTTAATTAGCTCCCGTCTATACGTACATAATGATGCGTGTTTATATTTATACTAGTGGTAGTATGGATCATTCAGATCTATGTTTCAAGCTTTCTACTACCTGACTTTGATATCACTTTTCTGATTGTACCTATTATAATTGAATATATATGTATATAGCATGTAAAATATATTTAACATAAAAAAGGGATCACATCTCTATTTTGGACCGTAAAGCCGTAAAGCTGACGTGACAAGTCTACAATTCTATTTACTCGCATCTACGTTTTCGTAGTAATTCGTAGACTGTCTACGCCGTAGCAAGAACATGCCTCAAAAATAAATGTCTTTAGATATTTTTACAAAATCTCATGTTACTCTGATCTTAGCAAATTGATGCTTATCTTAAACCAAGTGACTTACTCGTACATAAATTCATTGCTTTTTGCAAGTACTTTTATACATTACATAGAAAACTTCCAGACTGGAGAAAATGTATTTATAGTCACATATTTGTCCAGTGGCTGGGATAGTAAATCGATTGATGTTTTTTGTTTTTATTATTATCTAGATCAGGAAGACTAAGTACAGATTTGAAAATGTTTTATTTGATGTGTTCTATACTAACTAAACTTCTTAAAGCTAATCCTAATTCACATCAATGGGGGCAGACAGTAATGTATACAAATGTGCCAACAATAAAAGATCGACATATTTGTTTGTTAGATTACTGCAAATAAAATCGAGACCAAGGTCATGTTTCATTATGTTTAGGCTGTAAGTGGAGACTGTACCAACGAAAGTTTATCTACGACAAATAAATTACTATTTTTGTGTATCCGTCTGTAAATATATCTACGGAATTGTACAAGTATTAGTTGTTACCGATAATCTAGTGATTGCTTCGTTCATTTGTACTCGAGTGTAAATATTCTTTGAAACTTATCTCAAGGACCTTTTTAGTTCAAAATCCGTCTCAACAATTTTCTACGGCAGCAATTTTGCACTTAGATTTTAAGTTAGGCAATAAAGGGTGCAAATTAAATTGCTTACGCCCTGCTACTTTTTAGATTGAGATCTTATTTATTATATACTGTTTTTAATCAATTAATTGTTTTGTTGCAGGTACAAAGCTTACGATATGTTGAGAAAAGGTTAGTAAATCATGATGAATTCTGGTATTGAAGTATATTTTCAAGATCATACTCACACACATGTAAGTATGCCTTTTTATCAAGGGGGTAGGCAGAGACCACGGATCGCCACTTGCTGCGCTTTTCAAGATCAACTTATAAATATAGGTTTACCTACATAATACATAGAAATGTCTTGGTTCTCTGTTACTGAGAAGTTTAGCAATATTATAATAATATAAAAGTAAAACTTATTTTATTGCAACTTTACTTAAAACTAACAAACAAAATACTTACAAATAATAATATTCCTTAGGGTCGCTGTTCCTTGTTTTACGTCCTTGCAATTCGTTTCTTTGCTATTCATCTTTTGATCCACGTCCGACACAAATTAAATCTAAAATAACTTAATTCATTTACACTCCTTCCTTGAAAGTAATTTTGGTTAGGTTTCCCTTTAGAAGGATTCCCTTGTCCAAACTTGGGGTGTACTATTATTTATTCTGCGTCTTGGTTTACATTTAAATGGAAGTTGTTTTAAAAGGGGTCCGAGTATCTGAGCCTACGCAGTTTGTATACTTCGAGGTATATTTGTTTCTCAAGAATTTTGAATCTTTGGATAATTTTATGCTTGTCGTGTCACGGATTCTTTCATGACCACAGCTGTTGGGGTTGCTCGATTTATGAGAGGACCAATAAATAAACCCAGCAGACGAAATGGGTTCAGTATCTTTGACCTATTTTAAATAACGGAATCTAGATTTAAACCATTATTATTCTATTTGTACATTGAAAAAGTAAAAGTACCTACGTTAACTTAATTCAATGTGTCAAGATTGAGCTGCTTTAAACAACAGATTCCCTTTATGTGGATTTCATTAATGACCCGTAGCCATGTCTCTTTAATCAAAGGGAATTTAAGAGTTGTTACCGTTAATTATCTATTGACCTAATTGATCAGGCAAATGACTCGACTGTGATACTCTTTTTGGTCAATTGTTTTTGTCTGAAATTTCTCTCATATTTTCCACTAACAAGAGTCATTTCGGTTTTACGATTCCGACCACGGGCCACATATTTTTATGTCTGGGTAGATGATGGACAAATGATTCGACCATCTGTCTTGTCTAGACGTCTCAAATCCACTCTCAATTTTTCAGGTGGAGGTTTTACAATGAACCTCCATAAATATAACCGAATAAAACTATTAAATAATCAGTACTTCGACTATATTCTATGTAAGTCGTATATATATTTTATGCTTTCACATAAAACAATTTAGTCATGCTAAGATGGTAAATTGGTGTATAATTATGCAAATGCACTAAAACCTAAATTCAGTTACAATAAAATGAATTAATTCCATAATAATTATCTCTGATGATTTTTTATTCGATTTTCACGAATGCGACCCTTAGTGATAGAAAAACAAAGACCTGATATTGGGTCACATAATTATTCGAAATGTCAAGGTTCTCCAGGGGATCATAATGGTTCCTGAGTGAAAGGTATCTAATTGAGAAGCCACAATGGGTCTTTAATCTCGGACGAGTCCGCCCAAATTGCGCCTGAGACCAATTTGAGGGAGACTATTGGAAAATCATTTATGGCTTGAAATTATTGTATGTTTGGTTTTCATCACTTATATTTCGAGATCAAAACATCAGAAGCGAAGTGAAGACCATGATGGAGCGGTTGCTGTCGCATGGCTTACTTAAGTCCCGACCCATAAATAGGGTATACGACATTGATTTTACCCTGAACTTCACTTAATAAGTAGGTAGGTACATTCTTACGAATAATTTATTTTCCTACGGCTCTTTGTCAGAAGTGTTATATTTTCTCTCTCCCTACATATAAGTCTGTTAAAATAAGCTTTCCGCTTATTGAGAACAATGGCTACTTTGTCACGTTTCATTGTGAAATATAAAAATCACGTGGCACTTTTGTCAAGTAGGTAGTCCAATTTCTAGCGCAATTTCGCTTCAACTTGTTTCGCGAGCTGTATTGCCTGCAACACATTGCAAGTGGGGAGTAAAGTAGTAGTTTCGAATGCTGTAAAACTGAAACGAGCACTTTCCAGACTGTTTTGTGGTTATGGCACCCTGGTCTCGCGTTTCGCGTGCGCTGTCTTTACGGTTGTTGGCCTTCTAAATTATGTATTTCTGATGTAGACGAGACAACTGTAAAAGCAAAGCCGCTGAATGAAAAATTTCTGGTTTTAAAGATTTGATACCTTAATCACTTTAATACGATTATTTTCAAGATTGGCGTTAGTGTGAATTGTTTTCGACAGCAGCTCTATTTGCCTTAGTTCTGTTTGTATAGTAAATTAAAAATCTTTATAAAAGATGTTTAATACTTTGACCAGCAAGGCTCAAAGCCTCGCAAAGCTTCTAAAATTTTAACTCTGTGCCTTCGTTTAGATCCGGCTCAGTCTCAGCTCTACAACGAAACTTACTTTAAAATGCAAACTGAAATAATGATGTACCTTTCTTCCTATCCCTAATGAACTGGTATAACTGAGCATTGGATTGGATAAATTTGTATCGAGCGACTCACGTGTACTGTGTACTCACGCCCTGGGTTTACCTTGCCGTATTTCGACTTTGATCAAATTGCTTACACTTGAGTGCTCAGGCGGGGTCAATTGTAATTTCTTGTTAGGTATTTACATTAAAGGTACGTTAAAAAATGTTTTCATTCCCTATGGAGTTTATATGCTAAGGCTTGCTCGTAAGTATCAATGCTGAGCCGTATTGACCTCGACTCGATCTCAAGGTTGATTTTAATCCTGTCTGTTACTATGGAACTGATTTTTCTTATAGTAAAAGCGATAGAAAATTTCGTAAGCATTCGGTTTGAAATAAAATTAACAAGAAAAATATATGATCACTGTATTCCATTCAGGGTAAGTACTTATTCTTTTCAGAATCTTATTTTTTTCGACCCTGTAACATATACATATTTGGTACATGCCCAAATTTTTGCAGAAGCTAACATTCCATACGTGACAGGTTGCAAGCTATTGACAATGATACTACGTCTGAACTATGTCTGAGATCTGACCTACATTGTTTCGTGTAACATAAAGGCTTCCACTTAACTCTTCAGGCATACAATTTATAAAAAATTACAACAATAATATTATTTCGTTCCAACACCAATACTTTTAGCGAAAACACTCATAAAACACCCGAAATAGCTACTTCTCTTTAACTTCCCCACAAAAAGAATTAAACCCAGAGCATTAACCTGGGGCTATTTTCACGGCCCAATTCTACCATAAAGTTGTGAATTACCCGCTATAGAAGCCTACCTCTGTTGAAACAAGCAAGGGCAGCAGCTGCCAATAGTTGAACAACGTGAACATGTCTTAAGCCGGGTACTCACTTATGCTAGCACTGCATTCGAGATTCTACGAAGGCTTGTTGTCTGTGCTATGCATCATCGGGCACTTGCCCAACAAGCCGTGAACACAACAATAGTTTGATAATTAATAATATACCTACATGTACTTGTATTATATACTACTATATTATTGAAATTGAAGTCTGGATTTGATATCCAATAAAAGTATAAAAATATCCTGTAATCAAAATATAACTAGCTTTACGCCTGCCTGGTACAAATTAGATGATGATATTTTCAAAAATACTAGTTGATGAAAACTAGATTTAGAAGATCTAGATCATGAATGAGTTGACCCGACTAACTCAAAGCGTGTGAGTAACACGAAATGCGCTTGAACTCTGAAAGCATTTCAACATAAATACTCGTACATTCAACTTTTCAGCCTCATTGGGTTGTATTCCTAAAGCTTATTAGAAAGTAATTTAAGATGTTCGTGACATCAAAATGTAAAAATTGTCCTGTACCAATAGAAAGGGGCATGTTTAAGTGCGCTTTCCAAGTAATTCTGAAAGCATCAACCTTTTACTGTAGCAATTTATTCGAGAACTAGAGATATAGTCGAACGTTTTCACGCAAGCTAGGGAAGCTCCATCAAAGGTTAGTACGTCTGCCTTTGGAAACCGTTGACCTTTGCTTTACGGCTCAAATGCCGGCCCCATTGAGCGCTTTCGATATTTTGTTAATAAATAACAAAGAAGGCTTCCATGGCGGTGTTTTACAGAATAAATGAGTTGAGTGAACTTATGAATTTTCCTTTTCGAAATTCAGGTCCGCAACTACATCCACTGCTGAACGTAGACCTTACTGTGTTTCTTTCTTTTTTCAAATGTAACTGTGCTTGTTTGGCTTATCTCTGTAATTAATTAAATTCTCTTTGGTACTAATAAAGAGATAATACTCGTACTCGTATACTAGATTGTACCAAGTCAAAAAAATGCTACTTTATATTGATGTTACTCTGCTAGTAACTCGCTTGAAGCACTGTACCGGCCGTTTATACGTATACATAAGTATGCACAGTGCTTCAAGCAAACTTCAATTTGAAACCTTCCCAATGTCTTGGACCGTTTCCTAATGCCGAGACATATTGAATCCGTGCCTAAGGGTTTGGAGCCAGCATCTTCAGTTTTTAGTTCGTTTTGTTTTCAGTAGATCAACGCTATGCCCAAATAATATTTTAGTATTCATTGTGCGAGGCTAAAAAAATATAAAAATGATTCCAACTAAAATGTTCATTTCACAAAGCGCGCTTGAAGTCACAGGCCCTGATTGCTGTAATTGTCCACTGAAAATGATTTTATTGTGCTCTCAGCAATGGAGGCCTATTCCGCAAATGGGGTTTTAATTACTCGACGAGAGGCACATTCTTCGAGGAATTCATTAATAGCAGAAGAGAGGTTTTACTTTTAATTGGGGAACTGTAGTGGCGCCGGCGACGTCTACCCAAAAGGCATGTCATCCCCTCCACCTTTTACCAATTAGCACAAGTTGGGCGAAATTACACCTTGTCACGTACAATTTAAATTTATATTTCAAATGAAAGAATTGAATTAGGTAGGCCCTTTTGGATGGCGTTGAGAAGGGTAAAAGTTCCAATTGCGTTCCATAATGACATTTTGCTTTTCGATTCGGAACGTGATTTCGATGGTCCATTGCCAGCAGGCTATAAGATTGTGACCTTAATTATGTTCTGAAATGATTTAAAAGCTTCTTTGTAAAGCGTTACCTAAAATTTACTGAAACGTAGAACGTTACTTAAAAGTTTGGAGAAAGTTTTGCTATCTTGTTTCTTGCATTTCTAAATGTGCTGCTTTAGCAAGAATAAAACAGAAACAAATTTTGATGACCCCTGGCTAAACATGTTTTGTGACCCTTGTTAACCCTTTTTATAAAAAGAAGAATACATTTTTATTTAATACAACTAATATTTCCAGTAACATAAATCCATTGTGTTTCAAAAACGTCTACTTATAAATCACGTGATGACATCATCTTTGCCTACTTTACCTACCTTTTTTGTACAATTTACATAAATACATTCCCTGTGAAACTGCTAAAGTGCCAGCACACCTTCGCAATACATGAAACAGAAGTTGCAATTCTCTCAACGTGGTGGAATGTAGAATGTACCGTCCAAGCAGACACGTAGTAATAAACCCTTAGCATAAATCCACCCTGAAGAAGGCTGAGCGACGCCGCCCGACGCTGGCGTGCCAATGCTTTGCTGTGGGGCCGTGACACGAGCGATTTAAAAAAAAAACATTCCTGTTATGATTTCGATTTGCAAGTCTCTTTGAGTGCGATAAAATATTAAAATCTGTAGGTAAAGTATGAAAATACAAGTTGCAATGCAAGTCATATCCAGTATTGAAATGGGTAGCAATGGTAATTAATAGTCAATATAATAATTAAACTAAAATTCTTGCGATTTCGTACTATGGATTAAATAATAACTAAACGTTTTGTTGCATAATAAGCTTTTATTTTGAAAATAGTGTCCCAAATAACGTCGCATAGCAAACCAAATAACTACATAAATATTCATCGCATGTTTTAACATACTGCACGTGCACAGTATGCTGAAACTTGAAATAAAACATGGTTTCTTTTATCGTTTACGATCCTCTATATTTTGCTTACATTTGGTACCGGCGTCGTGGCCTGAGCTAATGCGCCATCGATCCGGTAGTTTGGCACCGGTTACAGTGGTGCCATGCGAAACACGTCATTGCTCCGCGGCCCCGATTCCCGAACGAATTGCTAAGATCCATGCTGGCAACAGATTAATTGTACGAATCCATTTGCTGTTGCTCTGAATCGTATAGGGGTCATATTTCATTCACTGTGTAAGGTAGCCATATGTGCTTCCTAATGTGTTTGAAGCCTACTCTACGCAGCCTGTTTGAAATGAAACTGGTTTTCTCACGATATTTTCGTTTACCATTTGAGCCTGTAGCTACCAGCATATCCATTTTATAATGGAAAATTTACGCATGCACTTTCAGGATTAAAGACCCGGGGCTTTATGATCAAATTAAAGGCATGGTCCACTGTTCCCCATAAACCGGCTATCCTAAGCTTGTATGACGAAGATAATGAGAGTTAATGAGGCGTAGGAAGTGTGTCAGGATTGTACCTAGATTTCCGTGGTCTCTGCCTACCCCTATGGGTTTACGCCTGTTTCGGTATCTTATGATACGTTTAGCTATTTAGGCAATTATACGTATATACGAGTATAACGCCCAGTCACTATTTTCAACTTACGGATGGACGTAGGACTTTCGCCATAGCAACGTGTGTGTGTTATCTGTCAAAAAATATTTCATGCATTGTGGTCGCGAAAGTTTAAGAAATAACATAAGCGAGTGTGTTTTATAATAAAACTAAGTGTGTGGCATGTATTGCCGGTAGAGGCTGGGGCTCGTGGGGCGGCGTGACCGCGGGCGGCGAGGAGAGATGAGCGCGTGCGCGCTGCGGACGGACGGCGCGGGCGACTCCACGTCCGCCTCCGACGTCACAGAGCGCATCACCCGGCTCTTCCCCAAGTGCCGGCCGAAGAACATGCAGCATCACCACGACAGGTATACCCTACATCTTCTCATCAGCCCCTTTACTCTACAAATCAAAAACGATGCATCGTAAAAATCATCGCAGGTCAGGTTTATGTTGGTTATGTTGGTTTCCACCATCTTTAGCTGACCTGCGATTTAATGCTAAATAAATAAATAAATAAATATCCTTGGACATTCCACACAGCGTCATCTAGTCCCAAGCTAAGCAACTTAATGCTTGTGTTATGGTAACCAAATGACTGATATAATACTTAGATACATATTTTTTTTGTAATACATACATATTATAGATAGAAAACATCCAGACACAGAACAAATATCTGCAGAACAAACATTGCTGAAATTTAATTTTTCGCTGTGAAGAGTAGAACCTCCTGCTCCTTAGGCTTAAAACCGATGATTCATTTTTATAATGGTTTCGATCCCTGTAGTATACTCGTAGAACCACTAAATACCTAACTTTTGTTGCTACGAGTACGAGTTAGTGCCTTCAACACTTACGTAGTTGTTCCTCGTCGTTGCAGACTAACCTCCGCGCTGGAGGGGCGCGAACCGAACAATGTTAACAACGTGTCCTCTGACGAGGAGCACAATGAAGGCCAGCTTGTCATCCTCAACGCCAAGGGAGGAACATACAAGCTGAGAGATTCAAGGTGAGGAACTCATGCTGACCCTTTCTACCACTATCAATATTAAACGAGACAAAATATGTATGTTACACGTGTGTAAACAAAAGTTTGCTCTGTGACTCCTCGGTGTACACTTGCTCTATCGAATGTTCCAGAAGTCAGTAGCAGAACAGAAACTCGTATCGATTCGTGAATATTCTAAATACAATGCCCCGATTAGAAGTCCTCATGACTTCTGGCGTTTGAAATATTCAGATAGTTTTCTATAGATTCAAAACCCACGCTTTAAACATTCAAAGCGTAGCTTAATAACGTTTTAGGCCTTAAAGTTGTGGCTAACCCGTGGGAATAATACAAACTTGAAATTCAAGGCAAGAGGGATTTGGTTGAAACTTTAGAGAATTTGTGTGCGTAATTCGAGGTAGACGTATACTTACCGTTCAAGTATGTACGGACACGCGAGATTCGAGGTAATTTAACCTGTTATGTGACCTTCGCATGAAAGGATTTCGTTGCAGCGGTACCTAACTACTTTTATATTCTATTGTTTTCACTACTCAAGCCACGCTCTTTATAATTCTGTAATTTTGTGAAACGAGGCTACAAGAGAACAAATCCTTTTCTATTTCAGTCAAGACTGACAAATTATATATATTCCTTGGCCAAGCTTTGTCCACTTTGTCCACCGCATGTTGGCCAACTGCGCCAACTGCCAGAAGGATTGACAGAGCTTTTGAGAAAGTAGGGAGGCGTTTGCCCTGAATGAACACAATATACGAGTAGGCTAAAAATTATTACACATAGTTAATCATTTTCTTAGATCAAGGTTAAACTTCGAGGGATCACCTAGACTCTACTCATGCTGATGAAAATCTCGTCACATGCTTACTAATTGAACTAACGCTGCTTGATGCCCTCCTATGTTCAAGTATTTTAACATGTCACAATTAATATTAAACCTAACAAAATTGAAGTTCAATTACTACAACTACTTTGCTGCTTGGGTAAGTATCAAAACAACACAATACCAATGACTACAATAACTGGTAATGTCCTAATTCCTGACTGAAACCGCTTGTGGTCGACGATATCGCCCAATTATATCGAATTACATGCCATCACGCCTCTATGAAGCGCATTTGCTATAATTATCTGATACTGAAACACGATGTGCTATCAGTAATTCCGAAACTGGTATTGGACTAGACAAGATCAATTATTGTTGTCAGTATAACAGCCGTAATTGATTTGATGGAATAGGTACAATGCGATTACCTTCGATGTATATAAGTATAAAATCAGGGCTGTGTAAACTGTAAAGCATTGGCAAATGGTTTTTCTATAAACTTGGTCAATTATGACTAACGTGCTATACGAACCTCATCATCCAAGTATCAAAAAATCTTGTGAATTATGTATTTTTACAAAGGAATAAAATATCTCAGGTCAGTCAAAAGCACGCTAAACATTGCTTCAACCCACATGCAAGTTAATATTCCATACATATCTAAACGGAATGTTTCTCTTGTACCAGGATCATAGAAATAGCAGGAGGTCGAGAGCTGTACTCGCAAAGTAGGACGAAGGCTGTTCGCAAGCTGCGTCATAGCAACACACACAAACACAACGTGAGGAACAAAGGCCGGCCGTTGTCTAAGGATGCGGTCGACTATGCCGCTGATAGTAATATTAATAATGAGGTGGGTAAAACTTAGCAGTTTAGGGCCCGTATTCAGAGACTATACTTAAGCGTAAATCGTGTCTCAAGCGGTGATTCATAACTCAGTTTTCATAGAGAACTGTCAAAAATCAATACTTAAACGTAGACTCAAGTTTGAGTAAAGTCTCTGAATACGAGCCTTAGTCTCAGATTAAAAACTTACTGAATGAAGAGCACCGACCGGGCGCGCTTAATAGTTTAGAATAGTTTAGGCGCGCACCAATAGGTTTTACTCAAATTAGACGCGCACTGAGGAATACCTCTTCACTTCAATTGTCTTAATGAATTTGGAAGGTACTTGTTTGTTTTAGACGGTATGCAGAGTTAATGTCTGTTCAGGATTTGGATAGCGTAGTAGGTACTCGAAGTTTCTAAAACTTGTCAGGAATCTAAGTCAGCTGCCTCACTGAATGTAAATCCGATAGAAATGCATTGAAATGAAATATGACTGTATTTCCAAGGTATTTTAGATTCTTTATATCTATAAAGAATCTAAAATAACCTTGGAAATACACGGGGTAGTCAGAGGTATATCTTGCAATTATTTTGTTCTTTATTGAATGAAATGTAATAAATACGTTGAATCACAGAAATCTTAGAAAAGATCTTGTAAATTGGTGAAACTCTTCGACTAGTCTATGTTTAAATTGGAGTAGTTTAACATAATATTTGTAATAGAGATGTCTAGCCAAAGTTCAATGTCGAGTTGAATGACACTAATACATCTCGGATAATGCACAAAATAGTCTATTATCTGGATCAGAACAAAAGCACTCGCAGCTCATTCGTATGCAGCGAGGATAAAGGAACGACGACCTTTTATGAATACCATTATCGTAGGCTTGTCAACTACATTTTCTAGGGGAATGGGAAATGGTTTTGGTTAAAATGTAGTTTTGTGGTTGTGAACGATATTGAAGATAAAGTTTTATGTAATCAACTTTCGGGTTTTTATTTCGGGAAATTTACTATTTTAGTAGATTATGTTGTAACGCGAATCTAGTAAGGATTATATTGCAAAATTAATTGCATTTTTGAAAAATGCAATATTAATTGCATTTTTATAATTTTGTTATATTTAAAACTCTTGCCTTTTCAGATACAAATACACAGAATAACAAATGAGCCGAAAAAAATGATTTCCCGCCACACATCGCCATCTTACACGAACGGTGACCGCGAGCCAATCAGAATCGAGCGAGACATAATCGTAGATCCGAATAATATGGGCATTCCTAAGAATAGTTCGCCGATACTAGATCCGCATAAGACGAATGACGTCAGCACTAAGAGCAGCCCTATCGCTGTCGTCGCTGACGGGGAGGTTATGGTCTTCGATGATAATGATGATTGGAAAGGTAAATACGATTATTAGAAATTTCCTCCTGTATATGACTCCGAAGATCCTCATTAGATCTCCTCTATTTTGAGCTCGGATAATAGGTAGTCACAATAAAATCATCTACATAATCATCTTCAAACCACAGATTTTTTCAAACTTAGAATTCTAATATTAAACAATTTATCAATTAATTAAAACAATTATATTAATTAATTTTATTAATTAAAGTGTATCAGAGAAAGACGATATTCGGCTTCTCTATTGTAATTAATTTAATAAGTATTATTTGGACAAATAAGCTGATTCCATCTAAATTAGCAATGATATAATCGCTCACAGTCCTTATACATAATATAAACTTTTACCATTATTACATCAACATCTTTTTTATTTCCAGTGATATTAAATTCTGTGTCTCTAGGTTTGAGGACGGACCCGGACGCAAGTGACGATGAGATCGATATGAGTGTGAAACGAACTATAGATAATATGAAGAACGGTGATTGTGATATTAAAGATAGTGAGGGGAGTGACTCTTCGAGGGAACAAAGCGGCAGTCCGGATGAGGACAAGCGAGTTGCGCGGATTATCGGCGAGCTGCCGATCGCGGAGTACGAAGGATCGCCGAGGAGATATGGCACGCATAAGTCGGCGAGGTCGCCTAGACCGGGATTCCCTCAGGTGAGAAATTTATATGACTAGTTTTAGATGTGCTCGAGGATAAGCGATTTAGGATTATCGGCGAGCTGCCGATCGCGGAGTACGAAGGATCGCCGAGGAGATATGGCACGCATAAGTCAGCGAGGTCGCCTAGACCGGGGTTCCCACAGGTGAGAAATTTATATGACTAGTTTTAAATGTGCTCGAGGATAAGCGATTTAGGATTATCGGCGAGCTGCCGATCGCGGAGTACGAAGGATCGCCGAGGAGATATGGCACGTATAAGTCGGCGAGGTCGCCTAGACCGGGGTTCCCACAGGTGAGAAATTTATATGACTAGTTTTAAATGTGCTCGAGGATAAGCTATTTAGGATTATCGGCGAGCTGCCGATCGCGGAGTACGAAGGATCGCCGAGGAGATATGGCACGCATAAGTCAGCGAGGTCGCCTAGACCGGGGTTCCCGCAGGTAAGATATTTATAAACTCTAAAAGCGTCCATTTGATCAATTTTTATGTTTAAACTTTCTGCCCGATTGTACTTACCTATTATTTAAATCATAGCTCTCATGCTGTCTCATATTTATTTTCTCCATCTCAGCACTTTTCTTTCTTCTTTCTTTCTTTCAAACATCCTACAAAAAACTTGTTATTATTTGTTCTTTAAAACTAAAATAGTGCTTCCAGCATGCGCATCGCTTTCCCTTCAAGGTCTGTGTCACTTTGGCGTTCTGCCAACAATCTGTTCACAAACTATACAACAAACTCCTCAAAGGGGATCGAACATTTTTGTATGGAGCCTGGCATAGTACTAGTCCGCCATTTTGAAAAAAACAAGTTTCGGCGTCAAACGATGAAACCCATGCCAATCGATAGAGTAAATTATTACAAACAAAAAGTGTTCAGTGATCAAACCTCCTAAGTGATAGGGTTTCTGAGATATTTGGGTCCAAAAATAAAAAAATGTTTTTTTTTTATCAACTTTATTTTTTTCACATCTCAAAATACGATGGTTTGGCCGGCAGGGAGGAGGGGAAATACATGACAAAGATTGCCTCCTGACGCTGTATAAATCATCTACTATAGATGAAAGGCCTGAGTTTTTTTTTTAAATAAGTTGGTAGGGTACGGAAAATAAAATTCTACAGTTTTATTTCTTGAACACATTTAATTACAGCAGGTAGGTATATACGAGTATATGCTTTGTATGTTGTGTTCATTTGTTTGTTTGTATGTTCCGGCATTACTGTCGAACCGTTAATCCAATCTTCATGAAACTTGGTAGGTATATAGGTAAGTAGTGGTAAGTGGGTAAGCCAGTAACCTAATGAGCTAAATCGGTCAAGGGGTTGTAAAGATACTTGGTTCCGAAGGGGATGATAAAAATTAAAGTTGTTCAAATACATTAAGTGGGGTGTCATATGAAAGGGCTTTGTTTATACATTCCAAAATGGTTTTACTTTTTATTCTAAGAGTTTTTAATCAAAACTGTATTGTAAATAATGCACACTCAAAATCGATTTACTAGTAATTAAAGGAATAATAATCGGCTTTAGGTACTTAGTTCTCATTAGATCCTCAATATTTTTTAGTAGATCTCTGAAGTAAATTCTTTCAAACACAGATAAAAACGAATATACACAACCACCGGAGAGCGAGATCTCGTTCGAGGCGAACTACTAGTTTATTTATTCACTAAGGTTTGGGAATTCTCAGCAATTTCATAGACCCTGGACACGAGACAACGAAAAATGCGAAAAGTCCAGACCGAAACCCTAATATTTACATCTATTAACAGCGGCTTTTTTGCTTTTAAAATTCGTCATTCACTTCATTTTCTATATCGTGTCTGACAATTATTGAATCCAAAAATGCCGCTGGTGACGTAGGCAATGTTTCCTGGTGTCGAGCCCATGCCATGAAGCATATTACACACATAATATGGGAACAGCAGCCCAGAGTTCTTTTCCCTACTATACAGGAACAATACCATCCCGCGACTTTATCTCTGCCCTGCATCAGGTTATTTATTAAAATATACACAAAATAAATACGGTTTCCTAAATGACGCGAATTAATTTTGGCACGTAATAGCCATGAATCATTTGGAAACAGATGGGCATCATTTCCTCTACATACCTGCACTACATAAGCACCATTTCTTTTGATCTGCTCGCCATAATAACTTCTGGCTTGAGCGATTTGATAGGTCCCTAATGCCATTATTGTTAGATCATCTTTAGTTAACACAGGAAAATCTTCTAACCCGACATTTTCTTCGATGGCTTGGAAATCCAACCTGTGCTGATTTAAATGATTTTGAATAACTATTTCGCTTAAAAAAGAGACTATAAATAATTCAGTTAATAATTTAAAGCAATAATTTAACGTTAACATCATGTAAAATATTTTTCTTTAAAGTGTTAATTTTAGTTAAAGTCATGTATTCCCCCTCCTCCCTGCCGGCCAAACCATCGTATTTTGAGATGTGAAAAAATTTAAGTTGGTAAAAAAAAATTTTTTTTACAACTTTTGGACCCAAATATCTCAGAAACCCTATCACTTAAGAGGTTTGATCACAGAACACTTTTTGTTTGTAATAATTTACTCTATCGATTGGCATGGGTTTCATCGTCTGCCGCCGAAACTTGTTTTTTTCAAAATGGCGGATGAGTGGGACTATGCCAAAATGTTCGATGCTCTTTGTCACGAATTTTTCTCACCTGTCTCTTTCTTTCCAGAGGATAATGACAGAGAGCCGAGAGCGTGTTCACGCGGATAGAATGGAAAGCGATACAGAGTCGCCGCCCGCGGGTTCGGCTGCTTTCGATTATCTGTACGAGTTTTCCGAGACGAGGAAGGTTCTAGAAGAGTTCTTCAAAGGCCCGGTGGAGGGGAGGGCGAATGCGGATGAAATTGTCAACTTTCAGGTGAAGAGACATTATACCTAATAATTAGTGCGATGTTTTGATTCATTCTATTTCTTTAATATTTTTCCTTTTATATTGTTGGTTGTAAGTATGAGTAACAAGGGATCATCTGCTTAACAAGAACGTGCTTCCGTAATCACTCTTGGACACAACACAACATCGTTACGAAGAGTTGTATTTACAACCGAAGCTAATCGCAATAACTGACTTACTCTTTTCAACTTAGATTGCGCTCACTGTAAAAATATAATCAACTTAAAACATATTCCCAGGATTTGGACTACGAGTTGAGACGTCAAACGCAAGAGTGCCAAGAGAGTCCCTCTGAGAACGGCATCGACGCGGGCAGCGAGGCGGATTGGCCGATACACAACTTGGATGTACGCAGCGCGTTGTCACCACATCTCTCAACCAATCACACCTCGCACAACTTTCTAGGAATGCCACTCTCGGTCAGTAGATATTCACTACCAAAAATATTATCACTCTTACTACGATCGGCTATGACTCCGGCAGATTAAAACTTGCGATGATACAAGCGATCGCCTTAAACGCGGACTGCTATAGACCATTCAGCCACGAAGCCCGGGGTCGAAACTATTATTAAGATCAATTATTTAGGTGCTGGGCAAGCCTATTCCATCTCAACAATGTCCCAGGCACTACAGTTTCCCGTTAAGTGTAGGCAAGGATTGCCTCCTGATGCTGTATAAATCATCTACTATGGCAAAGGCCTGAGTTTTAACAGCAATATATAATTACAGACGAGTCTCGGCAACAGTTCCCCTCGCGGCCGCGTCGGTTGGAGCGCGCGCGGCGACCGCGCCCCCTTCCCCGTCTCCAGCGACACCAGCGACAGCGGCAGCGACATGTCGCTCGTGCACCACGACCCTAACACTACGGACATGCATAAAGGTATTACAGACGAGTCTCGGCAACAGTTCCCCTCGCGGCCGCGTCGGTTGGAGCGCGCGCGGCGACCGCGCCCCCTTCCCCGTCTCCAGCGACACCAGCGACAGCGGCAGCGACATGTCGCTCGTGCACCACGACCCTAACACTACGGACATGCATAAAGGTATTACAGACGAGTCTCGGCAACAGTTCCCCTCGCGGCCGCGTCGGTTGGAGCGCGCGCGGCGACCGCGCCCCCTTCCCCGTCTCCAGCGACACCAGCGACAGCGGCAGCGACATGTCGCTCGTGCACCACGACCCTAACACTACGGACATGCATAAAGGTATTACAGACGAGTCTCGGCAACAGTTCCCCTCGCGGCCGCGTCGGTTGGAGCGCGCGCGGCGACCGCGCCCCCTTCCCCGTCTCCAGCGACACCAGCGACAGCGGCAGCGACATGTCGCTCGTGCACCACGACCCTAACACTACGGACATGCATAAAGGTATTACAGACGAGTCTCGGCAACAGTTCCCCTCGCGGCCGCGTCGGTTGGAGCGCGCGCGGCGACCGCGCCCCCTTCCCCGTCTCCAGCGACACCAGCGACAGCGGCAGCGACATGTCGCTCGTGCACCACGACCCTAACACTACGGACATGCATAAAGGTATTACAGACGAGTCTCGGCAACAGTTCCCCTCGCGGCCGCGTCGGTTGGAGCGCGCGCGGCGACCGCGCCCCCTTCCCCGTCTCCAGCGACACCAGCGACAGCGGCAGCGACATGTCGCTCGTGCACCACGACCCTAACACTACGGACATGCATAAAGGTATTACAGACGAGTCTCGGCAACAGTTCCCCTCGCGGCCGCGTCGGTTGGAGCGCGCGCGGCGACCGCGCCCCCTTCCCCGTCTCCAGCGACACCAGCGACAGCGGCAGCGACATGTCGCTCGTGCACCACGACCCTAACACCACGGACATGCATAAAGGTATTACAGACGAGTCTCGGTAACAGTTCCCCTCGCGGCCGCGTCGGTTGGAGCGCGCGCGGCGACCGCGCCCCCTTCCCCGTCTCCAGCGACACCAGCGACAGCGGCAGCGACATGTCGCTCGTGCACCACGACCCTAACACCACGGACATGCATAAAGGTACCCTTATCTAAAGATTTGTGAGTTTTATTCATAGATCACATGTAACCAGCACAGGAGCGTTACGTGTGGGTAAAAATAGGGCCTAACACACCGGATATTTATGAAACCCATATATTTGCGAGCCAATCAAATTACCCACGCTATAAATCGTCAATATGATATAGAAAGTCTTGTTTTGCTGGATGTTTACTTGAGCCTTACCTCTATCTTAGCTCTATCTTGATGCCTTACCTAAATTGAAATTTAGAGGTAACTCTTAGAAGTTATTTTTAACTCAGACCTTTTCTTTAAGTTCCAATGGACATGACCCGCCTGCCCGACGCGTGTCGCATGCCGGTCACCAAGATGCCGGTCGTTGCTGATAACATCTCGCTAGAGGGCTCTGATGGGGACAATAATAATCAGGTACCTCATTTCATATACACTAATATTTTTAATGGGAAAGTGTGTGTGGCGCCGCAAAAATGAAACACCAAAAATAGCCCGACGAAAAAAGGAGTAATTTCTATGTACGAGATGAGTTATCTGTACTTATGTAATCTGTGGCTTAAGTAGTACAGAAGTTAAACATTTTGTTTGTTGACAGAACCACTCGTCAACTGTGACCGTGAAGGAGATTGTTGAGAACGGAACAAGCACAGAGCCACATCTGCTCTCAGACGCCGATCTACACTCGCTCGATCCTCTCAGCTTAGGTGAGCTCTCAGGTTAGATCCACCTCTTTATTACTTACTAGCAGCACGTCCCGGCTTTGCACCGGTGTACTAATGAAAGTCCATTCTACACATCGGTGAAAGAGTTTTTCAAATCGGCTGAGTAGTTTAGTCTTATGCGTACAAAATGGATCGACCCTTGAAAACAGAGGCGCGGTTTAACGTAGAGCCAGCGGGCCTACTATGGACAGCGAAAAACTAAATTCCGGCATCAAATCACAGGTCAGCTTAAGTTGGTGGAAACTGAATTCGGAAGATTAACTAACAAAAGCTGACCTGCGAAAATTGGCACGATGCATCGTTTTCGATTTGTGTAGTAGAGGGGCTGAGCCCGCTGTCCGCAAGATTCGAGGCTTCTGCCTAATGACAAGTTCTGTATGATACACGGATGTACATTGTACTGTGTTGTTATATACAGCGTGTGGTTCCGTGGCGCCGCCGCCGCCCGCGCCGGCCCCGCACCGGCCCGCCTCCCCCGCCTCCCCCGCGCCCGCGCCGCATCACCATCACGACGTCTACCCGCCCAGGTGAGTACAGGTCGCGCCACGTAAAATGAACGCTAAGGGGAAAAGCTGCGCAGTAGGCGATTAAAGAATCTTAGGTGGGATTGGTGGAGGGGTGACGCGGCGCACTTCACACCATTGATTTAGCGCGTGCTATTTTTTCGTGAGCGAGTGACCCGTGCGCAAACATACCCCTCATCGTTCTTTTTACGTGCAGCGAATTATACCTACACTCTACAATTAAGAAGGACCTATATGTGCTATCCGGCTCGAAAGACCAAATTCCAATAATTTGGTCCTTCAATGTTTCCTCCTCGTTGAGGGCACTCCAGCATAGCCAGTGTTTGAAGGTAATACATATATACTTCATTTATTGAAACGAGCTAATAGGAAGATAAAATAAACTCACGTGATTGGTCGTTGAAAATAATATTCTATCTCGTGATTGGCTAGATTGTCAAATCAATTGTCAATTATTAAATCTAGCCAATACGAGAATAAAAAATTATTTTTGACGACCAATAACGTGCGTTTATTTACGTTCCTATTAGCTCGTTTCAAGAAATCAAGTATAGTTAAAATAACTTCTAACCAACCTGTTCAGTCAAAACTGCTAAACCAACTAGAAAATGCGATTATTTCTTTTTTAAGCTGCTGATCTTTATGGTATTTATTTTCAGAAAAAGGCCATCATCAGCAAATAGCACAGAATCCGTGGAAATTAAGCCGACAAGCGGAGATGAAGGTACTTTTAATCATTTTAATGTACGAAAATTAAATGAATTGCGAAATACGAATTTTCTACCAACCCCCTTGTTACTCCTAGATTACCTAATTATAATATAGATAAAAATAGATTAGCATAGATGAAAATATTAAAATAATTTTCAGTGAAATGTTAAATAAAAATAAATAAATGAAATATTATCATGACTGTATCCCAGGAGCGGTAGACATTTTCTTTTAGATCTTTATCTTTTTTCCAGTGAAATGTAATGTATATTAATTTGTCAGATGAAGCGGACACTGATCTGGAGACTGACAGGCTGCTCGGTCAGCAGCGAACTGATGATCAAGGATTCTTCGATGATAAGGTAAGGTGCTTTCTTTTATTTATATCTATTTTAGTGCAATATTAAAACCAGAAAAGTGTATTTCAAATGTAAAAGTCGATCTCACCTAGCACCTCATCATTCATCTTGGGAAATACAGTCATGATTAATTTTATTTTTTCTAACACAAACACACACCTTTAAATTTAAGAACTAGCTGCGCCCCGCGGTGTGACTCGTAGTGAACAGTTTTCCTTCCCGTGGGAATACTGAGATTAAAAGTAGCATGTGCTAATCTAATAAGCTATCCGAGTACCAAATTTCATACACACTTTCACACTAACTTTAGCCTTTATAATATTAGTAGGATTAGAAAATGTTCTATAGTCAGTTCTCAATTTAAATTCCTCAACACCATGGCCATAGAGTATAAAGCCATGATTCAGAGGTGACGCAACATCAGCTGTGTTTATGAATGCACGCATAGTTGATCTGAGGCGCGTATGGCCTTGCTCTCCTATTATACTTGGCCAAAGATTACGTACTGTTATACATTGAATATGTGCCTACAAAGACGTTGTTTCTGTGCGTTTGAGACATTAAATAAAATGCTACTGAAACTATGGATTATACTTAATATTTTATTTAACATCAGGTAGGTAAAATACGGTATTAAATTAAAAAGCAAATGAAGTTTGTATCAAAAAAGTACTACCTACTATTAACTTAGTTATTATTAACATCTATCTATCCTCTTTGTAGAATCGAAAATGTGGTGTTTTATTTTAATAGAAATTTAATTCAAAATAAAAGTAGGTAATTTAATTTTCCATATAAATGTGTTAAATATCTCAAGTTAGGTATACTAGCATATTTCAAGAATAAAAAGAAACATATTAAATTATAAAATATTCATAAATGAACACGTTTGGCTACAATGACGTAAGCACCATCTACCACCTACTCTGTGACCTACATGTTTACATAGCACAATCGTTCAAGCCGGCGGCGGTCGACACGCCTTATTTACTTCGCGTTATCAATAACACTTACAAAATGACCTAAAGTTATACCAAATTGCTCCGAACGTGGCGATAACTCGTTTTACTAATTTTTGGTGCGTTTTTTACAAAAATCGTGTAAGAATAAATCAATAGTTTTGTGTTCTTGAATGTTATTACAACATGTGTACAGTGCAAGTGATATTTAAATAAGAAACAATGTATAGTAAATGATTTCAAAGGACTTTAAAGTGAAATAAGGTACCTTATTTTATTTATTTGCCGACGTTTCGAAAGCGTTACATCTTTCGTGGTCACGGGAAGATATGTCTACAGACTGTATATAGATCGCGAAAGTTAAAAACGTACTTACGTACTAAAAACAATGTAGGTACCTATTGAAAGTTTTTGTGAAGTGGAAATATCGATTGTGAAGTTAAAAATGTACAGAATGTGTCATAAATATTTATGTTTTTGGCTTCACTGCGCGTGAGTGATGTTTCTCGTAACATAAACAAACAATAAACAATTAAAACAATGAGTGAAGACGAAAAAGAACCTTGTCTCATTAACAATAAGACTGAAGACTGTGAATCGAAAATCTTTGAAGATGAAAATCAGCCGTGCCTTGTCAATAAACATGATAGCGATGAGGTATTGAACTCTATAAAATGCAACGAAGATATTGAACTTTATCAACATGCAGATAAGAGTGATGATAACGCATCAACTCTGACTGAAAGTAATGATGAAATTGAATCTTATGTCGATGGAAATAAAGAAGAAAAGTCTCAGAAGGAATTAAATAGTGATTTAAAAGAGACTTTACAGGATGTTGAGAATTTGAGCTGTGAGTCAATACCTGAGTCGGAATTAACAGAAGTAAAGAGTGAATCAAGCGATGAGACAAATGTGCAAGAAACGCGTAGGAATAAGGTTGGATTTTATTGCGTATATCTTCTTTATGCATATTTTTTTACCATTGTCCTTTCTGTGGATATTTTTGATTCAGCTAAAAGGATAGCGTATAATCCATCTCAACAATGTCCCAGACACTACAGCGTCCTGTTAAATGTTGGAATCTCCTTAGTTAAAAAGATTTGATTTTTTTAAATATATTCTTCCTGTTTTCCTCTGGATATTGTTTTTAAAAAAATGCAAGATACGATTGTGTGTTGTTCTACCATTAGATATACACAGACAAAATTGATATCATTATGCAATTAGCCTTAATGTGCATGACACACTTACAATGATACTTAAGATGACTGAGTTAGGTAATACGTAATACCGACTTATGAAGGACAAGTGACTTGTATAATTAATTGTGATTGTTTGCTATGATTGATATGCAAAGTTATTATGTATCAGCGATACTACTAAAATAAAACGGTTCCTACTGTAAACAGTAGTAGTTAAGAAACGTCCAAGTACCAAAGTATTGCTAAAGAATTATGTTTCACCTAGGTCATTAAATCATGACTGACAAGATCCCAAATCTGATCGATAAAGGAAGTCCACTCCCTCCTCCAGAATATAAAATATTTCCATGCCTCTTATACTTTACATAATTGATGGCTTACAACTAAAGTTGGTATATATTAGGTTTTGTTTTAACGCTACTGAATCTGTTTGTATCTGTTTTAAATCTTAAACAATTCTATTAAAATATCCTAACTCTTCATGACCCCTTCAGATCTCTCTACTCCACACACCCCCTACAGTTTAAGAAGTCCTGCTATACAGCATGTTGTTTTCAGGGTTGGCGCAAGCCCAAGTCCCGCACTGTTATGCCGGCGGGCAGTGCGACGGGCTCAGCGCGTTCGCCGCACGCGCATGATGCTCTTACACCGAGAGATGATGACTCTATGATCAACGGAAAGGTAAATAATTGAATGTGATCACGGCTGTATCGCAGCGGTAGACATTTCTCTCATCTTATTTTGATTGAAGTCCCCCCTCTCTCTCCCTCCCCCTTCTATCCCTACCCTAATCCTCGAGCAACACTGAACAGCGCCTGATCGTCCGATTTAGGCTTAAGGCTGAGTTGTTGCCGTTTCAGCAAATATTTCTAAATTTATTTTACTTTGTTTTATATATTATATATAATATATAATTCAGCAAACATTGTAAATATTCATATTTCTTTCTTTCTTTCTTTTTTTTAAGTCCTTTGAAATTGTCTAACCAATAGACAAGTGGCCGTTAAATACTGAAGTCGAATAGAGTATTAATTCTAACTATTTCTTTATTCTCATCTTACTGAAACCTTGTTTTGTATTTCAGGATAAGGATGCAAAGAAGAAGAATAAGAACAAGGAAGGTGGGTATTTAACTCGAAGCTTTCGTACACTTAAATTGCGAAAATAGACATTAAGTAAATAATAATAAAATTTAGTATAGGTTAAAACTTATTTAAAAAAAAAATATCTCTAAGATATAAACTGTGTACTTAACTGTGTTTGCTTAAATTCTAAGGCGAATTTCGAAAATATCTAAAGTTAGAATCAAGATAAAATAAATAATCATTACTTTCTTGCATATTGCACAAGACAAAGTGTTCAATTGTACATTATATACAATTACATATATTTATAAATATTATTTTATGTAATTTATTTCACTTATTTTATAATAATGTATGTAAAATATTCATTCTTCCACGCCACTCTCGGACGCGCGCCGTTGTGGTAAGTCCTGTCTATTCATCCACATAGGTATAGGTACGGCTTTACTGTTACCGATCATTACTCACTCTCATATCATTTTACCTAAACAATTTGTAACGCATGTTTTACCCTTTCCTATAAAAAGAATGCATTTAATAGTAGACTTTTCACACCTTAAACAGCTGAAACGTTTTAAATTCGCCCCTTTTTCTAACACATGACTAGAAAAAACATTGATATCCTTGTTTTTCCTTGTTTGTATTTGTTTTTATCTGGATTTTCTAAAATAGGTCATTGATTTCGTAAACAGTGACTGTAATTTTAGTTAACGATACTGCCTGAACCTGGTTGTCTAGTTAAATTAGTATAAATGTAATGAAATAAACCACCCCTGCAACTTTCTTAGACCTCGCAGCTTTTCGGCTTTTGTACCTCACATCACTCATACAGCGCCATCTATCCCCACTCCCTGAGACCTCGTTTTAATTCCAGATGTTGCCCGCTCAGTGCTCATAGAGGGCGTGTTATTCCGAGCGCGTTACCTCGGGTCCACGCAGCTCGCTTGCGAAGGGCAGCCTACTAAAGCCACTAGAATGCTCCAAGCCGAGGAAGCGGTGTCTCGGATCAAGGTAACATAAATGAGGGTATGGTAAGACACTGTTTAATGCCAGTTTGAAACTGTAAATTTTGAGTAGGATAGTTATTTTTGAATATTTTTGACAACGCCATCTAGTTCTCAGTAAGCAAGGTTTAGAAACCATTTATTTGATAAAATGAATACTTTTACCACTGTATTCTGTGCTTTTACCAACAACTGACCTTTATGCTCAGTCAATCATAATAACTACATCAAGAATCGCTGAACATTCTTCTGGATAAACGCTTAAAAGATTTCGTAGTGTTTTAAAGGGGATATCCATAATCTAATGGTTTCAAGCTGGCATACGTCATTAAAATACTTGTCATTGGAATTACTAACAATTATTATTACCTATTCATTTATTTAGATATCGAAATCTAGCAATTATTTTAACATATCCCTAACTTATGTGTATATTCCACTAATATTTGTTGTAAACGAAACGCATTCTCATAATAGACACAGTCAATGAAGGAAATACCAACTAGCCCGTGTGAATCGGTTATTGTTTGTTTAGATGTTTTAAAGAGTGAGAGCATGAAATTACCTTTGTCTCTTTCTTCCTCACTATATCAACTGACAAATTGGCACTAAGGAATTGGCTCAGATTGGCGGGCAATGATTCACGTAACAGAATCACTACACAAGAAATAACTTTAAAATTAATACAAAATAGCACCTTCTCTTTCTAATCCCTTGCACGAGATCCTTCAGCCAAACTACTCATATCCATCGTCATCTGTACATAATGTAATTTCATGCTCATCTATCATTAGTGTATTGAGAATGCTAGCCAATTATCCTTTCTGTATCCTAATATACAATAGATCTAGTGACCGAATACTGCGTGGTATAAACCCTGTGAATGTGGATAGGTAAGTCACGTGACCTGCCCGCCAAACCGTTTTACATTGACTTGGCACTAGAGTATTTTCTTTCAGTGTGTTCCTACCCTCGACCTCACCCAGAAGAATGTCAGATCTCGCATTGGCCGGCTAGCCTCCTCTAAAAGTGTTTGTGCTTGTTAGCTTTATGCTATGCTTTGTACCATTTTATCCTGTTACGGTAAGTTTTGATTGAGTTTTGCGATCATATGTACTGTGCTCGTACCCTAAGCATGTTATTGAAACAGGTCGAAGAAACTGTTCGCGTTCGTGACGTAGAACGCTGACGCATTCTATAACGAACAAGTTTGTAAACAGAAACAGCTTTTTAATCCACGCACTTTCTCATAATACCGCACAGTATAAAGCATGAGACATACCCGATTCACACCGGCTCAGGTGGCATTTTCCGACATAAGGGACTGCACAACATTGCGTACTAGCTTAACAACCGCCTACGCACGAACCGGCCCTATTCTAACATAATTAAGGTTAATTTTCCGTTAGGTCTGCTTTCATAACAACGGAAGAATCGCTCGCTTCTCACGTATCATTGTGTGTTTGTATTCGAGTTGTTTTGCTTGCTTTTTGCCGCTGACGTTTCGGATATGTTCCTTGATTTTACATTGGCTTACATCGTTCATACCAGCGGTCATCATCGAGGTATAAAACTCGCAGAGCAAGCCAGACAGCAAACAAATGTAACTTAAACGAGTATTTTGTTTATTCAATAAACCTGTACTAAAATTGACACAAAAACATTAGATAATGCAAACGATGATAATATTTCTAGTGTTGTAAACAAAACTTCTCGAAAACAAACGAAACCCAATAAAAACTACATGTTAAATGACGTTTCGTTTCAATAAAATATCACGATACAAGTAAAAAGCAGTAATTTTGCAAGATAATATAACCAACCAACTGAACCAAACAGAAATACCAAATGAAACATAGCGGTATTGAATTCTTCTTGAGATATTAGAGCTTAGATCAATTTTAACAACGCGTTTACAAATTAAATTGGTGTCAAATCAATTAAGTGACTATAACGGTACCTGTAATTTAAATTACATTGATGATTAAAATATACTACAGACATTAAACTTCGTATCTGATCGGTATGGATGCAAGATAATAAATAATATCGAGTTTAAGACTGAATACATTTTAAACACTGCTTATAATAAACTTGGTATCAATATCACCTTAAAACAAAACTAATACAATTTTTTTTAACTCAAAACGATCAGGCAACTTGGTATCGATATCGGTATTGCCTTAATTCTATCGCGTTAATAGTAATTATTTAAACAGTAATAAAAACTGGGTATCGATACGGTATTACAATACCGCTTATAATATAAAATTCAAACTCGAAAACAAATATTAAACTTGGTATCAATATCGGTATTACAATACCGCTTATAATATAACTCTAACTCAAAACTATCAGTAAACTTGGTATCAATATCGGTACCTAATACAATACCGCTTAAAATATAATTCTAACTCAAAACTATCAGTAATAAACTGGGTATCGATCCAAATAAAAGTAGGTACTTAAAACTCAAAAATGAACAGTAATGAACTTGGTATCAATACCGGTATTATACCGGTATACACAACGTTACGTGAGAGCGATACGAGGAGGTTAGCCTGCCAACAGTGGGGCTGCGACGGTCCATACTCCGGGGTCTACGCGGCCCCCGCGGCAGTGTTCCGGCTGACATTCCTGGGCTCGGTCGAGGTGGACGAAGATGGGCGGCGGCGCAAGAAGCGACTCAAAAAGAACATGGTCGAAGAGGCCGTCACAAAGATTAAGGTGGTTTGGCTGGCAGTGTTTACGTTTTTTGTTAAGGGTTAAATTCTTCAAACTTGCTGTTAAATTCTTCAAACTTGTGGTTAAATTCTTCAAACTTGTGGTTAAATTCCTCAAAATTTTATCCCCTGTTGCCTTATTCTCCAAATAACCATGTCTGGCGTGGCACGACACGGCGTGGTTATTTTGAATAATGCTATGGATTTCCGAATACAAGCTAGATAACGTGCAATTTCTCAAGTAAAGGGTTAAATTCCTCAAGCTTTTCTACAAAATTATGTCTCCTGCCGCCTTATTCTCCAAATAACCATATCTTGACGTGGCACGACACGGTGTGGTTATTTTGAATAATGCGATGGATTAGAATACAAGCTAGATAGATAACGTGCAATCGCTTACCGCGTCATGTTTTAAAAGTCTTCTAGAATCGACCTACTGAATAGTAGCATTATGATAGACAGTTGGCCACTAGTTCATGTTCCTAAGAACTAACTTAGGTATATTAGTATTGAAGTATAAACGTAGATAATATTGTAAATTATTTTCGTTGTTTCTAGTCGCGCGTCTTCATTCAAATTCACATTTCATTGGCAAAAAGACGTGTAGATTTAGGTACTATTTTAACTTAGACAACTTAATTCACTTAGACTTAATTCACAAGCAAGTCAACTTATCAGTAGATTAAAAAGATCTTGTTACAAAAAGTAGCCATTCTAGACTAGATGTAGATTTCTGTGATAAATAGATTTTACAGTAAAATATTAACATTTATTCTTTCTTCCCGCCCGCCTTTCTGGATAATCAGGCATTGGTAAGTCGAAATTCCAAATTCACCCTCTAGACCCTCCAAAACTCAAAAAATAACTTATCTTTCCCTTCCAGGCCCCCGAGGGAGAAACCCAGCCGAGCACAGAAGTAGATCTGTTCATATCCACAGAGAAGATAATGGTTCTGAACACAGAGTTGAAGGAAATCATGATGGATCATGCTCTCAGAACTATTTCTTACATCGCAGATATAGGAGATTTAGTTGTTCTAATGGCGCGAAGACGATTCGTTCCGCATGAGACGGATTCTGATCAACCGAAACTGAACCGTACTCCCAAGATGATATGCCATGTTTTCGAGAGCGAAGAGGTGAGTGTACGTATTCAAATTTGTTATTATTGCTGTGTAGCTCTATCTCTGTCTTCCTCTATCGTACTCTAATTATCTTGATTATGAGTTGGTGTTTTTTTGAAAGCCGTATCAAAGAATTATTCTATTGATTTAAAATCAATGCAAGATTCGACTTCTATGTTAAGATTGTGAACACAATTTTAATTAAGTACAAATATTTAGTAAAATGGGAACGATTTTTTAAAAATAAATCTACAAAATAGAATACAAATTTCATAAATGTATCACCTGTATGAAACTGAAATAATTAGAGCTATTTTTAAAATTAATACACATTATATGCCCATCGTGCCTTTAACAATAAAATATTCATTAAAAAATGCACGATTCAAACTACCTTAAATGGTATGTATCGTAATGCAATACTTGCAAAGTAAAGTTAACATCTAAATAGATTAAGCAAGTTGAAAGTGTCAGAATGAAGGTAATACAAGGTCGCCTCACTACATCTGTGACTGTGCTTCTGATAACACATTTCTTAACGATAACTCATTAAAATGACTGTCAGTGATAATGTGGAAACCAAATTTCAGGTATTTAAATATTTATAACTCGGGAGATAGTAGTAAAAAGTGAATTTGAAAAAATAAGTGAGACTTACAAATTTATGAGAATGTTAATCAACAAAAATTCATGAATTTTGTGCACAGTTTTTAGTATGCAATTAAATAAATTCAATGGTTTCCTAAAAAAGTGTGAATTAACAATAGAAAAAAATTTGCTAGTTCATACTTTAACAACGAACATTTCAAACAAATTTGAGATTGTATTGTGTGCATTGATTTAACAATCAAAACAAACAAACCATTTTAAGATAAAAGATAAATTAATCTCATTAGTAAATGATCTTTGCTGTGCACATTTCAACAAACGCCCAAAACACATTGAGATATCCATACTACTACATACTATATACTATTTTAATATTATAAATGGGAAAGTCAGTGTGTGTGTGGATGTGTGTGTGTGTGTGTATCTGTTTATCCGTCTTTCACATAAAATCGGAGCGACAAATTGACGTGATTTTTTAAGTGGTGATAGTTGAAGGGATGGAGAGTGACGTAGACTACTTTCTATCCTGATATTCCCACGGGGAATTATAAAAAACAAAAACGTTAAATCTTTTTGAATAACGGGGTTATTGTTAACACCGTACAAATATAGAAATAAATTTATTATTAACTCTTCTTTATCATATATTTTCTACATTTCCTTCCACTTCTTCTCACATCTTTCCTTAAATTAACCCAAAATCACATTGTAGGCGCAATTCATCGCCCAATCCATCGGGCAAGCGTTCCAAGTGGCCTACATGGAGTTCCTCAAGGCCAATGGGATCGAAGACCACAGCTTTGTCAAGGAAATGGACTATCAGGAAGTACTGAACAGTCAGGAAATATTCGGAGACGAGCTGCAAATGTTCGCTAAGAAGGAACTGCAGAAAGAGGTTAGTATTTAGGTATAGGTCGCGCCACGTAAAATGAACGCTGAGGGGAAGAGCGAGAAAGCGATTTTAAGGAATTTTAGATGGGATTGGTGGAGGTTACGCGGCGCACTTCACACTATTGATTTAGCGCGTGCTATTGGTTCGTGAGCGAGTGACGCATTCGCAAACATACCGCCACTTGCCCTCAGCATTCTTTTTACATGACGCGTACTTTAATTTTTGAAATAAAACGAATGTTTAATGAACCAGATCCGCTGATACCTACTCAAAATTTTATTTATTTGAAGTTATTAGATTTTTTGTGGATCACAGAATAAATAGATCAAGTACAGAAGCCTTACGTCAAAACATACAACCCCTTGGCATAAAATTGCCTTAAATATTGACAACGCTGTTTACACTTTTACTAACGATCATGTTTTCGCTAAACCGCATTGTAATTACAAAACCAGTTTACTAGTCGTCACGTGATAACCGTATCATTAAAATCATTTGTAAATACACCGTTAATTTACCGGCAAAAATAATGCAACTGTAGTCGATATCATATTCAATTTAATTTTTATTTCTATTGAGGTAAAACAACAGCGTAAATAGTGAACTTAAATACCTAATATACATAATTACAAAGCCAATTGAGTTTTACATAGACAGGAAAATTCATTGCAAAAACTCAAAATCACGACTTTTCCCCTAGACTTTCAAATGCTAAATACCTCTCAACGTTATTTCCAGGTGGTAGTGCCCAAGACTAAAGGCGAGATCCTAGGCGTGGTCGTGGTGGAGTCTGGATGGGGCTCCATGCTGCCCACCGTAGTTATAGCCAACCTAGCGCCGGCGGGCGCGGCCGCTAGATGCGGACAACTCAATATTGGTAACTACACATATTACATAAGTACAGATACATACATTGAAATGACTTCATCTTTTTTGGTCGGGTTATTTTTGTTAAATTTTTGCGGGGCTCCTAGCGGAGTTTAGGCTCCGAATGCTACTTAGCACTAGATGGAGTTACTTATTTTTGATTGAATGCAAGACTTACCTTTCTCTACTATCTATACTTCTATACTAATATTATAAAGAGGTAATGTTGGTTTGTTTGACGGAGGTAATCACCGAAACTACTCAGCCAATTTCAAAAATTCTTTCGCCGATGTATAGAATAGACTGATCGTGATGGTTAGGTATATGCTATATTTTATTCCGGTAGTTTCATTAGTACACCCATGAAAATCCGGGACGTGCTGCTAGTATCAAATTAAAACAATGATTTAAAGTATGTAATATTATTTTCCAGGTGATCAAATAATAGCAATAAACGGCGTGAGCCTCGTCGGCCTGCCTCTATCAACGTGCCAGACTTACATAAAGAACTCCAAGAACCAGACTGTGGTGAAACTCACCGTGGTACCTTGCGCCCCCGTTGTGGAGGTCAAGATAAAACGGCCGGACACAAAGTACCAGCTGGGATTCAGCGTACAGAATGGAGTGGTGGGTTTTACATCTTGACTAGATGATTTATGTCACGTTGGTCCTTTTTACATACGCCAATTTTAACACAAGATTTATACGGTGAATGAAAACATTGTGAGGAAACTTTTATATGGATAGTTAACTACTGCAAAATGTGCTCGTATACCAAATTTACATATGGACATAGAGAATCTAGCGCTGCGCCGCCCCTGGTAACTTGCATCAACTAATCATTTCATAGCTACATTTGAAATACTTGCCCCTTTTGCGAGGAGAGTTAACTCAAAAAATGATGCTATGGCTACTAAAAGAAATGTCAACCGCTGGTATACAATCGTGATCATATTTCATTTTGCATTTTTTTTCCAGATTTGCAGTCTCCTCCGCGGCGGCATAGCGGAGCGCGGCGGCGTTCGTGTCGGACATCGCATCATAGAGATCAACTCGCAGAGCGTCGTGGCCGTACCGCACGAACGTATCGTCAATCTACTGGCCACCTCCGTCGGAGAGGTATTTAGATCATTAGATGATTTATACAGCGTCAGGAGGCAATCTTTGCCTACACTTAACTGACACTGTAGTGCCTGGAACACTGTTGAGATAGAATAGGCTTGCCCAGCACCTAAACCACCCTCTCGGCTTACCGGAACACCGGGGATCAAACGCCTGCCTGAGTTCAAATTCTACCAGTTATACCCGGAATTAATTCTGGCATGATTTGAGCTTGTGACCATAATGGGTTCTAATGTGTCCTCCCACAAGTGATCGTCCTTAAGCCGGTCAGCCTAACCAACTCGGCCACGGTACCTACCCCTGTTAATAAACAATTTTTGTCAGGATTTCTCTACAATAAAAATAACATGTAATTCCAGATACTGATGAAAACAATGCCGACTTCAATGTTCCGGCTACTCACCGGCCAAGAGAACCCAGTCTTCATATAACGCGACCGACAGAAGTGCCTACTTACTATAGCGGGCGCACATCGAAAACTGTGCTTTATCACGAATGTGTAAAGTCTACAGACAACATCGGATTCTCCGAGTTTGAGGGGTCTAGATAAAATGGTAGTTCTGATTTGTTAAAGTGAAGTGTGAACTTTTGAACTATGAGTGGTTGACGTTGGAGATCATATTCACTAGACCTCAACAAACTTGGAAGGGTGATAGGTTTTCGATATGCGTCGCGCCAATCGGCAGATCCAGTCCTCGCATTTTTAATCTCACTTGATATTATACGCTCGAAAAGCTAACACCAACACCAATAATATTAAGGAAACTTTGTAAACAATTTTCATTACCAGCTTATAACACGAGGACGGATCACAACTCTAGCTTAATAAGCGATCATAATACTCAGAGAAACTTAAGTATAATGTGATGTGTAATTTTCGAAACGCTAATAAGCTTAAGTGGCTAAAGATTAGGTTAAGATACCGAATGCGTTTGTTATGCGCTGCCCAAAGTTAAAAAGCTATTATTTTCTTTTCCGTAACGCGCTATGGCAGACGCATTTCGGTTCGACTGTTGTGTTCAAGTAACTTTATTGCTGTCTCTTTCATACGTAGCAAGTTGTAAGAGACGGCAATAGTAAGATTCTTGAATTATGCAGATAATAATCATGACAGTGTGTAAGCTCCACTTATGTAATATATCGAATATCAGACCCACTCATATCTGCTTAGATATTATTGATATTTACTAAAACTGCCATAACATCAGGGCCGAGGTTTTAAGAAAACAAAATAAGCATTTTCGGATTAAATATCTTGATCTCGGCTCCAACCATTTTTACTCATGTTTGTACTTATGCCATAATAACATTAACATAGGGTGTTTTGCTAGTTTTATTTATACCTTTTATGTTTTTTTGTTGTTATTTTATGTTTGAAAGTGATCTAATCGAAAAGAAACGATAAATTGAATGTACCTTCTTTCAGTTTCTATTTTCGAATAATGGTAGATGAAGGCCTGAAAATGTCTCGTAAAAAATTGTTACAACATACCAAATTGCCATTTGAGAAAAAAAAAATATGCTTTTGTTTCGTATTGCGCAGTTTTTATCTGTTTTTCTTAATATTTAGTTTACATGAAATCATTCCATAAAGTAAAGTTTTTAATGTTATTTGTAATTTAATGTATATTTCATGTTTTTACAGCCTTCGTGAAAGTGCACCATAGTTCAAACATGACAGTTATGTATAGCTTAAGTATAAAGGTCTCAGCTCTATTTTTCAAACATTAATCCTTACAAATGATATTAAGCACAGCATTTAGAACTACGTATTTTCAGTGATCAAATAAATAAAATATGAATTGATTAGAGGATGTAGAGCATTATTTCGTGTAGCATCTCAGAAGATATATCATATTTTGTAAATTTTATAGTGTCGCTATTAGCATAACCACTTTCGGATTAGGGACCCTTCGGTTTGACTTACTTGCATGTACGACAAAAACTACCTACTCTATTTTGTACCCTAAACTGACGGTTATTTTTCGATTTTGGCGTACAATTTCGTTAGGTCGGCCAAATTGAGAGGTCTATAATCGGGGAGTGTTGTAACCTATGATATTTTATGTATGTCCTGTGTTCTTAGCTAAGCTTAGCGCTCTGAGAACGGGTTATTTTAAAGTAAGTTTAATATATTGAATGTATAACACCATTAAGACTATCCTACTTGGTCCGCTTCAAATTAAGTTGTCAATCTTTCCTAAGCCCGGTTTTTTGTACTGATTCTTTAAACTATTCTTAAACGTACTGTTTCAAAATAGCAAAAAACAACAGTTTATTAGTTAAAAACCGGTGCTGAATTATTAACCCCCTTTTTTATCGTCTATACCTGTATTTTCTTTGCGATTTCTGGCCAGTGTTCCTCCTGTTTCCAATCTAGAGATTTTCCTATTCATTTCCGCACTGGTCATATAAAGGTTGAACTACATTGTTGCATTTTTCAGCATTGAAATTCTGTAGAAGTGAAGGTCGTATGAGAATATTCGGGTGTCGACGTGTTGTTGAACGCACTAATGTAGTTCAACCGAAATATTCATCGTAAGTATAGGTATACAGTCTGAATAAAGTTTTATATTGCTAGCTGTTGTGAATAAAATTTGTTTATATATTGTGAAACACAGATAATAAAATAGCCTTTATTGTGAAGCTGTATGTAGGTACACTAACATGAAATAACTATTGTTGTTCTCATTTCTAAGAGTATTATTCTAGTCTGCATTAAAGTTAAGAATAAATTGAACAAACTTACCTGGATGTTTTTATTTATGCCTCATACCTACTTTGTAAATTAATAAGTACAGAAAACCGACTTCGTAAATCATTTCTTATAGCGTAGCTACTTACTACGACAAGTAAAAGGCAGTTTTTTTTATTTATTCCAAACCTCATTGAAATAAACATCCTGTCTGACTGCGTTACCTGTTCAACGAAAGCCAAACCCCAACCGAAAACTAGCTTGAACTGTAGTGTACCTACCTATGTAATGTACCTACCCATCACCAATAAGTAACAAGCGGTGTTCAATGTTTATTCTGAGAGGTGGACCTCTCAAATCTCGAGGTGTCTAGAAGCAATCCCTAAACTGATTTTCATTTATTTTTTCAAGTAGGTACCTATCCTGAAAATACTTACCTACTTTACTAGCGACCCCTATCGTTGCACACCTCAACTATTAGCAAAACGAACATTAGCTAAAAGCGACATCTAGTAAAATCAAAAACGGTGTTTAGTAAATAATATCAAAATGTACCAAGAGATGGCGACTAGATCACTTTTTTGATTTATTTTCATAAAATAATTTAACTATTATTATAAAAGCATTATTTAATTGACTTGCTTCTGAGCGTAACTTCGCTTGTTGGAATGTAATCCAGATAACATTAGACTCTACTCGTTGCTAAACTATAATATTTTCTTACTTCTCAGTTGCTCTTAGTGATCAGCCTACCCTCGAACCGATATACAATGTAGTAAAATCCTTGAGTAACCCATTGTACAATTATAAAGTACGTAATCAGTAATATAATAGTAGACTAAGCCAAATAATATAGTGGTAATTTTTTTTTGATTTCAATACTAAGTAGGTATTTACTAATTCAATTCATCTATTAAACTTTTATAAAAGTACTTACCTATAATAGGTACCTATGTTTGATCATAATCACCTATGATGCTGACTGTACTGTTATAACAAACAAGTAGGATGAGGTCAATACCATTGTTATCAGATAAGCCATTGATAAGATGTATGAATGAAATAGTAGGACAAAGAAAATTCACAGTCAATGTCCAACAATGGCTTAAAAACAGATTTTCTTAAGTTAACATACCTTGAGCTGTGCCTCCATGGGTTAGAATTTTGTATGAAAAGTCATGTCATCCAAAATACATAGGTACCAGATATATTTTTTTGATCTCTCTGAGATTGGGAGAGCTCCGACATTTCTTTTAGATCGGGAGAGTTCCGACCTATCATCTTCACTAGAGAAGCCACACAAGTTATATGTAAATGACATAACAAGTCCAAGACAATGTTATCCAGTTGCAACTGGTCTAATATGTTATTTAATTTATCAAGAGCAAACACGAAAACTAGGGCTTAGCTCCAGCATGGACGAAAATATGGTTTCAGTATCAAAAATAGGGATTGTAAACATGTCAATTGTCAATTAATTCTAATAAGTACTACACTGCAACAAGGAAAAATATAAGGAAACAGTTATTTATGACAGGGCACTCTGTACATAAACATGTTAAAAATGAAAAATTGGTGTAGCTTTTTGTATATTTTATGTATTTTGAAGTTTTCTCACAAAGCCAAATTAAATTTACATAAATACAATTTATTGATAACTTTTATACAAGTAATAGTACTAGATCATGTTGGTGTAGCGTAAACAGTGAAACCAAATTTATCTAGATAGCTTTCACTTTGCTAAGACAATAAAAAATAAGTATAAAGTTCAGTATCGCTAGAGATCAGAACCGATTGCTTCCACTCAAGACGAGGTGTCAGATAACAGTTTACAAAGACATACAACTTTGCGACAACAAACAATTATCTTTCTTATAAAATTAATTGAATCTGCAACCATGAAATATATACAATTAGGGTTTAAAGTGTTCCATTTAATTGCTATTATGATAGTAAAAAAATATGCATACCTAATATTGTAACGAAGCTACATGTGAACAGAGAGAGGTCTGGGGGACTGGCAGACCGCTCCGAGACAAGGGCAAGGCTCGTACACGCGGGGGCGGCGGGAGCTCCGCCTATTTAATTTATCCACAATTGTCTCTTCACAAGTTACTCGGTCTAGGGTGTATAACATAACTTGCACTCTTATAATGATATATCTGTTAGTTTCGTCGTCGAGGCGCGCGGGTCGGCCGGGCCGCACGCTCAGTTGTCCATAGCGTATCTCCGCGTCCACTCCTTGGCGTTCCGGATTGCCTCGATCTCGTTCACTTTCCACAGCTCGGCGACGTCGTTAGCCAGCGGGTCGTCGGGGTTGGGCGCCGACAGCAGCGCCTGGATGGACAGCAGCACGGTGCGGATCTGCAGCGCCGGGCTCCACTTGTCCTTCAGTATGTCCAGGCATATGCGACCTAGCCGGTCTATATTAGGATGGTATATTTTGGTTATAAACCTAACCTTAGGCGCTGACATGGGATAGTCTTCTGGCAAAAATAGCTCGAGTTTGAACAGTCCTCCTTCGAATGGCGAGTCCTCTGGGCCGGTGACGATTACGTGGAAGTAGCGAGCGTTGTTCTCGCTCGGCACCGCGCTGATTCCCGGCACCGGCTCCTGCATCAGTCGCTGTGTCTCTTTGATTATTCTACGTGGTAGGGCTGCCATTTTCTATATGCGGTCTAGCGCAATTTGTCAAATGAGAGCGAGTAACCATATAATTGTAAAAAATATCTAATCTTCTTCACTTTACGTGTTTTTATCGATTTGTGAGGCACGTTTCATGAAATATCGAACTATAATAGCATTTTTACAATGATAATGCTAAAAACGCGACTACAAAAGCGCAAGGTACCAATTTTTTCACCATAGACAAAATAGAGTTTGACGGCCATGACAGACATAGAGAACACGTGCAGTATAGAATTAGGTGCGTTTTAGATTACAATCAATCAAAATATTTTTTCCTATTTACCGGTTTTTTTGTAAAAGTTGAAAACCTTTTTTTGTATGCGTTTTTCCGAGACATAAATAAGGTCTCAGACACTAAATAAAATTGTCCACTAAAAGAATAATATGAATAGACAATTTTACCTACTGTCGGATCCATAAATAATTTAAGTGTTTTTTTATTTAATTTTTGTAATTCATCTACTCAACAATAGATGGCGCTAAGTTTCAAGTTTTGAATCGGGACTTTTTGGCGGGAATTTAAGAAGTCATGTTTTCCTTTTGTTTTATTTTATCTTGTGCTAAAACGAGTATTCGTGATCGCTCATATGTGCAAATGAAACAAAACTGGGGGATATTATGTTTATGTAAGTTATTATGTATCATAAAATATATTATTAATATAACTACATTTTAGGTCATTAATCCGTGATAGGTTTTGATGAGATAGCAGGTAGGCATCATCCTACGAGTAAGTACTCATTAGGAAAGTGGGTAGGTAGGTAGTGTAAATTCAATTTACATTTCAAAGGCAACCTTGGTGCTAAATTACCGTCACCAGAGTTAACCGCTTGCTCATACTAATGAACGTGTTTGATACCTGTGATGTGATTTAAAAAATAGGTGCCCAAAATACATTAAAAAATACAAACACTTTATTTTCAACATTACATTACACTCTGATATGAAAAGTGGAGAGAAAGTCCGGTGCTCTGACCACGACGTGTTCGAAGTCCATGAATGACAGTCTCCCGTCTCCGTCCACGTCGGCCTCGTCCAGCACGCTGGCCACTATCTCATCTCGCTCTTGAGGGTGCAACTCGCCTTTGGAGAGAAGCTGCGTCGCCTCTAAGAGGTCCTCTCGACCGATGAACATGTCGTCATCTAGATCGTATATTCTGAACGCGTACCTGAAATAGTTTAACAATTTAAACTGTACCTATGCAAAAAGGAGTAAACTTATGTACCTATGTTCTATGTTTCACTGTAAGTTTATTTATGTAGAGTTCATCGATTATCCCGTCAATTAGTGGACCGATTTAGACAAATATTTTTTACACACACACTCCTCTTTTTAATGGTGATGTAAAAAATGCAAAAAATGTAATCTGTCACCTCTTAACCTTTATCAATGTCTAAATAAAGTTCCCAAATAAGTACCTCTAAACTTGTTATTATTATCTAAGTATAATTAAGTGTTATTTCATTCAAGCTTGGTATGTCGATATTAATCAGATCCGTCTGAAACCTGTAATACCGATACATTAGCCCCGCCTTGCTGCGGCTAAATTGTAAGATTGCGTGAGTTTGCAAACGTCATAACATAACTTGAGCTTGGCCTAAAGTTCACAGTCAGGTTTTAAGCTAACTTTTCCTTCAGTTATGTTTCGAATCGAACTAGTTTTTTTACGTTATAGGTACAGCCGAAACGTTGGGAAATAAATGAGGTAAATAACTCGATAAAAACCAGTGTATTTCAAAAATATAAAACTCACCAAGCTTTGATATCTCGTGGCGCAGACTCGCTGAAGACGGACATCATGTCGAGGAAATCCTCGAAGGTGAGGTTCCCGGAGCCGTCGTGAGAGAACACTTGACAGATGCGACGCTTGAACGGATTCTCCTGCAAGACGACGTAAATACAACCTTTTTAATCGACTACCTATACAAAAAGAGAACCTTCTCTGAGTAGTATTTTTTTAAGTATATGTTTACCGATTAATTATGTTTACCGTTTAATATTGGACGGATTTAAAATTATTATTCTGTTTGAAAAACTCTCCCGAGGTGGTCACAAAGAAATTTGGGGGATCTTCGGAGTTATTATGTAGGTACACGAATTTATCTTAAAGGATCTTATAGAAAGAAATTATATTTTATTTTATCTACAATAGGCGTTCCAATAACTACTTCAACAAAGTTGAAATATTCATAAGTATTTAAAAACGCGTTTACAAACTACAACATAAACAATTTCCTATTTGTTTATTTATATTTTTTTTTTTTTTTTTTTTTTTTTTTTTTTTTTTTTTTAGGTTTACATATACTTTATTTACAGAAACAAAAAAAATATTTACATTATTGTACATAATACAAATAGAACCAGTTGAGCCACCTAAGGACCGTTGCAAACGGTCTATAGGTAGCTCAACTGATTGTATTGTAGTGGTCTGTATTGGTTTCAGTCCCAATAGACAAGGCCTATTTATTATTATTTTATTTATTATTTGCATGAAATGTGGATATTGTGTGGATATTTATATAAAAAGTTCTGTAAAGTCACGTAGAATATTATAGAAAGTTAGCACGAGTAGTGGTCTGTATTGGTTTCAGTCCCAATAGACAAGGCCTATTTATTATTCAAGCTAGCCTCTTCACCTAGAAACCAATTTTACATAATTAGCTTAACAGCTGGCTGTTCGCTAGCTAGCACACCTTGGCTTCGCACAAGATGCCTATTTTAAAACTAGGTAAAAATTGCTGTATCCTTCTTACTAATAAATGAAAATTTGTGAGGATGGAAATATGGATGGTTGTCACTCTTTTACGCAACAGAACTGATTTTGGAGAAATTGCATTAAGGACAGTTTATGTTCTGGCTGAAATAACTACCTACTTTCTATCCGCATAAAGCCGCGTGAACGAAGCCGTGGACAGAAGTCAATCTTATACTAATATTATAAAAAGGTTATGTTGGTTTCTTTGTTTGACGGATTCCAGCTGATTTCAAAAATTCTTTAACCGATCGATGTGTAGAATGTCGGGATATGCTATATTTTATCCCAGTAGTTTTATTAGTACACCCGTGCCAAGCCGGGACGTGCTGCTAGTATTAAATAAAAGGCGCGGTGCAACTGCTGCCTATGCATGAGCACGCCGCGCATATTAGCAGCCAGTGTTCATCAAGTATAGCGTCTGCGTGTAGGTATATTGTTCACCGGTTCACATTTGCAAAATGATAATACACAGCAATGATAGCTTTACCGGCGAGCCATAAGACCGCTGGTTTTACTCGCTCGGGGCATTAACAAGCTTAGCTCAATTAATAAAGGGCTCACTTTTAGTTCAGGTAGCTTCTCTATCTCTTCGACAGGAACCGCGATGGTGTGCGCCTGGTTCTCCGTCATGCGCTTCGGGACTAGATCCGGATTCACTTCGCGGAAACGCTTGAAAACCCTGGAAAAGTAGAGGTAGAGACAGTGTAATGAGAGCCAATTTGCGCCTGAGTGGTCTCTGTCTTTTATTCCCTTAAAGATAAAAGGTGTGGTTTATTGTGTGAACGTAATTTCTTGCACTTAATAACTCGTTATAATAATATCCCATTTTTCATTTTGAACTGTTAATTTTTGAAATTTGTCATTTTTGTTAACGAAAAGAGACTGTAACAGATTTTCAGAAAACGGAACGAAACCACGGGAAATAACTAATATATGCATTGTTTATACAATCACAAGAAAAATGTAACACAGATCTTACCAGTTTCTATTTCTACTAATGGAATTTGGCTACGACGGTCTACGGAGCTACGAGTTTCGTAGACCCGTAGACTAGTCCTTGTGAGGTCGTGTAGTTAATGTTATGGCTAACCATAACCAAATTCAATGAACTTTTGAATCGTTTATGTTTACTACTAAGTAGGTATAAAGTTAATTGATTAAGAGAAGTAGCAAAATAAGTAAAGAAATATCCTGAATCATTTCACACAGCGTCATCTAGTCCTAAGCTACACCTAATGTAACTTTTAGATGACTTTTATATTTTTTCTTTGAAAATACTAACATTTATATTCTGCGTCACAGTTCAAGCCACAGACAATATAACAGTTATCATGGACGCTAGAGCTAAAATAGATTAAAAAAGCCAAGTCATAGATTAGCATACTGTTAGTATGTTAGTCCACGGACAAGTGAATAGTTACTGAGGACGCTCGATAAAGGCGCGTCACACTGTAATCGGATTGATTAGCGGCCAAATGAAATGTGATCTATTTGGTATTTATAAGGCTTCTTCATTAATTAATGTTACATCAATTATTGAGACAAAGCAATCACTATGAATCTTAGGCTCGAATACTGAAAACACTGATTAATGTAGGTACCTAAGTGGTGATTGTCTATGACATTAATAAATTGACAGTTGTCCATACAAATCTGACAAGAGCGTCCTGAAAGGTTAATATTTTCCTAAATATAGTAGAGCTTCTAAGTCACTAAATATAAGTCTTAATACTGGCCATTGAGCTCTACTTTTTGTGCTCTAGGTCCTGGGTTCAATTCTCATCCAGGACAAACCTTGGTCGATGTTATTCAGAATCTCATCGGATGTCAAAGTAAGTTATTACTTTATTAAATAACTTATGTCTAACGCCTTTTCCTATAATCAACTTACGTCTGTCAAAAAGTTTCATACATAGTTGTAAAAACAAAGTTGCTATGGTGATAGACCTATTCGATTGTAGAATTAGGGCATAAGACGTCTACAATGACGACAACGAGTTACTCTTCACGATCGCATTTCATACGATTAAAATCTGTTAGTAACTATTCAAATATCTATCTTCTATCACGCATAGCTTGAACAAACGGAACAACAAACACAATTTGGCACGTTCGTTATGGTTATCCATCAATGGTGACCCTATTGGGTGAATGAAGCTCGTTATACGAGTAGGTCAGCGGTCAGCGGGACGTGACTTCGAGTAATGACCATACCGCGTCTTCACTTCAGTGATGTTTCTCCAGGTGAATTTATACTCCTTTAGTAATATAATCATAATATTAGGATTTAGGTATTTAATAATTAATTAATAATCACAAAATATTTAACACTTTGAAATGAGGTAATTTTGTCAGGTACCACGTGCTATGGAAACTTCTTCCCCTAAGGACTAGAAACTTTTGGATTTTTCTCATTGGTACCTACGTACACAAAGAATAGAAATCTCAACATTGAACCCGTATTTGGGAGTTGGGACTCCTTAGGGGTTAACCTATTAGGGGTTGGTTTTGAAATTTGTAGTTCGGGTTCAAACGATTTATAGCAACTATCATTCTGATACTTTTATACAAAGTTTGTTTTTTTAATTTGGTTTAGTTTCTATCCTAACAATAAAAGGAAATGTGTTGATTTTTAATAGTGTTGTGTTGTGATGTTTGCTTGAACAAAATATTACCTTAATATTTCTTTCCTTGTAAAAAATGTACAGTCCTGTTAAACACAGTTGAAAAACTTAAATATTTAACTAAGCTGTTGTACAAATCAATAATACTGACGTAGATGTAACTTGAAACAACTGCTGTTCTAATTTCAAGTCACACTATTTTATATTTTTAATTCATTCACTTTCATATAAAGAACGTGAAATTAAAAACAAACACTTGTAAAATTGGAACAACGAACCTGATAATCCTCTAGTTGTTGTTCCGTGAACGTCACGACTTTGTTCCCCATTTCTGTCCAGCCAGTATTTTTTTTCTTTTTTTAGCCGGCTAAAGCAGCCTGTTGCCGCGACGGACACAAAACACTGGCTGATTGCGGTGGACTAACTTTACCAACTTGGATTATGGGCGCGTCGACGCAGACCAATAAAACGGCAGAGACAGCGTGTCAAGGCCAACACTATTTGTTAGTGTTTTGTATGCTGAAAACGTTTCGGGTCCGCTAGGAGAGTTTGGCTAAGTTTATGACGTGTTTCGGGATATGGGATCTGAAAGAAGTGTTGAATGTTTAGGGAATAAAACTATGTTTCGTTTTGTTGAACTTTTATTGGGTATGCTACCTTTATAGAATAAATTCTAACTTGCATATGTGATCAAGTTTTAGCCAAATTAGTTTTTAAGTAATTTCGTGAAAGGGTAACAAACATCCATATATGTATACATCCATACAAACTTTCGCGTTTAGAATATTGGGTAGTGTCTAAGAAAATTCTAGATGGTTCATGTTATAAGTTTAATCAAACATCAAATACCTACCTGCCTAATTTCAGCAGATACCTGCGTGAAACAGTTTCTACATTAAACCATTTATATCACAATATCTAATATCAGGCATTTCTGTGGAATTACAAAAGCTCTATATTATAATACAGCAGTTAGGCCATTAGTCGCGGCGCGCCCTGTCTGCGTGCTTACTTATTTTGTACAATAAACACTTAGATAAAATTACATTTTTATCGTGATTGGTAACTTATAGCTGGAGCTGGTAGGTATGCTCTGCCTCCACTTTAACGATAGCTCAAACATTTAAGCAATGTTACGAAATAATTCCATTTTAATGGAACAAGGAACTAGAACATAAACTTTCAGTTTCTTGTTGGATAATGTACTTACATACCTACCTACTTTATGTAAAATACACTGTATTTTCATAGCGTAGGTACAATACCTACATTTTAGTTATTCTTTCCTTCGTTCAGTTAATTTTGACAATGAATGACATAAAACTTCACAAAACAGTACATTTCAGTGAATTAAAATCAGTTTAGGCATAAAACTTTATAAAACAGTCCATTACAGTGAATTAAAATCAGTTTAGGCCCATCCCCCACACTCGTCCAAGCATTCATTCAGAGTGGGAAAGTTGTTGGTGGTAGTTGGCACCGACACAGCAGGGCAGAAGCTCGCCCATCGGATCTCGAAGCAGCTTTTTGTATACCAGTTGTAGACGTACCTGTCACGATATTATATTGTGTATTTATGTAATTGTGTAGATGTTCGTTGCTTGTGCATATTCGAGATGAGAAAATAGTATTCGGGTGCAAATCCGACGCTTACCGAACTTTATGAGGCCATCGGTACCGGACGCTGTATTCTATGAGGCAGTGCTTCTCTTGAGGTAGTTGCTGGCATTTTTCTGGTTCCACTTTGTGAACACAAAATATAAGGTTAAGTATTTCTATATACTATACCTATATTAGTATGTATATACATTTTTAAAAATACCAAAGTGTCGTACCAAAAACTATAAAACTGGAATGGCACATGTAGCTCGAAGTTACATCAATTAGTTACGAATTTAATTGAACAGATATTTCAGTACGAGTCGCTCTTAGATTAGACGTTGTATGTACGAGCACAAGAGAAAACAAATAAATGATTCATATAGTATGAGTTATGCTTTGTACACGTCTTCAGAGGAAGGTCTAAAAGTTATATTCAGTCAAGGATGAGAATTTACATTGAACAAAGATGAAATAAAAATATACTTACAAGAATGACACTGTACAAAAAATAAACAAGCTAAAATATAAAGTAAAAACGACATGACTTCTAAAATACTTGAGTAAACGCAACTTCAATACATACTACAATATTTCAAGGGTTATCTACTGTATTATGTACTTCGTTGAACTTGTAGATAACTTATCTGCCAGTTAAGGCGCGTGCTGTACTTATAATTATAGTTATTATATCCAATTTCTGGGCGTTTTCTATCTAAAATTTGGATGTATAATAACAAAAAAGTATCTTAGTATTATATCAGTTAGCTAAGCTGGTTACCATAACACAAGTATATGCTTAGCTTGGGACTAGCTGTGTGAAATGTCCAAGGATATTTATTTATTTATTATTGCAAATCCCCACTCAACAGAGTTTCTATTGCAGTTGATTCAAAACAGAGCTCGTGCTCTCACAGCTAGAGACGAGTTTCTAACATACGGCATATGTCATGTAGCAGACGTAATTGAATGTCTAACATAATCATAGTTTCGGCATGACGCTTTGTGAAACGAATCTTTTTAATATTAAATATTTATATTATAAATAAACATATTTTCATTAAGGTTAAAGAGAACATTTTCAGAAAAATCCCTATTTTCTTATTTTTTGTACAAAATTAGTTTTTTACTTAGGTACTTACTCATGAAAAATATGATAGCATTTGAAAGATATACAAAGTAATACAGTCATAATTTTAAAGTTTTTAACTCATCTGGGTCGCCACAGTAAGCTCTCTCGTTTTCTCAATTCTCAGTTTCTCTAGTCAAGTCGCATTGTTATTACGGACGTAATAATAGGGATCACAGTTTTCGTGAAAAACAAGTCTAAGTTCCGATTGAGAACTAGTGCTTCGTTTGTAAGTTTAGATTGGAGTTTAGCACTTAGGCAAATGGATGAAGTTGTACCGTTACTCGAGGTGGGACAAATTAGACAATCCAACGACTGGGATAACAAACACTAATTGATGTACGGCTCACGTGATTTTGCATCATTATTGTGTCATTTAAACTTGATCTGCTGCTCGATTCTTGACGACATTCAAAACAAGACGCGGTAAGAGATTGTACGTTATCTAGCTGTTGTTTTCTGAAATCCATAGAATTTTTAAAATAACCACGCCGTGATGTGCGGCGTTATGACATGGTTATTTGGAGAATAAGGCTTCATTTAGTTTTTCGTAAAAACAATGTAAAATCAATGTATAAAGATAACCAAACTTATTAATTAAAATATGGCAAAACTAGAGCTCCTCCGGGTCAAATTTCACTGCCGTGACCAGGATTCAAACCTGGGCTACTACGGCCACAACGTAGGGTCCTAACAACTAGACAATTAAGGCTACCGGAGCGCTAAGAAATAAGTAAATATAAGAAAATATTTCTCCTTGAATGTTATCCGACCCTCGTAAAAAGCCTCATTCAGAATGAAATCGCTGAAATGAAAAAGTGTTCTTTATTTAGTTGTATTATAACTTTTATGAAAGAAGTGAGCTCTTTCATTGCAGTGGTTATTGTAGATAACGTACATAATTGAATTTGTAACATAGGTAGGTTACATTTGTTTTAAAATAGTGAGCTGTGCTAGTTTTTTTCCTACAGCTATCTCGACTTTGTGTTGATAAAGACAGAAATTATTTTGGATCTTAGACATTCTGTGATCAACTGCCTTATTTTGTATTCATTATATTAATTACGGTAGTCTAAATGAGCACGTTAAAACATTTTATAATAAAATTACAGCAACCTTTAGGCATTTCTTTAAAATTTAAAACGTAATCATAAATAAATATAAAAATGAGAATTTCACAGGTTAATTACTTACGAATACTTTAAAACCAGAATGTTTTCAGAGCAAGCTATAATATAAATATTTATTCAGGTCGTGCTCGCAAAGAGAGATGGTATGCAGTGCATGTAGCGAATACACTAGCGACTAGTTTCTATTTCAATTTATAACGTAACGTTGTGGTCGTGGACAAAAAATAATACATATATGGATGTAATATTGCATAGCTAACTATGACCTATGACTACATATTACTGTAGATATGTTTTATACTTCGTCTCATGTTTGACTTGTAATAAAATCGACACGAATCCTGATTAGTCAAATAATTATTTCAAAGCGCGGCTAGTCGCTTCGCAAATCACCTCCCAATTTCTCCTAGAAATCTTGCCATTTAGACGGGCAATTATCGCCGTACGAATGAAATCGCTCAGCTTTAAGTCACCCGTGTAAACGCTCCACAGTGGTGGCTAACACACCCAGGCACACCCTGGTAAGGATTTTTTTTTATCATTAAATACTTAACAGTCTCATTATATACACTCCAACTCATTTAGTTATTGCAGTTAAACGAAATGAGAAATTACTATGATTGAATAATTACGGTTTCTCGGCAATAATTTGCACTTCAACCGTAGCGTAGGTAATTTGATAGAGTACGTAAACTCATTCATTATTGAAATTGAAATTGCTGCTTACCTGCTTACCGTCATTATTATCATAATCAGTAAGTATTATAAGCAGTGTGTGCCGAAAAAATGTTTCAACATGAAAGTATTTTAGTCATTTTTTTACCATAGGTACTTACCTCGAACCACTCAGTATGATAAAACGTTCTAAACAAGGAAGAGTCACATGTTTTAATTTTTCTTTATTTTCGTAGCCTGAAAAATAGGGATAAAATGAAATTTATGAAAATAAAATTTAGCTAAATCGATTTATAGCCCCGAAACTTCCTGCATAATAATAAATTTGGGAGTCGCTATCGAGATTATGTAGATTAGATTCAACAATTTCTAATCCATAAAAAACTATGCCCCGCCGTGACAGTTGTCACTGCCGTGACCAGGATTCGAACCTGGGTTACTACGGCCACAACGTAGGGTCCTAACCACTAGACGATCACGGCTATCGGAGCTGGTGAGAGGTCGTTCGAAAAGTATTTAAGCCTCCGTCCAAATTGACGAAATGAGAGCACTTTCATAATTTGTTACGGTCCAGTGCACGCAATACTTGAGATTTGTAATGGTTTTACTGGTTGTTTTACGAGCTACGATATTTTGTTGAAGTCTTCAACAAAATTATAAGTGCTTTTAGTTAGTCCAGTATACAGTAACCATACAGTCTGGAATTTGAAGTGGCAGCTGTTGTGTGGTAAAAAAGACGTGTGGCACTCGGGGACTGCCGCGGTAAAGCTATTGCATGCCACCTACGGGGCGAGTTGCTGAACTAAAATGACAAGCGTAAGGTGATTACGTTACGGAATTTCTGGATTCGGTCTCCACGCTCAAGGCCCGCGATAGAAGCTATGCAATAGCTTAATAAAATACGTTCTATTCTATTCTAGTCATTTCAAAAACTTCAGATAATTGAGACTAATTCACAAAACCTCACATACGAGGCGAATAAAATGCTTTGTCAGGAATAAGTATAACGCAAACTTTAGTTTAACAGTTTAGCTCACATTCAGCTTTCCGTTGAATAGCCCGCATGAAAGTTCTCGCCGCTAGTGTGAAAACAATGTGAAACACCGCTTTCCTATTAGTATATTCATTCGAATTTATAGTGTTAAGTTAAATCAAGCTTCTCGTTTCGTTTATAAAGAGTTAAACCATACTTAGGTTTTAGAAACTGTTTCTTAAAATGTATTATAAAGTTTAAAAACACAGGTATAAAGGTATTTTCACATACACATACAAATTTTCACATTAGAAATCTGGTAGGAAACGAAAAGTTTTCCGGGGTTTCGTGGCCTATTTGGTTAAGGCAGTCCGGCTTAAGGACGATCGCTTGCATCGTCGCGGGCTCGATCCCGTCAGAATCAAAATATTGAGTCATATTTAATTACCTTTTATTATTTTAATTAAGATCTGAGGCTCCCGTGTAAACATTAATTAAGAAAAGATGATAATAGCCTGAGTCCTAACATTTTGTTTTGTTCTAAGACGGAAGGGTCAGATGAATTTTCTAATTAGTATTGAATTTCATTATCCATTTGAAGTCACGAAGCACTCAGCGTTAAAGGACCTTCTAATTTACGGAATTTACTGGAATAATTAAGTTAGATACAACTCAGGAGACTTAAAATACAAAATTAGCCAAAAATGTCTCTTACATTTGATTTTATGATCTTTAAACATTGGAAATTTATTATTTTAACAGGGGGTTGTATTTATGGGTAGTCAAAATTGTGCCCACATTTAGCACGTAGAGTTGACTGCAGAACTATCTACTAAAATATTATACAAATCTACAGAACAAAAAATAGATGTAGGGTACGGATTCTATAAAAATATAGGTAGAAGTGAAATTCAGTGAAGAAAACAATAGGGCTATTTGTGAAAGAAAATGCTTCGTATTTTACAAAATGGCTTCTATTTCAGCTTTAGCGTCAACCCTTTTCACCCTCGATCGTACATCACATTTTAGTACGTGTAACATTTTGAAATCCTTTGTTTCTTGATGAAGCTTTGACGTGGAAACTCGCTGGCATTAATACTATGTTTAAAATATTTTATAGTAGGTACTATGTTCCTTAGTTTTGGAGCGTATTATTCAGGTATACTACGAGTATATAGAAAACGATAAAGACTTGTTGAAATCAAGCAGCGATTTTTCTTTACAATGTCGTCACTCATGTGCTAAAAACGAAAAGAAACTGATTTTACGAAAATAGCTACCATTTGTTAAGATACTGCAGCATCCCATCATTAATGTCTCTAACAAAATTTGAAATTTGCATACCAAAGTCTTAGTCTTATATCTTACTTCATTTGCAAAACTCCTCATTCCTTTACATCAAAATTACGCTGTACTGATTAAACACAACTTATCCTAACAAGCTTTAGTAACTTAGAAGGCATGCATAATAATTAGCCTAATTAGGAAACGAGAGGAAGATTTAGCAAATTCTCGCTGCCTATTGTAAAATTTTCTTGCGTTGATTGAGATTTATAATTAACGAGATAATATTCTCAGGATCACGAAAGTTGAAGTTCAAAGATGAGTATAATTATCTCATTAAAATTATTAGATAAAGTTTAAGTTCAGTCCAAACTTATCAATAAATTAAAAATTGTGAAAATGTAGGTAATTCACGATTTTTTGATTCTAAATTGAATTAACTATTAGAAACGGCTAAGCGAAGCATACAAATTAGGGATGTGTTGAACAGTTATAATTACAACTATTTAAAAAAATACAGAAAAGTAAGTACAAAAGCTATATACACAAACTAGGTAAGTATGGCAGGCAAAATGGGCCTTTCTCATCTCAGCATAATGTGGTTTATCACGGAGGTAATGTTGCGCGGGTTGCGTTGCTATTTACCTATATGTGTTGAAGTGTCAATATAAAGAGTTCTGCAAATCTTCGCATCGGTTATAAGCACATTCATTTGACAGCATTGCTATGATTGCCATGCATCCTGGGCTTCATACCGCTTTGCTTCCTCGGACATCACTGGTACTACACACTTGTCTCATAAATGATTTCGCTGCTTCGGTACCTACGCATCCACCAGCAGAGATGGCACATCTGTAGTGGTTACGAAACCTTAGAAAATAATTATTCAAAAACTAAATTTGGCTCAGAAGAACGAACCAATGGAAATGTCAGACACAATGACACAACCCATTATTCAACTTCCTTCTCTAAGTCCTTGGTAAATAAAGCAAATCCTTTAATTGCTGTTAGCATCCGCATAACGTAACCTAAAACATCTCATTATACCTACGTAGCTAATAGGGGATGGCCCGCCATGAAACCATTAAAAAGTTTAGACCGAAGAGTTTGTATTTCATAACGAATGAGTTCGTATTTTAATCGAGTTTGTTTACAAGCTGCTCATTGGGGCCGTTGGAACTTGTCGAGGATAAATGAGAAAATAATAAGGGTTTAGTACGTGATGCTTACCTAACATTTTGTAAACAAGAAGATTTTCAAATAATTGTTTGGTCAAAGATAAACAAAGAGAGTAATTTTTACAATAATATATTTCTTATTTTTTAATACCTATCTATATAATATAGTAGTCTGAAAACGTTAGCAGGTAATAATATCTACTCGTATATATGATAATGTTTTGTTAGGAAATAAATTGTGACAATAAATAAAAATGGAAACTAGATCCGCTAATAAATAGCGACAAACGACTAGACGTCATCATAAATCCACATCAATAAAACTCCCGTAAGTGTTTCATACACTTTATTGCTTCACGGATATTATTCTCCATAAATTGTCAAACAACCACGTTTATAACGACGAAACGAGCTCCCCGAGCGGGGGGCGAGAGGCACTGAGAGACAGGAATCACAGATCGACAGAGCTTAGAAGATACAGTTTGGTCACAGCGAACGACGTAGTTACTGTTACCGAGGATATAGACGGACATCAGTAAAGGAAGCTAGAGGGGGGAGGACGGGGGGAAGGGGCGGGGCGGGCGAGGCGCGGGTGGAAGGCCCCGAGTGCAGCCTCATTCGTCGACGAAGGTCTCTCTTCCCGCACGCGGAGCTGAGGTAGCCGCCACGCAACGCACGCTGACGTCAGCGAGTGCCGATTCAGCACCCAATACGCAACAGCATTTATCGCTGAATGCGCGTATCCCAGAAGCAACGAATAGTGTACAATTATCATAGGTGCATGGAGTCCAAACGCGCTGGATACCACAAGCGCTGCGTGAGGACACCAGCACATCGCGAATAATGCCGCGATGCCCATCAGAACGTTTCCCAGTCGACGTCTCGAGCGTAGCGTTGACATCTGGGGCTGGGGGCCTAGAAGACTTGGTTGGAGTTTCTTTTTCCTGATATCTCCCACATCGACTGCGTCCCTTCTTTCTCTAGGCCCGACGCCTGCGACAATGATGACGTGCGTGGGGCGTCTCATGAGTGGTACTGGTAGAGGCAGCTCGCCGTGAGCCGCGCGCGCTGTAAGCGACAGTGCAGTAAGTTTGACGCGCACTGACCAGTGGCACCTCGCTACTGCTAGCACTGGGAAGCAGTATGCGAAGACAGCGTGGATTGCTGCCAGTGGCGGGCAGTACAGGCATGTGGCTGTGACTGCTGCAGCGCCTGGAACAATCAAATAATTCTTCATTGGACATCCTATCATCCTATCATATCATCTACGTTTAACCTATTCTTAATTATTTTTATTCTTCTTTGAACCATCAGTGAAAATGAAAATCCATTTTAATTCACTTATCTTGATAATGTCATTTTGATTTAAATCATTACTACATACACACATCAACAAAGTCTAGGGATATCATGGTACCACATTATTTTCGCTTTGATATTTCAAAATCTTGTTTGTTTTCATTACAAGTTTATATACCGATTGAAACCTCTTTTATTCTATTTTTTTTTTTTAAATGGAAATTAAAAAAAAAAGAATTATTAATAGTACGGAGGCAAAATTGTTAAAGGTGTGTTTCGACGAGAAAAAATTAAATTGTTTTATTGAAATTAATTATTGAAAAAGGGATTGTATTGTTTTTATTTTATAATTTCTTGGGCCGTATGAGTTTAAAGAGCAATTTTACATCGTCATTTGAGTCGAGGTGAAACCCGTGAGCCGTGGGCACGTTAGAAAATGGTGTTATTTAACGCGTTGTTGCTGAGGCCATACACGCCAGCCAAGACGTGATAACAGGATTGTGATCACGTTATCTTAGTAATAGGGATGTAGTTAAACAGCCCAAGGTTAGATTCAGTGTTACTACGCAGAGACAGGATTGATTTTTCCAAATGACCGCTAGAAGACCACTGAATTTTACAGCGATGTAACTAGTAAAAAGGCTCTAGGGAGACCCCCAGCTGCTGGTAAGCGTCCAAACCGTGCAAATGAGGTTGCATGAAGTTGGTCTTCATGTTCGAAGACCGTTGCATGTTACAGCGTTGCGACGTGGCAATCGCGATCGGCTGCTTTTGCGAGCTCGGGAGCATTTAACATCGAGTGACGAACATTGGTCTTTGGTACTGTTCAGCGATGAGTTCCGGTTTAATTTTCAACCGGATTCAAGAAGAACACGCGTTTGGAAAACTCTAGGAAGAGTTAGTCGCCTGCAGCACCCTCAAGAGGTCCCCCCATACCAAGGCGGAACAATCACGCTTTGGGCAGAAATTCGTCTTGGCGCACAAACCCAGCTCGTTTGGATCCAAGGCAACATGACTGCACAAAAATACCACGAGGAGGTACTAGAGTCTGTCGTGGTCCCTCACAGAATCCAAATGGGTTAAGAACTTTTACTCTAACACGGTAATGCTAATGTCCATACCGCGCGGCTGGTGTCGGCCGCTCACCGCAACAAGAAATGGCAATTTAATTTTAAGTATCAACCAAAAATATCGATGTGTAATTAATGTAAGAGGTAGCAACACTAATTACTTAATATAAGATTTTAAATTTAATAACAAAACTGTAAGAAATTAAGTTTTTTTATCATAGTAATTTGCTATGGCGTTAAAAAAATAACATTATTAATATTAAAAACAAAAGAATCGCGGAATGTTTTATTTTATTATCAAAGACCTTGAAATGACCTACCATTTTGCCATTTACTGTTTATAAAAATTCCTCATAGATTTTTAGATATTGGATGAAATGTACAATATCCCTAGACTTTGTTGATGTGTGTAGTTGATAAATTTAATTAACTAACAAACAATGCACAATAAATTATGTTTCTGCCTATTGGATAAGACCATCGGAATACAAATGAAGAGCTTGATAAGATACTAAGGAAGATCGACCCTTACTCAGTAGAAACGCCGTGGTCCACACTATGACGACAGCTATGAGAGGGCGCGCGCAGAGAGACGTCCCGCCGCGCCGCACCGCACCGCAGCGGTCGGCCGCTATCGCCATCAGCGATAGTGTACTAGCCGCGACTGGGAATGACTGAAAACAAAATACTTTGGTAAGTTTTTATGAATAAGACCCTTAGTTTCTAAAAAAACACGTATTTTTCCTTAAAGGAAATACTTTTCTTAAGTTTATGAAAACAACTGCTTGAAGTGATTTAGTCATTTTAAGTAAGTAATACTAGTTTTATAGGATCGTAATTAGATGGTTTTTACGAAGGAAGTGCTCTTAGCCCTTCTCTTTGACACACTTGAAAGCTGAAAGATCTTTTTCAATTCCATTTCATTACTTTCAGGAAAGTTTCGTGAAGTTTGATGTTCAAATTATAAAGTGTAGTGAATTGAATATAAATGAAAGGTAGCAGTAAAGAAGTTTAAATGTCCAGCGAACCAAAATAAAGCAGAATATTAATAAGGACTTGCTACAGAATTTCCTAGTTGGTAATATTTTTTCCTAATATTTTGATGTGATCATGTGTAACGTTCATCCGCCAGTCGAGATCGACGCGACGCATGAGTTGCACTCAGCTGTGTATTGAATACCTACCTATAATGTAGCTTACTGCTTTCTGTTGTGCCCTCTACTTTCTTCTGAACTAATCAAAGCGTGTTTTTATGTGGCGCAATAAACTTTAAACTTGTCACTCCAAAGTGAAGTTTATTCTACGATATTCGTACCGACTTAACTACCTACTACACGGAACACCTATAATGATGATGATGAATCTGACCTCAATATAGTAGGTGACATGGCACGGCAGATGCTGGATCCTGGCCGCGCGGGAGGCGGCGAGCGGCGCGCTGGCTGCGCACACGAGGAAGTCAGCCGCGCATGCGCTCAGCATCTGCGGGGTTCGGAGCCTGGCTGCTCCTCCTGACGCTAACGCAGCCATCAGACTCACGTTTCCTAAAATAAACGTATATTAAAAGCAGGACTTGTGTGCTGAGTTGACAGCAAATAGAGGAAGCAGAGTGTAATAGATCTAAAAACAGATCCACCGCAATCTTGTTGAAACGTCGGACTTATAATATTCGCAAAGGGATGACCCGTTGCATTATAAGTATTTTAAAAAGCCCTAAGAGACTGGTAACTTGTAGTTTTCACGTTATACTGTTTATTCACATAAAACAAAAATCCGTTATAATATTCATCGCACAATGTCTGTCCGGCCAAAAGCCACAAGTACAACAAAGTTTCAACTACTACCATCTAGAAACGAGCTAGAAACTAGAACTTTAAATGAAATTATGAATTCAGTACTGTGTGCTAACTTAAGTTTAATCCAATAAATTTTAAGAAACAATTTTTTTTCAATTTTGATACTTTCTTCATTTTTTAAAAGTCCACAGATTTGCGTAAAGAATCTGAATGAGATGGTATCCTTTTTTATGGAAATTCAGCCTTATAACTTTCACATCAGCAATTGCTTTGTCTTTTGCCGAAACTTACGGAAACTCGTGTAGTTAGGAAAGTAAGTTAAGATTATACGAGTATGGCATATTAGACGGGTTTTTCGAGTTAGAAAGTTTTGTCGATTTTTCTGAAAGTTTTTGAGTGACATGCCTATTTACCATTACAAGCTCGTTCCGATGATACGTTTAGAGGATTAAATTAAATTGCAAAACTGTACATGCCCATGTATTTTTAGGGTGCGGTACATATTTTGAAAGCTTTAGTACTCGAAGATGAGTCGCTAGAGCGTAGTGCAGATGTACTATATAAACGGGTACAATGCAGTGCTGTTGCTACGACCGTAGGTTGTGTTCGAGTTTATATCGAACACGCAGCAATTGTGTAAATTAGCTGCGTTAGCAACTGATCGCACCTTTGCGCGTGTTCACCTAAATTCGGCAGTTCGCGACTTAACGTACCACAGAGAGCGCGGGCTCACTACCATTTTAAACCATTATAACCATTTAGTTTTATCTTACCATTAATTCAGTCTAAGTGATTTACCAGTACATTTCATTTATACTCGAATTGACTTTTACTTCTACCACAAACCACCATAAACTCAAGGGGTCTTGGATCTGTGAAACCATACCACACAGGACAGGAACTCTTTACAGGTTGACGTACAGATACACATACATATTTGACATCTGTCCGCATTTTAAAACAGAGTAGGTACACGACATCATTACCTCTAGTTTTCGAATCCTACTCAAACTGAAACAAACCGTCAGTGTATCCAGCAGTATCTCAATATGATAAAACTCACCGACAATGCCGATGACAGCGACGAGCACGTAGAGGGCGATGAGCGCGGCGAGCGCGTGCGTGCGCGTGCCGTCGCCCGCGTCCGCCTCGCTGCCGTTACCATACATCGCGGCTCATCTTCAGAACCTGGACAGAAAAACCACAAAAAATTAAATATTTATACTCTGTTCACCGAGTCGATCGAAATTTTAACAAACTAAATGTGTTGTCCATAATTTTTAGCTTCTATCGCGGGCCTTGAGCGTGGAGACCGAATCCAGAAATTCCGTAACGAAAAAACCTGACGCTTGTCACTTTCGTTCCGCAAGTCGCCTCTAGGTGGCATGCAATAGCTTTACCGCGGCAGTCCCCGAGTCTTTTTTTTTACATAGGTTAGGATTTTGATAACGTATAAAGAAATCATCATAGAAGAATACATTACGTAAGGCAATGTGAACTCGCCCTAGGCCCGTTTTCGATGCCAATCACGTGCGTTTATTTTTCTAACTATTCGATCGACTCGGTGAACAGATATGAACTGTTTTTGACGTAGAAAGCTAAACCGCTGACGTAAAGTTTGGACAGTTAGAACCTAAACTAAATTGTTTAATAATACGTCATGGTAAGCCCCCCCCCCCTGTTCATTCCAAGAAAATTACTATGTTACATAGTGCAAAGAATGCATGAAAATGAAAATTATGTACCTCTTATTGCACTTTACAACACGGATTTCACTTGTCTATTTTCCACTTAAGTTTTGTTTACGTCTAACTTAGTTCTTGCATGCTAACAATGTGCCAGGTATTTTCAAACTCCCGTCTCCGGAACAGACATGATTAATTACAAAACTTTGTAGACGTGTGACGTACATCACTAAGCTTGCAAGCTTATGACGCATCTCAGTAGCAGTTATAGCACTGCTCTACCATCAGTTTTCGAGTTGTATAGTTAACTATCCTCGATAATGGGTAAGTGTTTCAAATTTATGACATTAATTTATGCAGCGCCCCCGGTAACTTTTCATTTTTTTTTCATTTCAAGTTACCGGGGGCGCTGCGCTCATTTTGGGATACTTGACTCGGTTTCGAAGGTAGTATCAATACTACAGTAAACTGGTGGTAGGGCCTCTGGGTATATTTAGGTAAGCCGGAAAATGCAAGCTTAAAGTTTGAAGCTGCGGCACACACGTGGAATATACCATAATGATGGGGAAAAAAATTGTGCCAGCTAAGTAGGTAAGTACTTAACTTACCTACTTAGAATATATGAGGAATTTTGAAAGAAAGAAAGAAAGAAAGAAAGAAAGAAAAATATTTATTTTGTCAAAAACACGTTACACATAAAGACACATTATAATAAGTTGGACATTGACAAAATTGGCAACTACTCAGCGTATTGCTGCGACAGAAACCAGATAGTAGCAGCGCTGGTCTTCCGTAGCGCCGTAGGTTTATGTGCGAAGAGTTTTACAGAAATAAGTATTTAATAATGACCAAATTGCTTCAAAGACGATTTATGCTTGTAATCTCTGAAAAAGAAACAACGTTTATTTGATTCACAAGATTTGGGACACAGATGATTACGTCTAAAATATGCCATTGAAATAAATATTATTAAAATCTATGTACATTTTTAGAAGACATTCTCCGCAAGCTTTGTAGCTTGCGGGATGAAAAATAACCTACTTATTTCGGTGTTGTAACAAATTGAACGCAAACATTGTACTGTCATCTATAAAAGTAGGTATGTGTAAGTTTTTGATGTTAACTCTATTGTTCATCCCTCCACGTGTTCTTACTTTGGTATTCACAAAATTAATGCATGCATGTAGAGAGGCGAGGCGCATCCTAGAAGCAGCTAGGCATACGGTAGTCGGTAACGTAGTGTCCTAGACTGAATAATCTCTCTTTAAAATAATTTTCGTGAGTATTCCATGTGCAAAATAAAATTTTACGTACTCAATTGAATTGTAGGAGTCAAATTTTTTCTTCTCTTCTTGTTGGCTGTCTTGTAAGTATAGGTTTTTAATAAACCACCAGATTTTTTTCTTTACACAGCGGCTCCACAAAGTAATCAACAGTTATTCAACATGGTCATGTTGAAGAATAAAAAAACAGTAGGTATTGTACTTACTGTCATTAATAGCAAAGCCAGCACGGTATTTTTTTTTTCTTGGGTATTTTTCAGTTACAATATCACTTTAGTGGTTGATGGTACCGACGATTCTAACATAAAGTTAGAATTTTTGAATACGCCCGAAGGCATCGTTAGCAAGTTACCGCGCCACGAAAAAGAGACATTTTTGTTTTCGTTACTCTTGAGATACAATACAGCTCAAGTTTTGGTTGTTATTACTCTGTGAATGTTTTGTAAATTCTTGTCATTTTATAAATACATTCGGTTGTTTTTATAATTAAGGATGAAATTGTAAACGGCCACTGTCTTGCCAACGTTGAGGGCAATGAAGAAACAATATTAAAATAATGATATAATAAGCTTTTTATTTAGACCTTGAGCAACCTCCCGAACAAGCCGGCTTCCGTGGAGGACTTTCTACTACTGACCACCTTCATACCATCAATCAGATTTTAGAAAAACATTTAGAGTTTCGCATCCCCTTATACTTAGCATTTGTCGACTATTCAAAAGCGTTCGATAGCATCTCTCATTCTGCAATATTTAATGCCCTTTCAAACCAGAACATCGAGCGCACATATATCGACCTCATCAAACGCATCTACCTCAAAAGCACAGCAGCGATGAAAGTTCAAACCATTGGCCCTTCGTTTCTCATAAAAAGAGGAGTTAAGCAGGGGGACCCATTGTCCCCGAAACTGTTTAACAGCACCCTTGAAGGCGTATTTCGTAGGCTAGCAACACAATTCGCAAACAAGGGCATCGAAATCTCAGGATCGAGGTTAACAAACCTTCGCTTCGCTGACGACATCGTCCTTTCTGCCAACACAGCTCCCGAACTACAATCCATGCTTGAACATCTAAGCAGCGCAAGCCTTGAGTTTGGATTAAAGATGAACATGTCTCTTCACGTGAGTCAAGAACATGAGTCTGAAGGAACTCATGAAAGGAGACCTTCCCATTAAACTAAAACGTAAACTCATGGATATGTGCATCCTTCCCATTCTTACATATGGCTCTCAAACTTGGTCTTTGACAGCCATCCAAAAGTCCAAACTTAAGGTTTGCCAAAGGGCGATGGAGCGCAGTATCCTAGGTGTTAAGTTAACAGACCGCGTCCGAAACACCATACTGCGCTCCAAAACCAAAATCGCTGACGTAGGGGAGAAAGTTGCAAAACTTAAGTGGGACTGGGCCGGGCATGTCTGCCGCATGCCGGAGGAACTGTGGGCCAGAATTGCCACAACATTGAGCCCTGACACAGACACCCGGTCACAAGGCAGACCACGGATGAGATGGCGGGACGAACTAGACACCTTTGAGTGTGACTGGCAGAGGAAAGCATGGGATCGGCGTAACTGGCGAAAGCGGGGGGAGGCCTTTGCCCAACAGTGGGACAAGATAGGCTAATAGTAATAGTAAGCTTTTTATTACAAAAATACCTTCTGTATATCATTGTGATGTCTACAAACATTTGGATATAAATTTTTGTGCAAAAATGCCATGAGGGCAATCAATTTCTTTGTATGCAATTATTTTGGAAATAGGACTTAGGTCTACCATTTCTAAGATACCATTCAAGTTAACTATAAGAAAATAAAAATGGAAAGTAAAAAATCGTTTTACATTTCAATGGTCCGTTCGACGAACGACGATAGAAAAGGGCATAAAAAGACAGCAATTACTGTGCGTCTTGCTCAGACAGTAAAATGAACGTAAAACGAACCAATGCCTGAGTATACGAGTGCTCTAAAAATGATCACAATTATTTAAATTCTAGCTGGCCCTCATGATTTTCGAATAGAAATAGATAGGTCAGTATTAATGCGAAGTCAAAAACGTGAACATATTTCATAAAATGCCTTGCATACACTGCGTGTCCACATCGCATTTCCTTACAACTTTCGATATAATTATTTCCTAAATGCAGCTTGTCCTAATAATACAACGCACGAAAAGTTCACGCTGTATCTATGGAGTGGTTGATCGAAGGATAATACACAAAAGATGCAACAATACGCCGTATGCATAAGCTTAATGAATAACTTAACTTAACTTGGGACTAGATGACGCTGTGTGGAATGTCCAAAGATATTTATTTATTTATTTTATTTATTTAATATCGGTAGCACTTTATAACTGTTAAGAATTTCATAAGTCTAAAGACTGTCCTCGTGTGTCCTTGCCATAATTGTGGCAGTTCTGCGGTAAATGGATCGCAATGTCCGTTGTCTAGACGTGGAAATGACTTCTAGACTTGCACTTTTCTTATTTCCCGCCGTTCCCTGGGAAATCGTGTTGGACGATAAAGGCATTTGTGGCTTGGAATTTTCTTCTTATTAGACGTTGCTGATATGAACTAAAGGTATGATTTTTAATTTTCTTGAGAGTATTTGTTAAATTGGTTTATTCACAATACGAAGATTTTAAACAAATTAAACTGGTTTCACCCTTTTAACCTTTTCAATCCAAAATGAAAAAGGTTTTAAGAAAAGGTCCGTTGTATTTTCTATTGTTCAACTACCGGCCATTTTTTGGCGAAAATAGATAAAGATAAATAGAGTTGAAAAATGGTGCGGCGTCCATTTACACTTCATTAAAATATTCCCTTGGGAAAGGTTATTAAGAAAACATTTTCGACGGTTCAACAAAAGCGCTCGTTTATCAATATAACTACTTACCTAAATTCACCTGGGGCTTCCATCTAGTTTTTTTTGCGCAATGTGTAATTTTGATACATATTACAAACAGCTTATTCTTTAGTAAAAAAAAGCTCCGCCGAGACAGTGTTTACACTGCCGTGACCAGGATTCGAACCTGGGTTACTACGGCCACAACGTAGGGTCCTAACCACTAGACGATCACGGCTACCGGAGCTGGTGAGCTAATCTTCGAAATTATTTGATACAATTCTGTTTTATATTATAATAATTATTATGAAAGGCGACACTTCTGTGAAAGACGCAGATAAGCGGTACCATCTCATTTTTGCCGGGTTTGCAAGAAATTGGAGTACTTTCACTGAGATTACGTAAGCAGTTTGTGGTTCTACTTTTTTGAGGAATTAGTGACTTGACAAACCAACACATAGAGTAGTTAACATTACCAGATTTTTTTTGAAATAATAATAATTTAGTACGTAGATAATTATTTAAAAAACTTATATTGAGCAGCAGAGTATGTTTGTAGAAATGTACCAAATAATATACCAAATACATGCAAAATAAGCTTAAACAACTCTAAAAGAAAGTGCTTGGGACAAACAGACATTTCTTAAAACATCTGTAATAGACGAAGAAGCTTATAATGCATAAATCGAAGTAAATTTAAGATAACGTCATGTCTAAAAACACGTTTACCACAGACCAAATATGAGTTTACTAGATGAACATGGTTGTTGATTTGTTGATGATGCGAATGATCGTTAGAAAAGTAATCATGAGCAAGTAAATAATACCAGCATTAATTAAACCCAATTGGCTGTCAACCAAATTATTAATTACCATCAAATCGAATAGCACTCAACGAATGATGAATTGATCAATTTATTTAGAAGCAATTGACTACTTATTTGAATAACGCTATGTGCTTTGTGCTTCACTACACTGCGAGCCTAGAGAGGTATTTATTTATTTATTCTTAAAAACACTGTTTTCTTTCATGTTTCTTACGAATACATTTTAAAAAAAAATATCTGCTGCAAAAACAACAGAAATAATCTAAATTGTAAATTATAAAAGTTTAGTTAAAAACGTTTCCACCAACTCTATTTTTTTCATTTTAACTGTCTGTTTATAAATATGAAATATAACAAAGTCGTATTTAATGTACCTAAATTTATTATGATTAATATTGTTTAAAATTACGAATAATCAGTTGTTATTACAATTTATACATAATCAATAAATACTTTGTCGTATTTATCTCTTTCTTACGTAATCTTAAATCCCCAAAATGTCTGTCTAATTTGATAGAATCGGAATTAATAAGAATACTGGCTATTGTTTGTATGATTATTGTATTGGTTCGTCTATTATGTTTCTACATACATATCAGTTTTATTTCATTTTAAAACGAGGAAGTTTAGTTTATTTTCCTCTATCATAGCTTTGAAAGAAAGAAAGAAAGCATTTATTGATGACACAAGCCAATACACAACGACCTTTGCGTTTTTAACCGAAATTTAATTAGTGAAAGAGGCCTAGCCGAGTATTGACTCGTACAAATGTTTTACTTCAAAGGCCCGCTGTGGTATGTTTGCTCAATCGCCTAACAAATTAAATGGAATAAAACCATCGATCAAATCTTTTCACCAAATTATATAAGCTGATTTTGCATTCGAATAAAACAAATCTAGGTATTGTATTTTGAATTCAATAGACAGAAACAAAAAAATCACGATCTAGTTCGAACAATGTTTTACTATCAGTGCAGCAAAATAAAAGCTTACTAACAAAAATAGCTTCAGAGTAAAAGCCTATCAACGTATCGAAGCCATTTTCACCCCGTTGCCGCGTTGGGTCGTAACAGGAAATCTCCAATGCTCCATAGCAGGCTGTGAACGATTTCCGAACTATAACCTTGTTCCAGAAAATGAAGACAGATATGACATTTACCGTTCACTACTCAACCCGTACTGTACCTTTCTTCGTTACACGTACCTTTATTCTCTAACAGTATTTTCTAAAATTAAACTTCTGTTTAGAGTTACAAATATATATCTAACTAGCTGCTCCCCGCGGTTTCACCCGCGTAAGTCCCGTTCCCGCGGGAATATCGGGATAAAAAGTAGCCTATGTTACTCGTGGATAATGTAGCTTTCGAATGGTGAAAGAATTTTTAAAATCGGTCCAGTAGTTTTTGAGCCTATTCATTACAACCAAACAAACAAACAAACAAAGTTTTCCTCTTTATAATATTAGTGTAGATATACAATGATAAAATGATATCATTTCACTGCTAGATGACTGGCACACGGCGCGGTGGCGGCAAATCAAATTTTGTCTTATCCGCGCACATCTATTTCAAAAATAGGCGTAAGTAGGTATTTTTAAAAACGAGTGTAATACAGAAGCCTATGATAATTTATGACTACGAAGAAGGTACCGAAAAAATACATTTGCATCTAAAACAGAACATTAGTTGGTAAGTGGTCGTAAGAATAAATTAGGTTTCTAAATTTTAGGTTTGAGCAAAATAACTTGGTAAGTAGTTACCGCTACGAATTTTCACGATTTTCGTCGATTTTCGTTCTGTACGAAATATGTCGAAACAATTCCTGTCATTTTAACTAAAACATTTTTTGTTAGTCAGTTCATACTAAAGTTTCATTGAAATTTTTTAATTAATTAATTAATATTAATAAACATTTATTTCGGACAACTTAATCCATAGTTTTACACAGTTAGACATAGGTATAAACATAAAATAGAACAACACAACAAAACACACACTAAAAAAATATTAACAAATAAAAATAATAGTTTTCACCCAATGATGAAGTATTGGACAATCATACTTTTCTGATATGATATTCAGAATGCTGTTGTGACTGCCCCTGACTCTGCTCAGTAAGGATACTATTCGTTTCCGAATAATTGCTGCGAACCCGTCCACCCGAGCATCCGCAAACATACCCGAAGCGGAACAGAAACGAGGCAGTCCCACCAGCATTCTGAAGATGTTATTATATTGGACTCGCAGGGCGCTTAGCGATTTTTTGGTGAACTTAACCCATAGGTTGCTGGTATAAAAGCACTGACAGAAAGCTCTAAATAGCGTAATTTTAACCGGAAGGGAGCACTTAGCAAACCTACGGGCTACCATGTTACCTCTAACTGCTAACGCCCTACGTTCCCTTTCTATGTCACAATCATCCTTGAGATCATTTGTAAGAATATGCCCTAAGTATTTAAATTTATTAACAATATTCAAATCTTTCCCATACAATCTAACTGGTGGAACATACTCAGGATCCTTATTATTTCCTCCCGTAAATACCATGACTTCACTTTTTTTAGTATTGTACACTAACCCGTGCCTTGATGCATAGTCCTCGCAAACCTTTAAAAGATCTCTTAGACCACTGATGGATGGACTCAACAACACCATGTCATCCGCGTAACTAATATTGTTTACCATGACTCCATCTATAGAGCAGCCAGCATGCATGTTGCTCAGTTCAACCATCAGATCATTCATGTATAGGTTAAAAAGCTTTGGTGACGTAAGTCCACCTTGTCTAACTCCGCATTCCAACTTGTACATATCCGAAAGACTACTATCCCACCTTACACTATTGAGTTGGTTCTCATACCAAAACCTAAATGTGCTAACAAGTTCTTTAGGTAGAATTTTATTAAGTTTCTCCCAAAGTGGTTGATACAAAACTCGATCAAAAGCTTTGCTGAGATCTAAAAAGCAAGCATAAACTGGGGTCTTCCTATCAGTATAATACCGGACTGTATGTTTCAGGCATAAAATGGCACTTTCAGTGGAAACACCCGCCTGAAACCCAAATTGCGAGTCATGCAGGTGCAAAGCTTTATCTAAGTAAACATTTAAAAGGCTGTCTAGTATTTTTGCAGTTATTGTAGCAAGAGAAATAGGTCTATAGTTATTGCTATCAGACACGTCACCTGTTTTATTTTTGACGATAGGGACAACCGTGGTTCTCATGAGTGTCGGTGGGAGATATGAGTGCCTTACACAAAGATTATAAAACATTGCAAGGACACGAGAGAGATGCGGACCAGCAAAAAGCAAATGTTCAATGCTTAGTCCGTCATGTCCAGGAGATTTTCCTCGTTTCATATTTTTAATAGCCGTTCTAACCTCTTTTGATGAAAAACGCACTATTTCACTAGGTAATTTCGACCTCGCATCATCGACATCAACGCGCTCCGCGGCTGCATCTCCTGAACACCCCCCTGAAGGAAATTCTGCGTGACGAGCACTAACCTTAAAATTATTCATAAAATGTTGTGATATTTCTCTATTTCCACTTAAACCATTGATACTTTCAGGCAACATGAAAGATTTACTAATGAACAAGGCACAGCTAAGACAAGTAACTTAGCGAGACGAGGCTAACTGAAATATTGGTTGACTTCACATCTACACTAATAATGCCCGAGTTCTGTATCTAACCAACGTACGGATGTCCGTAGGTTCATCACATAACTTTGTTTTTACAACATAAAATTTATGAAACTTTTTGACAGATAACAACGTTGCTTTGGAGAAAGTCCTACAGCCAACACAGTAAGTTGTACACACAGTACCTACAGTAAGTTGGTCAATCTCAGAAAAAAGATTGTTGAGAAAATATGTGTAAAAACAAAAAAGCTTCAATATCTGCCTGTCAGCATCAAAATATTTCAAAGCAGCAATAACTACAAAATCTACAATATCTCTCGCCCTTTCAAGAATGGGATTATTCATATGGAGTTACGCTCCGCAGATTTCACGAAATTCTGAATATTATCCACGTCGATATTGCCTATTCGCATTTAACGAACCAGCTGACGGTGATGTGGTAGGTACTCTGAATTGTATCGAATAATATGAAATATTGCTTTGTGTTTTCAAATAAATTCTGATAAAAAGTAAGCATATTTTAATATAGGTATACATAGTTAATAGCATTGTTTGTCTCCATTTTTGATAATGTATATTCCCAATTACAATAATGTAGTTTTCTTTCTTTCTTCTTTTCACTTGTTTCCTGAAAAAGATGATTTAAGTTTATAAAATTGTAGCTCCACACTCATCCGACCGGAGTTTTATTACTAATGCCGTCACATAATTATTTGAGACAAAATCTCAAATATGTGACTGACTTTTACGGCTCAGAGTATAATAATGTGAATAAGAAAACAAAACTCACTCAGTGGTTAACGTTCTAACTAGGTATGTCAAACGCAGAGCCACGAGTAGAAGGGGCAGACAGCATGTAATTACAGGAGAATTGCGGTGCGTCTAGGATGATTCGCGGTTGATGGCACAATTTGCCCTAATTCTAGCATTAGACACGGCTTGAACTAAGGGCTGTATTTAAACTTTAATAGGGTGTATTAGGACAACCCTCTTATGGGGCCACATAATGGAACTAGGCAAAAAAACTCTCGATCCGAATTTTAAATTATTTTCGCGACAATGTCACCGCTTAAACACAATATTATGTGGTATTTTGAACATAACGGGAGGTGAAGGGGGCTTGTGATTGCGAATAAGCTTCCGATATTTCAAAATATATGAAACTAACCATCATGTAACCCATTACACTCAAGTTTCAACCGTATCACAGTTACGTAAAAGTTAAATTGTGTGAGAGTTTCCAGCTTAGGTTTAAGCTGGGATAAAACGGCTCATTAGGTAATGCAAACAAAGGAGGTATTGAGCTCAAAATGTGCTCCACGTGGCGAGATTTTCCGGAAATCCCTGAGTAAAACGTACTTTACCTACAAGAGAGGGTATTCGTTTCAGGATTTGGGAGGTGATAAAGAAATCTGTAGACAAACTAATATCAATTAGGCGAGTCTAAGACATTCCAGGTTTAATGGAATTGTGAGTAATTATATGCAAATGAAGACATTGCTTGCATTAATTGCGTCACGTTCTCATTCTAATTCCTTTTATTATAGTATTAGGTGACGTTGATAATGTACGTCATGTTCCAACGGAAAGGTAAAATTACCCGCGGCGAGACCTTTCCATGATGACGACAGCACTGGCTGAGACAGCTTTATGGAAATATGCCCTGAAAAATACAGACACTTCCTGGAAATATGAAACAAGTCCTGCTGTCCTATTCTGTTTTATTAAATTGCTGTGTTTCGTAACGAATACTGAAACGATACGTTTGTCTATACACAAATCTGATATTTAATTTATTTCAGGGGCAGAAGCCATAGACAAAAGCTAGTTAAAGCTCTCACGGCGCACATTTTCGAGTGTAATTCTGCAGCGTTCTCCTGTTGAAAAAAAAAACGGCCAGGTCTTGGGCATAAAAATAATGTAAACTAACATAGTAATCATAAGAAAATCTCTTAGAGTAGGCATAATAATAATAAACAAGGATGTAGGAACGGTACATTTATTACAACAATGTTATTTGCTTTGTTGCTATAGGTTTGGCAATTAACCAATTTATGCAATTACTTCCGCTATGTGCTCGGTAGAATACAATCTAATATATTATTTTAACAGTACAGCTAGTAACAAAGTTTTGTTGAAATATTTATTTCTAATATTAAGTATAGATAAAGTTTCTTAAACCAAGAACTCAAACAGGACAAATAAAATATAAAATATGACAAATTTATTTAATAGGATCTCAGCGTCATCTAAGATTCTTCCTGTGTTTCTTCATAACTAATACACGCACATGACTTTTGACCTTCAAGATCAAAATTCAGAGTGATATTCATTACTTATAATATTTTTCAACTTTCAATACAAAAGTCGTGTTCAAAAATGAGAATAAAACTAAGTTACCTATACCATCTGATTACTCAGTTTTCTTGGCAATTTTTCATCTGTCGGGCACTAAGAAAATTATAATAATATATCAAATTTTATTCATAACAGTACTTCTATTCAGTAGACCGACAAAGGAAACAGCGTAGTTAAATTTTAATATTGTGTGTAAAATTATTAAATGTTTGTTTAAATAATTGAGGAATTCAACTTTACGATGCTATAAATAATTTGGACATGAAAGATTTACTAATGAACAAGGCACAGCTAAGACAAGTAACTTAGCGAGACGAGGCTAACTGAAATATTGGTTGACTTCACATCTACACTAATAATGCCCGAGTTCTGTATCTAACCAACGTACGGATGTCCGTAGGTTCATCACATAACTTTGTTTTTACAACATAAAATTTATGAAACTTTTTGACAGATAACAACGTTGCTTTGGAGAAAGTCCTACAGCCAACACAGTAAGTTGTACACACAGTACCTACAGTAAGTTGGTCAATCTCAGAAAAAAGATTGTTGAGAAAATATGTGTAAAAACAAAAAAGCTTCAATATCTGCCTGTCAGCATCAAAATATTTCAAAGCAGCAATAACTACAAAATCTACAATATCTCTCGCCCTTTCAAGAATGGGATTATTCATATGGAGTTACGCTCCGCAGATTTCACGAAATTCTGAATATTATCCACGTCGATATTGCCTATTCGCATTTAACGAACCAGCTGACGGTGATGTGGTAGGTACTCTGAATTGTATCGAATAATATGAAATATTGCTTTGTGTTTTCAAATAAATTCTGATAAAAAGTAAGCATATTTTAATATAGGTATACATAGTTAATAGCATTGTTTGTCTCCATTTTTGATAATGTATATTCCCAATTACAATAATGTAGTTTTCTTTCTTTCTTCTTTTCACTTGTTTCCTGAAAAAGATGATTTAAGTTTATAAAATTGTAGCTCCACACTCATCCGACCGGAGTTTTATTACTAATGCCGTCACATAATTATTTGAGACAAAATCTCAAATATGTGACTGACTTTTACGGCTCAGAGTATAATAATGTGAATAAGAAAACAAAACTCACTCAGTGGTTAACGTTCTAACTAGGTATGTCAAACGCAGAGCCACGAGTAGAAGGGGCAGACAGCATGTAATTACAGGAGAATTGCGGTGCGTCTAGGATGATTCGCGGTTGATGGCACAATTTGCCCTAATTCTAGCATTAGACACGGCTTGAACTAAGGGCTGTATTTAAACTTTAATAGGGTGTATTAGGACAACCCTCTTATGGGGCCACATAATGGAACTAGGCAAAAAAACTCTCGATCCGAATTTTAAATTATTTTCGCGACAATGTCACCGCTTAAACACAATATTATGTGGTATTTTGAACATAACGGGAGGTGAAGGGGGCTTGTGATTGCGAATAAGCTTCCGATATTTCAAAATATATGAAACTAACCATCATGTAACCCATTACACTCAAGTTTCAACCGTATCACAGTTACGTAAAAGTTAAATTGTGTGAGAGTTTCCAGCTTAGGTTTAAGCTGGGATAAAACGGCTCATTAGGTAATGCAAACAAAGGAGGTATTGAGCTCAAAATGTGCTCCACGTGGCGAGATTTTCCGGAAATCCCTGAGTAAAACGTACTTTACCTACAAGAGAGGGTATTCGTTTCAGGATTTGGGAGGTGATAAAGAAATCTGTAGACAAACTAATATCAATTAGGCGAGTCTAAGACATTCCAGGTTTAATGGAATTGTGAGTAATTATATGCAAATGAAGACATTGCTTGCATTAATTGCGTCACGTTCTCATTCTAATTCCTTTTATTATAGTATTAGGTGACGTTGATAATGTACGTCATGTTCCAACGGAAAGGTAAAATTACCCGCGGCGAGACCTTTCCATGATGACGACAGCACTGGCTGAGACAGCTTTATGGAAATATGCCCTGAAAAATACAGACACTTCCTGGAAATATGAAACAAGTCCTGCTGTCCTATTCTGTTTTATTAAATTGCTGTGTTTCGTAACGAATACTGAAACGATACGTTTGTCTATACACAAATCTGATATTTAATTTATTTCAGGGGCAGAAGCCATAGACAAAAGCTAGTTAAAGCTCTCACGGCGCACATTTTCGAGTGTAATTCTGCAGCGTTCTCCTGTTGAAAAAAAAAACGGCCAGGTCTTGGGCATAAAAATAATGTAAACTAACATAGTAATCATAAGAAAATCTCTTAGAGTAGGCATAATAATAATAAACAAGGATGTAGGAACGGTACATTTATTACAACAATGTTATTTGCTTTGTTGCTATAGGTTTGGCAATTAACCAATTTATGCAATTACTTCCGCTATGTGCTCGGTAGAATACAATCTAATATATTATTTTAACAGTACAGCTAGTAACAAAGTTTTGTTGAAATATTTATTTCTAATATTAAGTATAGATAAAGTTTCTTAAACCAAGAACTCAAACAGGACAAATAAAATATAAAATATGACAAATTTATTTAATAGGATCTCAGCGTCATCTAAGATTCTTCCTGTGTTTCTTCATAACTAATACACGCACATGACTTTTGACCTTCAAGATCAAAATTCAGAGTGATATTCATTACTTATAATATTTTTCAACTTTCAATACAAAAGTCGTGTTCAAAAATGAGAATAAAACTAAGTTACCTATACCATCTGATTACTCAGTTTTCTTGGCAATTTTTCATCTGTCGGGCACTAAGAAAATTATAATAATATATCAAATTTTATTCATAACAGGGGGCCTATTATGAACTCTTAATTCCAGGCAATATACGCCGTAAACTGAACTGCCCGCCATTTTTGTAATATGAACTTGAAACACCAGCCAGTCAGCGGTCACGTGACACTTGGCCGACTTCTGAACGGAAATTGACTGGAAATACCGTATTACGAGTGTCCATTTGACATTTCTATCCGTGTTTTGTCTGTCAAATCAAACCATTCTGTTTACGCTGCTACAATTGAGCTTTTTGTGAATTGTTTTGGATTTTTAGTTAGAAGAAATATTGTTTTCGGCAATTATATCTCCATAAAAATGAGTGAAGAGTTAGAAATGTTAGAGTTCTTGGAAAGTGATTCTTCGCAGGAAAATAGAAATATGAAATTACAGAGAAAACGGCTCCGAGATGAGTGCAATCCGTTTTCTATGAGCGACACCCAATTCATCAATCGGTACCGGTTGTCGAAAGATTTGGTGCGTAATCTTTTGGAAGAACTTAAACCGCATTCGCCAGAACCGACGAAATCTACAGATTTATCTTTGGAGACTAAGGTTGGTGATTTTTGCTGTTGCTCGACTTCTCAAACCTACAGCATTCATTTGCATCGATGATGTGCATCTAAATAAATGTTTGTATTCTCATTTCAGTTATTGGTAGCATTATCTTTTTATGCTACTGGGTCTTACCAGCGCCCTACAGGCGATATTAGCTCCCATGCCATAGCTCAGCCAACAGTCTCCACAGTAATAAGACAAATTACCACCTTATTAAATTTGCCTCACATGCGAGAAAAGTTTATAAAGTTCCCAAGAACACAGGATGAACGCAGAACTAATACTATAAGGTTAGTGATATTTATTTACAAAGTGTCTTAATGTATTTAATGGGTACCTTATAAATAATTGTACACATTATTCCAATGAACATTAATGTTTGGATATATACTTAAATTTGTTTCTCATTTTAGATTTCATAACAAGTTTGGTATGCCGGGAGTGTTGGGCTGTATAGATTGCAGTCATATTGCTATCATACGCCCAACAGAAAATGAAGAACGCTATTATTGTAGGAAGCAATATCATTCTCTTAACATACAACTAGTAAGATTCTCAATACCTACCTATTTGGTTGTTACTGTTGTAAGGAAATCTCACTTTACAATAAGACACAAAAATAGAAACAAAGTGCATCAGATACAATAAAACACATTAAACTATTATTATAACAAATTAAAATTATGATAATACTAATACAACCTTTTTCATTAATTTGTGGTTAACCTGAAACAAAAATATTACAGATTTGTAATGCAGATTATGAAATCATCAGCGTGGATGCTGGCCATGGAGGTGCTACTCATGACTCGCACATCTGGAGCAATCATCCAATAAAACTACACCTACAAGAGCTTACTAGAAATCAGTCTGTATGGTTACTTGGTATGTAAAACTTTTACTTTTGTATAAATTTAATGTCAATAACAATAATTTTCATGCAATCTTTAAACAGTTCTATTGAAATATCTTTATTGTTTATCATTACAGGTGATTCTGGATATCCATTGAGGAAGTATTTGATGACTCCTATTACAAATGCTACTCCAGGTACACAGGAAGCTCATTATACCACACTGCATGTGAGAACAAGAAGCACTATAGAAAGAACCATTGGACTCCTGAAAGCTCGTTTTAGATGTTTACTGGTCCATCGAGTCTTACACTACACACCGCAAGTAGCAGCATCTATTGTAAATGCATGTGTTATTTTACATAACATGTGTGTCCGTGCAAATCTGCCTGAAGAGGTACTCACCAATGAAGAAGCTATGCAGGAAGGTTTGCAACAAAACGAAGATAATGCCAGAGTCAATGAACCATCAACTAGCAACAACAGAGAGTTGAATGATGGCCTAGCTATAAGGCGCGCCTTGGTTTCTCGGCTGTGGGCCTCCCGCCATCCTTAAAATAAAATATATAATATTTATACATTTTTGTTTTTTATACTGAATAACGCAAATACCTCCGAAGAGAATCGTTGTCAGCAGTAAGACCACTATAGGTGGTTGAAAAGATGTGATGTAGGAAATGTAGAGAAAGATTAGTTGGTAGGTATTAACAAAATATACGTACGCTGGACCATCCCTTCCAATCCTTCACGGCACCTTCTCCTTGGGAGTTGAGTGCCTCGGCGACAGACTCCCACATTCTCCTCGAATATTCTCTGGCTTGAGCCGATTTATTGTAGCCTGTAGCTATTTCTTTGTGGGAGTTTAAAAACTCCCATAGTGTCTCGAGTTGAGATAAGGTAGCACGTCGTCGCCGAGAACTATCATCTGACGAACTGAAATAAAGAAAAGCATTGTAAATAGATAGGTAGTAAATTATGTACCTAAAACAAATAATAAGTATCGAAGATCTAAAATACTTACGCCATTCTTCACTGAACACCGATTAAACTATTACTCACAAGCTCTACACTACACTCACTAAAAGTTATCACTATCAGAGAATTTAATCGCTTTTAGATTCTCAAGTGGTTAAACAAAAGTTAAAAACGAGGAACTTCCCGCCATACGACGACACGTTCCGTTCGGAAACCTAGTAAAGTTATAATTTTATACTAAGAAATCATAGTAGGTACTTCTTTACGTACTGACGGTAATGAAATATCTGACACTGCATTCATTATTTGATATATTGTTTTAACATTTTATTATAATGAATTATTTTACTCACTAAATGTGTTAGAAAATAAAACCGTAACATTCCGAAAAATATTCAGCGGCGTTTCTGAACGATGCGGACGAAACTTAGAAACCGGCCAGAGACAACGTATCCGTAGCAAGCCAGCTTGAATCCGGTCAGAGTTAGGTACCTCATATTACGAAAAAGAACAAGGCAGTTTAAGGCCGTAAACTGAACTGCCTGGAACTTGGATGGTTAATATAAAGTTCGTATTAGGCCTCCAGTACTTCTATTCAGTAGACCGACAAAGGAAACAGCGTAGTTAAATTTTAATATTGTGTGTAAAATTATTAAATGTTTGTTTAAATAATTGAGGAATTCAACTTTACGATGCTATAAATAAGCTTTGAAGTTTATTGTGATATGAAGTTTCATTAGGTTTAGGTTTAAAGATATTTATTCTCATAAAAGACACTGTCACTTACATGAGAACACTTAATTATAAATAAAAATATAAGGTAAACATTAGTATCAGCATGCAAAACAATAATTATCAAAATATTTTCTAGACAAGCAATTTCGTATAGGCTTTTACAATATAGAATGTAATCTGTGAATAAAAAGACAATCTAAATTAAAATTCTTATCCCCTTATTCATATTAAGAATGTAAATATATACCTATTATCTTTAATCTATATTTAATATGTTGTTATCTTTTTTCGCTGCCATAAGAGTAACAAGAAAAATAAATATTTAAAACCTGTATTAAATTGACTAATCTTTATGAATAAGACCACTAACTAGACTGTTTTTTGAGGAATAACAAAATTTAAGTACCTAAAATAAGATTGCGTGATTAAAAGTCATAATTTGGGCTACTTCAAAAACAATTCTGATTAATATCAGACGGGCGTGCTCAAGAGGAAATAACCAAATCTTAATTGGTTTTATTAAAGACATCTTTATTTTATCTGATAATTATAATTATCACTGACACAATGAGAAATGGACTAGATCACTTGACTTTAATAAAAATCAGAATATTTTTATGATTTCGACGCATGTCAGAAACATTTCAGAAATTCATTTCAGAAACAGCACCATGGTTTTAAAAGTATTTTTTGAATTTTCATTTCGCTAAAGTTGGAAAACAAACAGACGTTCAGCATATAACACACCATAATACCTATAGATGGACAACCCAGTACATTAATATTTATTTTATTTTATAAATAATCCCCAAAAAAAATTGCCCTGATTTACCTACTAGGTAATATAATACTATGTACAGATACACCATCTAAATCTATCTATATGATGGTGTATCTGTACATAGTATTATTTTATCTGTGGTAATATTAATTTATACTTCGAAGGAATATTATTATCAAAAAAAAAATGTTTTAAAAAACAATGTAAAAATTCCTTGAAACATTAAGAAGCCCGACTAAGTTAATTACTTTTTTATTTGTGCGTTTTACAAAAGTACCTACCAATCCAAAGTTTTAATAAACGTCCACCTAAAGACCGAAAAATGCAAAACATTGTTTACAAAAATGTTGATTTTGAAAACTTCGCAGACAACATTTTAAAAGTTGAAGCACGAATGCCTCAAGCAACTTTTAAAAGTATAGTACAAAAATGAATTCGCTACAAAGTTTTAAGAGGATTTTTCCGAAAAAATAAACTTATAAAAGATTAATGATGTATTCACAGAGAAAATTGTATCTTTTTATTTTGTTGTAGGTACTTTTTTTTAAAATCAAGTCACTTTTGCGATAAGCTTTATCAAACTAAAAGTGTATTCTAAGGCACCTAAGAATGTACAATACTTTATTAAAAAAACTCCAAGAATATTTCTTTAGAACGTACGACTACGTACTACGAACAGGAGATCGATTCATGAACACATTTAAAAAATGACGCGGTAAGAGATTGCACGTTATCTAGCTTTTGTTTTCTGAAATCCATAGAATTTTTCAAAATAAGAACGCTGAGACGTGCCGCGTTAAGACATGGTTATTTGGAGAATAAGGTGGCAGCAGCTAGATTCTTGAACGACATTTAAACCATGACGCGGTAAGAGATTGCACGTTTCTAGCTTTTGTTTTCATAAATCCATAGAATTTTCAAAATAAGAACGCCGAGACGTGCCGCGTTAAGACATGGTTATTTGGAGAATAAGGCGCCAGATGATGATGTCTTGAGCGTATGAATTTTGTTACAATTTACCTCATTTACAACCCCACAACGTTCCACAAAACGCTACCACATTTGAAAAGTTACTAATGATGTGGTACAATTATCTTCCGCACTGTGAGAATATTAAGTTACGTTTTCTAACTTTGTACCCACACTCTGTGGAGATGATGTGAGTGAAATTGTTCTGAAACTTCTCTTGTTTTGTATCTGTTTGATATGAGAAATGTGTTCCTCTTTCAAAAGAGTTTCTAATCACTTTAGTGCGTCAGGCGGTCCCTAGACGATCAATTATATTGCGCAATATTGTGAATTGTGTAATATAATTGAACGTTTGGATTCAAAACGCAATTCAATCTTATTGTACAATTCAATATAATTGTAAAATGTTATTGTAGGGGTAGGGGCCGCCTAATCAACAAGCAGATTATAAATTTTGCAAAATATACCTTATTCTGTGTACATTTGTTACTCTGTCATGAAACCACTGAACCGATTTGACTGAAACATCAAACAAATAGCTAACACCTGAATTCAAATATAGCCTACTTTTTTATAGCAAGCAACTAGCCGAATTGCCATGTAGAAAGTAGAGTTTCGCCGTGTTGCGAAAATTATGCCGTAAACTCGCATTATTCAAGGTGTTGGTCTATCAATTTGATACCTTAAAACTCTAATAACAAAGAAATACAATACCAGTAATGAAAAAAGCCGTTGAAAAGCATTAGCGAGGAGAAAGATGTCTCCGTATTTTTATTACTTGTGAATTAGTCCAAGTTTTCCGCTTCGTCACTGCTAAAGCTATCTCGATAATCGAAACAGCCACGAACTTGAATGATTGATTAAACGAAGGGAACTCATATGCTTTTAGCGAATTTTATGACTTCCTAAGAATAATCATTTATCATTTGGGAAAAACAAAAACAAGCTGACTAATACATCATACAAACATAAAGTCATGCATATTGAAGAGATATTTTTGCATTCAACAAATCTTAATGCCCGTAGCACACCTTTGCATATTTTTACCGTTTCTCAAAATAATTTACTAAAGAAGTACTTGTACAAAGAAAAGATACTCCATTAGAGAAAAAACGTGCAAATAAATATTTAACAATCAGTCGAGAAACAGGTATTATACAACAGAGGTTTTCGTTTAAGGTTTTCCTGAAATAATCTGAAATACACCACGAAAAATGTATATGCTAGAACTGAAATCGTAAAAGATGTACAATATCAAGTAAATTATTATTAATGGTATTTAATTAGTGCCCCATTTTGACTTTATTAGCCACAGAGTTATTGGACAGCAAAATTATAAATTCGAAAGTAATTAGTTTTTCATAATTGCTTTTATGTTTTTGACGTTCAATAAAAGTAATTCTGTAAGCGAAAAATATATTCACTGTGATTAATTATGACAAGCGTGTTGTTAATAGAATATTTATGATCCCTGGCGTTCAACTATCTGTACATAATTTAGTTCTGTAGAGCCGGTCCGTTCTAGCATATCTTTGGCAAAGTTCCAAGAAAACATTATACAAAAATTAAAATGAATGCCCCGCCGCGACAGTTTGCACTGCCGTGACCAGGATTCGAACCTGGGTTACTACGGCCACAACGTAGGGTCCTAACCACTAGACGATCACGGCTACCGGAGCACTGGCTCAATACCTGAAATTAAGTGAATGTTTTGAAGTGAAGGTGGTTTTTTTGGCGTTTATCGTGAGTTTGTGAAACTTTTAATTCACGCACGAGTGATTATGTACGAGCACCGTCTGCGCGTCAAGAGCATAGCTACTGTTCCTACTTAGTTTTAAGCAGGCCGTCTGGAAGAAATCGCATAGTCGATAAGACGGCCTTTTGCAACAACTCTTGTACACTAACATAGTTTTAAGTTACTCTGTGTACCTACTTAAAAGACGTGTTGCATTGCAATAAATTTCTTATTATTATTATTATGTGTGCTATTCGGATTTAGATATACTTATTATTTCCTTGTAAAACATTTTTTACGTTGCTGTTATGTATCGAGAAGCAGTGAGTAAATGTTTTAAACAGTTTTAACATCTTTTTTGAAGTATGGATTTATATTTTGTTAGAATACTTTCAATCGAAAGTGTCTGGAATGGTTGATAACAAAAGTGTTGTAAAGTATACATTGCTGACACCGATGCCACAAAAGTCTGATCACAATACATCATTCTTGAGATACAAAAAGCTTCAGAGCAAGTAGCTCTCAACCATTATTTAAGAAACTCTTCTGAAACAATGAACTACACGAACAAAGAAACTAGTTTTGTCGACCTGAAAATTAAACGTCTGAACGACGTATAATAGGGCAGTGCTTAAATTAAATCCTAGGGAGAGTACAACTATAAAACAACCTTGATTATTAATCTTAAAGCAATTTTGCTTATTAATATTATTGTTAAGTCATTTCACATCAATGAGATTGTAAGTGTACAAAAAATGTGTAAAAAATGTACGTGAAAAGTTTTTATTTCTCCATACGGGAAATTATGTAGGTAAATTATGATATAAATATGTACGGTCGCGCTAGAGGAAATATACATCCGGTCTCGTGATACCTTTACGGATATTGACAAGGATATATCAAGGAGGTTTGAGTCTCCGGGAAACCGTAAGAGGCTGAGAATCTTTATTCAAATATGCTTAAAACTCTTTGCTCGTCGCGAAAATGTACCTATAAGTCGATATTCAGACGTCGCCAAAATTGAAACTAAACTAACATAAGATGATGCCATCTTTTTTATTTCGATCGTTATGAAAGGGACGGCAACATCTTTAGTTAGTTTAGTTAAATTTTTGTCGACATCAGAATCGCTACTATTGTATCGCTATAACGTCCTATGTTCGTGTACATAATGGTTTAATTATGATACGAGTAGATTGTTAATAACACAAACTAAACAGTTTCATACACTGCCAATAACAACTGGATTGTATCAATAATATTGTAATACATTTCAATGAGTTATGCGGTGAGCTAAATAGATTTGCGATAAGCTCAGACTTGTTGTGTACAGATGTTTTAAAAATAGAACTAGTTGAAGCACATGAATAACAGTCAAGCCTGATGTTTGGTATACTTAATACTAGTAGCACGTCCCGGCTTCGCACGGGTGTACTAATGAAGCTACCGGGATAAAATATAGCCTATAACCACCCGCAGAGTCCATTCTACACACTTGTGAAAGAATTTTTGAAATCGGTCCGGTAGTTTCGGAGATTACCTCCGTCAAACAAACAAACAAACAAATATAGTTTAGTATAGATAAAGAATCTTGTTACTATTTAGCAAAATCTTCATAAATAAATATTAAAGATAAATGGATGCTAAATGTAATTCAGTCACGTTCAAAGGTCTATCATGTCGTGTCTATCGAGAATGTTTCGCAATAAACATTCGACAAAATAAAGTGCATTGACACGTGACGGTCGTCAACTGGAAGGACTTCGATAGATCTAGCGTGAGAAAACTCAAGAAGGTGTTTTTCATTTTAAAACTTTCGTGTATTGCCATACCTAAATAACATACTACACACACATACATGAATCTATACTAATATTGTAAAATGTGTATCGTCCCGACTTCGCACGTGTGTACTAATGAAACTACCGGGATAAAATATAGCCTATAACCACCCGGACAGTCCATTCTACACATCCGTGAAAGAATTTTTGAAATCGGTTTAGTAGTTTCGGAGATTACCTCCGTCAAACAAACAAATTTTACCTCTTTACAATATTAGGATAGATATAGATAGTATAGATTAGCGTTTGAATATTCGGGTAATAGTCTACCGTTCCATGCCACATGACATCTTCTTTTCAAAGACCGAGTTTACAGTCATACGTTTTGATTACCGCATTGTCACAATGTATGCCGCGTGATACAAATGGCAGACAAAGGCAGTTTTGTAAATTGGAGTTTATGAACACAGTAAAAGCTTAGTCGCTGTTGCTCTACATTGAAAACATTATTTGATAAAACCATCGTGGTAAAACATTACTTTTCCCGCCGTCTATACGCTTAGATCTTTTTAACTACGCAACGGATTTTAATAGGGTTTTCGTCAGTTACTGTCAGTAACTGTTACTTACTGACGATTGTATACTTTAGATAACCCATCACTTCCAATGTTAAACTACCAACTATGTAGCTGACAATGACAATGCATGTTCGATGAAGCTAAGCTGAAAGGTCAACTCAATCGATGAGTCCCAAAAACCACAGAGACCTTTTCACATTACAGATTCTTGTGTCCAGATAAAATTGTCTAAAGAGAGTTTATATAAAATAATAAATAGATCGTTTTTGTCGACATTTTTCTAGTTACTATAAACTTTAGTTTGTCGGCACCTAATCGGCTGGTAAACAATTTTATCTATATTTTGGTGAATCCACTCAACGAATTCAATCACTCGGTTACTGAATAGATATCACTGCTCTGCGTATTTTCCGACGCGCTGTTAAGCCGTAAAAAGTTAAACGGTCGGTTTAATTGCTTCATTTTTATTCTCTTCGTAAAAAGCAGCCATCAGTTTCACCATTTATTACTGTAAGTAAAAATGTTGTTTAACATTTATATTAATCATAGATATGCCCTAATTTAAAGCATCGGACAGACAATATATAACACGATGCTTGCTTCTAGTAATCGTGTGAAAATGTTATAAACTTAGAAAAGTGAGCTCACTTCACTTTACGTTTTTTTCTTGTTACTCTTATCTCACTGAAATGAGATAGCAATAGATGTCATAGCCAACGTGAGTTTACTATTTATTGAAACGAGCAAATAGGAACAGAAATAAACACACGTGATTGGTCGTCGAAAATAATTATCTTTCTCGTTATTGGCTAGATTGTCAAATCAATTGTCAATTGTCAAATCTAGCCAATTCAATTATTTTCTATCTATTATAATTAACGCGATAAGCTTGTATTTTTTAATAGGTACTGTAATAAGGTAATTCCGATTACATTAATTAACCATTGCTAATAGGTAATCTCACTATTCTAATAGATATTGGTTCAATATCGGCTAGTTAACCTACTTACGAGATTACCGTGGCGAGTATTCCCCATTGTCATCAACTACAAGCCTCTAGTTACGAATTAGAATGTCTAGTAACATGGTTAACACATTGGGATTGTGGACTATGTAGCTATTGCTCTTCAGACAACATAAAAATACACCATAATTATCAATGGAGATTAGACCACGGTCTTGAGACAACAATTGTAAAAGTCTGTGTGAGAAATATAAATAAATAAATAAATAAATAAAATAATTTAAAAAAATAATAAATACCATCTAGTTCTGGTAACGCAGTTGAAAGCCTCCATTATTTGGTATTGCGGAGTTTCACGGAAGCACTGACTGTTGTGTTGGTGCTATTGTTGAGTAACCTAAACTATACTTCATTTCTTGAAGCGAACTAATAGGAAGAAAAATAATCTCACGTGATTGGTCGTCAAAATTCAGTGGATTGGCTAGATTTGACAATTGACAATTGATTTGACAACCTAGCCAATTACGAAAAATACAATTATTTTCGACGACCAATAACGTGCGTTTTTTTTTGTTCCTATTAGCTCGATTCAAGAAATGAAGTATAGTTAGTTATTAACTATCAAGAACGTCTACAATCAAGCTACGCTATGTATTTTGGTTGGTGGTACTTTGGTGTACTTATATCTATTTAATTAAAATTTAAAAAAGGACCTACTTTGAACGACAATGTTTGAAGCACTTGAGTGAAATAAACTTTTTAATTAAAAAACTTTGGCAACGATTTAAAAATTTAACGATATTTTGACGCTTTGGCACAGAATAAAGATGCTTTTTAGCAACATTTAGTACTGTTAAATTAGTTTAGTTTTGTCGTCATCTGAATAGCCACTAAAATACACATGGAAAATAGCTATGTCAGATCTATTTCTTCCCTTCCTTCAATTTACGTCACGTTGCGTCTCGTTTGGGGAAATATATTTTTAATTAGTTTTTCTTTTTGCCTCGGGTAAGTAGGAGAAATGTCGTCTGGGCATTTAATTCTGTTTACATAGCTGAGTGACTTCCCCCTAATTACAGTGTTCTTAGAATAATACGTAGACTTTTACATTTCTGCGGCAGTATTTTAAGAAACAAGCCACTTTTATTTTTTATGCAAAACAGTAAATTCGGTTAAACTTTACAAGTTTCAGTATAAGGTAACATTTTATTTGATCATTTGCTTAGCGTATTTATTTCATGCTTCGTTACGCGACGGCAATGTTACTTTTTATAAATTATATGTACGGGTATTTATCACGTTACCTTTTTAATTATTTATCCCGACGTTTCGAAGGGATTGCACTGCCCGTGGTAGCGGGAGTCCTGGCACATGTTATTAATTTTATAGACTGATCTTCTATAGTCACGTAGGTACAGCAAAAATAACCAAAGTAATTTAGAAAAACCGTAAACATTAAAACTTTAATTTATCTTAAACTTTCGCGATCACAATTTCATATTAAGAAATTCATAAGGTAAATAAATTAAACCTCATCACTTTTTGATATTCCTTAAAGTAATAAACCTTTTTTGTGTTTTCAAACAAGACTAATATTTGAAAACGCGAAATCTTGAAATGAACGCTGCACAATCAGCTGCAAATGAACGTCTCGCGATCTACTCGAATAAATAGTGAGCATCGTCAGAACATTATACTCAGACGCGACTGGTGTTTTGGAGCGAAAATATAGAAATAAGAAATATAATGTTTAAACGAATACGCAAAAAGACTTTTAAGTAACTTTCTGCAGATATTAAATAAGGTAACAAAGAATTCATATCAAATTAAAAAGTAGAAGATGTAAAAACTGCATTCGTTTCAGAAAATATGAAGATTTCAAATTATGAAATTATCTACTGGAACTATTTTATACAACTCTTAATTTTATTATTGACATACCTACCTCTGTCTGACTACCCCATTAGACATCTTTAAGGGATCTAAAGAATTACATATAGATCTGAAAGAAATGTCTACCGCTCCCTGGGATACAGTCGTGATCATATTTCATTTTCAATTCACGTTTATAAATTCTGTTTTCTATTTTGTTCAAAATTGTCTTGTTTCAACTTGACTATGGACTAGTCGAGCTTGTGTCTTAAATTATTATGTAGGTAATTCTTTAATTCAAACAACATGAGTTTAGACTTTAATCTAGTTTGAACTCTGAACGTAGACCTGTGACCTCATCTACGTAGACACCTACACATGATTTGTTACGGTTCGGTTGTACTTTTACTTTTATTTTACGTGAGAAATAATTCCGAGGATCCAATACATCTCAGTTGTTAAAAGCTTTTACGCGTATTATTGCCAACTTTTAAAATTGATGGCTGCGAAATATCTAACTTATTCAACAATAAAGCTTATAACTGTACTGACGGGCAGACATAGCGCACTCAACGGCACTTAGCTGCTGAAATATGGAGAACTAACCCCAAGTAAAGTAGATAAATCATGGCATGCTTCTGTTGGTCTTGTTCTTAATAATAAAGGGCAATATACGCCAGTCCTAGTTATGCTTAAAGTAGAGTAACTATTTTACCACATCTAACAGCCAAGTGTATTCCATCTAAAAAATGTCTCAGACACTACAGTGTCCCGTAAAGGTTCAAGCACATTATGCCGGGCCGCAGCGGGGCGGAGCGGGCCGCAGCGCAGCGCAAAATGTTTACCTAGCACATTAGTGACGGGCCGGGTCACAGTGCATTGACGGATTTTGAGTTCAGTGTACTGCCAGAATTTGCATGCAACTGTACGTTATGGATAGCTCTGACGACGCTAGCTATAGCACACTGTTGACGGGGCGCAGCGGGGCGGGGCGGGCCGCATCGCACGGACGAGAATCCGCCTCGCATTAATGCGAGCCGCTGCGGCCCGGCACAGTGTGCGATAATTCATACAAATTGTATTAAAGCGATTTGAGCGGATTTTTGCGCTCCGCCCCGACACGCTGGGGCCCGGCATAATGTGCTCGAACCTTTAAGTGCAGGCAAAGATTTCCTCCTGACACTGTATAAATCATCTAGTAAAGATGCAAAGGCCTCATTTTTTTTTTAGTAGCCAATTACATTTTCGAGAAAGGCCGGTCAGAAGTAGGCACCTACCTTAAATCAGAGAGCGTGTATAAACAATGTAATGAGATTGAATGAGGCAAAAGAGGTGTGTCAGGATCGTAACAGGTGGTGTTGTCTCTGTCCACCTCCATGGAAAACAGGCGATTTTTTCACCTTTTTGTTAAATTCACATTGTTTTAAAGACCAGTTTATGTAACTCGCAACATAACCCTACAAACGTTTTTGCAATAATAAACAAAATTTACCAAAGTTGTTTCAAAATTTTCACAAATAAAATAATAATTCAGCAAGAGAGTTTCGTAATAAATAACAATGAAAAAGGCAATGAAACGCAAAACTCTAACTTTCCCGCATTTCCCTAGCATTATGAAACCGCAGACGAAAACTTTCAACCGCTCTGTATCGCTACATTTGAACTTTATTAATGAGTTATGTTAATTAAAACATGTATAAGGTACCCGTTACACTTCAATGATAATTGCCCTTCTAAAGAAACAAATATTGAAATTCCGAATAAACAAGACCATTGGCCAAGAGATGGATATGCCATTCGGAATGTAACTCTGACACGTCACCAACACATATTTTTCACCGACCCTTGCATTAAATTTTTACGCACCTACTCTACGAAAAGATGTTTTGGATGCAAGTTTATAGTCGCTACACAAGATTTATTATATTCTAATAAAAGTCATAGTTAAAATAAATAGGACAGATTATAATACTGACACACCTTTAGCCGTTAGCGATTTTGTATTGGGATATTCTAAGAATATGTTTTAATGTAAAAAAAATTACAACAAATTATTTCGCTGATTGTACATAGATATATAGTAAAGTAAACTGATACCGTACCAGCAGTTTCATTCGTGAAGTGAAATAATGGATGCAATCTATTTCTTGCGGCTTCGTTCGACCCTCGCTGAATAACAATTGCTAGTTTTTAACATTTTCGAGTAGATGTCAACTGCCATTCGTATCTCTTCAAGTTAGGTTCGTTCCATTGGTATCATTAAGGCGCGGTCCAACTGCTGCGCATAGAGAGGTTACGCACGTGTTTGAATAATAATTATTCTTGGAGATGTTACGCACGTAATTAAATAATAAATAAATAAGTAATACGCTTTCGAACACTGATGAACACAGCATGCGCGGCAGTGGGACCTCGCCTTTATACTTCACAAACAGACTTCCATTCTTGTTCAATCTCAAGTTTGTTCTAAATATTGAAACCATTAACATGACTCGGTCTAATCCATTGCTGGGTTGTTTTAAAAGATTATAAGCTAGATTCAGCCATTAGACTAACCAAATAATTGCACTAAGTTAAGTCTATGCTCCAATTAGACTAAAAGCTTCCCACCACAAGTTACTGATTCATTTCTCCGCAGTATATCCCCAGAGATGGATGATGGATGAGCCAACTTGCTAGCGCGGCTCATTTACCTCCACTGTTTTCAATTATTTGAAGAAACTAGCGTAGATAAATAAAGTTTAAAATTTTCTTTAAAAATTTATCTGTGGAATTAATTTAGAAACATTTTAAACACTTGGTTAGGTATACGAGGTAATTTGTGTTGGTAATAAATAATTATGGAAATTAAAATGTACTTTCTGTCCCTACATTTAATAAATAGATATAACAAAAGACATTTATGTCAGACACAGTTATTTACCTATACAAGAGTTTTATTGAGCTACTTCCTTTCAAACATTCTGTGAAAGGATTCCGTGTCGCGACGGGGTATTGGACTCTCTGAATAAGTTTATTTTCTCGACAGTTACTTGCACGTGTTATGTGGCGATTGGCTTCATATTTCTATCATCTGCCCTGCTGGGTGTACTAGTTGCTTGTATGAATTTATTTAAGTAGCTTGTAATTAAGTGCAGAAGAATTTAGCCTTTGATTTAAAAATTGTTAGGATAAGGTAGAAAAGTAAGTAGGTTTGAATGAGCAAACACTGGTGGCCAGCTCAAGGATTCTGATACATTTATGTAAAATAGTTGATGTTTAATAATATTTGCACAATTTAAATATCTATTACTTAAAAATCTCATTACACGTTTTTTAAAATCTTTACACCTTGTAGAAATTTCAATTCAGCGCAGACTTTGAATTGTAAAAGTAGACAAGATAATGGAAAAACTGCATAGAAGAATGAATAGAAATTGAAATTTTACTTCAGCATCGTAAGCTTAGCTCCCTCTCCAACATTTACTTACAGTATTTGCCCTTCGACTTTATTTGTCTGGCAAGATTTTTTAATGATTAAAGAATGAATAATAATCAGCGCGCTTTGGAACTTAAAAAATTAAAAACTTAAGGATCAAATTCACAGTTAATCAGAAAATATCAGAAGAACATATCTAGAATAAAGCTCAGGCAATAGAAAACGATGAGAATCCCTTGGTCAAACTACATAACATAACTTGCTACAGTAGGTACTAATGCCTTAAAAGTAATAAAATCAAATACTTAACACAATCCATCCTGACGTTTAGGTGCAAGGTGTTAGTGTAAAGGAGCAGGATAGAGGCAATGGGCGATTTATTATTTCGAAGAACCAATAAACGTCAGGGAGGGATATAAGGTTCTCCAATGGTAGTAAACGAACGGTATGATGCTGAGAAACACTTCATACATAATCTTGCAGGTGAATTTATAAAGGTCTCCAAAGACCAATAAACGTAAAATTCTATTGCATAATGCTAATTATTTTCAGACAAATGAGCGAACTAGCTACGAGTACGAGTAGTACGAGTGAAGGACCATGTTTGAATAACGCTAATTTGTTCATACATTTTATTTTGCGCGATGTGAGGAAAAATTAATACTGAAACCCGCGTGCGTATGATTTGACCTCCATCTAGTCTCAACTTCTTAAGACCAAAAAAATTGCCGTTGTCAGTCTAAGCGCTGGGATAAGCCCAATTTGTAATTTTTGATGTCAAAAGAAATATAAAAGAAAGGCAGACTGGCTATCGGATTTTCTTACTCACATTTCTATTGGCACTTGTAGTGGCCGGGGACATTCACCCTGTTAGGTCATAGTTATAGTATTAGGCTGTAGAATAGAATTTGATTCGCTCTATAGGCATGGACGAGTTCATAGACATTACCAAAAGTTCATTTACCTACAGAAGCTAAACTACTGCATGTTTAGATAGCTTTAACAAGATACAATCAGAACCAGTTCAGCTATCTTAAGATATAAATGATCTATAGTTCAGCTAATCCAAACCATTCCCAGGCATCAGTTCAGCTTGATGTTTATACTGAACGTTACCTTGTTGTACAACTTGCGTTTTAATCAAATTCTGTCATTGCGGTTCTATTTAATTTAGAGGCAGTACAGTTTAGAAAAACAAATTGTAATTTTAGAAGGCGTTGTTATTTATAATTTATATTGCAGCATATTTATATTTTGATAGAAATAGTTACTTTATTCTGCCATTCGCTAAATCTCCATCGAAATTCCTTCTTCATTACACAAATATCTATCGAATACCGATAAAATTGGTTAGGCAAAGCTCTAGATTAGTAAAAAACGGAGACAATTATATTACAGACATAATAACGGAAGCTCTGCTTCGTTCGAAGCTGTGTGGCGCTGAATCCAATACCCATCAATATTAAATTTATTTAGTATCTAATAATCCTCAGAAACCAGTCACCGTATATGCAGTAAAATCTCCAAGGGCATATAAATTCGTATACCTCATTTCAGTCTTGAATTCGGTCTAGAACATCTCATTTTATGACAACCCGATGTACTAATATCGGTGACGTCATAAAACAAGACTGCTAAGTTATAAATGAAATACTAGAAATTGGGCAACGATTTGAGAATTAAATATAAAGTTACTTATCTTGTATTGTTTATTACTCTTTGCTTATGGAGCTAGGTAGTAAAATTATTAAAATTATTATTATTAGTAAAATTAGGTACTTACAGCAATATAGAGGTACCTATCATGAGCGTCGTCGGCACTCATAGTTATAAATCATCAATAAATAATGTAATTTCCAGAAAATGAAAAATTGTGTGTTCGGCTTTATGTTGACAACCATTATTACCACATTGGCACATATTACCTACATCCATTCACCTCAACCATCACTCATGTCAGTGGTTACACCTTCGACACGCATTTCACACAATCCATTCACGTTTTCTAAGAGCGTCTACTTTTATACTCATCACTCTTCAGTAAGACTCCATTTCTCTCCATTATATAATGCTAGAATGAAGAGTGATTGGTAAGAGGTTATGCCTTTATTTAGAAGCTTATTTTTTGCAGTATTTTAGGATATAAGTGAGTATGTGTGTGTGTACTCCAAGTTCGTATGCTAAGCAATTCCTATTCTGGCGAAGGTGTTTTAGAGGCCAACAAATTATCTTTAGGATATGAACATGCTCGGATTAGGTTTTTTTTATATATAGCATTTTTAGCAAATGTCATATACACGTACTAACCATTAGCAATCTCAAATTGTTCCCGATGGAGGTTGATATAACATTCATATTTATCTAACACTGTATTATATCAAAACGTCTGCAAATATCATAGAAAATAGATTGCAACCTCAATTATCAATGGAAGTTTTGGTAATTGCTCACTTACACAGCAGTATGCAATTATGAGAACTTTGCACTCCAAACTTTGATCAACTATCACTGTAGTTCATTGTAAACTCAAAATGTATGTACTCGTACAATCTGCATTCAGATATTTCCGTCCAAGACTTTACAACTTCTACTTTAGAAACTAAAAGATGTCTTGTTTCTATCGGTTATCTTTATTCATCATTTTATTGTTAGTAATTAAACATTAAAACCTTTATTTTCAGCAACAGAACTACCGTATCTAATCATTATTATACTCGTATCAACACGTGTTGTAGTAAATGCCTAACCTGTGATCAATATCAGCATTGATTGTTTTTCTTAGCACTTTTCAGGCAAAATCACTTTTCTAATGATAGGAACATTATCTGGTTCAAGAGATTTGTGGTATCCTTCACGTAATAATGTAAACATATCATTTTATGGATGGCAACGCGATCCCTGTGCAAATATTAGCGGTCGCGACACCCTTGCCCTCAATATTCATAACTAACCCTACTACCAAGGCTAGGCTATGCGTAGCCGGATTTGAATAACTATACGAGTATTACCATGGGTTTGGGAAATCAAATACGTAAATACGTAGGTGGTATGCGTCAAAGGCGATGTTTTCCTCATGCAAAAAAGATTCTATTTACGAAATAATATTCCATTTGAATTGAATTTGTTATGCTAAATCATACGTGGAAATGCTAATCGACTTGAACTTTTGATCACAAAGAAAAACCTTACCACTTGTTGTAGAGTTACAAGAAAGGAAGATTATGTCCTTTTCATTGAACCAGATCGTATTTTAAATGTATTTTAGAAAGTAGGTAATGTAAATTATTTTTCTACCAAAAAATATTTTTTAAACATTGCTGGTAACGTGGCAATATTTATACGTAAGTACGTAAGTTCCCGTCTGTTTATTGGTAAATTAGTCTAGATTAGAATATAAATAATTTTATCTCAAAATATTAACAAACACATACACGGGCGTTCCACTATGTTCTAACTAAAGAAAATGTGAGGAATGGATGATGTTGATAAATGAGCTCACAATAGGAATTTCGTTAGCATTTCTAGTGGATGAGGTCAATGTGATTACGTTATTAAGAGTATTTCAGTGAAACCTACACGAATATAAATACAAAGGAAAATAAATGTCGTACATTGAGTGCTAAGCACGAGCACTTGACTTAACACAACTCGGATTGAACGAATGAGAACAATAAACGGCATCTGCTGTGGGAGCTTTTCTTGATAAATTATGCTCACTTCCTTTGCCATGATTCTACTATTTCATTGGTCATAATGCAAACGTTTTTTTTTACGAACCTTTGTTTTATGAAATGAGAACCGTTGCATGGTGTTGCATGTGATTTAAAACTATATGCACTTATAATTATAAAGTTCTAGAGACCAGTATTTTAAGTCAAACCCAGTTTGGTAAGGAAACGGCCACATAGATCAACCGAGATGATGCTTGTTTTATATAAGTTTATGCTTGTTATATATAAGTTTGTTGGTTTTTTGGTGGTTTGTTTTTCATTTATTTCGAAAGTGAATTCCTGTACTAAAACATCAAAAAGATTAATAAATAAAGAATTTAATGCACGACTTATTCATCTAGGTAACTTCCTTGTATCATACAACAAACTCCATAATTGAAATTCGCTCTGTATTCGCATTTCAAGGCATATCTTGTAATCCGAATATCAACCGTTGTTACACTCACAAACTACAGAATGGTGTATTATTCGCACAAAACCAACTGAGACTTTACGAATGTGACACATTTACATCACAAAAGAGAATCTTCAATGGAAATGTGAAGTGCTATCATTCAGTTGGTGTACCTATGTACCTATAGTATATGAAAAATCACCTACCTGATAAATGACGAGTACCTATGTATGTCTAATAGAAATAACATTATTGTGTGTATTCTTTATAATGTCCTAAACTAATTTAATTTTCTAATTTTTTTTGATGGTGTCAGTGGACTCAGTGGTTCTAATAATCATAATAAAAAGGTAAAGTATAAAATAAAATAAGGTAAATATATTAAAGTGTCTTCTGTAGCGCAGCGTATGAAAGTGTGAAATGTCCAAGGATATTTATTTTATAATTTTATCAAATGCTCTTCTTGACCTTCAGAAAATATAGGCATTGGTTAATGCTTAGACTTGTTGAATACCTTTTTCTTAGATTGACTACCTGGTTCAAAATCCACCCAGCGAGATACATTTGAAAACCTGCCTCATTTTTCCTTTCAAAATGAATATTCTAGGTTGGTCATTCTTAGAGAATTGGGATTTATAAAATGAATTGATTCCAATAGCCCAATCATGCGTCATATCTTTTGTCCTCAATATACCTACTACAGAAACCGACTGGGAACGTTGATTTATGAGGAATCACTTACCATACCTACCAAGTTTTCTTAGCAGATACAACAAAAGATATGTCAAGTGCTCACTTCTGAAGTAAAATATGCCTTTCTTTTCAAGGGACAAGTTTCATTATTATCGACTTATCTGTCAAATTATTAAGCTCAGTTAACAATCGCAATCTTTCTTTTGTTTTTTTGCTAAACATAGTAGGTAATACTCGTACAAACCGAATTGAATAAAATAAATATACGGATGGATGTCTTTTATTATTTTGCAGATGCTACTACAAGGTTAAGTTTTAGTACGTACCTAAGTAAAGTCATGCAAACTCATAATGTTATCATTGAACAGTTTTCAAAATTAAATCTACTTGTTTCCATGGGTATGAAAGACCATGTTAAACTAACTCTTAAAACGAACAAAAAGACCAATAAAATTGAAATTACTTTTATTCACAAAAAAAACAAATCAATCTTACCGCGGGGAAAATTAAAATCCGGCTGAAATTGGCCGCAAGCCGCTTCACTGCTCAAATTACTTTTTTGTTACACATTTAATCACAAATGTAAAATATTATCTTCTGACAACACACATAATTATTACGGTTTGATTGTTTTTTATCAAAATTCAAAAATGGAACGTCACATTTTAAAAAGTTTCTGGCCACACCATTCGAAGTTTGAAAGGAACAGGCTGCCAGTGCTATGTTTATTCCACCGTTTCCGCCACGATTATTATGAAAATATTTGTTTGTTTACAATGCGTTGCGCGGGATATTTCATCTATTCAAACTCAAGGAACGTGCTACCGCCACGGGATTCACGTCTCGACTGAAGCTGAAACTACTGAAGAGATACAAAAGCTGGGATCACGGACGAATATATTGAAATAACAAAGGTATTACAATAAGTAATATTCCTACAGCTAAACTCGTTTCTTATTGGGACTTCTATTATTATTTGATTTTCTCAAATATCAAAGAAAAATATGAGTGTTTAAAGATAATTATTATTTTGATAGCTTTACAATCGAAATAGCTCGTTTAATCAAATCTCTTTGAACGACTCAGCTTAATTTAATCTACGAACTTCATTAAAATAAATGATACTGTTTAGTAAGGCGTAAATATTTTCGTAATTACTGTTTTGGGATCACAATTAGAGATAAGTATATAATTAGGTTTGGGACTCATTATGCTTAGACGGTTACTTTTGAGAGGTTACCTTTTTTTATATTTTTTTACGTATTTTACCAAACCATTTGCCGTCGTACCTGTGGTCGTACCTGTGGTCGTACTAGGTAGGTATATAATTATCAAGTATTTGATAGTTTGAGTAAGGAGTTCAGTAAGTAGCAACGTAGTTTTTGTAAAAGTTAAAGAGATCGTACCTATAAGCTAGTGGTCATGACTGATGACAGCCAGTAGCTAGTTTTTTTTTGTAAAAAATGAAAACAAGAAAGAATGGTTAGAGCATATAATATTTTTCGCAATAATGCTAGATGAATGATATCTCTGCCAACATTTGGAGCAATTCGACGCCACTGTGCCCATGAAAACACACTTTAAACATTGCTAGGAATTTTACAGTTTTCTCAATGAAAAATTGACTTTCAGTTCCTTGTAATAAGAACTAGAATTGAGTGCATATCTTCATCATTTTTCTACTGAAACGTGTTTCAGCTTAGAATACCATTTCGAACACACTTTGAGAGAAAAATGTTTTTGTCAGGTTTCGTTCAATCTACTGATTGTCTTTTGAACACATTGAAACAAACAAAATTTATTTTACAATGTTAAATAAAAGTTAGGTACCTTAAAAAATACATATTATTTACGATTATTCTATGAGGCCTATGTATTTTAAAGTTTTTTCCAAATCTGTAGACATTTCACATTCCTCATCTCATGAAAATACACAAAAAGTCTTGTGCTACAAGCGGCAACCCATCCGTTTATCAATCGCAGAAAAATCTTGCTACAGATGTCAAGCTATATCTTCTCTTACAAGCATCTTCTAGCTATTTTTACGAAGCAAACAAAAATAAAAACATTTTATGTGTGTTGCCATTAAAAAGGTTTTATATCTTGATTGTAAATTGATTGGCTGTGAAGCATGATGGGACAATTTGCCGGTTGACGTGGCAATCTTCGCGGTCGCTATTCTACGCCGCTGCACACCTGACCCATATTACAGGTTATGGGTGTGAACAGGTAACAACGATACAATATTGATAGAGAATTATCGCTTAACTGGGTTAATCAAAAGAGATGCCGCATTTTTAACCAAACTCTTCGTACTAATTATATTTTCGCGATAAATTTATGAGCGTTATTAAACTGTTTTGAACTCTAACAACTGCAAAATGTGGACAAAAGTAATCGTAATAATCGTATAAAAATCCATATACATAGGTATGTATATGGATTTTTATACGATTAGCTTTGGCCATCTTCAAGGATCTTGAGAAAATAAAGATGGAGGTACTCCTACATCATTATGATGAGATGGCATACTTTTTGTAACAATATATAAAAATCATGAAATAAAAAAGTTCAGTCTACCAAAAATGATGAGGTGAAAAACGATCGCACCTAGATGAATCGTACCAAAGTACTTAGCGCACCCGTCTACCAAAGAATTACCTGAGAGTTCTTGTAAAAGCAACCTAATCTGATTTCCTTTAAGATATAACTCAGTTCGTTCAATTAATCTTTCGTAGCCATCAAAGGATTGAGTAATGACAATCGAAATGAGTTGGAATAATCTACAATCTACATATCTCGTACACTATATTCCGTCTTTATTGAATCGAGCCGGTCCAGAGATCTACGAAAATAATATACAGCGTCTTAATAGAGATCTTTGGACACAAAGCGCTCCTGACGTAGCTTAGAAAAACGTTCTTGTGGTTGATTTCTTGACGGAGTTCTTGCGGGGTCCTTAAACCAGATTAATATAATACTTACTAAAAATTAACATTATAAGAAAAATATCATACAAAAAAATGATAAATTATATAATACCTGTCTGTACATTTATCTTTAATTAATTCATTTCTTGATAATAATCTTGTTATATCAAAATCATAAATAATATGGGCATCTCTAAGAGCCTGTCCAGAAAGAGCGATTTACGCGCGTGTCAACTCGCGCGTAAGCACTCGCGCGTACTCGAGATACTAGAGCTACATACATCCCGTCCAGATGCCCTCGCGCGTAATACGCGCGTAGTACGCGCGAGGGCATCTGGACGGGATGTATGTAGCTCTAGTATCTCGAGTACGCGCGAGTGCTTACGCGCGAGTTGACACGCGCGTAAATCGCTCTTTCTGGACAGGCTCTAAGAGACATAATATTATTTATTTACTGTCTCTAGGCAAGCTTGGATCCCAGGAAACATTTGCATTTGTATCGTAGATCAGGGTTTATTGAATGTTGCCTCTATGATTGATATAGGGTTACAAATACGCAGTGAAGAGCTGTGTATATTGACGTTTTATATTTTGTTTGGGCCAGACGTATTTTTATAGTTTGGCGTAGTCTCAAGAACATATATTTCAATCGAACTAGAAAAAGTTTACGTAGTTCGATTGATCGAACCATGTGGTCTAACCACGTGGCCAGAGCCTAGATTACGCCATAGACAGTCCTGGATTAACAAAATTTTATTCACTGCGGGTAACACCGCGGGGTGCAGCTAGTGTATATAAACCTAAAAAATACGTCATCAGGGATGGCCGTTAACTCATAAGAACATAAATAATAATTATATTAATGAGGCCTTCGTTCCAAATATTTTTCATCACGGTTTCGAACTTCCAAAATAAGCACTCTGTATAAATGGACGAAAAAAAATAACTGCTCTGTAATTCTTTTTCATTATTCTGAATTCTAGTGTCGTAATATGATTCATCAAAGAAATTGCTATCACGACTATTTTATTTCGCAACTTCTCCTTTATAAATATCTCCATAATGTTTTCTGGCAGCTTAATTCGAAGGTTACTTACGAAACTTACTAAATTGTTGATAAAAACAGAAAATTATGAAAAAATATTTGCATGAATAAGTTCCCAGCCTAGGTACTACTAAATTCAAAGTTAAAATAGGCATAGAAAGATGAAATGCTAAGTAAATCTCCTGGTAAATGTGGTTGAATAATGTTCGATTACAAATTAAGGCTAGCTAGACTTACGAGTACTACATAAGTTGAGACCCAATATTATATAAACCCAATGGTTAGACAAAAAGAGGGTTATGAATTTATCATTATAAGAGGGGGTGTTATAAATATGCATATCTCCTCATAGATGATTTATACAGCGTTTGTCGGGGAACTATGCCTACAACCACAGAAAAAATAATATTAGGTGCAAGTACTACAACTTAGTGCCCAGTAACTGCTCTAGTTAGAGTCTAGATAGCCGAAGTAAACTTGTGCTCATATGGGTCCATAGCTCTGTAACCACCTGAGCAAACTCTATCATTGTAACTCCAAAATTTGAAGTGGAGCACATAAGTTACAGGTAGGTATAGTTCATTGTTTTGTCAACAAAAGTTTCAAAATATATCGTACGACATTTTGAAACTTTCGATTTATTTTATTTATTTATTAATTCTTTATTGCACACAAAGTAAAACTAGATGTACAATTGGCGAGCATAATGCCGAAGGCATTATCAACCTTAATCAATGCCTAGAAATTATTGTATTTGATAAATCATTGACTTAGGTGGTTAGTAACTTTTAATTTTAATACTCTATTAATTCTTACCAATAGCAGCAATAAGTTAGCACATATCCTAATAGTTCCAGCCCATAAATTGGGCAAATCAGAGAAGTCCGTATATGTTATGGGTCCTTCTGTATATAACAGGCTGCCGGACACAATCCGCGGAGATGCAACCTCCATAACAGTCTTTAGAGCAAGACTACGTAAATGGCTCTTGGTAAATGCATTCTACTCGATTAACGAGTTTTACCAACTGCCAATTTGCTAAAAAATGTTGTTTATTATTACTTTAATTTAAATACATGACATGTTTATTTTTATATCCGAATATTTAAAATATAATTAATTATTTACATAGTATAGTATAGTTATCTTATACTACTTTTTGTACTCTGTACTAGACCTATAACTTGGCGTTATCAATAAATATATTGTATTGTATTGTATTGTTGCAGGTACCTAGTGCTTCAAGTAGAGGAATCAAAAGCACAAAAACATCACAGTAAAGAATTAAAGTGAAGTTTTTAACATTTTTCACCCATTTGAACAAGCGCGCTAGAAAGCCAGAAAATTCAGTAAAGTTTGCCTCAATCTCGGTTCACGGAAGTACTTCACCATGCAAATATTTGCATTATAACAAGTGGCCTCTGCAAGTGGTATCGGTAATTGGAAGTTCAGCGTGAGAGGAAGATTGAACAGATTCTAAGCAAACATGATACGAGTACATTTTTACCGAACGAGGTTAGCGTGATGATAGATTGAAATTACGCGGCCAAATAGGTTTTGCAAGTACTTTTTGTGCTAAAAACGTTACTTCACGCAAACACTATTATAAACAGATATTGCTGAAACCTAACCACTATTTTTATTGTCTTTAACTATTTTGTAAAATGCTAAGGATTCATTCACTCTCGGTGCTCGGTCTTGGTCTCGGTCAAGGTTTTGATCTCGGTCTCGGACTCGGTAATAAAACTTTTAACCTTTTTTCATGTTAATATTATAAATGGGTAAAATTAAAGGCTTTTTAAAGGCACCGGGACACATAAAAGTATTCTAGTTTTCGCATGATGTATAAAGAGCTCAATTACATTATTAATATCCGTTAGGTATAAAAAATCTATTGAACCACAATCAAAATTCGATCTTGCAACCTTTAAATCGGGTCGGGGCACGTCCAATACTGCTCTGAAAACACGCTACGAAAATATATGACGTCATCTGCAAAGATAACGTTCCCATCGAGCGGGGCCTAGCAGAATAAAAAGGCTTTTTATCATTCAACAGGTTGAGGAAATCTACATTTTTTCAAGCGTTAAAGGGTTTCCTTGTGAAAGGGGAATGACGTCGTTAGAACGAATCTAATAAATGAATAACATTTATTTAAGTATTTCTATTTGTATTCAAAGCTTTTATTTGAAAGTGGTTGAGTAATGCCCCGATTTCCTTCTCGTCCTATTGAACTGAAACTTTCATGATTCATTTTCTATTTGTATTTTATCAGACGTTATTTAACAACATAATTCTCGCTCTTTTGTGTTTTTACGATGACACCTTTGAATTCTTTACTGATTTTGTTGATTTTCCTTCAACTTTAGATCTTCTTTTTCCTAAAAAATTTTTATACTAATTCGGGATGACGACGCTACAAATCCACAGCAAACAGTTGACAACTATCAGATTAATTGGCCACGATAAATGTCATTTTGCTTTTATTACCGACTTGCGCAAGATTGGAAAGTGCTCCAGTTACGCTGCTAAAAGAACTGCCAAAATTCTATAACTGTATTACAATTTCGACAGTTCTTCCACAGCTCCGATAGCCGTGATCGTCTAGTGGTTAGGACCCTACGTTGTGGCCGTAGTAAGTAACCCAGGTTCGAATCCTGGTCACGGCAGTGAAAACTGTCTCGGCGGAGTATACTTTTTTACGGTTCTTTCAATAGCGAGCTCCAACCAAAATAGTCTTCGACAAAGCGTTTTTTTAGTTTATAAATGCGTATGTATATAAAAACAAAATATCGATTGATGCATGTCCGGGGCCCACAACCTTGAGATCGAAAGTCGAGGAACTATTAAACTCGACCTAAGGCTTCTGAAGAACAGGTTAATCAAATTCATAATGTTTGAGTACCTACGGATGACAAGGGTAGGCAATAATTTAACGCTATACAAGTTTTCCGACTGATTTAGGTTGAATTAATAGAAACTGTCGATTTTGACAGAGGACCCTTAACCTAATAATAATATTTACCGGTAATATTCAAATAATTATGAAATGAATTTATAAATTATTATATTTATTACAATGGATTTGTCTGTCTTTGTATTTGCTTTGAGGTCGATGTTTCAGCATAACAATTGGACCGATAATCCAATCTTCATGAAACTTGATTGGTTTAAAGTGGGCGGTAGGTAACTGCTAAGTTTAATGGCTAACCTAACTACCTGTTATTTTTTCCGTATAGCTTGCGGCTTTACCATAATATTTAAGTATATATTTTGTATTTCAGTAATCTCTTAAAGTCATAAATTCTAGTAGATAGGTATATACACACGTACCCCGCTGGGCAGCAAACCTACAATTCCGACTCGTAAACTGCGGGTCGTAAAAGTGCATTAACTGTTCATATCTGTGGTATACTTGTGGTACTCGTAAACACGATTACATACAAATCCTGCCTGACGGTTTTGGATGCATATTTTACGACCTTTTTAGTGTAGGTATATTTAAGATCCAAATAATGTAGTGTATTTGTTTGCTGTGAGACAAGTTTGCATTACTTTTGGTATTCATCATCATCATCATCTCAGCCTATTTCCACCCACTGTTGGGTATAGGCCTCCTCTCTATTACGCCACTCATTCCGATCCCTCGCGAGTCTTATCCACTGATGACCGACCACGCTTTTGGTATTAATTTATTTAAATGTAACTGGAAAGTGGTAAGCTTGTGTATCAACATCTAAAAAGAATTTTCAATGCCCAAACTTCTGAGAACATACTCGTAGTACCGTCTCTTGCTAATACAGTCAAAAATCATATTTCGTTTCATTTATAATCAGCCTACGGTGGTATAGGTGTCATGCTCTAATTGCAGTAAGGCGAAACTGTTTCGAAAGCACTCCGGCGCAAGACATTCACTTGAAGTAAGCATAAAATACGTCAAACCTTGCAGCGCTCCGATAGCCGTGATCGTCTAGTGGTTAGGACCCTACGTTGTGGCCGTAGTAACCCAGGTTCGAATCCTGGTCACGGCAGTGTTAACTGTCGCGGCGGGGCATATTTTTTTATAATTTTCGACTTGATTTATCCTTGATGATAGTCTGAATTTTGAATGTCATGTAAACCGATCAAAATCAAAATCTTATCAACAACCATAAATACTGTTTTCAATAAGTAATATGTTTTCCTTTACTTTAAAAGAATGAATATTTTATCGCAAAGGTGCGGACCAAAACAGCAATCAAAGCTAGTACGGTTCACAAAAATATAACCGTTCTCAGACAAAGTTCTTTTCTTTTACGTTAAAATCTTCGCAAAGTCCTTAGACCCTGAAACATACTACATAATCCTCAAACGAAAACGAGTTATGAGGGAAAGTTGAGAGGAACGTCATGACGTCCCAGCTTAAAAGCCTTCCTCATAGGTACTTAGCGGCTTAACACGATAAAACAGGGCAAAGGGTTTTTTCCACTCACTGCGATCGACTTTGCTACTTAAAATTTTATAGATCAAAGCGTTCCGAGAATGCACTCTCTTTTACGAAATGACCAATGAACATTTATAAACACTTGAAACGAGATATTGACCAGATTCGTAGATTTATGTTTCCTGATATTTCGGCAGTTGCATGCACCATGATCACGGTTATGAGCCATGATCATGGCGCATAAAACTGTTATAAAGTTTTAATGAAAAACAAGACATTAAGCATCGGATCTTTTCTGGGCAGAGCGCCCAGAAAAGTCTCAAAATACGATTCCTATAAATATACAACTGTGGGATAAATGCCACCGCTCCTTAGAAAGTTTTATAAATAAGACGCAACATAAATCCATCAAAGACGCAACGTACCCCAAGTGCAATCTTGTTTAGCTTAGGGAGCTCTTTCTAAACGCAATTTAGCTTTAGACCTTGGGGAAAGGAATATCCGAGGAATGAAAGCGCTGTAGTAACCCATTTTATTCAAGTTTTACGCATCGTGGAGCTAAGAGATATAAACAAGCAGTTCGGGTTTCTAATAGGAAGGTACGTGCTCAAATAAGTATTGATTGTTTTTAGTTTCCAATATCATCGTCATTTTCTTTACCTCAGCCTTAAGGCGTCCAATACTGGACATAAGTCTCTCTCATAGATCTCCAGTTAACCGCCGCCGTAAACTTGCGGCTTTTGCCAAATAAATTAAGTTAAGAATGTTTTTTACCAATATCTTATTTAAGTAACTTTTTCAGGATTATAAAAACTCTTGTGGAAAATTTTTATAAGAAAAAAACAGAATCAAGCGATAAGTCTTGTAGGCTAGCGTAGCGGTTGCTACGAAATCCTAGTGATTGTGCTACGCAGTGTAGCACCGTAGCGTCGTAGCAGAAGGATATTTTTGTTTGGCACGATTAAAACATTCACATTTTATTCTCCTAATATTAAATAAACAAGCTCTATTGTATCAATATAAACGCCAATAGAACAAAGTAATTAAGACTGTCCCACCTTCAGAGCGGAACTAAACTTTCTCATTCAAAGCTAATTTAAACATTTCTAAATAGGTTCTCTTAAAGGTGCTCCAAAGAAAACAATCCTAGCTTTTCTTAATATAACTTAGCTTATTGTAACTTTAATAAAATGGTATTTGCGAAGCTGAAAGAGAGATCTGTTGAGATTTTCTTCAAAGAGTAATGCGGGTAGAGATAGGAATTGTTTGAACAAAGATTATGATTAACCGTTTAATTTATAATATCCAGCCCTTAGTTTTATTCAGATAGTTTCTTAGCTGATATTCATTGTACTGCATTAAATGTTTCTAGTATGAAAATATAAAATTGATATTAATTTTAAATACGTCGCCGAGTGTTTGCTTCTTTGAGATCTTTTCTAAGGTTTGCTAGTACTAAATTTGAGACATCAAAATTATGCTCGACGTGAACACATTTTGAGAATTGTATAGTTTAACCATGAACAAAAGTAGTAAAACTAACTCTACTACATCATCCTTGGTTTAACAATACGATACGTGACTGTCCAATGTTTAAGTATGAGAAAACATACAATCAATTACTTAAAACAATAATAGGATACTAAAACCAAATATGTTTATAGCGATCGTGAAAATCATTATACCGCTAACAAAATTAACGAATGCTCATAATCCCTCGCTGAGGTGTTGGGAAATTACTTCATTACGACGTAAATTATATTTTATCATGAAAGGGTCTTAACAAGCTTCATGACTGCGCAGAGTTAGCACAAGGCAACAGATCTTAAAACTAGTAAAAGAAAATATCGTGAAGTATCACTTTAAATAACAGACGATTGGCTCGCAACACAATAGAGTCACCTACTTTATAAGACTGTACATTATTAAGTGATCCTTGAAGTCTTACAGAAATAAAACCCATGTTTGTAGTCTTTAACATTTATTGCACGAATAAAATAATACAATAGAATACAAAATGTAAGGGCATGTACAAAACCACGGAGTGCAGCTAGTTCTACATAAAAACTACAAATCCTTTGTTAAAAAAGATAAGTAATATTAGAAATAGTATTTCACGATAATTTCAATGTCTTAAGTATTTGTATTACTGTGACGTCATTTAGCCTGTTTATCCTTGCACCGACCCTGAAACTGGTAAGTAATGAAATTGTCGGGTGTTTTCATCACTCCAATGAAATTAAGAGTAGGTAATTTGGGATGCGCAGATGAAAATAACATCGTAAGTCTCTCCATTGTAATAATAATTACTTGAAGGTGAGCTATGTAAATTACATATTTTAAGAGCTGTCTAACTTGGTTTGAAATAAAACTCATTTGCCTTTTTTCGCTGTTTACTGACTTATAAACGGATGGGTACTTTAATCAACATTTACCAACATTATTATTATAAACGCATTTTTGGAAAATGTCGTTATTACATTTTTCTAAACAGTGTACCTAAAATAAAATACTCGTCATCTGGTTGCTACTTTGAAAAGCTTTATTTTTATTGCAATGTCAATTTCAACACATTTTTTCCCATTTACGTCACAATTATTAATAGCAATTCACAGCTTCATTTGTGTACAGCCAGTCTCAATAACCTATCTATCCATGGTTTTGCTTACTTTCGATTCCACAGTTTATAAATATCTATCCACAGTAAGCAAACCAAATAGGTATATGTAGATATTATGAGAGGTTGAGAGTGACCGTTAGATATAACATATTCCCATTTACTACGATCCTGACACATATTATTTTAATTCATTCTTTCATGTCCCTCAGTGTATATGCATTTTTAAATATGTTTAACTAGAAGATTTCAAACTAAGAAAAAGAACATGGTAACCTTACAATAAACAGAACTTTGCACTGTTGTTTGCTCTTGCGTGCCTGCAGGCGCTTGGCGATCTCATCAAAGTTCTATCCAATGCGAGTCGGTATTTCATCTTTAAGAAAAACAAAGCAGACCATGTTTCTTAATAATGAAAAATAATAACGTATTTTAAGATTTCTTTAAATGTGTAATGAATAATAATAAGTTTGTATCAATGCTCAATAATTTTATTCTTACCATGCTAGAATATGTTTATACATTGAAACCATTTAGAGTACCTACTTTTGACACATGAAAGTGAATTTGTTTAATTTTTTTGTAATCAATTTAGAACTAAGGATATGGTAATGGTTTTTCTGAATTAGGCATCAATGCAAATTGCAAACTCTTATATTCAATGCCTTCACGGCAGCCTTTAGCAAACAACCTGTTCGTTTGCTCTTTCAACCCTCCAGGCGATTCACGTTTCGTTCTTTGTTAACATTCCTAACAGTCTTCTTTTGAAAATATGAGAACAAAGCTCTTTATTTGTGTTTGTTTAATTCATTTAGATATGACTGTTCTGCGAATATTATATTCAGCATTATTCTTGTACGGAAATAATACAATTGACGAGATAAATTATAAACTTATCTTAAAACAGATATTTACAATCACTAACTAAAATTTTCTTTATTAGATTTGTTTATTTTGGTCTTCTATTAGTATTTGTGGATGCATTGTTTATTGCATAAGCCTTCGGAAACACTGTGGGTAGCTATTGTCAAAGGCCTCCCTGAATACATTATGTACATGTCGAACATGGTCAGTCATTCCCTGTATAATAATTATGTTTGAGTTGACTAAGCCCCGGGCATTCCTTTCTATGTTTTAGTTAATCGTACCTATTTAGCACGAACTAATGAGCAAATAATGTGTCCAAATCCATTCATGTGTTTGATTATTCTGTGTTTACTCCAAATGTTTGTTTGCAATGAAAACATGAGTCATACAGAATAACATTTCATTTTTCCGTAAGTCCTTGAATTTTTACGTTCTTACGAAGATTCTGTTTGTGAAAAATGGTTTTCCAGCTTCTCTAACAATATCGGAACTCAATTGTGTCCGCAACCTTCATTTCACTTCATAAATTTGATCTTTATCTACTTCAGGAGACGAGTTTATATGATGGTCTTATCACACGGAGTAAAATAATACTACTGGTTGTTAAAATTTATTTTTAAATCTATAATAAAACTTGTATACTACTTATAGTTATAGGTAGTATTCGTTATCTATAAGGGTGACTTATACTATAACTTTAATTCAGATATTTGTGATATCTTACCTCTGAGTTAGTTTTTTCTTTGTTCCAAATAAAACTTAGTATCTTACCAACTACCTATTGATTTAAATTATAAAATTTAATTTCTATAAAGGTAAAGTAATTTTATTTGTTTGACGGAGGTAATCTCCGAAACTATTCATCCGATTTCAAAAATTATTTTACAGATGTGTAGAATGGACTGTCGGAATGGTTATAGGCTATATTTTATCTCGGTAGTTTTATTACACCCATGCAAATCCGGGACATTCTGCTAATATAATATAGAACGATATAATATTTCCTCTCCCGTATAGGGCACTATTTGTCCTCAATTTGCCGTCCCCGATTGGACAAAGAGCCCTCGATGGTTCCCACAAAACGGAGAATTTATCCAATAAATCTAACATTTCTAACTCAATGATCCTCGGTGAGAAAGCGAGTCCTTTTCTTGGAAATGTTGGCATATTTTCACGAAGTGGTTTTCTGACAATTGCTTACCTAATGATAAAAAAAATGAATGCAACGCAATTAATTGTTTGTGTCCTTCTACGGCCCTTTGTCGGCCTACTGTTTGAGCTATCAATAAATTCATGGCGCGTAGGTATAAGTACTTAATCTGCCTACCTAACAAATATTATTAAAGATTGTTTTTTTTTAAATAGAAGGTATCTAATATACGTTATAGTTAAGTGTGTACACCCGAGTGATTTAATTTTTGTGAAGATAACCTTTCAAAAATAAATAAAAACAAAATATTATAATTTCACAAATATTTATTTGAATCTTCTCAATGATCTTCTTGTTACATTCACAAAACAAACTTACGGTTGCGCCTTACTTCTCCTCGGAGCAAACCTCGTTAGACGGTGAGTGCTCATGCCATTTCGACCTTCCGTTGCATGAACTCGCTTGTTAGGGATGAGGTAACGAGTTCCGTGAGGTTTATGCCACACAGAATCCATTACACTAACTATATATACTTTATAATTTATTATAAATTATAGTAAATATCCTTGGACATTTCACACAGCGTCATATAGTCCCAAGCTAAGCAACATAATGCTTGTGTTATAGTAACCAGATGACTGATACAATACTTAACCCTAGAGTAGTCGCGCCTTCTCGTGAAACGCGAGTGATCGCGTAGGGAGCATCTTGCCGCCGCAATTTTTTTTTGTTAATACGGAGTCATATGCATTTGTTGTTATGTTTTAATAATAAAATAGACCATTAACTATAAAAATAGAAAACTTTTTTCAAAAACTTATAATAAGAAATTAGAAAAAAATGCTTTGGGAAATCTTAGGTAATAATTTTTGGTGTTTTAGAACTTCTTCATAATTATTACTGTAAAAATTATCATACCAATAACATTATTCGTTTTCGTCATTTACGGCATGTATTTCACCAAATAAATCTTGGCACATGTACATGCGATGTTCGTTGCACAGTAACATTGCACATCAAATGCACCCTTTTTTGTCCTTCTATTTTTCTTTGATGACGCATATACCTTCTCGAACTGAGGGTATATTTTGATGTTTCGATGGCACAAATCGAGAGATTTGGTATCTCAGATATTTCTGAAAGATTTTCACGCCAAATTTCCTAACAATATGTGGTCTATTCTTAGCCAGGGCAATTTCTTTCAGAAATATTGGACGTATCGATATGAAATGAACTAAACAAAATAAAACATAAACACAAGGGCCAATAATTAATTAAAACAAATAAAAATTAATATCATACCATATTTACATTGAAATAATACTATACGCAATGAAAATGAATAATATTTCAACAAAAATAAAAACTAAGACCCATAAATTTTACTAACGTGAGTAGTCGCGCGGTGAGCAATTTGCCGCGAAACGCGACACACCTCCAATAACCTTTGTCTCCTGCAGTAATTCGCGGACTGATTTAATTTTTATTTCTAACACAAGAAGTTGAAAGACAGGGGGGCAGCTACATGGACGCTTGAACATGACAAATGCATAGTACACAAAATATAACGAAAATTGTGCCGCGGGCGGCAAAATGCTCATAGCGCGAGCACTCTAGGGTTAAATACATTTTTTTTTTGTGAATGCATACTTATTATATTAAGAAAACACCCAGACACGGAACAAATATCTGCAGAACATACAAAAATCTTGATAGGATGTAAAAGAAGGCTGAAGATATTGTTTCGTTACATAGTAGATTGTTATAAAAATTGTAATACGATTAGATAAGTAGTATATGTACTTAGATCTTATTGACTTTTTAAGATCGCAAAAATAAAGAACGTGTTTGGCTGATAATACTTACAAAGCTTATGATCTAGATAAACGCATACTTTTTATCCGAGTAAATAAGTAAGCGAAGCCAACAATACATACAATGGTATAATCACATAGGTTCTCCGCTACCTCCTCCCTACCACTTGAGTCGTCCGTCACCAAATTATGTTACACTAGAACCTACCTGCTCAACTCCAGTCCACATCGAAGGGGAAAACTTTGTAACAGACAAGTAACTATTTGGTAACTAAGTGTACGTGTCAAGAAATACCGATGTGTCTTGTTTGAAAAGGAGTTGTAAAAAACAAAACGACATTTATAAAATTAGTTTCTTTTGTACATTTTTCAAGTTAGTATCTACCTAGGTCACAGAATAAACTATGTATATCAAATAGGAGTTAGAGATAGGCTTATAGGAGCAATATAGGGTGAATTTCGCGGCTCCTACATTAGTTGGACATCTTACGAATTCAGTTTCCACCAACATTGAGCTAATCTGCGATTATTAGTGGCGATTCGTTTTCGATTTGTGGAGTAGAGGCTGAACTTTGATTATTGGCATGAAATACTTATCTTTATTTTTAGTTTCAAGAGGAGCCGTTGTTTATTTTCGAAAATTCAAAAATATTCTTTTGAACTAAGGGTTTAGGTACCAATACAGACTATTCCGCAATCTATGACACTGTTTTGTGCTCACTTGAATACGAAATGAATTAATTTGGGAAGTAATCAAGTGTTTGTGTGTTATTGGCTGTGGTGCCGTGCATTTTGATGAGGGCAAGGGGTGTGGACAAAGGACTATACAAAGATTAATTTTTGTAACTAACATACACCTGGGATGTTCTTTATATCAAAAGAGATGCTTGTAATAGAATAAAGCTCAAGGTATTCTTACGCTTTGCTTATAAAGTAGGTACAGTTACATGATGACATTTTTCTGGCATTCAATTAAACTGATGCATTATTTGACATCTAAGAATTTTCAACAATGTTTAGAGACCATGCAAGTTATGATGACAGCCAATTGATTTGTATGCAACAGGCAAGAAATGGCATCATCAGAACCAGAGCCCTACTTCATCCACTGCTGGCTATAGTTCATCAATATTTGTTAACATAATCTAGACCATCTCATAAAGAAACGCCGCCAACAGAGCTAAGCCAGATTTATCATTGTAAAGGATGCCTTCAATAAATAGTGGACTGTATGTTATAAACTGGTTTTATATTCAAGTTAACAAGTATTACAGAATTACTGGCGATATTAAAATAGGGGTCAGACAGAAAGGTAATTAGGTGAGTTGCGAGTGTCCTCTGTGAGCGTAGCTAATTCACACGAACTTGAACTTCATATGTACCTAGTGTACCTACCCACAAATTTACCAAATTATAAATGGGATTGACGTACAATTTATAATGATTCCGAAGCCTGTATCTAATTACTACAGCAAATGGAACTTTGTGTTAAAAACATAGGTATCGTATCTATGACATTTTAACATGATTTTATTCAGTGACAAGCGGATTTTTTTACATTCTCCATATTGCTTGGGACAAACATCATAGATAACAGTGGTATCGTAGCTTGTAAGTTTTACACATAAAAATCACGACAAACATACAGTACCTTAAATATTTGATTTGACAATGTTCGACCAAACAATTGTATGACTTCTCAAATCCGAAATCAAATTATTTATTTATACCCAAAACCTTCCTAAAGATACCATCCAATTAACCTCCCTTTGGGTTCAGTGAACAAAGAATAAACGACCTAATAAATCCCTTTGACCTAATCTACTCATTAAAATAAAGACGTTGTTTGAAAATTGAGGAAAAACTTGGACAAGCATTTCTTGTGAATTTTTCGCTGAGTGGTGGAGTTTTCAACGCCTTGAGATATTAATTACTTACAAACATTATGTTATAACCTCAGACCAAATAAAAACTAAAGACGGAACGCTGCGAACATCAAAGTGAAGCAAGTTTTTTATGCATGTGTGCATAACCTCAAAAAATATTTTGAATATTGAAAATTACTGGATTTTAAAGTACTTACGTGTGAAATGTGATTCCATCCCGCTTTTTGTCTTTGGATGAATGATGTTTACACCCTTTCACAACACAGTTCGGCATTTTCGAGGAAAAACAACGATTTAAGTTAAGGTGTAGTTGCGTTTTGCGTGTGTGTGTGTAAGTGTGTAAATACACAGTAAGGTGTAGTTGGACTTGCTACACCTTCGTTGTTCGCAGGACTCCGTCTTTAGTTTTTATTTGGTCTGAGGTTATAACTAATTATGGTAATTAGCTTCATAATAACATCGATTAAAAACAATTATTTCTATTTGACTTGTCTTGATGAAAACTCAAGGCCCGAAGTGTTACATTTTCAATATTCAAAATTTAGGTATGCGTTTTTAAAATAGCTGAGATTTTTACTTTATGCAACATCGTCCTAACAATAAATTTAGTTTTTTTCAATATTTTTTTATTAATTCACGAAACTGTTCATCATTCTTAGTAAAATATTAACTTAAAATTTTCAATATTTCATTAAATTTATAACTAGCATGGCTCAACACGCACTTAGCCGGATTTATTACAAAAAGTATTTCGCTAACTCAACTTGTAACATTACTGAAAATGTTGTTAATGGGAAAATACAGTTGTTTACTAACTATTTGAACTCATAGATGGAAAACAGTTAGATACCACACATATATTTATGAAATTTATGTTAAAAGTGGACAATTTAAGCAACCTAATTTTAATTACTAATGCAAGACAGACACATCATCTTTTCGAGACTTATTGCTAATCTTTCAATATTATCTATACATTGTGTCTCGAAGTAAGAAAACGTAGAGTATTTTTACGCTTACAATTTGTTATTAATATCGAGATAATTATACACCCTGTACTCAGTAAATTGGAACATCGGATAGTATTAATTTCGCCTGTTGACTTTACTTGGAACCAATCAGAGTTTGATTAAACTTGATTGAATACCGCGACCAGCGACGAAAATGTCCTGACATTCAGAAAATTACTTATACAAGTCAAATTTTGAATCAAAGAACACTTAAATGATGATGTTCTTATATAGACTTAAAAGTTGTCTTTTAATCAAAAGACAACGCATTAAAACCACATTAGAGGCAATTTAGATGTGGCCAAAACTAAAACTAAACTAATTAAAATAATGACATTGTGTTTATTCAGTGTGCAATAAAGTTCTGGAATTGTAGGTATTCTATTTTAATTCTAAACATCGGCCAACTTCGGTCTTCTGTTTTCGTCTGAGTAAATGTTGTCGTAGATGGCACTTAACTCCGGTAACCTAGCTTTATGATGTCTACAATACTCATACAGCTAGATAACCAAAGATAATTAACCAATCTACATCATCTTCTTTTTTTCTTCTGTTTAGATTCTTGTGTTATCTGTTTATCTTCTTTAGTGCTTCAATGAAGTTTATGATATTTGATATTGGTTCAGCTTCTTATTCTTCATTTCTTTCAACTCGTAGAATTTATGAAGTCGCAACTCCTTTCCCTGAAATATTACAAAAGCATGAATTAGTTAAGAAAATAACACCAAAGACGAACAATAAGACTTTTGTAATAATTCAATGTAATCATTCAATAAAACACTTTATTGTAACTACCTACACCGTCATAAAAAACTCACAAAAACATCTATGTTTTTGCGAGCATAGCCAACAGAATAACATAAAAAGACAAAACGTCATCTTTGAAAAAAGAACGCTTCTACAAAAAGGTTTGAAGAGAAAAAGGATTTACGGCGAGCCCACCGCGGTCGCGCAGGCGCAAATGACTTGTGCAAAGATATACGTTAGACGGCGACTAACTTCGTGGAACTGTTTATTTAGGTAAATATACCTATTACTATGTGAAATACAATCACCAGTTAAGAATGAACCTTCACGCGCCTCTGGAGGTGAACGACGTGGATATGTGCAAGGAGTCATGCTTAATTGGTTGATTTGGTGGACACCATGTGACCATGACAGCAAGCAAAGGAAATAGCGGCCTAGAAACCGTTGTCTGTCATTGTTGAATTTTCCTTCCCTTGCGCAAGTTTTCCTTGGATTGGTCAATTGTTCACAAAGGTGTTTACTGTTTTCCTTAAGTGATTACTTTTGTACACGTTTTGTTTGATTACGCAAATAATTATGGTAAGTAGGTAATGTGTTTAATAAATTATACTGCAAGATAACCTTACAATATGACTATAGGGCCATTTATTTTTCATTTCATTTTATCACAAAAAAAGTCTTGTGTAATTCATTTCATTTTATCACAAAAAAAGTCTTGTGTACACAGAAGACGTTTTTTTATGATTTTACTAGAAAACCTTTTTCTACAAAAATAACCTATTCACAAACATATTTTTTTTATGAATTGTCAAAGTGAGTATAATAAAGTTTGTATTTGTCTCAAACGTTTGCTCAATTTCCATAGAAAACACTCGGCGAGTTGGTGGTGCAAACAAAACTCAAAATTAAGTAGCATAATGAAGGGAAAATTTACAGCATTTTGGGAGAAAGTTCATCTGTGTCTTTTTATTTTAATATTCTTTGTAAGTAGTTTGTTGGATTTCATGATTGCAGTTTTGATTAGAGTTTTAACTTAAAGCCTGAATTCACAACAAGATTTGTTGACGAAAAAGATGTTCCCAGTTCTCGTGGTACAAGAATAATGGTAGAACTATTAGACCTAGGTCAAGTTATACCTTTCCACATTTGTTAGTATAAGTGTCATCATCAGCAACGGACGCCGTGGCAGGACGTAAAGCACATCGTCCTTCAGTCGTGGTTTGCTTATTAAATACCATTCGTTCGAATTGCGTGCGAGTGTACTTTGTATTCAAGCGACGAGCGAATGTGTTTTTGTCGTTCCTGAGGATAGGACGTGAGAACTTTGCTAGCTGATTCACCTTTGAATTTGGAATTGACAAAGCCGTGGATACTAATTTGAATCGGTAAATTCGGGTTTTTACTTCGATATTCGCTTAAACATGGTTTGAAAATAAAAAAAGTATACAAAATATTGAGTACATCGGGCAGCAAACAATTGTTTAGAGATTTGACCAGTGACCACATATTGTACATATGACAGCGTATTTGTTTTTCATTTCAAAAAGTAGCTGTCAATTTTAATTTTAGCTATTACAAACACCAAGGTTACAAACACTGCACTTGATAAAATATTTACAAACACTTCGTTATCAACGTCAGACTTCAAAGTACATTAGTTATCGATGGGAACCGAGTAAGTTGGTACGTACTCGCTAGTGCGTTTAGTGTTTAACCGCACTTTTGTGGTTCAACTAAGTAGGAAATACAAATTTTACAAGCTTAGCCTTGGAACAGACATCAGGAAAACCAGAACTAAGGCCAGGTTTAGACTTATCTAGATTTGGACCAGTCACGCGGTGTCGGAGGTTGATCGTGCCTAGATCATTACAGTACGCGCCTAGAACAATAGCATTCCAAACGAGTTTGACTTTATTATTTGCCACCGGACTTAGTTTTTTTTATAGTTGAGCTGCTTCCCGCGGCTTCCCACGAGATTTAACAAACTGCAGTAGCCTTATGTGCTTTCCCAAGATAAGCACCAAATTTCATGGAAATCAGTGGTTTATGCGACGAAGCGTAACAGACAGAGTAACTTACGCATATTTTCAATACTAAACGTCAGAAAGTATGGATAGGGCAAAAAGGATTAGTTAGTTTCGTGCTCGAGGCACAGATTAAACCTTTTATTATTGGTGTGGCTTTAGACTGCCCCTGTAAAAGCGTTCCAATAACAAACCTAAAACAGCTTCACCTGTTTCAGTCAAGATTAAAACACCATACAGGTTTGTTTGTGTTAGTGTGATGAAGACAGAACTTTTAAATTTCAAATTTAAGAGAGCATTGAAGAGACTTATAAATCCCATCATTAAAGTTGGTAAATACACTTACTACCATACAACTTTAGTGGGACTTTCTACATTAATATAAGTCTTATTAGCCAAGCTTAACCGAGATTTCCAAAGAGGATAATGAAGGTAAATGTAGGGCTTACGTGATGGTGAACTTTTAAAGGATAAAAGGGAAGCGTCGCTTCTTTGAAAGGTAACTTACGTATTTGTCAAAAACGATAATTATGGAATTGATCTTTATGTGTTAAAATTATTAATTAAATAAAAGTTTGAGCTGTGTTTCCACACCTGCAATTAGGTGTGGAAAACTCTAATGCGATAAATCGTGATTCATCTAGATTCATCAAATATTTTCAAAACTGGGTGTAAAAAACCTGAGTCTTTCGAAAACTTATACTTTCATAGGAGCCTATCGATAAACTGAATATTTAAAAGAACCAAAAATATCTCAAAGAGCATGAAGTCAAGTCGTGCACGATTGTTACAAGGCAAAGTATAGAAAGACATTCGGCAAAACAGGTTTCTACTAAAAACCACTGTGTTTACGTCACGAGTCTGCAAAAAATTGTGATATCTAATATCATTGATTCAGAATATTTTTTTGCTAGCATTTGACTGAGATTTGTGAAAGGACGAAATGACTTCTACCCACTGTGAAATTATACAGTCAACTAAAAAAAACTGTTCAAGAGAAATGTCTTTATTATACATGATCAAACGTTTAGCAACCGTACATCGTGTTTTTAATAAGATTTTATAATGCAGTTAAACATTGATGACCCTATTTTAAAATTACGAATGGTTTCATTCATTGTCAATATAATAATAGGTTTCAAATATGTTTTTTTCTTAATACTCATATGGCAACGAAAAGAGATAGCAAAAGATTTAGTATCGGTTTTAGTTTAGATAATATACCTAGGTTTACTGGTACAATATGCATAAGTGGGTTACTTTTTATATGAAAATCATAAGTGAACATAAAGGGAACTGTTTAAAAATTTAAGCAATGTAGAAGCAAGAATTAGGATCTTCATTGGAGGTATAATTTATGCGAGAGACTAGACCGTGCCCATTTGAGGCAGCAGTAATTGCTGTGGAAACTCCTGTAATGGCTTATTCTAACTGATCAGACCAGTTCAACCATCTGGGGCCTAAGCCCTCATTCACATCGTCGTGCGAAAGCGTCACGACTGTACCAATTTAATCCTTATCTTATACAGATACAGTTTAAATTGCAGCTGAGTTCCGCTAACGGTAATCCGTGGTTCTGTTTGTGTTTACCGAATCCAGTATTAGATTAATGAAAGTAGCCATTACAACTAGTACTATCGGTTAAGTTGCATACAATTATGAAAATGACTTTCAAATGTATTACTTATATCTAACAACTATGCCTATAAAACATTATTTTATACGTTTTTCACTAAAAAACCTACTGGGAGGTAATATTTTAACGAGTATATAGGATAGAAAAATCAAGTGAGCTGTTCAAAATAAGAACAAAGAGCTCAATGAAGTGGAAACAGCCTAAGTCAATGGATAATTCTACATATTTTTTATTTTCAGTATGTAATATGCATTGTATGATTCGCCTATTATAGATATCAAAATAGGAAAAATAATGTGTTCTCATATTTACCCGGTACAAAATTTAATAGTCAACCAAAACGAAGTAACAGTGTGTGTAACACCTTATAGTAAAAACTAAATGTTACATTTGCAGACACCTAGATAAGGACTAGCACTTTGACACATTTGCTAAATATATAAATACCGTTCCCAGACAACTTAGAACTTGTTTATAATTTATGACACACATTTACATTCTAATAGATGTCTAGAAAAACAGGAAATATGTCACGATACTAGGTAGAACCTGAGGTTTCACCTGTTGTTACCTAATTTGTATCTTTATATAATCAGAGCTTAAACATATTTAGTATACACCAAGTGAACTACTTGTATGCATCAGCATTATGCATTATTTTAGTCTTTACTCAAATGTTTTGTCAGTAACAGATAGGAAGAATTTATTCTGTTATTTAGAAAATCGAATACAAAAATGTAAAGGTATTTTGTACAACGGAGGCTTTAAAGTGAAATTGTTCGCGTATAAGGCTTTGTGCGCACATGTTATGGGGTGAAAATGGAGATAAGGCTTGCACAGATTACATAAATACCTCCTTCAATTACGGAGACCCTTTATGTAGGTACGAATATTTTACAAAGGAAATCGAGGTTGAAATGAAATCGCATGTTTCAAATGATCAAAGTTTAGGTTCAAAGCAGATGCTTACGGTAAAATCGAAATTTAAACATGTCTACGATTCATTTTGTTAAAATAATTCAGTCTCATCATTCAAAAATTATTTTTAGTAGATACGGCGGGAAATAAGACACAAAAGTCTCCCTATAGCTTTATATTTCTACAATTAGCAGAGTAGAAACGAAAAAAACTAAAGTTTACATTTGATGCAAAATCAAAGGAATAGCGAGAATACTCGTATAAGTAGGTATAATAGATACGAGGTGTTTGTCATTCGGCTAACATGCCTCCTAAAGTCTTGCTTGTTTTTACAGCTATCACAATAATCTACTTTAAAAAGACAGACAGTGTAGTCGTTACTCAGACATGTGAGATTCCATTTTATTTCAGAAAAAATACACGTCCTTAAGATATTGTCACGTCACATTATTTCGAAAGTATATTGAATAGGCCATTGATAAATGTATCAAAGAAAAAACTGTGTTCCTCCGTGTCACCCTGAAGGTTCCTTGTAACAGCTTCCATATTATTTCGCACGTTTTGATCACAAATTGTGTTAGACTTGTATTGAAAAAATGTTTTGTGAGTACAATGGCTGGAATATGAAATACATTTCTATACTATTGTTTATTTTAACAGCTGAGTTATTTGTCATCTCTTTCTGTTGACGTGAAAGAGACAAGGTTAACAATAAATCAGAGAAATTTGTGACATTGACCTAAATGATGTTTGTACCCTAGACAAACTAAGAAAGAAGGACAAGCGAGAAAAAAGGTAGGACTTGAATTGAATCATAGCTCTGTATTGTTCTTAAATCTAACCTAATATTATAAAGAGGTAAAGTTTGTTTGTTTGACGGAGGTTATCTCCGAAACTACTCAGCCGGTTTCAAAAATTATTTCATAGATGTGTAGAATGGACTATCGCGATGGTTATAGGCTATGTTTTATCCCGGTAGTTTCATTAAGTAGTACACCCGTGCAAAGCCAAGACGTGCTGCTAGTATAGGATAAAGAAAAAGAAAAGGAAGAATTCTGTCACAATTAACTACTTATGAGAAATATTACTTTTAGAGAAATGCCACGTCAAAAGTACAATAAACCGGAGACGTGTATAAAACGCAATGTGGGTGAATGAGGCGAAAGAGTTTGACAGGATCATAAATGGAATTCTGTGGTCTCTGCCTGCCCTTAATTGGAAGGCTTGATTTAGTGTAGGTATGTATGTAAAAATAACTATTAATAGGTAGGTATATCTCTAAGAAATGTATCCGCTTGAAACTATTCAATTATTTCCAACCGTTACTCAACCGGTACACTATGCCACAATCACAGATACATTTAATTTATTATAACAATGAATTTATATTCTCAACGGCTAAATTCGTAGTAAGCGGACTCGGGTGAATTCCTAATGGATGACTGTTTGCATTTAAATAGGAGTATTGCTGGAGTAAAAGCGATTTTTATACAAAAGACTATACTGACTGACGGTCTTCGTAAATTCTTTGTAATTCTTTTAAATTTTTGAATATAACTGGGAACATAGCTAAAATATTAGACTAATAAAAGATAAGGATAAAGATAAAGATAAATTTATTGGCACCTTTTTAGCTTGTTACAAAAAATAATAATAATGTTCACACAATACATTTTGTTTTTTAAACATTTACAGGCTTAAAGGTAATGTCTAGTAACAGTTTTAGCGAACTAACTAATATCTAAACTAAGATAACTTAATATCCTGTAATATAGATACTAGCGCCCACCCTCTAACAAAGTAGCTAAGTAGCTAATACAGATAAGCAGAGGAGGTATAATAATGTTATGTGTGTATTTCTTTATTTATATCATATAGGTACTATGTATTAGTGAGTGAATATAATATATATATATATATATATGTAAAATAAAATAAAATATATATATTAAGATAAAGATATAATAGTGAAAAATATAGGTATTTAAAACTAGGATATAATTTTAAACAGCTGTTCAGTGGAATCATAATTCATGGATAATAGCCAGGATTCTAGCGTTTGTTTGCAGGTTCTTTTGCACATTCTAGAGATGCTTAACTCTTTATTAGACAAATTGTATAGACTAGGTCCAAGGAATAGAAAGAATTTTTGAGCAAATCTTGTACGGCAAGAAACAATATTAAAAATTTTATAGTTCCTTCTACTACCTTGTGATTCTGCTATATCATGCATACTAACAGAAGAATGTTGTTTGAGTACAGTCTGTAGAACAAACAGTTGTCTTACACTGAGAACCTTGCATTCGCAGTATAGGTCAACAGTTGAGTAAATTTTGGGTTTGAAATAAGTAATTTTTTAATAAAGATCTCTGGGCTCGCTCAACACTCAGTAGAGAAGTTTTTGCCGAACCTCCCCAGCTAGTGATGCAGTAAGAAAGTATAGATTGACAAAGGGATGTGTAAATAATTTTAATAATTTGGGGATTTGCACAGTTACGAATTGATTTAAAAATGTATGTGAGTTTTCTTACTCTATTTGATAAATTATTTATGTGGGCTTTATAATTCAAATTGTTGTCTATGGTGATACCCAAGTATTTGATGTTGGAAACAGAAGCTAGTGAAGAGCAGTTGCAAGTTGAAGTAGGAAGTCCGTTACATTTATGAGCAGTGATTTTATAGTTTTTAGAGAGAGGAAACGGGGGATTGCGAATTGAAAAAGTAATGTATTTGGTTTTTTCTGTGTTAAGAGAAAGGTAATTGAGAGCTAACCAGTGTGTAACAGTGTTGAAGCCAGTTTGAGCTTTACTAAACACCTCGTCCCAATTGTCCCCAAAGAATGTAAGTGTCGTATCATCAGCATAGGAAATAATTTTGCAGTTGTCTAGTTTCAGTTGAGTAAATTCATTTATGTAGGTTAGAAACAGAGTTGGACCCAAAATGCTTCCCTGTGGGACACCGTGTGTGATGTTTAAGCTAGAGCTGTGGAAGTTTTCAATTTTAACTGTTTGTGTTCTTCCCGTTAAATAATCTTGTAAAAGTTTTAGTTGACAACCTCTTATACCTAAGCTGCCTAGTTTTTCAACTAGAGTGGGGATAGAAATCGTGTCAAAAGCCTTAGCGAGGTCTAAGAACACAGTAAGACACTTTTTTCTTTCATCTAGTTTTTTAACAATGAACTCAGTAAATTGGTGAAGAAAGAATAAAAGAATTAGGTACATAAACATCTGTAAGAAATGTCTACCGTGTCCTGGGATACAGTCGTGATCACATTTAATTTTGTTCAATAATTAAAAAGTAAAACTGAAGGATTGAAATCAATTTCCAGAGCTCTTACGACAGAAAATAATTGTTGTTAGGAAACTTAGTTTAATACCCATTTCCTTCACTCGGTTTTCGATATTAAAAAGTAAATGAGTTATTTAATTGATTGTGAAGCTCGTACGCAATGCTTTCATTCATGACTGCATAATAATTGATTCATTCATTCCACCGACGGCGCCAATTATTGGAATAGATTATTGCAGTAAAAACAATCTTATTCTGTGATCTTTGAACTGTGGCGATTCACTATGGAGATACTATTTAATTGTCTGTGCAACTACTTTTTACCTTATTCGTACAACAATGTCCACGGATTATGATTTTCTCGGACATAATTCTTTGTGGGCTGTCAGAGAATAATGTCAGTGTCAGATTTGTAACATGTGACAAATGTCATAGGTAATTGTTTTATTTCAGCAGCTTAACTTTTGATTTCTTACAATCCTGAAGAGCACAAAGATGTATGTAACACAAACCGCGTCATAGCAATCATAGAAAACTTGCGTTAGGATTAGAATCAGTACAACATCTACTCATTTGGTCAGTTGTAGTTTCTTCTAAGAAGTAATTCAGTTTTTGTTGAACATTATGCATAAACAGCGCAGATTATTCAGCGTACCGTCTACATATGGAAAAGTACAGGTGTCACACGTACCGCAGTACTTGTACGGAAACAGGTGAGCGCACCTCAGGACTCATTAATAAAGCCGCTTGAATGGACACAGAATATCACAATTTATAAAATATAACAACATTCGTATATTGAATACACGTGGCATTGAAACAAACACAGAACCGTCACGTATTAGCAGAGACTAACGAACTCAGAACAATAAACAACCGAAAAATTAACAGCAAACACGAGCGCGATGTGCGAACAAAGACGAATCGCACACATCGGAACAAGCAAATGTGGATTTTTTATTTACCTCTCAGACAGATGCTCCACACAATATAGCACTTTATCAATAGTTGGGGCACTGAAAGAGCCGTGTAGCCTCACAGGTGGCTGCACAAGACTGAGGACCGGCGGACAATGAGCTACCCTGCCCCCCGCGCCACGCAACCTCGCCGGACACCGAGGGGAAACACAAATAACTTTGGGGGGCCAAGTGTGGAACAGGTGGAGGGTCGACGGAGTACGCATCACTTACCTGCTCGTCGAAAAGAAAAGATAAAGATACCTGCAATCCGGTCCGGCGCTGGTATTAATTGGTCGGAACCGATGGGGTCGGGTACTGGTTACTTTGTAACGTGATCTTTGAGGCCAGATTTCGATGTGGGTGATTAATCGCACTATCTGATGATATATCGACCTTTCAAAGTTAACCCTTTCTTATCTGTGTTTTATCACTTATGTAAATTAGTTTTATAAATGTACAGCATCACCGTAAATTCGTAATGCTATCAAAGTATTAAAACGAGTAGAATTTACCGAATTTAGGATATTTATCCAAATTAGTTTCGATGGCTTACCCTAAATAGGTACTGATTTGCATGAAACATCTTTGAGTAAGCTATTGTCTAAATCATTTGCCTAATGGTCTTTGGTTCTCATGCTCAAACAATCACCCGCCTACTCTGCTTCAATTTAACCCTACTTGGCGTTCACGTATCATTACACTGGGTAAATATAGAAATTGACCATGGAAATGACCATTTAAACAAAGCAGGCAAGAACAAACAAAACTAAAAGATCATGATGAGAGATTCTAATTTATAATAAGCCCACTTCAACATTTTCACAGAATTAGAGGAGATAAAAACTCAAATAATAAACACAGATTCGTGTAACAAAGGAACTCCTGCTAAGCACAAGAGTAATAATTAATGATCGCACAGTTCCACCAACCTGTTGCTTCATCTTTGTCTCGAGCTTACCCCGAATTCACAATACACGCACGAGATAGGCTTTTGTTTCGCACTTTTAAAACCACATTGTAATCTTTGTAAGCTTCTAAAATGAGAATTACCCAGCCACAATACCGGGCTACATCTATAAGTCTGTGGGACAAAGCAGCTTAGCCCAGGTAGTTGTGGGTTATTCTCAGAAGACAGTAAATTTTTATAGCACTCAAGTGTTATTGGTTTCGAAAATGCTATATCATTATTGTGTTTTAAGCACGTCTCCGAATGACCACCGGTTGTATAGGAGAGAAAATAAATTTAAAATAGTAATTTAATATTTTATGTATTTCTTTAGAACCGGATTGCTAATTTATTTTTGTCGGCGATTGCTTTGCATTGTACCTACGGAAAATATTCTACTGAAATACATTTAAGTATTCTACTAAATTTTTTTAAGTAACGTGGATAATTTTACTGTGGATTTCCGGAAAGTTACATTTTTTATCCTTGGTAAGGTAGTTATAAACTTGGGATAATAACATTAGGAAAAAGATGTGAACTTAACAAATACGAACAAACGCTTTGATTGGAAGATATTTTGTTTTGGTGATAGTCTATATCTAATGGGTAATGAGAAAAATATCATAAATCGTGTATGATAATAGTATTATATATGAAACCAAAGAAATTCCGACATACAAAATATTTAAACTGTATCACACACTACACAGCGCATCCTAGATACAATCGGTTTCTTCCAACATTTTTTAGGTTATCACATAAAACTTTAGCGGTTACAAACTTTACCGTTTCTAATTTAATTTGGGCGTTCGACATAAAACTAAATGATCGAGAGCAGCACTGAACGCTCCGTCGCCCTCCGAGGTGTTCACACGAGAATTTACGGTCACTGACTATGTAAATTGAGAATGTACCGACTAATTCTTAGCGGGCACAGATAAAACAACAGTTAGTAGAGAACAATGCATAACGTTCAAGCAAATAAACTCAAAACAAAGCATCTGACATTAGAAAAGAGTCAAACACGTAATGGACATTTGCGAAATGCGGTTAACGACGACAGAAATAATTTGAATGGAATGATATTGCGAAATGATGGAAATGAATCATCAGCCGGCACGCCTACACGATCGTGGCAAGAAACCTACATATTTAATTCTAGAAAACATTGTGACACATGGCATTAAGCACTTATTGATTTCGGGGTGAGTAAAACTAAAAGTGAAAACTGATTTTGAGGTGGACCCTCAGCATTGAGGAGTACGACTCAAGCAAGGAGGAGGAATACTAAAAGTGACGTTCATGCACATTTTCAATACAAAGGTAGCAAATAACCTCCCAACAAATAAAAAATAAATCTATCAAAACTTTAGAACAACTGCCTATATTTGGAAACTCATGCATACATTCAGATGCACGTAATTAGTATTACGATATTACAGCTTTTGACTACTTACTCTTACTAAGGAACAGCTTTTGAAATTAAATTGACAACCCATCCCAAAATTTCCATAACTTATGGACACAGTACAAAATACTTGGATTTTTCCAGGCACATTCTTAGCTTCTCGAATTCACACGGCGGTTGTGAATGATACACACACATTCACGGTCGCTGGCTATGTAAATAGGTATTCTAACTCGGAGCGATGACCGAAGGCAGACGAATATTATTAACCACAAAGAATTCTTCATACGGTGAAATTGTAAGACATTGGGACTGTGTTTTTACTGCAAACCGCGTCAATTGTTGCTATGGTGTACTTCTAACTGATTTTTAAAGCATAAAGATAATTATTGATTTGTTTTAGATGTGCTGCTTTCTTTTTCAATAAATTTTAATCCAAATTTTTTTAAGTTTAAGAAAGACTTAAGTATGGTAATGCTTGTTAATAGTCCATTCATTTAAGTTAACGCTAATTTTTCCCGAAGTTACAATGTTACTTAAACCTCAAGTGCAGCTACCAGAACGATTCACGAGTTGCCGAGATTTTTTTAACAAATGAAGAGAATCTGATTTATCTAGATTAAATTCAGAAATGTAGACATAGACAACTAAATAACATGCTTCAGAAGATTAACACATTACATATTTTTTTGGGGAACTACGTGTTTTAGTAATTTTTCGATATTATGTTTGCACAAACGAAAACCTAAAATTCTTGAAGAAACATAGCACTTGTCTACCTTTTATAACTATTAATTATACTCGTATGTTAATAAAATGATTAGCATCAACTATTCATAAACCCTAATGAACTAGAGAAAATAAAAGTGTAACATAACCACAAATCAATTATTTGATCTCTCAAAAGATCACAAGTGTATTAGTAGATAAATTACTTACAAAATTAAATTACTTATCTCGAAATCGAAACCGCAATCCCCAATTCCCCGCATACATTGGCCAATCAATAACTCGTTCTGACCACGCAATTACAACAATTAGTAACAGATCTGTCCATTACTGGCAACACATATTGCGAAATGAATATGGCTCTACACCCAGAAAGTTCGTACTTTTTGGTTGCAACAGTAAAGGGCTTGACTATGTAACATCTTTTACATAGTCAAGCCCTTTACTGTTACAACAGAAAAGATATAAATAAATAAATAAATATCCTTGGATTATCCGTCAAAAACTGACCTCTGAAATTAGATTCAACTTGACCCAATTATTTGTCCATCATATTGTAAGATTTAAATAACAAAAGAAACTTAAAATTCTCGAATAGGATTTCCTTAAATTAACAGTTAATTAAATTAATATAATTTAATGTTTTGCAAACAATTCATGTGCAATTTGAAATCCGTCAGGCTATTAAAACAAAAGTAAAGGCTTCCGTGCTTCGAAGAACACACTAAGTTGATGCGGCTACTTAATTGACTAAACGATAAATAGATAGATCCGCAATTATTATCTTTTAAATATAGTTTTCTATTTTGTAAAGTTTATGTACGAGTATGTAGGTAGTTTTGTTTCTGTGAATAAAATATTACCTACTTCTAGTAAAAATGGTTTCTTATTCTCATTTCTAGGCTGTATCGGTAGGTATGTCTACTGTCTAGTCTAGTTATTGGCGTCGTGTGCAACCACGTTAATGCAATATATTTATGAGCAGGCTATGTCGACATGCTGTAGATTGTGAGAAACTCATCAGTTTTGCATTAGGACTATGACGGTACCGAGATTGCTTGTAACCGACATTCTAACTTGGTAATGGTCTGGACACATCGATTTAGATCGAGTGTTAAAAATTGAAGGCTTTTACTTAAAATGTATTGAAAGAAATTGTAAAAATTATAACTCAATTTTAAACCGTAAAAGTACCTACTCGTAGTTTCAAAAGTTTTCCCATATATTTTCGTACATACTTTTATACTCCAACTTCAAATATTGTGTCTATAATTTTATAGATAAAATAACAGTTTTTATTTTTCACTTTAGAATATGAGAAAACCAAACAATAAAAAATAACTTTGGCATAAGAACATAAACTCAACTGCTTTTAAATATTTACGAATCGTGTCAACAGACCGAATTTAAAATACTGCCATTCAACAAAAATATTATAAAGAACTAAAGATCTAGGGGTTTATTCATAAAAACTTGACAATTTAATACAGGTTTTAGGAACGTTTTAGAACGTTTTTTTCTTGTCACTCATATGTCAACGAAAAGAGATAGCAAGATTTAATATACGTTTTAGCTAATACAGGTTTTAGGTCGAATATGCATAATGGGGCTAGTTTTTTGACACACTATTACACCATCTATCAATGAAGACGTAACCTACCTGATTGTACCATGAAGAAGGCTTTAGGCGGCCTAAAAACTAAGCAGAGTTGGTCACATGCTTTTACGAACGAACGAACGAACGAACGAACCTGCCCCTCTACTCTACAACCCCGAAAACGATGCATCGTGACAATCATCGCAGGTCAGCTTATGTTGGTTAATCTTCCGAATTCAGTTTCCATCAAATTAAGCTGACCTGCGATTTGATGTCGAAATTTCGTTTTTCGCTATTCAGAACAGACCCCCTGACTGTGTCTCTGCTTTCATACAAAAGACAATAATTCTATTCTAGTCGTATCATCTCATATGTTTGCCTACCAAATGACCAGGAAAACGAAACCACGAACGCATTACGCGCCATACATAAGACATCAACGCGCTCGGGTCCTCCTTCGCAACCCATATAAACTATACCTACCTATTCATTTCCATTCACATTCAGATGCAAATTAAAACATTACTACATAATTGTTTTATCGTATCGTTTTTTTTAACTACAAATTTAAATCTTAAAAAAACATAAAAAAATACATTTTAATATAATAAAAATCTATGCGAATAAAACTGTAACTTGAGGGTAGAATAATTACTAAAATCTTGAAAGACATGTGCTACATTCATTTTATGTACCTTAATTTTTATTAACTGTTCATATTTAAAAGGTGTTCTTTATTTAAAATAGATACCTCGAAAGCCTACATTTAGTGGTCGCATGATGCCGCGGTCAAGGCTGGCGTGGGCGAGACAACGAACCCGGATACTGCTCATAACCACATGTCTATTCTAATTCATTTGTGAAGGTGCTCCAAAGTTCTCATGACAACCGCATAATTCATATTAATTTGAAGACAAGCCCCTTTATTTCGTTTTTGAGTTAGTCGTTTTGCTCTCGACGTCTTGTTCTTTAATTTGCTCAAAGGGTTGTTGATTCAAAAGACTTACCGAATGGTAATATTTGTTTGAACAATAATTCGATCTTTGACCACGAAACTTGGCAAACATAATTACTGGGCTTGTAGTTTCACAATTCACATATGAAGATGTTAAAATATTAATAAGAACACTACTTTTGTAAATTAAAACGTTAAATAAAATCATCATAAACTACCCGCAAAATGAAAGTCGACCTATACCGACGACGCCGATACAACCGGTCTATATCAAGCTTAAGAATTGAAAATAAAGAAATGAAACTTACCAGTCTGGAGGGTGCATCCGGGTCTGCAGACTGCACGGAAACCGCACGATTGCTCCAACTCGGCTACTCCGAAGGGATCGAAAGAGTTGTCGCGGTGCGCAGTCGGCCTCGGCGCTGCGCGTGCGGCGCGCACTGCTCGGCGGGACGCGACTGGCCCGCGCCTCCACTCCCGCCCCGCGCCCCGCGCCCCACGCGCCCTCGCCCCACGCCCATTGGTCGCCGCGTAGCCTCGCTGACGTCACCCAACACGATGACCGCGCCACCACCGGCGCGCGCGGCGGCGCGGCGGCGGTTGAGACAAAACGAACCAAATTTGAAATAAGATAATGCTCAGGGTAAGGGGTAAATTGATTATGCAGGACTATATTACTAAAACTATAATCTTGTGATGCAGAACGTACATAGAGCTTCATCTGTGAGTTTTCTCGAAACACAATATTGAACGGCGCAATGTGCTACGGCATTTTCCATCGTTTTGGTCGGCCGCCACAACCTGTTTTGAGTTGATCAAGTCTATCGAGTCTACGAGATACCAGTTTGATTTATAGAAAACCACTAAAGATATCTGCTTCTTATTTGAACAGTAATTTGTTAAATTATGAAAAAGAAGACTCCAATTATCTTAACCAGACGGCATGGTTTACGACTTTAGATTTTTAAGATTACCGCTGCCGTTTACCATTAGATCTCACCTTAGTATTCACGACCACGATACCGCCGTTGGCAGACGAACTTATCCGAATCATCCAATCTGAATTTAGAATACGAAATGACGCGGTTTCTAGTCTGCGAGCGGACACCGATCACTTTTGCCGCGTTTTTGCGATGCGAAACAAACATGGCCGAATTTTCGTAATGGCGGACTTACAATGGCGGCTTTCTTCGAACCTAGAGACCGGTTTGGGCGAGATCAATTTTTGCGAGGCACGATTCGAACAAAATTTAATGCACTAATTTTGGGTACCTAAATAACGTCCTGCCCCTTCAGGCGGTCCCACGGTACTGAAATAACCGGTTTTCTAAAAAGCAGTGATATGACTTCTCCGGCGAGTTAGCGCGCCTTGGCAGTTGGCACCTCCGCTCAAGGTTGCCGGAATTTTACGTTTGCGTTTACTATTTCTCTGTGGCTACGAAATTACCTACATACTTGCCATTCACCACATACGTGTGCCTAGTAATTTATGCTGTGCACTTCAGGTTAAATTCCCGATGGCTTAAGATAAACCAGTTGTAACAGTTTAATATCTGAAAATAGCCGAGGTCCGGCTCTACAATAAATTTAAGCTGAACCGATAACAATAATGTTGAATGTCTTGAATTCGTGAAGGCACATTTCGAGGTTGAAAATATAACCTATTATAATACTTCTCAAAAACCTGCTACGTTGGTTGCTGCTATGAACTTTTATGGGAACCAATAAATGGAATGGCTAAGACGGGACATGGCCGTCGACTATACATTGGTTGTTGCGGCGAAGAATTTTTTTACTGGATTAGTTAGAGATTCTTACAAATAAGTACCTATGTATTTATATTAGGTTCTAGAATATTAACTATTAGAGTAGTACTGTATGAACTTTTACTTACAAACTATTACTTTTCCTCTAAGTTAATACGAGATAAGATCCTTATAAAACCTGCGTCCATTCGCATTGAGGGCGCATTGCATCCGCACCACCTCATAACCGGCAGATATTTCAAGTCGATATAAATTCCTTCGCAGAAAGTACTTACAGATAATAAAGCAAAGCCTTAAAGGAAACATTTAGGTATAGAAAAAAAATTCGTATGAACTGTGTGTGTTTGTGTTTTCAACCTCTGGGGAGGAAATTATTTAATACCGCATGAATTCAGATAATATTCTTGGTGAATAATAAAAACATTCATTTATTTTAATTTTAACATATTTAATAAAAAAAGTAAATAACTGGTTGGTAAATAACTTATTCCCTATTAAATTAAGTATATAAAACGAAAGTGAAGTTAATTTAATTCTTTACTTAATGAAACCTAAAATTTTATATTATTATCTCAAAGACATAAGAAACATCCTTTACGAGCAATACATGATAATAATATCTCTTTTAAGGTTTATTTTATTTATATACTTTGGCGTGCGGATAAAACGAGGAATGCACCTCTGCGTCCGAATACACGGACTTTACTTTTATTTCTTTTTAAGATCAGTGAGATCATTCCTCTTTTGGATATTGTATTTTTAAATTGTGTATAACCTCCTTTTGCTGGCTTTTGTAACATCATACAAAACTATTGGAACTCATTTTAATTTGAAAAAGGAAATAATAGTCTATAATGTGTTAAAAAAATATTATCGAGACGACGAATCATTAAAAAGTAATAATAATACTGTCTTCATCTACCTACTTTGTATTTTCATCATCATCATCATCAGCCCTTCTCATCCCACTGCTGGGTATAGGCCTCTCTTCGTTTCCGCCACTCGCCCCTGTCCCGCGCCAATCTAACCCAAGTCCGACCTGCGGTCTTAACAATGTCGTCAACCCATCTTGTTGGCGGACGACCCACACTTCTATATCCTTCTCTTGGCCACCATTCAGTAAGCACTCTACTCCACCGGTCGTCACCACGCCTGGCCACGTGTCCTGCCCAATTCCACTTGAGCCCCAATATTCGCTTGCTAACTTGTATTTTTGACGAAGCAAATTAAATGATAGATACTTTAACTTATCATTTTAACATTTTTTTTTTTTTTTACATTTTAAATGTATAACGATTAAAATAACTGTAAAATAATCATTATTATACGTTGTAGTATAGTAAGTAAACACATTATTTTGTATACCTAGACATTCTTGTGTTGTTGAAAGAATTGGTTTGCAGTACAAATTCCTTTTGTATTTGCTCTGTTTTCTTAACGAACTGTTTGTGTATTTAGACAGCATCTACCCTGTTTGCCTTTTTCACGGGGAAAACTTTCTGTCTTGTGTTTACCAACATAGTTTTCGTATTTTGAGATTTGCGGCACATTTGATGAACTTGCAAAAATAGTTTTAAATTTAACTTTTCAGGATAACTCTAATTTTGAGTACAAAACGAGAGGTAAAAACCATATTGGGCAATTAACAAAACAATGAAGGAAGGCCTGCTAACCTGGTAAGGTGTGTGCGAAGTGGTCGTCAAGTGATGATGATGAGTAAAAGTAAAAGTAATTTAATTATCATAAAATTTTTACGTTATATGTTCCGCGATAAAGAAGCGAATAGGGTAGAGAGAGACAGATTGACTTTCACATAATATAAAAAAATCTATGGAAATATCACTAAGGCTACTGCGGCCAAATCAGCAGCAACAAGCTAGACAGCTCACTCAGTATTGCAAAGCAAACGCGTACCTCGCATAGACTTTACAAGAATTCGCTTAAGCTAACTGTACTGGAACACTCATAGCTATTGTGAAAATCATATTTATTTATAGTCCAAACGTCATGAGGAAAACTGCGTCCGGTAAGCGCGACAGCCTTATGTTTGTATTTGAAGTATATTCATAAGATGTGAACTATTGAACGGCTCCATTTTGATTTAATAAGTGTTCTTCCTTCCTTTAGTATGTATTCTATTTCTTTTAAGTTTCTTATCTTAGTAACAAAACCATGATAACATCTATATTTAGGTGAGAGCTCATACCATTTATATATTTTCATGTACTTTACTTGAAACTTTTGGCTCCATTAAAGAAAAGTTTAATTGGACGATAGGAGTATTAAACATATTTTTTAACTGTTTGCGATACCTATATGATTTGTATTTTAGGTCATGTCTTTAGACATTCCATCATCAATAATGACTCGTGAAGTCACTTTTCAATCATACTTAGATGGTAGCTTCACTATACCATGAAAGTTTCTAGCTGCAAAAGCACTTTGGTATCCGTTTTCATGAGCTCACAAATAGTTGTTAGGAGGCCACCTTATGAATAAGAATTTAAGTTCATAAAATCTCTACTAAGATGCTGCCGTTATTTAGATGAAGATAGTTGGCAATTTTCCGGTTTAATGTAGGTATTTCAACTTACAAAGCACAGCAATTACTTGTATAAGTACCTATTTAAAAACCACAGACAAGTTAGCTAAGCCAACGCTTACAAGTCTGGCTCCACGCCAACGACCAATTTAAATCACTACCAGGCTCTTTACATTCATGTTCCTATCAAATAAGTACATGCATGATTACTGCTAGTTCGTTGACCTTTAGAACCAGTTTGCGTACTTGTAAATCAATCAGTACTTTCCTGAGTGTCAAGTCAAACTGAAGACCTCATGATGGATTATGCAGTGACAAAAAACTAGGCGGGAGATGCCGTCAAAACTGACACCGGACATGTCTTTGTGTCATAACTGGTACAGTGATGATTGTGTTTTAAATGTTCTTTCTTGTATTGGATTACTCTAATCTAGATTCCAAATATTTTCTATAAAGTTCATACCCTATGTACGTACATACGAATTATGGCTGATTCTGTTGACAAAGAAGGTCTCTGTCATCGCTTCATGACGCTTCATGAATACTTTAAATGCGAAAGTAAACTAAGTTTGTCTGTTAGTTACTCTTTCTCTGATTAAAATAAAATTTGGTGTGAAAATTTGAGTCCCAATTACATAAGGTACTTTTTAATAGCAGGAAAGACCCTATTCCTTCGCGAAATCTATTATATCGCGGGCAACGCCATGTGATTGGAAGCTAGTAAAACATTATTCAGTCAAACCTCTAGAATCAGCTTGAAAGGTCTTGTCTTCTCCCGTACTTCTGGACCGAAGTAAACATTACATCCGTCGGTTTGCAAGTTCGCCTCCAGCATAATACCACTCGACTTAAAACGCTCGCAATTTTATAGTTGCTGTCTGAAGGCGGCTAATAAAGCTTTCAGCCATTTAATTAAAGTAACGGAAAGTTGGAGCTATTTTAATCAGTTCTAGAATAAAGCGAACAAACATTTCTTGCAAAACCTGTTTGGTGCTTTCAAATTATCGGCTCCTGGCAACATCCTCGCTTCCACAGATACCGAGTTATAAGTAAGATTGGGAGACACAGAAATAGGAAATTCTGTGATGACTATGATGATGACTTTCACTTTGTGATAGTGTTTAATAGTTTGATTCCCGCAAAATGATGCAATTTCATAAATATTTCATGTTCTTCCGAAAGTAAATAATGTGTTTAAAAAGTTTTTTTTTTAATTTGGAATTCTCAAATCATAGTCAGTCACTTTTGTAATTTAACAACATCAAAAATACCTAAAATGTTCAATATTTTCTTATAATTCTACAACACATTTTATTAACACACTGCAATAAAACCTGATTTAATTTTCAGAGAAAAAAAATGCTCATTTCAATTTACGACTCCAATATTGCGATGAGAAGCCGGAAAGCTGATAAGTATCTGTCCCGTCGAGGAAATTGCAAGATTTATGATAAAAGCCAGTATTAATGCTCCAAATACATTCTGAATGTTATTCTAGTGCTCCGGTTGAATCCTACTTCTACGAGTAGGTATACTAATATTATAAAGAGGTAAAGTTTGTTAGTTTGTTCATTTGTTTGACGGAGGTAATCTCTGAAACTGCCGATTTCAACTTCAATAGACTTCCAATGCCAAAAATAATGAATTTAATGATAACTATAACAGTTTATAAAAAGAATCTTATTAATTATATTATCATCGTATGATTCTGCCGCCAGATGGCGGTAGCTGCAGCTTTTGAAAATCTTTCCAAATTCCTCAGGGAACAGGGTGTGTGCTGCTAATTTGAGTAAAACATGAGATAATATTTGCATACAGCGTTATGTCGCGTTATGCGGGCAAAATTTGCATATTTAACATAACATTTATACAAAAATGCCTTTCTCCGGTTAATTATAATAATTCTCATCTGTACCGTTATTATTTTATCCTTGCTGCGGCAGATGTTTCTTTTATGTGTGTGAAAATTGCTCAAAATTACTGAAATCATCTCGCAGTCCTTAAGAAATAAGTACTAGAAACGTGAATACCTATAGATCACTTAGGTACTTATGTACTAGTTTTTTGAACTGTGTGTGTTTAGACTCTGCCCCAGCTATTTAAAAAAAAAACGATACATCATGCCAACGCAGTTCAATTTTTATTGGTTACTACATAAACTGTGACTATCTATACTACTTGAGATTGACCGTATCTTTCCGAGACAGTATCAAAGGCTCTAAAAAAAGGCCTGAAGGAAGATGTCGACGCATTTTGGGAACATTACTACATTATTTATTCACATTTTTGGATCTTATCTTTTTATGAATGCAGTTTTTGGTTAAAGATGGTGACATTTAAGCTCACCTTTCTTTTCAACACGGGTCGAACAGTCATCGATGTACAAACGCGGGAATTGCTTTTGATTCAAGCTTCGGGACTTTCTACACGGACAATAGGGGGCGGAGTCCGGGTCGTGACTGCCTAAACCTCTTCTTCTTGAGTTGCAGCCTTTGTATTATTACGTTAAACATTAAAGAACATACATATATCGAGGGGAGGCCTTTGCCCAGCAGTGGGACACTCCAGGCTAGGAACAACAAAAACATATATGAGGAAAGTTTTTGTTCAAAAGGAATGGCTTGCTCTCAAAACTTTCGGATTCAGACAAAATAACGATTACAATGAGGTTTTATTACTTTGTTTACTTCATTACGTTGTCTGTACCCCTACATTTAACAGAATAGCAAACATTTAGAAAGAAAATCATCACCATTAGACTACCAGTTAACCGCACAATGCTACAGCAAATCAATAATCACCTACCGCTGGTCGCAATGAACTCATAAAAGATACACATTACGTGCGTCATTGCTGGTGACAACATCCCCAAGACGTTGCATCTCGTGACACAGAGCTCATCTATCGGATTTTATTGGCACGAAGGCGCATATTTGTTCTGCGCGCGCACGTTCCGATGACACCGATAAAATATCCACTTCGAATGTCAGAGTTGACGAACTTTTGATGGTAATTTAGTAACTGTCGGAGAATTTATCGTATACAAAACCTCACGTTACACTATTCTTTACGGAGAAGGTGTGAAGCGGCTTAAAATTCCTTCATTAAAATTGACCAGACCATTATTCTACCATACTTTTGAGTGGTTGAATGTCTACCATATCTTGGGTGTAGGTACCTATAGCTGCATCATGTTTTAATCTGATCCTCTAATGTTTGTTTGTAAAAGTATAATCATGTAAGAACAACTATAAAGTTACAAAGTAACATGAAATATAAAAATACAAGCGAAAATTCAGCTACAAAATGTAAGTAGTTTACAGAAGATTAAAGAAACCGTACCCCATAAAAATGTTCCGGAACTCGTAAAATCCTAGACTAAACACTTTCAAAGCTCAACCCCAAGTAATTTAAACGTGTATTTCCATTTTAACTGGAAAACTTCACCCTATGGGAGAAGGGGTGAAAGTATTAATCCCTAAAGCCTCACACGTAAGCGTCTTAGAAGTGGTAAGCCGCTTTTAATCTTACCTTTCAGAACTGTTACTTAAAGTTAGGCGAAGAATTTGGCTTATAAACAGAAAAATAAAGCAAAAAATATGATTGAGAAGTATTGGGAATTGAAAAGAATATCAGCCGAGGAAGACGTGATCCTGACACGCTCTTCACACATCCTTGCATTGGACGTAAGGCATCAAATAATAAAACGAATACCCAGCACCATTTTATAATGGCCTTTTAGTTTAGATAAGTAAGAATAGCCACCTCATGCTCCTCACGCCATCACATCCCATAATAAAAACAAAACAGGTTTCATTCAAACGAGTTTCTAATCTGACAAAAAAATAAAATAAATGGAACGTTCTGTGTGCATTCTAAATTCAAATTGAAACGGTTGAGAATTGGCAGTTGCCGAATGGTGCCGAATCTCATGACCTTCTCGCAGCGTTCGTTATACAAGTACGGGTCGTTGAACTTGGTCGATGCAGATGCGTTCACATGTAGCGTTATAACCTCCCACGTGATAGAAACCTGGACCACAAGCGGAAGCGAAGCTTTTCTTAGCAAACTATGAAATACGAAAAATATTCCATTCAAAATATATCCTTCTTCTCTGGAAAATTTAACACCACACTTTTCATTCTCTTTCGATTTAATAACAAGGTTTTTAATTTATTTTTTTGTAGTAATTTAGTACACTATTTTTATTCATCATCTCTATGAGCTTTTCTCAGTTCCCATCTCTTCACCTTCATGCTCATACTTTGGGGCAAAGACTCCAAAATAAGAGCGTCTACATTTAATACCCGATACTAAAAAAAATTAAGTAAGTTCGTATGAGCTAGTGGCTAACCCTGGTGACAGAGTTTTTAGGCCAACTAAAGGCCTCGAACAAAAAAAATTAGGACCAAATATAACGTGCCCACTAAAAAGTACGAACCATCTAAATAGTGAACCGCTCAGAATGTTGCCAATCAACTTTTATCAAAAAAATCTCAGCTAGCTACAAGTCCCGCTAAATCTTTTAAATTGGACCATCGTCTTCAAGAAGTCCGCCTACACAAGAGGCACTCGAAGCCTCGCCGGTGATTTGAGAACTTTTTGTTGGCATTTAAATTGGTAGCCTCGTTACTTGAAAAGCAAGTCACTTTATTTACAATACATACGACGCAACATGCCAACATATGATGCTCTGATTGATAAACTGTTGTATAGGAATGATTATCCCTTAAATTATATAGAGGCAGCAACATTTACAGTAAATGATGACAGCAATGCTTAAGAAAGTAGTGTATTTTAATTTTATAAATGAAAAATCTTAATAAAAGAATTTTAATTTTAGTAAGATTTTTCATATATAAATGAAATACTAAGTGTGGTTTAACGCTATAAAATATATCAACTATATTTTTATTTTCTTTTTTGCAGCTGTAAATAAAAATTATCTAGAGTTGTAAAAGTAAGTGAGTGTAAGAAAAATCTCATATTTTACTTTCATCCACCAACCACCAACGACCCGCCAAATGATATTTTAAATTAACTTAACCCTGGATCATACCGGAGAAAATATTAAAAAAGTTGCGTATAGGGTCAGCCTCAAACGATAATATGTACAAATAAATAAAAAAGTACCAGAGCAGTAACCAAAGTCGGTTACTCAATTCAGAAAGCAATCAGTTTCGCAAACATTGAACCTTTTTGTAACCTTCTGATGATGAAGAGCTTATGAAGATCAACAAAAAAAGGATATTAATTGGGTCCAATGGTTGACCCCTGCTCGACCTCTTGTTTGTCCCTTTGGGTATTCAGGTAGCTGCCATTTTCAGGAATTACATGTTTTCTCTGAATAAACAATCATTGTTCAAGCTTCCAATTTATCTAAAAACTGTTTCAGCTATTAGCTTAGCGTAGTTTTTTGTAACTTTTATTGAGAAATGCCGTGTTGGCCGAGTGGGTTACGTCGGCATTTCATATGTTTGTGGGTGCGTACCCGGGCAACACTGAGTGTCCTTTTTAAAAATTTTATAAGTATGTGCGTTCTGATAGGCACTTTAATGGAATGTCAAAATATTACGATGATATCCGCAGCTTAGATACCAATGTCCCAGTTTTCTATACATCTAAACGCTACATAAATCAACTTAAAAAAAGGACTTTATGTGTATGATTATAATTTTTCGAAGTTAAAAGTAACCTGCCATTGTGCAGAAAAGAAACTAGCGTACTTGTAACTTGTCAACCGAGGAGGAAGATTTAATTATTAATATAGATGTTTTTACTGATGTTGTTATCCCCCTCCATGATTCGTGCTCCTCAATGCTGAGGGTCGTGACCTCCCTTCTGTATCAGTTTATTTCGGACGATGTTCTTCCATCTGTTTCTGTCCTCAGCAGTGTGGAGGGCGTTGTGTATGGAAGTGTCGAGAGCGGTGCGGATCTGGTCTGACCAACGTATAGGACTGCGCCCACGAGGTCTTTTCCCGTCCACTTTGCCAGTCACTATGAGCCTTTCCAGATTGCTGCCGTCTTTTCTTGCAATGTGGCCAAAATATGTCAAGATTCTGCGTAAACATTCAGACGACAGACGCGTGGTGATTTTTAGTTCTCGCAATATGGATATGTTGGTACGATGCGCTGTCCATGGAATACGAAGCAACCTTCGCCAGCACCACATCTCAAAGGCGTCGATGTTGTTATCAACTAGCTATTAATTATTGGTAAATCACACAAAATAGCTTTAATATAAGTTTTCTCTGTGAGTATTTTTCATTTACAATTATTTAATTACGATTAATTAAGTATGAAGGAATGTTAAAGGCATGACATTATGAAGAAGTACCTTACCATGAATGATTTACGTTTACTGTTTTGTAAGAAGCGTGTTAATTTGGTAAATTTTGTACTTACCTACTGCTTGAAAATTTATCATTAAACTATCATGGTTTTGAACATTATAAACACGTTTCATGTCAAAAGTATATTGATTATTTAAAGTAACTGTGAACGCTGGTGAGTTATGAAAGATTACCATTATCGTCCAATCACAAAGCCGGCCATTATAATGGCTGAACCGTTATTGATTGCGTTCGGGCATTAGTTTCTCGTCATTAGTTAAAGTCCAATTAACTGTAGAGCTTTTCGATTAACAATAGCTCTTGTACCTACTGAGATAACTGTTAATCTTTGGACTTTGAACGAAGTATTTACAAAGCGTGTTGTCTTTTAAAGAACTACGCAACAATTTTTTGCACAACTTTTCCCACAAAGTACTCTCATAAGACAGATTTTGCTTGAAGTTAATGTCGTTTAATGGCCGCCACACGTGATGTGGAGTCGATGCACACTCATTAGACTGCACTGAAAGACATGACGACTTGAGTCGGACAGATGTGACACTAGCAAGTAAGAGCGTGGCATTTACCTTATTTTAAACAAGCAGCGAGACCACGGCTCGGAAAGAGGAACGCTGGCAGACCACCCACCCGATGGTCTGATGACATTAAAGCACATGCCGGGACAGACTGGACCAGAAAAACCAGTGACAGAACGGAGTGGAGAAAAATTGGAGAGGCATACGCCCTGCAGTGGGTAAATATATGCTGAAGAAGAAGAAGAAGAAGAAACAAGCAGCACGTCCCGGCTTTGCTCGGGAGTACTTATGAAACTACCAGGATAAAATAAAGCCTATAGCCATCCCGACAGTCCATTCTACACATCGGTATTAGAATTTTTGAAATTGGCTGAGTAGACTGCCTCCGTCAAATAAACAAATTAACATTACCTCCTTATAACATTAGTATAAATGTATAGATAGATGATTAAACAGCATCTATTTTGATCTGAGGTTATAGGGCTCTGTGGCTGAGATGGTTAAGCACTGCGGCCTGAGCAGGATCGTTGATTCTACCGGAATCTAAAATTTTGATATAGTTTTCACTTTCAACATCACATCAGTCATTTTACCATCAACCAGTCTTATGATAATAATCAATATTTTTACCAAACTGACAATAAAATTAATATGATAATTATTGTGTATTAATTATAGACTAATGCTTTTCTCAGTTATTATTACTTAATTCCAGCCAAAAAACCAATTCATTATAGTCAACTACTTACACTGGTTCGTCTATTTTTTCCTCTATGCCATGCAAATGCAAATTCAGCATTGCTCCAAGCTTATCTATTGCTATCCCGGGGTGCGTGCACACCGCCTCGTTATTGAGTTTAACTGCCAGCTTTAACTGATCGTGTGTAGTCGCCTTTAGGGCCAGTGTTGTTGCCAGGAAACAGGAATATAACGAAGAACAGAAAATTTTGCACCCAGTATTTTTGTTCAAAATGATCTTTTGAATTTTTCTGATCATTTGCTTTTGTACAAGAAATATTAGTTTTATTTCCCATTAGTGTGGTTGTAGTGGTTAACTGCATATTTTAAGGCAAAAATCAAGATGTTTGAAAGGTAAATAACACGATAGAAGTCCACGTCTATGTATTCCGCCACTTGGTAGATATCTCTATAAAATGAAACAGAAAAGTTACTAGGAAATCTTTTTTTGAAGAAAATGATCGTAAACAACAGCTCTCAACTATCGAACATGCGCGAACGTGCATGAGCAGTGAACGCATAGACTTTAGTGAAAATCGAAAACATAGTACACAAGCTTCCAAACTACCCTCAATCTACATAAAGATTTTCACGTTCTTAATTCTACATTTTCTTTTTTATAGACCGATTATTGTCAGTTACAGAGGTCTATCATTTTATTACGACTCTACTTTTAATTATTTCTCACATGAGTTAAATCTGTAAGACTCGCGCCTTACCCACGTGTTCGCCGATTGGTATTTAAGATATGGGTAATGGCTTTTTGAGTGAATAAAATAAATTGTGTGTATTTGTAGTATGTAGGAACAGTAAGCACAAGGTTGGATGATAATAATTTGAATGCAGTTAAAGTATTTACACAATGAAATTATAATGATGTTGAACTGGTTTTCATATTATAAACACTAAAAACTAAATGAATGACTGAAATATCGGAAAACTTTTAAATCCATGTGTCATGGTAAATTTTTTGTTTCAGTGTTTATAAATACCTAAAAAGTTGACAACTGTATTCCTGACAGCACTCTTTTCAAATCTGTAGGCATTTTCAGGCTTAGGTTTAGCCACTAGTCAACTCTGGTGACGGAGAGTTTAGGTCGCCTGGAGACCTCCGTCATGGCTTTACTAAAAGCTAGGACCGATAATTTAACTCTGAAACATTGGTGCCATTGTCACTTATCCGAATTTCGACCAATCAGAACGTCGTCGCAAGAACCGATCAGAAACAATCTTCAAAGATCTATCAGTAAAAGACGAACCCTATATATTGTAAAAATAGCGCTCAAATAAACAAGTTACCTAATTAACGATTATTATGCTTATTATGGCCTTTACTTGTTGAGAGGTCCCTAATAATACACGATTTAAATTTAATGTACAATTTAATAATTTTATTTTATTTAAAACTATTACTAATTTAACTTTGCATGACATATTTTACTTATTATTATTACTTATATTTAAAAAATCAAATGAATTGTGAGCTATTTTGAATGTAACATTTATGTATTATGAAGGAAATAAAAGTCAGACTGGCGCAGGATAGGGAGGGTTGGCACAAGCGAAGAGAGGCCTATGCCCAGCAGTGGGATGAGACGGGCTGCACATGATGATGATGATGATGAAGGAAATAAAAAAGGTTATATTATTATTATTATGCTTATTATGACTTTGATAAGCGAAAACGCGACTGACAGTCCACCCCCACGCCCACCCAGATCGCCACACTTCTTGCAGTAAATAGTACTTATGAGAATTAAGATCTTTTCAGATAAGATATACAATCATGCCTTAAGTAATTTATAGAGACAGCCTACATTTCCATTAGCATTTTAGTAAATTACGTTTTAGCAACTCTGTGAGCTAAATATAACAAGTTGTGGGTGAAACAACTACCGCCTAGATAAGTGCCTATCAAACGAAAGCACAGGCTTGTAGGTAAATATAATATTTGTTTAGATACATTTCATAATAAATCTTTCGTTTTATTGAGCACTGAAACTTAAGAAGCTAGTCATGAAACTCAAATAAAAGTAATATACGTCCCATTGCAGATTTGTTTTATGAGCTAGGTACGAACTTACAATTTTGAACATTATCTTCAATTTGAGATAAGTGGCATCTCGTTTATATCATGGGTTGTTTTTTGTGCTGAAAATTATTCACTCCATTTTAGAGAAAAATTAAATAAAGTGTGTTATTTTTACCTCGGTAAAATACACAGTTACACTTTTAGTGCAACACGATGATACTTTTGAAATTTCTACATTGCTTCGTATAAAAATAAATGATTGAATGTGTCTGTTGAAATAATCTTTTGAATATCACAGAAAGACTTTCTTGTGTGTCGTAACGTAGCTTGCTTATAGATTCTTGATAATATCATTAAAAAGCGATGTTCTGAGCAGTCACAATTTCAATGGAAGACCGCGCTGGTGGCATTCACAGATGAGAGCTTGTGTGCTTTGGAGAACACGTTAAATTGTTATTCCTAGCTTTAAAGTCTTAAAGCCATGATAGAAGTATTTAGGAGGCTTACAATGGCGTATTATTTAACTATTCAGTTTAGGTTCTAAATGTTCTAACTTTACGTCAGCGCCTTAGCTTACGTCAAAATCAGTTCATTTTAGGACCCCTTAGTTAACTGAATCGCTAACCGGTCATAGTTAGCCGGCAGACTACGTTAAAACTCCAACATCAACCTAGCTCATGAACATAACTACTTTACAATTATGTCTAGTTGCGTTTTTTAGTGCTTGATGGCGTTTTTAAAATGTTATCCGATCCTCAAACCATCCTCGTTCAGTTTGGAGGAGAGCGCTGACTCCGATACTCCGTTTTCAACTTTTGAATAGTTAACGCTCCTTGTCGTACCCTATTCCACCATGTTTTTTTCCAAATAAATAATTTGAATGTATACCTCTCCTTTGTTTTATCTTCGATAGACACTTGTCTATTAGACTTGGTCCGGTTTAGTTAGTAAAGGCAGCCAATAAAATATCGGCAAGCTAAACCAATTAACGCTTTACCTAAACATGTACTTCCGTATTCAAACACTCGCTTTGCATAACGAGCTGAAATATTTTGCTTAAAATTCAAGATTTCTTAGAACTCTGTTGTAAATTGAATTTAGTAATGAATGGTTAACAAGTGATGAATGAAATATTCAATTTGTTATTGTAATTATAAAATTACCAATCATCATGAACCCTATCATTATTTTCTGGTGGTTTATGATCCGTCTTTCAGCGTTTATCTGTACTCGTAGGTACCTTACCAATAAGATATGCGGAAAGCCATGTTAATGAAACATACTTTGAAAACTAATGAAATTTTATCTCAATAGTCAATTATTCGACGAGGAATGGTGGGACTCCGCCAGGGATCGAGATGGTTGGAGAAGTTTGGGGGAGACCTTTGCCCAGCAGTGGGACGAAATAGGTTAATAAAAAAATAGTCAATTATTACATTAACCGTTACATGATCTGCCGCCTGGGAGGTAATTAACAGTCCCGGTTAGAAATGAATATGACCGTATTGACCGTGGCTATATATATGTATATATATATACTTAAACTCGGCTTTGCACGGGTGTACTAATGAAACCACCGAGATAAAATCTAACCTATAACCATCCCGATAGTCCATCTCCGTAACTATTGTACAAACAAACAAACAAACTTTACGTCAAGTATAGATTGACCATGATCAAACTGAAGCATAAAGTGTCATCCGAATATTTGTATACACCTGACGTTTTTCGATGTTTTCTGACACTCTGTCAGCACCTCAGTTAATAAGAGTCTAAGGCAAAGTTCCAGCTGAATCTTTAGAATAAGTGGATCACTTGACCGTCTACACCACACTCGACGTTTTACGTTCCGGAACAGTTGGCTCTTTGTTTCGTCACACTCCCACGAGTTCAAACGCCAATTTGGGCTCCGATTTCGGTGCATTGTTTTAGGGTAATGTTGCAACAATATATAGTATTCAATTACCAATTGGGAGATTTAGGCCAATTTACTAGCATTTTTATCTATAACATCATCATCCGTGCCCAATCTCTTTTGCTGCTGAGCATAGGTCGTTCTTTTTTCTTGAAATTTACAAAGGGTACTTTTTAATAAAAGTAGCTTGACATGAGAAGTAAACTAATTTGTAGAAAATTTCAGGCAAATAGACTGGGGACATTATTGCAACGAGAGCATCCGCAACTGCGATCAAGTTAGACAGAAGTCAGAGGCTTTACGAGGAGATCTCATGATAGCTAATTCAATAAATGTGATTATAAGATATGTCCAGTATATATTTACAATTTAATATAGTATGTTATTATTATTATTTAGGTATCACCTGAGTTGAACCGAAGAACCCCAAATACCAAATCTTGTACCGCCCAAAGCAACTGTAGCGAGTCGAATTGTTACGCCAAAAACTACTCCCGTGACCGTACACCTCACCCAACCTTCGCGCTATTCCTTCACGCAGAACAGTTCCTTATTTCTAAACAGTTCAAGGTCGTTTTTGCTTGCATTAAATAAACACTTCTTATTGTTTCACGATTGTACTCCTAGATAACCACGGTTATAGGCCGTGTAATAACAACGAATATATTAGTGAGATTAGTGATTCCCATGTCTTAAATACCACGTCCGAATTCTGTAGAGATCAGACAGTGTGACGTATAAGATAGTTTAGTTGATTTTAAGCAGATAAATAGCCTTGAAAAGTGATTTATTGTATGTAAGTTACATTTACAATCTGTATCTATAGAAAAAAACAATAATAAAAATAGAGCGATCCCAAAATTGTGAAGTTCGGAAAGTATTTATTAAAGGACAGAACAACGTTTGCTGTGTCTGCTCATGTAGTATTTTCTAGAATCCCCTACTTTTAAGTGATGATTCTTAATGGTCTGTAATCAGATAATGATAAAGATATTTTGAGTTTGAGTCTAATTATTGTGCAAAATAGAGGATATGGGGAATTTGCTAATCTGCAAAAATTGTTTTATTGTTAAATAATTTGTTACACATGCATCGCGATTGGTCAGCCCGGATATCACGCTACAGCCTCACGCGAATAAAATGCCCAAATTGTCGGTTTGGTGACGTCACCCAGTGCTAAGGTCAAGACATCTAGCTGAATCATTGACCTGTGCCACACGAGTCATTATAAGTAGAGAGAAAGGTTCGGAATTCACACATAGGTACTTTGTTAAACATAAACGCACTTGGTCTAGCTGTGCTTATGACACAGCACAGGAATGACACGAGCAGGGCCAGACGTGGGTGTAGCCTGAGCAAGATGTATGACCTGAAATGTACTTAGTGAGTTCACACTAAAAAGTAAGTTTCTATAAGTTAATGAGCAACTCTGGTGTCACTGTCGAAATTATGCACGTATTCTGAGTACGAGGTCCTTCCATCGTTCTGAGGTGATGCTAAAATAGTCTAAATGATCTTTGCTTTATTGTTTGATCATTTATAGGACTGCAAAGCTCTAATAGTTTATTTGCTAGTCTTTGCTGTTTCCTTCATAGAAGAACAACTAGGGATAGGAATTATTTTCATCATTTACAGCCCAACACCACTAACTGCTGGATAAAGGCCTCCCCTTAGTTTGTACCGCCACGATCTTGCGCCATTCTATCTATATCTGTCTTCTTAGATTTATAATAAATACTCATTTATTTTGGTAAATTACTTTTCTGTATTTCATTTACTCGCGTGCCTATGCGGTGCTGCGCCTGCGCAGGCTTAAACTGTCCAATATTCTGTGCCCGCAGTCACGGACAGCCAAGGCCACCGCAGCCGTTACACAAAGACGCCGGTAACAATCCGTCAGACTGAGATTTAGGTAATAATATCTGAAGAACTGGTCTGAGAATGTGGGCTGTGGTTTAGCCTTATTTATTTATGATCGGGAGAAATAATGAGGCAATTTACCTACGTGTAGGAAGTGCTGTAATTTCGCATCGGGTCGTGATCTTTGTAATCTCGCTCTGATTTATTTCGAGTGGATTGTGGAGTTGGATGTGCGTTTCACCGTGAGATACGAGACCTTGTGTCATGTAATAAATAAGCAAAAACTTGTAGATCCTTTTATTCACTAAACGAAATTCAATTATGCCCACTTACCTTCCTTTTTGTACTTAGTAAGTCAAACATCAAATAAAATCAAATATAAATTTATTTATAGATTAAAAAAACAAACATTGCTACTAGTGGTTCTAAGCCTAAGTTAGATTTGTGTAAACACTATAGTTTTTGATAAAAAAAAATGATCTTTTTGTAAATTTCAAAAACCTTCCAGTTATTTCCAAGCTTTTGTTAAGATCTTTACAGTTTTCCGTTTCTTATTTCATAAGTTCGTATTCTATTGATCATTTTACGAGGCACGAGCTAAGACAAACCAAACAGTGTGCGGCATTACAAAGTTCAGACTTCAGACATTCCTTGAAATACTACAAAAAGCAAAACGTTGTTGCCAATGAGTGAACACAGCTTTACAGGCATACCATACGCCTTTGTTATAGAATTCGACACGAAAACCGATTGGTTTCGACCGAAATGCGATGCCCACAGTCAAAATAAAGCGTCATAGCGGATTAACAAAAAATACTTGAGCTCTCTCTTCTGAAATTCTGAGCAAAAACTTTATAGAGTTGTCTTGGTGTCAGGGGTCTGAAAGACTGGTTACTTATTTGGGATAAGGCACGAAAGAAGTTACTGGCTCAAACAATATCAATTTGATATGAGAGGTCAAATAACGGAATTTGCAACATTAAATCTAAGAACTTTTGCAATTCAAAGTTTGCTTTACAATGTTTTCTAAAGTCTACCTATCGTGTAACCTGCCTATGTTATGCCTATGCTATGTAATGTAACTCTATGGTAAATCGATAAATTGAAATTGAAATTTCACCTGTCTTATTCTACAAAATGTAGTCGTTGGCAATGTTGGATGAGCCCCTGACAACTCCTAAATACTTTACAAAATCCTTGATATCATAATATACTTTTAATTTATCCATTAATTACAACACTTATTTCACTTAAAACATACCAGTCCAGTTTAAATTCAAAAGCATTGGGGCAGACCTATAATTTCTGATGGAAGCGAAATAGGATCGAATTAATCAAAATGATAATTGAATACACGGCCACAATTTGCATGCTCTGTGCAGTCAGGTGTCCAGTTAAATATATCTCGTATTGAGATCCACGTTAAATGTATGCATGATACGAGTATGTTCGTATTGTTCGTAGTAGTACCTATAGTATACTTGGCTTTCTCTGGTAACATATTCTATAGGTTGCCTGAAGGCCTCCGTTGTGGCTTAACAAATTAAGAGCGAGTATTTGAAACAGAAGGAGGTAATTTTGTCAAAACTGGTAGAGCACTTTCTTAGACGACTGTACATGGATCATAATTATTTATTTGATTTCAAGGGCCTATTGTTCTTACAAAATATACTTTACTAGACAAAACGAATAGTAAGTTCGCTACAAAGTATGCAGCTTATGTATGTATTTGTGTTATCATCATTATAGAAAGTCGGTAGTGAGTCACAAGAGCACGGGATAATAATCGTAGGAAGGCTAGGCCACGGCTAGGCTATGTAGGCGGTACCTTTCTAGATAATACTCTTGCCAGTGTTGTCAATTCATGCTAGATCTATCGACATTGTACGCTACTATAGACCATAGTAATCGACTTTTTATCTGACCAACTTTTTCCAAAAATTATAGCAGGATGCTTTCGTATACATTTACTAAATTGAAATTAACGATCACTGGAGTTATTTTCCATGAAAATATGATAATGTAAGAGTGTTATTATGTACGTAATTCATACAAATAAATTATGTGAACTAGTTAAATAATTACTTTGAGAACTAGAAAAACATATCTTCCTAATAAATTCTACTTAATCAAAATTATACTCTGAATAGTTTTCATCGCAGAATTGTAAAGAATACTGGCAACAGTTCTAACTGATAGTCCTAGAAAGTGTCTACCCACTTGAATGTTTCTGCCGTGATAACTTTAAATGGGGGTTATCTAGAAATCCGTGAAGAACATTCTAGCTATGATATATCGCAACTGGGCTCAAAGAACAGTTATCTTTAACAGCTGAATTAAATTTCTTGAACTATTAACGATCTGGATCAAATGGCCTTTCAAGCAAAAAAGCTCAAAGACAAAATCGATTCATTCGTTTGAAGGAACAAACTGTATTCTATTTTTTTTATATGAATCTGCAAATAAAAACGAGTAAGTAATACTATAAATACATAAATATATCTACTTTTACAGAAGCCTCCATTGGAGGTCGCTAGAGTTTTTTTTAATTACCTATCCAAGTAAGAAAAACCGCGGGCAGATACAAGTACGTAATAAAAATAGAAGTCGACAAGTCAATTAATACATCCAATCATTATTATTGAGATCACATCCCGTTCGCGAAACTGTGCTGGCATTAACAGGTTGTTAACTTTTTCTGATAAACATTTTTTACTACCCGGACAGCTAAATTATAAAAGTTACTTGTTGTTTGTGTGAAAAATTGTGTTATATCTCCCTTAAGGAGTGAGGTGCCATTTATTACCAGTGTATTAGGGTTTCAGAGGAAAAAACTGAACCCTTGGAAGATCTTATTATCTTGCAAGATTGTTTTTCAGACAAAAAAATTGTTGAATACAATAATATTGAGGTAGGTATTGGTTGTTAACAAAAATTTCAGTCTGGTTTCATAAAACACTTACAGGTTAATGTGAAACAAAGAGTAACGATAATTTCTTGGCTGTATCTAAGCATTGTTTCAACAAATTTGTTCCGAATAACTGCCTTGGCATCTTATGAAATGTTCTTTATCGTGATTACCGTTTCTTTAATTATACATCTTTAAGTGTATATACTAGGATTCAAACCCGAAGGTTAAGGAACCCTAACCGGGAGATATACTCGCACTTATCCATTTATTGTTTAGGAGGCCGTTTAATAAAGCAAAGCTGTGGTAGGGCTGCCGAACTTCGAGTAAATCTACGTGCAAATAAAACTTTACTAATAATTCACTTTGGCTAATCCTCTGTACAAATGTGGCTAACACAACTTAGGTATTGATTTGTTTTAGGGAAGTTCTTGATGAATAAATTCTGTGCGACGTGAATGCGATAAAGAGTAGGCGTCGTGGCGTATCATATCATGATTCTTAAGTTAAGAATTGATGGTTTGCAAGCAATTAAGCTTTGTTAAATAAAAATCCATCTACACATCCACATAAACGTTTGCGTTAGTATATTAGCAGAATGTTAGTAGGTTGAATACCTATAGGCAGACTTCCTTATAGCCATCTAAGCCCATAATAAAACATTTTTATTTTATCAATGACTTGTATCATCCCACTACTGGGCAAAAGCCTCCTCTGTCATCCTCGAATTGCCATCGCCAGTTTCGTACTCAGCCCATAGTGCATGAAGCAATGTTTTGATTGCCAGTTAAGAAAAATTATGCCAGTCTTAACTGCTGTTCTTGCAACCCTAACTTCAGCAGAGCAACCGGTACTCAAAATCCGGTTGGCACACAATGGTCTATCTATTACCGTCTGTAGGCGGGGGGTTCTATTTTAACCATGCTACTAACCTTGCCTGGCTTTATACTTTATTGAATATACTCATACTTGGGTTTACAACTTAGTTCATAAGGAAATAGGAGCTGAATGTCATCCCTAGTGATAGATTTTCTATGAAAGATCTACGTTGTACCGAAAATTGTGCCGACTCTCAATAAGCCACTAGTGGCCCTCCATCAATCTTGAAAAAAACAAAATCGTTTAACTACCTTTGTCAATCTTTTTAATGGTTAGTTATTGAATTACTGCTACATTAACACAGTTTTGTGGAAACAAAGTGTTCCAAAAAATAATAAGTGGTTTAGAAAAACTAGGACCTATGCAGTAAAATAAAAAAAAGGCCGTCTTTCGCGTCGTGAAAATTGAAATTATTGATTTAATAAAAAACGTATTTTAATCTAAGTACCATAAAAGCTTTAATGCCATGGTACTAACCACAGAGATACCGCGGGTTCAGATGTTCCAGTGGTGATCATTTGTGGTTAATTATTTCATTATTTTGATAAACCACATACATTATTTTGGCATTATACACATTCTATAACGATAGTTTTATAGGCAGGTACGTACTTACTATCACAATCCTTATCAGACAAAGGAATTGTTTTGGTAGCCATAGTAATTTATGCCAACGTCTGTTCTGAAACAAACTAACAGACAAACCAACTTTCGAATGTATAAAGTTTATTAACAAAATCTATTGAGTCTCGCAACATATCAAACAGGTTTAGGGTCGACGACCCGCGCGATTGAGATCACTTATAAATTTTATAACTTGTAGTACGTCTAGAACGTTCCACTTTCTATTGATTGATGCTGTACCATGGAGGAACTTGACGTTTTGCAAGAACATTAAAGTTTAATCTCTAAGGCCCCTCGTAGCCAGGCTACGGCATCCAGTTGATACGAAGTCGATGGGCTACGTAGAGCGCGAACTCCCATACATACATCATGTTTAACTGGATGTCGATTCTCGACGGCTTTCAAAACATGACGCATGAGTCGCATGACGTTATCTAGCTTTTGTTTTCTGATCCATCGTATCGTGCCAAGTCAAGACATGCTCCTGGTTAGAGAACAACTTAAGATCTGAAAGCAAATCCTTGGTTATGCCACAGAATCATCATCATCATACGAATAAACAAAATCATCGTCATCACCTGCCATCACCACAAAATATCAGCCACAGAATACAAATAAATTATGTTCAAGGTAAAAATATCTGTGAAATTATCCTACATTGGTAGGTTATAGATTACCTATACACAAACCTTAGTTCGCACACTCCACACTCTCCCCTACTAGATAATGGACAATAGTATGATAAATAATTCACAAGCCTCCTGTGGAGCAGAGTAAAGATAAAATCTAGACTATTCCTTTCATCCAGATAATAATAAAACCGCTGGAATCTCAAAGAGGTTATGTGCATTGAAGGTGTTAACCAAACAATGATTCTCCATTCCACTCCGCCCACAGCATGACGGTGCTTATTGCAAGTACTCTATGAATATAAAGGAACGCATCCACTGATCTTAAGACTCGTAAAAATTCAAAACTGGCTTCAATATACCAGCGTTTCTGTAAAGATTTAGACCTTCATGACCTTATTCATGACAGTCTAACAAATGGCAGATTTTCTTGTATTTTAAATTATCGTAATGAATATTTAAAGAACACTACTGTATTTACATAATCATAAAGTACGTAAGCCAATAAGGCCCACTTCCCACGCTAATTATAGCCATTGTCTGATATCTCTACGATCGGGATTTGTTAATTAAAACCATAAGGAGATCAATGCCAAATTCGATGGTGAATACTAGAAGCTTCTTCTTTTCTGTATTTAAGTAAAATAGATGTGTAGTAAGTAGGTATACGTAAGGCCAATTCAACACAGTATGAAAGAATAGAATAGGTACTTAGGTACATTTACTTAAAACTAAACATTTTGTTGAAATTTACCACGTTTTACTTACAATTTGACTGGATAAGATTTGTTGAAATACATACGTTTGGTATATTTGTAGTAGAGCTACTCGTGTCAACAGGACATACACTTTTTATGCACATCAGTGCGAACAAAAACATATATCTGTGGTGTGATTTTTTTATCGATTTACTTATTCAGTTCACGGATGATAAGCATATCCGTGTTTTTCGGAAACACATGATTTTTCGTAGAATAAAGAAGTCAACGCTTCTTTAATTAGCAGCTGGACATTTGTTTTGAGTCATTCAGTTTATTCAACTCGCAAATATTTACTTTGTCAATACGGAATTAGTTTAGTGTTACTTCAAACTGATTTAGCTACTAGTGCCAGTTGATGAATGATCTTTTTTCAACTAATATATTATTGACATAATATCACCGACCGACTGGACAAAGGTTTCCTCATATCGACAGTCTCTGTCCTTCTAGAGTTGAAATCACTCTCAAAAGCGGCAAGATCGTCCCTCCAACATTACCTTGGCCGACCGCACTAGAAAGTGGGAGGAAGCGATTAAGAACTATGTATCTTTATCGAGAAGTAAATTTAATTGGACACCGACTGGTAGACAGTGCGCTGTTAATTATCAGAACAGCGTCAAAAAGCCTAATGGCTGTTCACGTTGAGCTATAAATAATAAATATATTTATTGACACTATAAGCTTTACTTTTAATTTTTATTTCATTCATCCAAGGTTATTCAGCAAAGGTTATAAAAAAACCTAATTGTATTGTATAACCTTAATATAAAACTTATTTTTTAAGTTTTCTTTAATCTAAGTAAATCCGTAATTTTAATGAATGCAATTTTATTTAGGAGCCAGTTACTAATACTAGTAGCTGACCCCGTGTAATTTTAGCCTAAAGGATTTTTTTTTTGTAAATGCACTACTGCGTATAATAATTAATTAAGTAGAAAATTTTATCAAAAAATCGATTTTGTTTTAAATCAAACTTCAAACTTATAAATGGACTTGGCTAAGTTTTGATGTATCGACTTCGTTCACAACTTTTGAAATATTAAATACCAACTTCCCAAACAACAGAACTTTAAAGTTTACAACTGTTTAATTAACTGAGACTGTGCTCCAACGACTTATTCGACATCGTTCGATAAAATGAGAGTCGTAAAACATTAACGTAAATGTTATAATGCCAATTTACCTGAGCGATGCCGGCTCGTAATTCAACTGCGATGGACAATACACGCCGAGATTGTAATCAATGCCTGCAACCTACCTATAAGCTATAATATTTATAAAGCGCTCTCAGACAGCCTATGTAGGTTAGGCTTTATTATAAAAGCGTTCGACTTGAGCGGTCGATAAAGTGAAATTCGCGCAATGATTATGAAGATTAGTTATAAACTCTCTCTTCTTCAAAGTTCGTAGATTTGTACCGAATGCTTGTTTAAAAGTGATCTTGAATACTTCCTTAGATCATCAAAGTTCGTGAACGGTGATCTGAAGAATATCACCGCGTTTCTTGAACGATTCGCATTATTTTTGTAAAGAGGCTACTGACGACAATCTTGCCAAACCTAATTGTACTTATTGTAATTTGACATTTGACATCTTCCAAGATCTAAATATGCTTAAAAATATCATTAAGAATATGTACACCTTGACCTAGGGATAAAGACCTTGAGTTGAAATAGAATTTATATCAAAATCCTCTCAAAACCTAAAAAATATAAAACATTCACTTACTCTTTTGCTCATATACAATCTAACCCCCTTATGCATAATCGACCAGTAAACCTGTATTAGCTAAAACACATATTAAATCTGTTGCTATCTCTTTTCGTTGACATATGGGTGACAAGAAAAAAACGTTCTTAAAACCTGTATTAAATTGTCAAGTTTTTATGCATAAGGGGGTTAATCTCTGAAGTCAGTCGTAACTCGCACTCTCTGTATTTGCATTAGATTGTTCGGAATTATCTTATCTTGCCATCTAAGTAATTAAACGAACAAGGAGCAATCCACTTCACTGACACAACATTAAATCGATAAGTAGTAGTTTTGTATTTCAATTTGGTATATTAATTGCATTATCGTGTCGGAACTTGTACTAATTAAATTACAGATAGGGTTGGTGATAAATTCTTGGGAGTTTGTGAAATATAGGTATTACAATAATGGGACATGCTTGGGTTTGGCGAAGCAAGTCCGTGTAGTAGTTAGTGGGTAATAGAGCACATTTTGTGAATAAATAAAGCAGTTACTGATAAAATTAATGTTTAATTATGGGTTGGGTTCTGAAGGCAATGCAAGTGAGCTTTTAATTTAGCAATGACGAGCAGTGCTTCTTAGTTAAGTTGAAAGACTTTAAGATAGATTCCAGTTGCAAAAAATATAATTTTCTCACAGATTATGCCATATTTCTCACAGCAAAATGATGAAGTACTGGACTATCGCTTCGAAATTAGCTCGACAACCTAATCACAGCATAATAACACAGTAATAACCTCAGGAATAGTATCAGAGTCTTCTTTATCTCCAGGGACAGCTATTCGGCCTCGTGACGGTATCTCGATAGCATTTCCTATTCGCCAAGAGACATTTGAATATCACGATTGCGAGAAATCAGGCTATACAAAAGACAAATCGTCCGTAAAGGTGCGGTCTCTTTCAACTACAACAAAGTCAAAAGTCATAATATCTTTATTCAATAAGATCTTTTTACAGAACTTAAAAGATAGGCTGCATGACTTGCATGAAACGCAGCCTTAAAACAGGGCTTATATTATGACCAATAGTTAAAAAAGTTTCCATAGAAGAAGGGGAGGGAGATAATAGATTGAAAAAAAAATGAGCCAACTCCATTTAAATGGAATGAAGACAGGGATGTTAATGGTGATCAGTCCCTATTTGTTGATAATCCTATAGGCAAGTTTGCCTAAAAATCACCTGTCATCGGTCATCTGTCATGGTCATCTGTTTACGATTTTACGCGATCAGACAAGCGGTCAGTTTTTATAAGTAGGTACTCATTTTTAAGTGACATATTTGTTTAACTTCTTGGAAATCATTTGAGACGGCAAAAATATAAAAACATCGCAAAAAGATGAGTGTAACATTATCGTGAGGAGATCGGTCATTGACCTATAAGAATGCCTAAATAATAGCTAACTAAGATTTGAGATGAGCAAAAACGTTTAGTTGAGAATAATTAGATGACGTTAACAGCGCACCTTGAAATGGTAGGAAGATGTTTCTGACGACTAGTTTCAATAAACTATTTATCTTTGGTTTAGCTTACTGTCTGTAGTAATTTGTCATTTTTTGTATGAAAGCAATTAGATATATGTACGTAAGTGGTGTATGACCAGGAATAACACATAGATTACTTTTTATTTCTTATATTATCTTGAGCTTCTCAAGGATACTCAGTATTCACATAAACCTCTCAGTAATTTCTGAAAAAACACCCGTGCGTGTGACTCAGTACCGAACTAACCAAATTCAAACAAGAAAATCAATAAATAAAAAACTTCAAAAGCACTCATCAGGTCAGACCTTTGCACTTCTGACCTTTCGAGTGGTTTGTTCAATCTTTCCTCGTTTAGAAATCAAGTTTTGATGACATTTTTGATATCAAACTTTTTATTTTTGATATCTACAATCGAATTAAAATATTGTTACAGACTGTTACAGAAAAGAGAAAAACAAAGCGTTGTCCCAAAAAGCTTGCAAAGATTTTCAATTGCTATTAATTATTATTATTTATATATTCTGTGCTATTAAGTATAACTACTTATTATAATTTTTTTTCGGGATCTCTCATAAAGAAATGAGGATCTGATAAGGATATTCGGAGATATGAACAAACCGTACCTCGAAAGTGCCGGAATTTGGTCTTTCTTTACGAAATGAAGTCGGTTTAACCTATTTTTTTTATTTTTCCACTTTTTAGTTATTTATTTATTCATTAACAATATTAACATTGTGTTTGAATCTTAAACATTAACCTAATTACACACAGTTTAAAACGATTAACCTAATTACACACCTAATTACACACAGTTTAAAAAGATTATTAAGTTGAGAAAACACGAAAATTAGTTACCTTCAGTCTTAACCTTGTGTGATATGTGTATCTTTTGTTACATACAAACTTATGATAGATGTTATGTAGAGCAATAGAGTGCGACCCCCCACGCATCTAGCATCGGTTCCGGGTAACGGACGAGGATCTTGAACTCTGAGGTTAATCGCCATTGTGTCGCGCATGCTATTATTCTAGACGCCGCATCATCTCTGACTCATGAGCCTTCACTTGCAGTCTTCTTGAATACTGAAACGCTAGATAGCGGTCGGTAATGAGTACTAGTTCCCACACGAGTCTTCTGCCTACCCCTGGTAGGAGGTAAGGGCGTCGACTAGCTTCTTTGCCCTGACTTCTTCGCTAGAGGCGGCCGCCCCCGGGCAACGAGGTGTTGCTCCAAAGGGCGGTAACCTGTAGAGTTGAAATTGCACAGATATATGAAGATAACCATAATACGGTCACCGCTCTTCGAAAACTATAGTTTATCTGTATGTGGGAGTGTGTTAAGGCTTTAGAAAAATTCTTTAGTTAATTTGACTAAGTTGATAATTTTAAGCTCAAATATAAAAAAAAAATTAAGACTGCTTTTTCTACTAAACTGTTAATTAGTCAAAGCGTAAATAACGTTACATAAGAAACTGGCAAAAAAACCAGTAAACTCTACAAATTACAAATATTTAGTGCTAATCAGCGATGTTACTCATTATTTAGTGGAGTCACGAGCACGGAGTTCTGCCTACCAGGGGTAGGCAGAAGACTCGTGTGGGAACTAGTACTCATTACCGACCGCTATCTAGCGTTTCAGTATTCAAGAAGACTGCAAGTGAAAGCTGTGTGGAATGTCCAAGGATATTTATTATTATTATTATTATTATTTATAATGACTAGCTTTCGAGCTAAGCTTCCACCATTCGGCATCATACGCAACGGACGCATTGATCTTTTGTTTTTTATAAAGAATACTACGATTTGTTTAATGCGATACGTCCGATGCATATAATTCCGGAAGGCTTAGCTTTAGGAGCACAGTTGAATGATAGCGAAACAAGCGCTAAATCCTTTAAAATTTGACATCTGTAGTAACTTTTTGTCCACATTTCCATATACATAGTCCGCACCATGTCCGTTTCCTGTGTCTAATGGTGATGGACTATAATGGCGCATCGGTTTTTGCCTTCCGTAACGAGAGGATGCTGTGATGAATGGCTCTCAGCAAGGGATAAGAATCTCCTAAGAAACGATGACCGCTATATCAATGTGAATAGCATTCCCTTACGTGTACCTAAAGCGCACCTGGCAGGGCCGAGACTAAAAAGATTGGATATCCACTGTATCATGATGATGATCATCATTTTAGATCATTTTAGAGTTTGGAAGATTACCTATATCCAAAGCTATCATCTTTACTTACCTTACTACGAGTATAATGTTAGTATCTATGTCCTCCTCCATGATCCGTGCTCCTCAATGCTGAGGGTCGTGACCTCCCTTCTGTATCAGTTTATTTCGGACGATGTTCTTCCATCTGTTTCTGTCCTCGGCAGTGTGGAAGGCGTTGTGTATGGAAGTGTCGAGAGCGGTGCGGATCTGCGTTATTATCTTTATAATATATCTTATATTAATTTTAAGAGCATCAAAGGTAAAATCAATGTGCACATGATAAATAATAAATAAACGCGCCACGCCAGAGGTCTTGATATCAACGTACCTGGGATTATCAGGACCACGCATAGGAACTAGGCTATTTTTAACGTCACAATGTCCAAAAAATATAGCTTGGGGCAAAAATAACTGCTAATCAGTTACCGTACGGCACCGAAAAAGATTGCCTAAATAAAACGCTCGTAAAATGACGGTGGTCGCTTTGCAAAGAAATTGGTATTTACTGGTTAGCTATGAGAAGATATCGTATCGAGATAAAGGTGTTACGATACTTTGTGAATTCTCCTTTTAGAATTTAAAAAGGGTTGAGAAAAACTAGAACGAATAAGGTAGAATAAAAAAGAAATAAAATAAATATCTACTTCAATACTTTTTATTGCTTTACTTTATGTTTTTATTGCAAAACAACCTGTCTTTGTACTACTAGAATTTTAAAATAAAGTTTTTATCATACAATCTTTGTACCTACAGGTATATAAAATTCCGGTGTGGCTGTGTTTTTCTTCGGCTTGACCAATTTTGATGTTTTGTCATATTATGTCGGGATCATTTTCCACATGTTCTTACAAGTTTAATAACTGAGTTATTATCAACTACATATTCATTGTTTCACTTTTTAAAATTCTTGTCAGGATCACTAGCTCACCACTGAGGTTATCCCAAATTGTTTTAATTACTAACATATAATATAAGTTAAGCCATGACGGAGACCCAGGACATAAAAACTCCATAGATCATGAACTCATCTCCTTGGAACATACATTCAAAAAAGTTTGTATATCGAACACCTGATTCGAAATTCCCTTTGCAACACAAACATTTTTTCCCCAAACATCTCTATAGAGCTGCCTGTCGGCTCCAACGGTCGTTCTCTCAGGTGAAAAAACAACGCAAAAAATACAAGTAAAAAGTCTGGCTCCGCCCGCGGCCGCACATATTTTTATACCAAGGTTATCTTTCGCGAACCGATGCGTATTTTCAAGCCTTACGTCTATTGTAGTTGATTTATGTATGTGCGGGGGTATGTACTCGGGATAGTAGTGCTTGGTACTATGTTTACTTTCTATTACTTTGTCTGACGCGAAGAATCCTCTCAGCTCAAGCCGTTATAAGAATAATTTTTAGTTTAGACATAGTGATTTTAATTTTCAGCCAAGGATATATTTTTTACTTTATTTAATTCTTAACACCATTTATTATCACTATTTTTAATTAAAGATGTGTAAAATAACAACTGCCTAACAAATAGGCAAAAGAACGTCAAAATTGAGATTTATAAACTTTTACAGTTTTATATTACTACCGTTTTAGCGTGTGTAGTTAACAAGAATTGTAGATAGAATCACTTATGTTTTCATATCATTGCCACTTTACCATCAAAAATCATTGCAGGTACCAGCGGATATATCATAAACTACATCCATTATAAAGCAAATCCAAATGTTATTTATTACCATAATATTATTTTATTGACTGGTACATGTAGGTATATATTTTACTGACAAACACTTTATAGGCGCGATAAATAAATTGGACAACGTCATGGGAGGAACGTGACCTTTTAGCCAATCCATCTGAATCTTGTAGGCTTTGCAAACGCCATTTTATTCGGAGTTTCGTATCTATTGAGTAATTTAATTTATTAATTAAGCTAAACTGACTTTTTCTCGTTAACTGCCACTCTAAATAACCTATACATCTTTGGCTTTGGTTGATTTTGTATGGAAGTAATCTGGCGGTTACAAACAACATGTTTGCATTTGCACAAACCTTCGTAATTTGTAGGAATATTTTCCATTATTTGTTGTACAAATGTTTTCCAAGTAGAGAAAAACTTCGCGTATGCAAATATCATCTTACACTTTACTATTCCCGTATTCGTGCGTATGAATAAATGGTCCTACTAACAGCAAAGTAACGTAACAATTAGCTAAGGGAAATAAGGTACCTATGTAGGTATTTATCTTAGTGACCTATGGTTGTTCAGTGGATGGATTGTGTGAAAGAGGACATGAGTGTGAGAGGAGTGAATTCGGAGTTGGCGAGTGATAGAGCTGAATGGAAGAAGAAAACATGTTGGTCCGACCCCACCTAGTGTGGGATAAGGGCAGGGAAATGATGATGATGATGGTTGTTCAGGAATCATGTTAAATAAATTTTGAAAAAAGCAGAAGTGGATCGATAATATTAAATAAATAAAATATCCTTTTGTGAGGCTGAGGATCGATAACTCTATAGGTATTGTATCAGTAGGTAGATGAAAAATGTGTTCCGCAGTTTCACAAGCCCGTTTTACTAAATCTTGACTCTCCGTGCCCGAGATTTTCTGGTGTTATTTTTAAATCTGACAATCCACGTGATCTTCCTTTTATAGTGCTTCGCCGTTGGACAGTATAATCGGATTTCACTCGAACACTCTTGTAAAACGGAATACTAAAAAGGCTAAGAGAAAAAAAAGGTTTTATATCAAAGCCATTTTATATGGTCGAGTATGAAAGTGTCACAGACTAACTATAAATAGACTCCTAATAAAGGGCGAACACCTTAGAACCCACTTCGGTGCTGGGTAGCCTATATCAATCCACGCCCCCTATACGTTCGACCAGTAACGACCAGATCAGTGACCCGTGAACATTTTGCGCTCGGATGAAAAAATAAATTTTAAAAATTGGAGTTATGGGTCATTGTACCATAAAATTGTGTGGAAAAACCAGCAGGACATCAATTTCTAAAAAAGATGGAATTACATTTTCACAGGTTAGCTATTTTCTTTCATAAATACAAACAAAAAAATGTTTTGGAAGAGTTCAACTTCGTTTGGTTGGTCGGTCGACGTCACCAACTATGCATCCCTTTCTTTTATAACCAATTTTATATTTGCTTCTCTTTCTTCTCTCCTATGCGAGTAAAACTAGTGATGTGCCGTGCCTGGCTGGGTAGTACGGGTAGTAGGTAGTGATCAGAATATCGATAATATGGCTTTATTAAATAACAGAAGTAATAAATATTAAGTAGTATTAGGGTGTTAGAGTAGATTCGGAACGCAATCTTTTATGACGTAGTTTTGACACTGTCTTGTTACTCTTGTTTCCATGGTTACCCGTTGTACAAGCTTACTATAATGCAACAGGTAACCATGGAAACGAGAGTAACAACGCAATCTTGCGTTTATAATTTCTCCCAGTTTTTCCATTTACCACAACCAGCAAAAATCGTTTTAAATAATTTTATTTAATCTTTTCTCCGTCGGTAATCATTAAATTACCACTGACTGAAATGTTACAATTTAAGGACTGAATTGAATACTGCATTTTTTAGATGACGCAATTTTATTTGTGTTTTATTTATCTCATTTTATAGGTAAGTACCGATTAATTAGGTAATAACTGTCATATTTAATACTTCTTTAGGAAATAGATACCTAAGTATTTTGCGAGGGTTTTTCACAGTTGGGAAAAAGTACCGTTACAAACTTATCTTAGTAAAATACTTTGTTACAAGATATCGATAATCGTAGTTAAACTAAGTCCTACCGTCCTACCCCATCCCTAATTTTGTCAATGATTTGACGTGACGTTTGAACGGACCAATCAGCGCTCACTTTCCCGCTCCCGCACACCTCAGTTGGTTGTCTAACGTGTTTGTATTGAGAATTAGTAATAAGCGGTGTCTATTAAGTCTGTGGAAAGTGTACATTACAACTCGTTAAATTCAATTATAATTACGATTTTATGTTTATTATATTCAGATAAAATATTAAGTATGATTACATATTATTAATTCTAGCGGTTGAATATGAAATCAGTTAATGCAATCCATAAATAACATTAACGCAATGTTATTAGAGCAAAAAATATTGTGTTTATATTATTACGTATAAGTACAACAATTTATTTCACTTATTTAAAAACTTATATTTTAATATCATCTTATTTTTAAACTGTCTAAAAATGTATCAATTAAAGACAAGTCAGATATACAGCAACGGGCCAAAACTCGTATATTTAACCCATTGTATAATCGATTGGGATCCTATTAATTATGAACAACGTGAGACGTTTGCCGGTCCGTTTATGACCTGGTTTGGGCTCTCATGGCCGACCGACGGTAAGTTTTTTTTTTCTTTTTCCTCAATACTTTTACTACTTGACTGGCCGAAGAGAAAAAGAAAAAGGCTTGAAGGGCTCTCGGCCGGAGTGACGGGCAAAGGAATAACATTTATTTTTAGTGCGCATTCTTTAATTACTACTCTATATTGTAGGGAGTTCCGATGCACTCTGGAGAAAGGAGGTTTTGATTTGTGAATCTTTTTTTTGTTTTCTGTACTGGCTTTTTCCCGCTACTTTCAATTTGAATATGGATCTACTCTACGGCGCATACGTGATGTCGAATGATAAGACTTTTTGATAAAGGGTAGCGTGAATAATTATCTTGCTATGTAATGAAGACCTTAATTTGATACAAGTTCTTTTAAAAAAATTAAAAACTCGGTACCTACAAGTCCAACAACAATCCTTTGTCTATTTTGTAAATTTAATTGTAAATAATAATTCGATTTTAGAACAATTTTCTAATATCAAATATTTCAATTATACAACAAATAATATCCCGTACCTTCGAAAATTGACATCAAAGAATTAAATCCAAGATCATAAAATCTATTGAGTAGAAATTATCAATGCTATGTTTCATTAAAACTGTTTATAAATCTTCAAAGCAGTTAATAATTGATTACTCACTAAATCCTTGATTTATTAAATGAACGAAAAATGAAATTTTATTTTATTTTTAAATTTTAATTAATCACGATCGCGGCTGTATTGGTGCTGTGCGGTAGAATTTTTAGGCATTTTAGACCCTTTAAAGAATTTTAAGGGGTTAGTCAGAATATGTTAAAATATTGTGTTTCCAATTTTCGCATATATTTTTAGCCAAAGTTAGCATTTCATTATGTATGAAAAATAGATTTTTCTATGTAACAATTTTTTTAGTTTTTTCATGTCATGCGTTAAACAGTTGTCACCCTCTCAAGACTAGATGGCAGCACCGGGCGGTTGGCAACAGCGCGCCTACCTGCGCAGACGCTCCCCAAAACGAACAAGAGACCGCATTCCTGACCGCGCCCCGCGGCACCCTCCGCCGCATGTAGGGCTGCATAAGAGTACACAATCATCTCACAAGTTACTACCATGACGAAGTTTTCAGGTCTTTTAAGATTCAGATGTCGCCAAAACTAGAACTAAACCAATTAAAGATGTTGCCATCTCTTTCATAACGATCAAAAAAAAAGGGATGTTATCGTCTTTAATTAATTTAGTTTAGTTTTAGTTTTGACGTTGAAAAAACTTTGTGTCGGTCAAATAAGGAAGAAAAAAGCTTTGTATTTCCATTCTTACAACCATACGATTACCTAAGCTTAGTACTAGTGTAATCTCTGCTTTCAGTTACAGTTATTTCCGGGTGTAGGAATTTATTTACTATTTAGTAGACTTTATTCACTCAGGTAATAAAGGTATTACTTTACCTAGGAGTCAACTAAGTACACTACATGATAGACTTAATTCACCCAAGTGCTTACAAACGTTCGTTCGTTCTTATGAGTGACCAACTCTGTTATTTTTTGCTTAAAAGCAAAAATGCTTAACAAAATGAGAAAATTACAAATAAGTAGCAGCCCTAGCAAGCCTCATCCCTGCATCCCGACACAATGCGGACCTGTTGCCCGCTCCCCCCCCCCCTGTCTGTACCTCCCCCTGTACCCCACCCCGCACCCCCCGCGGCTCGCACACTGCATCCTATAAATAATTCAATAGCCCGATTAATTCGTGACCGGGCCGATTCAACTGTCAATTAACGCGGCTGTCCAGAGATAGGCTGTGGCTGGTGGTCTACTTTAAATGGTTTCTTTCGTAACGAGTATGAAAATTAAGGTGCGTCGAAATTGCGCGTCGGTAGCTGCAATGGCCTATGGCTGCAATTTTACTGGCTACAAAGGGGCTGCTGTTTACCAAAATTGAAGGTTTAGAAGTTTAAGGCATTTATTTCTAGAATCGATTTGTGAAATAGATGAACTAAATAGATAAACAAATAAATTTCCTCTTGTAATCTAAATTCTTAATATTTTTATAATCTACTTCACCCAAAAGTGGAATCTTAGGGGAGCGCTACACTGCGCGACTAGCAATTGACCTGTCTATATAAAACAATTGCAGGATTTTATGGGTGATTATTCTTTACCTGATGTCTAAAGTTGGTAATTTTTGTCTTTTCACATGGATAAAAAACAGCTGTATTATTAAAATAACAGTATTTAATCACATTTTGTTTCGTAAAACTATAAATACCTATTTATTTAAAAAAACATAGGCATAAACATTGGAATTTCCACGTTTCGTATGGCACCGGTATCTATAATAGGTATCAGAAACCTTATTTTTACAAAATAAAATGTAATTTAAATATTATAATTATCATTTCACAGTAGCACATGTTCTGATGTTACTTTGAATTTAAGCTACCTTTTGTGTTGCTGTCTGTTTCAACCATATAGGTAGAGCATGTTACAATGTACTGTGATTTTAATTGGAGGTTTAGTCGCTTACAGAAACAATTTCAATATCCGAATACTCAAACGATAATTAAATACTTTTTAAACTATCGCGACTTGAAAACATATTTATAAACACTATCGGGACTTAATTGCGTATTGTAAATTTCAATACACAATTAAGTCCCGATAAGTATTTATAAATATGATAATTAAATATTTAGGGCCGTATTAACCATTAAAGAATTTTTTGGCAGATTTGTATGGATAAATGTCAATTATGACATAAATAAGCACCACTTACTTTAATTAGCACCTTTTCTAATTAAATTCTGCCCATTTCTGAAGATCATTCACTGAGAACAAGTATAAATATGGTCTTTTGATTCAGTTTTGTAAAGCTTTTAAATAATTTACATATACCTGAGAAAGATATTTTCACTTGACTTCTATTATGTGTCTCGCTCTAGTAACTTTTTTGTTTCAATTTCGTTATTTTTATGGGCCGATTAGCCTAGGTGTGCATATAGCATTACTTTTCCTCTCAATACAAGGCTATATCACTTTAGGATGTAAATTTTACGAACAATCTTCACAATGAACTGAAAACATTTGCCACAACTTACGAGTTTCGATGTACTAGAACGTTTTAAAGTACGTGTTTTTCTTCGGGCTATTTTTTGTGGCGCCCCTAGCAGTGTTTAGGTCTTGCCTGCAATCAAAAATAAGTAACTCCATCTAGTGCTAATATTTTTGATTGCAGACAAGACCTAAACACTGCTAGGGGCGCCGCAAAATCAAACACAAAAAAATAGCCCGAAGAAAAATAGGAGTGAAATTAATGTTCTAGATGGACCATCTGCACATAGTATTATTTTATCTGTGTCCATGCTTAACAAAATTAAGGAATTATTTACACCAATGTAGTTTTAGTTGTACCTACATGACTCGCTTTCCTGCCTCTCTTGTTAACATTTTCCTCGTTTCAAAATTAACTTCGCAATAAAGTTCAATAATGTTCTAGGAAATACCTCAATGAGCGTACTCTGGAGGTGCCGTTAATATGTAAGTGGATTGACACTTCAGATGATTCAGTAACTAACCGCCAGTCTTAATAACCTATCTATCCTCGATTTTCCCTACTGCTGGTAGATAATTGACATTACATACTTCCATACAAAATGTGTCAAATACCTACGGACAGTAAGCAAAACCAGAGATGGATAGGCTTTGGAGACTGGCAGTAAGAGTCTATTAGTTTTACCTTAGCCACTTTGCATTATAGTGTCAACATATAAGTGCTTCTTTACCGGAAAACAGAATGTCATCATGAAAACTCTTAAAACCCAAACGTTCGAAATATCTTATTTGTTTTGGAGTACGTAGACAAACATGTTAAGGTTTTATAGATTCACGCAAAAAAAATAAAAAATACTCAAAGACGATGTTTTATATGCAGATACGATAAACAAACATTCATTATTGTCGACATTGAGCTTCTGAATTCCAAATTTGAATACCTATTTATTTACTTTGAGAACAACCTTAAAATAGGATAGCAACCTTAGACATTTTTTTAAAGCCGTACACTTACCTATCCCGCGTTAAATTAAGTACATAAAATATAAGTTTCGTCATATCGGATCGGAAAGTGTGAAAGATGAAGTCGTAAATAATTAATTTCAATTACTCACATAGTAGGACTAGTTTGAATGATGTCGGCATGTCAGTACAGCATTTTGTTAGCTCACTGCTTTTTACATCGTCTGCAAACAGGTCCCATTCCAGGTGACAGGAAACTCATTCTAGTTTTTAAATAAAACCGCCTTTGTTCGATATATTTAGACCAAATTCTGTGCATGTAAATGAGACGGATAATAACTGTAGAGAATTTGTGTTGTCATAAGGCCTGTTTCAATATTCTGTCTGTATCTCTTAAAATTACTTCTATACTAAAAATGTAGTATTTAACCGCAAAACACAAACAAAAAAGAACATTTGTATGTGTTAAAACTAAATTAATGAAAAAATCAAAACCGCAGATAAAACCGAATGATAGAATCATCCCTCTAGATTTCGGTTTCGGATTCGCATTGGATTGATGATATGATGACTCTAGGATTTAATTTTTCTAATGCAATAATTGAAGATCCCTAAAACTTATTTGTCACATACATTTCAGGAAAGCTGTAACCAAAGGAAACAAAGTAACTCGAGAGACCATCGTTAGGAAGCAAAATAGGTTTTGGAAGAAATCCTAAGGTACCTGCGGCAAATAAGGGCCACTTAATTTCAATTCAAAATATTTTCAAAATCAGACGGATATGAATGAAAAACAGGACATTTTAAGAATGTTTACTTCATAAGCAGTCTGAAAAAGTATGATTTATTTGGTTTTAATTGAAATTTATCATCAATATTGAGGTTTTTCAAAACCCTTCCTTTGGTCCTTATTAGCCGACGGTAGTTTAATATGGGCCACCTAACAAAAACATTCATTTTGTCTTTTATCATTGTAAACTCTAGCTATACCTACTATCTCTCGCAGACTTTTAGATTGATTTTCTAGTGAGTTACGCTTGACGATTTATTTAAATCACGGAAAAAAACAGTGATGGCCCTTATTAAACTAATAAAACGAAAAGTTTGAAAAAAAAGCATTAATTGACTAAATTTGTTCAAAATTATCATATTCTTGAAAAAGTTATTAGTTTCACTACATAAAACTCAAAAAAAAATCAAAAATAGCATGATATTTTCTTGAAAATTTTCTTGAATAGGCTACTTGACTCATATCAAATTTGACCCAATAAATTAGTATTTCCTGAAGTACTTTCCTTGCAAAACCAAAATATAATAATTTCAGTTAATCAAAGTCCATGATGCTTGCATAATTTCAATTTAAAAAACGGTTTCTTTTTTTTTTTCATTGGAACGCTGAAAACGCTACGGCCATTTTGGTGACGTCATTATTATCGGAATTATACAAATGTCACATAACTAAAACCAATTTACAGTAATGCCAACTTTTCAAAATGTGCATGTTCCCTAGACGTAAATCACGAAAATTATTGTTTTGAATACGAATGACGTCACAGCACAGATAAATCCATAGACCAATATGGCGGTAGCGTTTTCACCTGTTTTTGAAAAGTAGAACTTTTAAAATAAAATTTTGCGGTTTCTTAGGTCCAAAAAAATATGGTAGTATTTTTTTTGGTCTAAAAGAACAATTATTTATCATATAAGAGCTACATAAAAATAGAGTCAACTAGCCTATTGGTGGCTCTTATTAAACTTATGAAAGTTTACGTTTTGGAACTTTGCTCTATTATGTTTCCTCCAAGTTTCTAGGAGTCCTGTGAAGTATTATGTACTTATATTGGGCATACTCACTCAAACGCAAGATATACCTAATCTTTTGTGTTGTGTGTGAAGTATGTGTGAAGGCCGGTTTCGATCCCACAAGCTTCAGAACTAAAGTCAAAGTAACAAAAAAAAAATTATTTTCGGTCTTATTGTTCTTTTTGTTTTTTTTTGTTCTTTTTGTTCATTTTGTTCTTTTTGTTCTTTTTGTTCTTTTTGTTCTTTTTGTTCTTTTTGTTCTTTTTGTTCTTTTTGTTCTTTTTGTTCTTTTTGTTCTTTTTGTTCTTTTTGTTCTTTTTGTTCTTTTTGTTCTTTTTCTTCTTTTTGTTCTTTTTGTTCTTTTTGTTCTTTTTGTTCTTTTTGTTCTTTTTGTTCTTTTTGTTCTTTTTGTTCTTTTTGTTCTTTTTGTTCTTTTTGTTCTTTTTGTTCTTTTTGTTCTTTTTGTTCTTTTTGTTCTTTTTGTTCTTTTTGTTCTTTTTGTTCTTTTTGTTCTTTTTGTTCTTTTTGTTCTTTTTGTTCTTTTTGTTCTTTTTGTTCTTTTTGTTCTTTTTGTTCTTTTTGTTCTTTTTGTTCTTTTTGTTCTTTTTGTTCTTTTTGTTCTTTTTGTTCTTTTTGTTCTTTTTGTTCTTTTTGTTCTTTTTGTTCTTTTTGTTCTTTTTGTTCTTTTTGTTCTTTTTGTTCTTTTTGTTCTTTTTGTTCTTTTTGTTCTTTTTGTTCTTTTTGTTCTTTTTGTTCTTCTTGTTCTTCTTGTTCTTCTTGTTCTTTTTGTTCTTTTTGTTCTTTTTGTTCTTCTTGTTCTTCTTGTTCTTCTTGTTCTTTTTGTTCTTTTTGTTCATCAGTCGTCAGTCGTCAGTCGTCAGTCGTTAGTCACCAGTCACCTTGCCCTTTGCATCTGTTTTTGTGTACCAGTATTGCTAATAACCAGTCTTTGTCCTTCATTATTATCAATCGCTTCTAACTGAAATAGCAAAAAAAAGAAAGAAAATACATTCATATTTTAACCTCAGAACACGTATACACAATAAAAACAGATATAATAGAACACGACTTCGAAAGAAGACCTGAAAGCCTTGTAATTGACGGCTCTTACTACCCGCCTTGGGGGTGGCCCTTATTAGCCGCCTGCGTCAAGTTCGACAAAATTCACTGTAAAATCATGAAAAATTTATATTTATATTTAAACTTAACTTAATCAGGAAACATGATAAATTTATGTTATATTAATAACAGCAGATTAAAAAAAAAAAGTCTATGGTACTCACAATTAATCAGTTTTCGTGGAGATTTTTTTCTAGTAGAGCGATTTTTACAAACATCGTTTAAATAAATGTGTCTACTGACATGAAGGCGAATAGGAAGGCGATACCACCGCGGATATTAGCCTTCCTAATGGTCCTCTATAATGCAGGCTTGGTTTGAGTCTAATAATAATATTGGAAGTATGTTAAAATAGAAGTGGCCCTTATTACCCGCCGGCCCATATTTGACGCACCTACCCTATCATTTTACTCTGCGTTCGTTCGTTCGTAAAAACAAGTGGCTAACAATTTTACTCATTAGGAAACATGAGCAAGACTTTCAAATCCTCATTCAAACATGCCTTGAGTCAGCACGATTAGACAATAGATATATAAAGGTATATGGAGTAGACAGGAGAAGACAATCTCGGGCCGATCTCGGCCGCGTCGTGACCAAACTCCTGCGCATGTGGGGCGTGGATACAAGAGTGTGTGTGTGTGGGTGTGATCGGCGCGTTTCCATTGTGGCTGTTCAGATGGTTTCCAGAAAATTCAGTCGGAGTATCAAAGTCTATAATAAACTTTTATAAAGACTAGAAGTGAAGTTTGAGAAGTATAAAAATTACAGGCTGAACCCAAATTTTTATAATTAAAGACTAATATTTCTAGAATTTAAGGTAAATTTAAAGTAAGGTACCTATTTCAGGTCATTAGTTTACACCAATATAAATTCAATGCATTCGCTTACTACAACTACAAGACTGCGCCTCCTATCGTGAGTTATATAACATGGCAATATTATAGTTTAAAGTCAGATCGCCAGAAAAAAGTTGTACCTACCTACAACTACAACAATCTCGTAAGACAATGGAAACATTCAGAAAACTCGTTTATGTAGAGTCTGGGTACATGTGCTGAGCCGGCTAAATGGTCCATCTGCGAAGTCAATGCTCCTCGCAGATTTGGACTTACGCGTGTTGCCATTTTTTATATAAGTACCTACACTAATGTTATAAAGAGCTAAAGTTTGTTTGTTTGACGGAGGTAATCTCCGAAACTACTCAGCTGATTTCAAAAATTATTTCACCAATGTGTAGAATGGACTATCCGGATGGTTATAGGTTATATTTTATCCCGGTAGTTTTATTAGTGCAAAGCCGGGACGTGCTGCTAGTATACATACATAGCTATGTGTAATTGTATATACCATTAGTATCACTAGATTAGTTGTAGGTTTACGAGTGCTAGTTAGAAATAATTATTTGAAACATGTTGAAATTCGAATAGCTTATGCCAAATGCTTTTTTGCGTAATTAGAATGAGTTGGTTTTTTACAGCTTGTATAGGGTATGGAAAATTAAAAGGCGCCATTAAAACATGTTTGTCAACTTCACAAGTTATAATATAAGGGTGGCTTGCACAACTATTGCTAGTAATTGTATTTAAGCTAGCTTTTTAATAGCAAACATGGGATTGTTATGTCACATTTACTATGGAATGTTACCTGATTCTGACTACTGATTACTGACTTATATTACTGACTACTGACGTGATTGCGAGCCTCTGAGATACAGTATCATTACTAGTTCGGGGCTAGTGAATATCCAAAGCGCTAAATTTCGTTTACTGGTGTCTGCAATAAAGATATTTTGAATTTGAATTTGAATTTGACTACTTGGACATCTTAAAAGGATCATTATGTGTTTTTTTGTTTGTAGTGCATTTTTTCATCGTTATATTTTTAACAACAAGAAACCTTTAAAAATAATAAGTTTTATGCGTATCGTATAAAATCCTTTCATAAATCGTATTTTACCGGTTGAGGGCCAATAAATGCAGTGAGGTCATTTGGGATTTTTTCTAGATCCGATAAGGAAAAAAATATAAATTCTGCACATATTCTCGGAAATTATGCACAAGATGTGTCAAAAACGTTCTAGTTATCGTCATCTGATACTTACAGACAAAAACTTAAGTGACAAACACAGTTGTAGTGTTATATGAATACAACGGGAATTACTCACGTAAAAGTATTGTCGATTTAGATACCGATATACTCGTATATATATATATATATAGATAGCTTTGAAAGCGAAACAGTTTTAGTGGTTTTTTAGAATTCCGGACTTTGAAGGAGAACACGAAATCCATGCTAAACAGACAGTATAAGATACTTCTCATTGACCTAAAATAAATAATTATGAAGTAACAAAACAGGAAAACTTCGTAAACTTATCATTTCTAGTGGTAACTTTAAATATGTGATTACGTAGAGTGTGGGAAGGAACCCACGAACACGAGAGTAGAACTCGCACTTGGTCAGTCTTTTACCATAAAATTGATCAACAGATTAAACTACAGTTAGTATCTTATTATAGCATGGCAACACAAGTTACATTGTCAATACCCATTATCGAAACCCTCTGATTCAAGACCACTTGATTCGCTTAATTCTCATTTTTAAATCATAATTATCAGTTTTTTTGTTTACATTCAGATCTGACCTTTTGAGTAGCCAGAATGTGAAATAACTTTGTATTCCTAACTTACGTAACATAGGTAAGTACTTGCTTATGCTTATAGGGTTGAGATGTGATCTCTTTGATTTCATAAAGATATTTAAGCCAATTAATAGACAGTACGTAGTGTACCTAAGTTACTAGTAAATCAAATACTTGCCGCGATCACTTACAAATTGCAACAGCATTTTGTGCTCGAAGCTGTGATGTAAGTACCTACTATTTTATTTCATGAATGTATTTCAGCACGACCGCGACCGTGAGAAATGGCAGAAACAAAGGGAGGCCTATTCCCAGCAGTGGAAGAGATCAGGCTGCGGATGATGATGATAATTTCAGCAATCAGTTATCTTCCATTTACAACTTACAAACAAAGTTCTAAAAAAATTTTTGTATTACCTTAGATGAACGGCTATGCAATTCAATATCAGATAAAATAAAATCATGGTCACAAGTAAGTTGATTTGTACTCAAAAAGATTTTTTTCCTTAATTCCGCCTCATCGAATAGACCTGAATCAGAAGTCTGGTGGGAACAGGGCCATGAGGAATTGCGAAAAAACTCGCCCAGCCGAACCGGTCCGGCCAAATCTCTCCAACAGTAACTGTACTACGGCTTGTGTCATTTGTAAAGTTCAGAGAATTGATGAAACATTTTGTTAATTAATTTACAATTACATCATTAATTACTTTATATAATTATGTAAGATTTTTAAAGACATCCTTAAACCTACGAGTACAAGAATGATATTGGTCATTATTAGTGAACTACAGCTTTCCATATTTTCTTTAGGAACTTATATCTACATTGTTTTAGGCACATGTTTAAGTCATAATACATATTCATAAAGTTTTATTTTGAAGGAAACTTGTCTTTGATTAAACAATAAACGTATCCCCAGGCACTAAAGAATCCCGCTTTTACGATAACATTAAAACCAATTTATTCACTCTTTCTCAGAAACAGGAGACGGAAGGAAATCATTACACAACAAAGTAACAAAACTATTAACTTTTGAAAGTTAGTAATCGAATATTTCGTAGGAAAATCAAATGACGTTTCAATTAAGTGAAAGCGAAGCTCTGAGCCACTTCAAATGACTATTTCAAACCAATTGTTTCCATTGTAGGAGCTTAAAAATTCATACTTTGAAAAAGGAATTTCATAAATTTAGATGGAATCCGTTGGTAAACAATCGAAATTCAAAATATAAGCAGAATATGTGATTTTCTCTGCGAAAAACAAATGCGCACGACGCGGTATTTCGGATTCAGAAATTGAAAAACAAAACATTATGAGATATTAATATCGAATGCAATTGAAACAACAATGCAAGATAAAATAAGGTGCTATCTGAGAGCGAACGTGTAATGTAATATTTTGATGTTGATCATTACGTCAAAATACCTAGTGCTTCCCTGACTGACGAGCATTGTTCTATTTTAAATTCGATATTGAACATATCAGAACAGGATGTTGATTCTCGGCGACTTTTAAAACATGACGCGGTAAGAGATTGCACGTTATTTAGCTTTTGCTTTCGGAAATCCATCGCTTTATTTAAAATAACCACGCCGTGTCGTGCCTAGTCAAGACTTGTATTGGTTGTTTGGAAAATAAGACGGTAGTTTGCACTCTATATTGTTCGGTTCTCCAGCTCCACTAAAGTACCTACTAATGCTCAAATCTTTAACGTTATATAGCAGGCGAATGCTCTCAGTGAGGCACAAATACAATTCAAATTGTTGTTCTTTTGTGCTGTTGCGTAAATATCACAGAATATAGTGGGTACTAAATCTTAATCATTGGAAAAAGGAGCTTTCAGAATTTGCAAATAAAGTGAGTTTACGCATATTTCAGTCCCTAGTCTTAATTTAATATTGCCGTAGTTTACAAGCACAGATTTGTGTGAAATCAGACAGATCTTGACTAATGTCTATTATATTCAGTACGAACTAGACTTTCCAAAGATATTTATCACGATTAAACCATTAGGAGGCAGAAACGAGATAGTAGAAAACTTGTACCAACAGCCTTAGGACATAATCAGTGCATGTTTCTGTTTGGTCTGTATTGAGCAGACTTTGCATTCAGCTTATAGACTTAATAATGTCAATTTAATAACATTTTATCAGGACTTTTTGGACTTGAAAGTACTTTTCTGATTGGTTTTTTCCGACACCAGAGGAGCCACACATGCTCTGCTAACCTTTTTATCATTTAAGAAAGAAATAAGAAGAATTTAAGAATGCCCTATATGAAGAACACTGTACAAAGGGACTCTATGACTAATCTTATAGTAATTATATTAAAATCTAATAGAATGACGGTTTATATTTATAAATCACCAGTCTACCTATAAGTATACCTACATAATACTTTGTCTATATATCTAGAAAGGAATACCCGAGTCACGACCACGGGCGGTCATATCCAGTTTAGGTACTGACGTTAACATTTGATAGGTAAGTATAGCTAAAAAACAGTTGGTGATCTAATAGAGTTAAGAAAACGGTAAGTATATATGTATGTTACCTATAATTCAGAATGTTAAAAATAACTAAATTTTCAGGGTTGGTCATTTTAGATTCTTAGGGAAGCTACCTTTTCTTCAGCAGTTAGAAAGTTTTGATCTTATAAAGTCGTTTTATTTCAAAAAAATCCCAAAATAAGAAACTACCAAAAAAACCCACGCAGCTCATTAACGCTTCAAAAATGCAATTTTTTCATAGATTTTTGCAATCAAGCTTTTAATATGTAACTGACAGCCCTAACAAGACACAATAGACGAGTATTGGCTGAATTGAGCGACGCGAATCAATGCCGTTCAATAGAACCGATACCAACTGACTCGGAATACCGCTGGTTAGCTCCACAATTCCTTTGTGCTGGTTTAAGCACCTTATGAAGAATTCTTCCACTGCCATATATTATGAGGGTCAATTAATACCAAATGACCAATGTCAATTAATACAATGATAAATGTTCATCAGTAGGTTCTTCTGTTTTATATCTTTATCAAAAAAAAGGTCATGGTCACTCTATAATACAAGAATGGATGGACCGATTTGTCTAAATATGATTTTGAAATATTTCATTTCAGGTAAGGTTTCAACAACCAGAATAAAAAAATACGAATTTCATCCGGTCAGCTAATTAAAAAATTACAATTTTCACTATTTGGTGAAAAAACATAAACAAGTGAGAATAGAGAGACATTCCACTATTGGGTGGAAGGCTGTTACTGATAAATTGCCACCACTGCCCCAAAACTTAAGCATCACAACCCGCATACTAAAAGTTCGCTGGTTCTTGACTTTTGACCTGCACCCTTCTCCTGTTTCTTCCTGTCAGTGTTATACCAAACAATTTTTCAACATGAATTTTTAAGTACCTAACCTATATCACTGTTTACAACTTTAATTTTTCAATATAAATTTTCAAGCAACCTGTATCACTAATGATGTTATTTGTGCTTTATTTTTCTTTGTTTTATCTTTTAGGTTTTATTTTAATAGCATTAAATCGATAACTCTACACGACCAATTCTATTAAAGCCATTTTATTATCATTCCTGGCGGTAACTCCATTAGCCCAGTTTTACGCTGATGTCATTTTACGTTCGTCAGTTTACGACTATTTAATATTTTTTAGTTTCTTGAAGCTTTAGATTGATATTCAGCGAGATAATTTTTCCTACAATTTAACGTAGAAAATAGTATTACAATGGACCTGCTTATTCACAAATTCTGGACCAATTCATGATAAAATCGATTCACATTTTAATGCAGTATTACTCGAAGTGTGTCACTATTTATTTTTTCTAGAGGCTGTTAAAAAATAATTAAAACTTTAAAAAATCTGTTTCTACATTCTTTTTTTAGAGTTATTCCTAAAGCTATCCTATCTAAGTGTTTAAGATATCAATTAAAATAATTTTAATGTTGGATTTAATAACTACCTACTTTCAAAAACTTGAATCGGACAACCTTAGAAATTGAACAATCCTTTGTTTACTCTAATGAGGGGCTTGCGTGTTCAATAACTATTACTCTAACCAATAACACTCACTGGGAATGTAAATAAACATGAGCTTATCTCAAATATCGTGTTACTATAAATGTAGTGCCTCATTTTGAAGACATGCAATACGGTATTTGAATGCACAGTGATTTGTTTAATATAAACGAAACTGAAAAAACCTATATTTGCTATGATAGAATATCTACCCTACCCACTGTAAGCAAAATAAAAGTTAGGTTATTGAGACTAGCCGTAAGCCAGACAGACATCCTACTACGTCGGACAACATCGGGCAACATCGGGCAACATCGCGGAACACTAATGAACGTCGAACGCCCGCTGCGCTTTCGCCGCCCATCAATTACAAATGATGGCTCGCCCAGACAGCAAAGAGGTTAGACATGAACTGCATTGAAAAGTGCTTGCTTTTAGCTTATACACTCTTTTCAAAATGTGAAAGTCATTTACAAATTGCAGCTAGAAATAGAATCCTGAAAATCGGAGAATCTTTTCGTCGAAACACAGCAAAAGATTTGCGACATTTTTAAACTTTGCTTTGCACACATCAAAATTTGCTTCACTTTTTGTACATAATGAACTAAGAAGCTTTCTAAAGCTCATAATGTCACTGCAAAAGTCGTTGCTTCTGCATCTGCTAATTTAGTTTGTATAAGATAAGAATTGTCTTGCTTAAAAGATAAAATATTATGTAAGTATTATGAGGTTATCTTCTATCTTTTAAATTATGTAAATAGCCCAATACTAACTGAACGACGTAATGCATCAGAATTGTTCTGTAATTGAAGACTTGCGCTAATGAGTCTCCCACGTTATCCAATACCTGGAATCAACGAAAACAAAGTTTCGTGTCAATTTTCGGGCTCCTCTTATTTTGAAAATATTTGAAACTTCCTAAGTTTTGTAGTCGCATTGTTGCGGTTCATCAATCAATGATAGACAGTGTCTGGAGTTCGTATTGTTATTGATTAATTTTGTTTCAAACAACAGTCAGTCTGTTATCGACTTCAAAACACAACACATTCATCATTCAGTCTACGAACAATACGTCTACAGTTTTTGCAATTGTCTGATGAAATTCCTGAAGATCTATTATATATCTATATATCTAAAATTTAATATCTATCTATAGCAATCGCATAAAATGTTGTGAAATACCACGACTTTGCTCATCCAGAAATGTCAAGTTCCTAATCTATCATCAGCATCCAATGCTTAATCTAAGGCTTTCTAATATTAGGTATGTTTTCATTAGAACGGTAATTACCTGGTGAGGAATTCGGATCATTCGTTCCTTCAATTTTTTGAAAAAAAAAAAGTGCTTCAGACAAAGAAGGAATTTTCTAACTAAAAATTATATTAGTTAACTATTTTGTGTAACGGTTGTCTGTTTTACTGATATATATCACTCTCATTTTGATAAAAATATTGTATTTCATCATACAAAAATGTAGGTAACTTAAGTCATAGCTTAATCTTTTTAAAACCTCTTACAAATCTGGCAACTTTACAAATTTCTTGTAAAAATCTCCTTGAGTGGTATTCGCCGTAGCGTAGGCTGTTCCAATCATTAAGCTAATTAAATTAACCTAAAATGGTACGAAATGTTCTAGTCCCAGTTCCGCAAACCATCGCCTACTCAATCCAGAAAGTACAGTCGGCCGCAAAAGTGATCATTGTATGTATTTTATTTTTATCGGATATAATAAGCCTTCTACAACTACTGCAAGGCATAAGTCGCTTACAGATTTAAAATGTGATATTTTATGAATTAGGTTCAGTACTAATATACAAATTAATTTATTTAAAAATAATTGTTTTGGTACTAGTAATGAAATGAGAACTAGTTGAGCACCCTAAGCATAAAATTACTATTTAAACTATCGCGACTTGGAAACATATTTATAAATATTAACGGGACTTAATCGCGGTTTGATTGTCTACTCGTGACCACGGTGACTGTAACGCCACCGAAACGTCGAGGTAAATAATATGATTTCAATACGCGATTAAGTCCCGTTAATATTTATAAATACACCCTAAGCATAGTTGTAAACGATCTAATAAAAAGACCTGAATATTAAGAAATCATGTAAGTATTAACTTTTCTTCCAGATTGTACCAGCCCCGTAATCTGCAATTATTGTAAACACTGGGCTACATTGTAAGCTAAGTGCGTTTGACGTTAAATTCGCACTGCAAATAAGAATCGCTTAATTTCTCTTTAAAATGAAAAAAAAATAAGTACTTAATATAAGTTCATTATTTTCATTTCAGATTTTCTTAATCCTCATATTTTATCATTTTTTATTTTATTACGAGTATATACCCTACATTTTCTTCATACTTTGTTTGACTTTAAATTTACACGACTATAAAAGGCTTGGTTAATCAATCAAAATGGACTACAATGCGAACGTAAAAGCGAAATAATCAAGATTGATACGCTGTCAACACGGTGAGCAACATTTTGAAATAGTAATAAAATTGCATGATTTGATTACTGAAACAGTGAAATAAGCTTTTAAATACTCGTATTTGTCTATCTTCTTTCCGAATACTCGTTTTGGAACCAAAAGCGATGCTAGGCAAACATCTGAATAAAGTTACTTGTCCACTGAATTGAAAAATATAAATCAAAATCAAATTAAAAATACAAATTCATTCAGTAGTTTTTGTGTGAAAGAGAAACAATCTATACACATCGATACAGACTTTCACGTCTATAATATGAGAATACCGGTCTCGCAGATGTGCAGTACATGCTGTACTTTATAAAACAGTCGGCATCATAGCTTGCACCCTGTCTCATCCCACTCCGGACATAGGCCCCTTTTTGCACGACCGACTAACCTTCAGGTCTCTCACCCTGGTGTGATGGTAAGGTAGAAAATTTCTCCATAAAAAACTATCCAAAGCAAAAAACCTTTCACTCCGTAAGCTCCGATATTAACCCAGTGGACGCGTAACTTAATTTTGAAAGTACATTTGCAATTCGGTCAAGACTACGCAGATCCTTTTCGCAGTGCGCACTTAACTGCCAAAGCTAAGTTATGGAATTGCAGCTTCGCGCGTAGAAAGCGCATTGTAAGTGTAGAATTAAAATAATCGATTTAGATGATAGTTTTATTGTGTGAGAAAATCTGCAAGACCTGGATTGAATATCAATTTTCTTAGATAATGTTCCTAGGTTATGCTGAATTGAAAGAAAGTAGCAGTACAGTCTTAGTCATGTTTTGTAAGTATGAATATTGGCCGAGCCGCGGCCCTAGATTGCAGGTGATCCGAGAATCGAAACCCAGTCACGTGGAAAACCTCTGTGGCGCAGTGGTAAAGGCCCACCTAGAATTTTTCAAGAAATAAAAAAACTCTGTGTCATCATACTAATTAGGGATTGCAATCCGGTCCGGCGGATCCGGTAATCCGGCGGATCCGGCGTGTTTTTGGACCTACCGGATCCGGTGAGTAGGCGCCGGATCCGGTAGCGGATCCGGTAAAGCAAAAAATACGCCGCCGCTGCCGATACCGTCTCTGCCTGCACTTGTTTGTCAGTAGCCACTTGACCTTTGACATCGAAAGTATCGAACGAAGCTAATCGAAAAGTGTGTGAGTGATTGATTAGATTATTCTATCGAGATAAAACCGTTAGTTGACAAACACTTTTTTTACCTAATTAGTGGTTATATGACGAAAAAACTTTGAACATTCTATGTTGTATTAGAATTGTTAAATAGGTTAGGTTAGCTAAGGTATTTATTGTGTTGATTGTCATGCAATGCAATGCGTCTTTTACCTATAATAATTGTAATCACTGTTTCATTCTTTTTGCACGACTACAGCAAAGCCAGGGAGTGTTATGATCTTAACTTTACGTAAATTAAATATTTATGTGGATTTGTATGTTCCACAGTTCCACTCCACCGTAAAATCTAAAATACAGAACCGATTTTTATACCTAACCGAAAGAGTAATCAAATTCTGAGCTCAATATAAGTTTACAGCGCGATGGTGTAGTCGTGTATTATTAACTTATCAATATACACTTATTTACCTACTTTTTGATAAATTCAGAACGGAAATGTTTAGGTATCTTCTTATTTAGTAATTTATAGTTCTTTAATTGGTTACAGGTAAATATATCATCACTAAATACTAGGCGCTAAGTAACTTTACAATCCGGCCGGATCCGGTCGGATCCGGCCGGATTAGCGTCAATCCGGTAAAATCCGGCCGGATTGAGAATCATACCGGATTGCAATCCCTAATACTAATGTATGCTAATGGCTAAGTCCACAATTTCTATAGAAATGGTGACAAAAAATCAATAAAATTAAACTCTATTCTTTATGGTTATGCAGCGTCAGGATCCTATATCTAGTCCCGAATGGTTGTAAACTAACAGTCACAAGCAACACTATCACACATAAAGTACAGAATTAAGTGCATCGTGCGAATCCCATTACAAAATGAAGTAGGTATCTTGTACAAAACGGTCCATTTGTAGTTTTGATATCAGGACAATAAATTGGGAGAGTTGTGCACGAAGTCGTGCCTCCGTGCATGTGTTGTGTCCTAGCATGATAAGTGAAGTCTGTGCACACAAACTGACAGCGACACGAGTGTAATGGAACAATAGATGATTAGGACTAGATATATGGAACAAAAAAATTATATAATTTTATGTTTTTCACTGGCAGCAAAAGTCAAAAAGTCAAAAATCGTGAGTATCCAATCCATGCAGTCGTTAAGCCATGACAAAGGCCGTTAGGATGTCTAAAAACTCCGTCTCTAGAGTTCCACTTGCTCACACAAATAAACGAACATATGGGCTCTTCTTTAATATAAGTAATATCATTGCATATAAGTATCCATAGGTAGTATCTGCTGTAACCGCTAACCATCTTGTGGCCCGAATGTTTATGGCACTTACCTATTTTAGAAGGATAATTAAAAACATATTTTGGCTTATGACTATATCCTGGAAGACGGTAAATTCCGATCATCTGATATTCAAAATGTAATAACACAACAATAGCAATTTCAAGCGTCCAGAATATAAATTGTCATAGACAAAGCTTTGTTTTGCTTAGAATAGTTGCATGAATGCATGGGGCAATTAGACTTACATGCGCATTGACAGGCGAGCTATTGTCTATCGTATCCATTGGAAGCCTCACTGTCCTTTATCTGGAACGATCGGTAAACTAATTTGTTCTCGAACAGAGCTGAAACTAGCGAATGATGTTGACATCAGCTTTTTTTCAAGGATATTAGAGAAGGGCTTTTAAAGTGCAAATAAATCTTCACATGTAAACTCTGTCGCATTGATTTGAGAACATTAAAAGTATTACAAAACACATGGACTGAGAAAAATCAATCATATTGGTTTTACATTTGAACTTCTGGATAAGATAATATTGTATCAGATAAGCTTCGTCAAACATAGTTTGTGTTGGTTCAACTCAGTTTAACTAAGATATCATTTAATAGGAACATGGTTATTAAAGTAATGAGATTTTTTTTGACGCTCGAATAGTACTGAAGCTACTAAAACAGTAGTCTTATTAACTTTGGGTCGCATCTTGTGCATTTATATTGGACGAATTGAAAAACTAAATAGCTAACTTACATTGGGTCACAAAAATCTTTCAACAAACAAATAAGTAAGACATAGAGCGTTTGTCCACCGCCGCCGTCACCGTCACGTCACCGAGAACGAGATGACGGCGCCGAAGTAGCGGTACATACATTTACATTACATTACTTAGCCGCGTGTCCACCGCACATCCGTCACCCGAGCGCCGTCATCCCGGCCGCCATACTAAACTCGGCCCGAAATAATCTCGTTCTCGGTGACGTGACGGTGACGGCGGCGGTGGACAAACGCCCTTAAGATATCTGTAAAACCGTGTCAAAATTATATCATGTCATCGTACCGCGAAGTAATTGGTTAATTTCCAGCAGCAGAAGCATCTATTTGGATGATAACCTTATGGGTAAGACCCTGCACAATATGAGGATATTATAATCCTCATTTCATAGATGACGGAAAACGCCACGTAATCGTCCTTCATCATTAGGTACTTACCTCTAACGTTGCCTAATCTTTAGACAAATTGTGTGAGAAATCTTGGATCCCTTTCTGGTCTTTATAAACTTGTAATAAGGGTGTTATTTCCATGTGATGGAGAGTATTGTTAACAAGACATTAGTAAACACAGAGCGGTGTGAACACATAACACAAACTGTACTTTGGCTGGTGTGCACCCATCTTAACCAAATGTTTGAAAAACAATTTAAATTCTTTGTTATCTTAACACTTATATGCAGGGAGATACACCCATAAAATCTTATTCAAACCATTTAATTTACACATACTAGGTAGGTAGGTACGTAAAAATAATCTTTTTTTTTTTTTACTTGTTATTTTGATAGCGTAATATTGTCTCTTAATTATTATTTGGCTCAACGAATCAGCATTGCTATTCAGCGTGGCAATGCGGCCAGTGTCTTGGGCACGCTTCCGTCTGGCAGTGGTTTGGATCAGTTGAGCTACCTATAGACCGTTTGCAACGGTCCTTAGATGGCTCGACTGGTTCTATTTGTATTTTGTACAGTTATGTAATAGTTTAGATTCTGTAAATAAAGTATTTTACCTTTAAACTAATGCCAAAATAAGATTTGTTCTTCAAATTATAAATGAAATTATAATGAATTAAAGATGGCTGAAAGAGCCATCTTTGTTAGAACATGAAGATAATTCCGTTGGTTATAATAACCGTTCATGTGTTGGTGAACTTCGTAAATTTAGATGTAATATGATCATAACTTGTAGCATTAGACGATACGATCTAAAAATACGGTAATGTTTGATTTATGAGGACGTATTTATAAGAATCATTACTGTTATTGTTTTAGTAGTTACTTTATAATAGCTTCTTATAACAATGTCAGTTTTAACAATGATCAAGAACGCTAACGCCCGAAAACTCAAATTTGACATTTGTCCATACAAAATTGACAAAAGATAACTCTTTAAATCTCATGGCATCACTGAAAACCAGCGCTCAGTAGCTCCTTGAGCTGCTGCAGCAAATGCTGAGTGGTGGCCAATTTGCGTCACTCAACGTCTTTGAAATGTATACTTACCTACCATATATTTAAGACAATGTTTATGAGTGAAGTAAATAAATATTTTTATTTCTTTCTTTCTTTCTTTCTTTAAACATTTAATTATCGTTTGAATATTCGGGTATAAGACTGTCTTAGCGTTTTTGATAGATTGTAAAATTTAAGCTACGTTCTGAGCAGTCACCATTTGTTTGATTGACGGCAGGTGGCTTTAAGATTTGAGCTTCTGGCTTTATAGGGCACGTTAACTTGTCACTTCGAGCTTTTAAAGTCATTATACCATGACGGAGGCCTTTTAGCCCTTAAAACTCCGTCACCAGAAATGACCACTTGCTCATACGAACTTACAAGCTGATCAAACATTGCTGTGTACGTACATCAACTACTCTTGATTCGCCTCACGTGTCCGTCGATGTATTTGCAATTATAATTCACTTACGTATCTGGCTAGCGCAGGCAATTTAGGTATTGTCTAAATTGTAACGTTCAGCGAATGGTAATGCGATGTGACCTAAATATTTGCTGTTAATTTCTGAAAAACGATGGGCTTGCAATATAATCAGAATAATAAACAAAATGTGCTTGTTTGTAGCCCCATACTACAGAAAAACTTCGTACTCAATATGGTTTGTGTTTCGTTCAGTACCATGGTACCACATCACCCAGTCTGTTCCTTTTTTCAGCATGTGAGGTCAATGACCCGATTCGACTTACATAATGGGCGGCAAAAAGCCACCCACAGAAAGTTGAGGCAGAGCTTTACGCATTTTTGCAACAATACTACAATCCTTGGTTTCGTTAGAAGCGGCGGCTGCCATTTTATGTCCGTAAATAGTAGTACTTAGTAATAGAATTATGTCCGTAGAAGCGCTCGTGGCGAAGCTTGCTAAGACTGTCTCGATTAAGGTCTCGATAGATCGTCGAAGTTAAGCAACATTCTGAGCGGTCACTACTTGGATGAGTGACCGCAAGTGGCATTATTATCAGATCGCTTCTTTAATTTGTTAGTCCCGGCTTTTAAAGTCGTTAAGCCATGATGGAGCCTACTTTAAATTAAACTTTTATCTAATTGCTATTAATAAAATAGTGAAGCCAACTGACCTTCAAAACGCGGTCGGAGTTTTTCAAATAATTTTCGCCATGCCATCTACAGCTCAAAAAGAAACGAAACGTTCTCAAATTACCTTTAAAGCCGAACATTAAGGCATATTCTCATGACATAAATTACGTACGTACAGACGATTGGGCTCCAATTGTTTCAAATGGGTCGTTAACCCGCGACTAGTGATGGGAAAAATCATTAAAGTCGGTAATTTTTATATATTTATACTTTTGTACAAAACTATCAGCACGTCCCGGCTTTGCACGGGTGTACTAATGAAACAACCGAGATAAAATATAGCCTATAACCATCCCGATGATTTACGTATACAGTGCCTGGGATATTGTTAAGATGCCTCTCAATAAAAACAACAAGTAATTCTACTTTATTCCGCAATCTGATTATGTTGTTCACTAACGATAAAAGAGCTATTTCAAAAAGGTTTATTTCGTTCTAAAGATAAAAGCAGTTAGTACCAATAAACTAGAAAACAATCATCCAACACGAATCCTATCACTAATACTACTGTTTTATTATTGGTTAGAATAATAATAACAGTATGAAATTACCCAATATAACTTTTATTGGTCAATAAATACAGTTTGCAATAGCAATTGCAACGGAGTATAACAACTGCCTTCAATATGTTTTAAAACAATAAAACCCTTAAGAAGTAATGGTTCTAGAAAATTTATATGAGGTGAGATAACCAGTTTATATTCTAATAGACTGCATTGGGCTATCAAAATGTAATGTGGCACACTATTTATTCAGAAATTACAGATATGAACATATAATTAAAGGTATATTCAAACCGTTTTCTATTTTGATATAAGAAGTATTTTCCGAAATATTTTTCTTACATTCAAATACGGTTATTCCAGACATTATTTTTGAACCTTAAAACATACCTTGTGAAATTAGTATGAATTAAACATCCCAAGCAATTAATTATTACGGCTAATTATACGGCTTTTTCAATTCAAAATTAAAAAGCCGGTTTCCTCATCACAACCCTACCTCACCCACGAAATGTTTTACCAAAAAAAGGCGGCACTTCGGCCAGTGGTTAGTTTGGTCGAGGCGAGCGTCGCCACGGGCGCTGCTCGCTTATATGGGGAAAGAAAGGAAACCGCAAACACTCCGAACTTGGTCTAAAATCATAAAACTTGTCATCATAATAATGGCTCGTATTCAGAGACTTCACTCAAACTTGAGTTTTTGACAGTTTGAACTGAGTGATGAAACTGATGAATCACCGGTTGAGACACGACTTTAGCCTTAGTTTGTCAATTGATCTGCCATAATGTCACATATAAGTACATAATAACCATAATACTCTTATTGGATCACAAATAAGTACAGTGCGCAGGCGCATGGAGCGCGTTGATGTCTTTAGTATAGATTTACAGAGTTGCTAAATTTTTTCAGACTTTTTGTTTGTAAACTACAAGTATATAAATGTTTTCATTTATTTTCACAAGGATTAAATTGTTGATTAACATAACTTTCAATAGTTTACCGTCGTTTGTTTTTTTTACTTCCAAGTTTATAAACTTTTTCATATTCACAGTGATCAAAATCCCAAAACAAATACAAATTTCATCCCAAGTTCAAAGTATACGTGACAACAGCACCAAGCTATACCAATCTACCATGCAGCATGGGGTATCTCAAACCACATTCCAACGACCCGCGCCCTCTACATGTTGCTATAAACAACTTCCTCTACACCCCATTCTATACCCACACACCTTAACACAACCACATAAAACATGGTATCCCTTGGTTTTCTATACACAAATGAAAAAGTTGTTTGTAATATTGCCGATCGATGTCGTTTTTTATCGGCACCGGCGAAACCACGGAAAGGATTAATTTGAGGCAAATAAAGTAAGCAGTATAAGTATTACAAAAAGTATAGAGTTAGTTAGGAAGTTTCCTCAAAGGCCCTTGCTTAAATTTTGGCTAAAATATAGCCACAAGCATCATCTAGCCGCTAAATGATGCTGTGTGAAACGGCCAGCATTTATTTTATTTTAAAATAAATCTACACTTCGTTCGTTCGTTCGTATTAGCAAGTGGTCAAGTCTGGTGACAGAGTTTTTAGGCCGCCTAAAGGCTTCCAAAATCAACACTGAAGTAACTCCATAGTGTTGGGAGTTGCGTTGGAACAGGAGTTGCGTTGCATTGCGTTGTAAAATCACTTAGCTTATAAGACTGTACATTTTTAAGTGATCCTTGAGGTCCTACAGAAATAAACACATTTTCCTTTCTCACTTTCCATAATAATATGATCATACTGTATATACCGCTGCGTTGCCTCATTGGCACGAGAATAGGGCGCACCTTTAACATAAAGATAGATTAGGTAAGTACTAATTAATTGAACTAAAGTACATAATTGTAAGTATTTCAATTAAAACCCATTACAGAGATCACTTAATAGGTAATTTAAGTACTAATTAATTAAAAGTAGTTCATGTACTAGTTATAGGAACTACAGTTTCCTGTGTAATAAATTTATGTATTAATGTATGGTAAAGTGTTGTTCACATATAATAGCCACGACACGGTCTGTAACCTATCATGAGCACCTAACAATGATAACTTCTCCAAAATAAGGACAGGTACAATATGTTTGTGTATGTGCATGGTAGAAAAATTCTATAGGTTCTGGGGAAATACCTTATGTAAAGATTAGCTTATTTTTTAATAGAAACAAAATTGCATTCAGAGATCTTCTAAAAAATATATCATGATAAAAGTTGTTCTGAAAAATTTAAAATAATTTAAAACTAATATTATTTACAACCCGTGTTTCAAGCAGCGCTAGGCCCCGGTCTCGAATTCTGCGGGCAGCGGGGCGGGAGCGGGCGACGAGCGGGCAATGAGCGGGCAATGAGCGGGCGACGAGCGGGCGACGAGCGGGCGACCAGCGGGAGACGAGCGGGCACTGACAGTCCGCGCGTCATTATTGTGTAGTGTTGTGCGGATAGTTATACCAAATCTCATTTTCTATTCCTGGTTCGATATTTTTGATAAAGTACCTAAGTACTTAGAAATGTAACTATTATTACTATTAAAAAGAGATAAATTAGAAAGAGATCGAAACTAAAACCATTTTAATTACAACAATTTTGATTTACGTTTTTCATTTGTATGTTTTTCGTGTGAACAATTTGTTTGGTTCATTAAGTATTCACGTACAGATGAACAATAACTCTCACATTTAAACAAAAATAAAAAAATAAATTGTATGGATTCAATTCAGTCTCGCTCGATCCCCTGAACCATGAATAGGTACAACACTACACCGCGTAATCTGTCCGTCTTGCCAACTGTACCATCATCATAGTAGCTATATCTTTTGCAAAAAGTTTCCAGATAACCATATCAATCATCATCATCATCATCACTTCGGTCGGTTATATATTAGGTACTGATGTAAAAAGTGTTTATTTGTTTTGTATTTGTTTTTGCTTAATAGTTGACTTTAAATATAGGTACCTATGTATTTTTTTGTGATTGTTTTGAAATTTTTTGACATGAATGTTTTTAATAATAAATTAGGTACCTAATAGATACGTAGCTAAATTGATATAAAGTATTTTAACAATAAGTATATTATTTGCATGTTATGAAATTATGACAAATACCTGAATATGTATTATGAACTATTTATTAAAATTTTAACACCTGTATGTAAATTACCATATTCAAAGCAAATAAATGATTTAGATTTAGATTTTGATTTAGAAATAGTTTAAATCAAAATATAAAAAATAATTGACGTCTTTTTTCAAAATAATTTGCTTGAATGGTTGATTTAGTGGAAAGTTGCTAGAAAAATTGATCAATCGTCTAGCTACAATTTTATTGAAATAGTTGCTGATGGGGGTATAAAAATTGCTAGAACTAGCTATGAAGTTTCATAGTTGGCAATGGTGACTGTCAGTGCCCGCTCCTTGCCCGCTCGTTACCCGCTCGTTACCCGCGCCGCCGCCGCCCCGCTGCCCGCAGAATTCGAGACCGGGCACTAGCCCCCTGCGCCAGATTAAAATTAGGAATGTGTATTTTAAAAGTTAATCTACGCCAATCTATTGAAACGGCAATTAGGTTGGTATCTGTAGTGTAGTCTCAAAGTATCTAGATATTCTAAGATAGCTAGACGCTGTTGCCACTTGAAACTTACTTCGTTATATCTAGCCAATAGTATTCTAATGCCAAGTAATTTTTGTGAACTGAGAATGATTGATTCTAAACAAAACATCTCCATTACAGAAACGTTTGGTAATGAAAATGACTACTAGTTACTACTACTCAAAAAAACTTTTTTTTTAAATGCGTATTTTTGTGTGAGTGTTTTTAATACAAAATATTATTTATGCACCTTTTACCTTTCATAATGTTCCTTACAACAAAATGATCTGCGACATCTAACGAAATTAGACATTACATTACACAACAACAACATCAACAACGACAAGCATTAGTTGGTAACACCTAGACAGCCTTGTTCGCCGGTCACTGCCCCCTGACTCGAGAGGTACCTACCACGATTAGTTACACACGTTCCTGCATCAAATATCGAATTTATACTTTTCCAATCAAAAATTCTCCACTAGACACTTTAAAACATAAAATTATGATTTTTATGTGAAACCGATGAAAACTCGGATACTTATATTAAACTTTTTCTACTTTTCTATCTCTAAAACAATGAAATGGATAACTTATTAAAATTGAAAAGTTAGTTAGGTTATAAAAACGTTGTAGCAATATTGGATAATTAACTTTTATTTATGATTTTCATCTATATTTTTGTGTGCCAACATGGCTTTAGCTTTAAATACTTATAACTACCATCACGTCTTCGATTCTAGGTTTAAAAATTTTTAATGTCTTAAATTAACTAAAAAAAAAAGTTAGTATGATTTCTAAAGGAAAATAATATGATGTAGCTGTACCGCTAATCAGCTAACATTTCAAAAAAACTGAATCATCAACATTTTAATACAAAAGATTTAAACGCGCTCGCGGCGCCTGCGCATGTCTACGCAATGTGATACAATTATAATTTTGAAACCAGTAGGTACTTAAATTTTTATTTTTTTATTTTTAGGTTGATTTTCCAGTGTGGGTTTGGCTCTCACAGTGCATAAATTAATCGCATACCTACACCGCAAATTAATTAATTATGTTGATTAATCATAGTATCAGACATAATCGGCGCATCTCATTAACTGATTTTTTTTAATGTTATCTCATTAATTTAAAGTCTAAATTACTTACAAAAATATTGTAATCTCTAAACATTATCAAAAGATTTTGATTACCTCAAATTCTCGAAGTCCTTCGATATCGCAAAGAGGTTGTTTGAAAACTAAACCACTGGCACTTTTGGATTTGACTAGTTGCCTATTTAATAAAACCTTATTTTGTAGTCTAACTCATGGAGTAGACGTTTTGTAGTACAAGAACTTATCAGTAACGAATCTTCGCATTCTTCGCTAAATAGGGCGAAGATCAAACAAAGTCAACCTTTGTGCACGAATAACTGTGTAACTTTTAATTTGGGAGCCTCTATAACGGGATTAAGGTCCGTTTTGATCAAGCGATTACACTCACAAAAACTTTATTATTCAAGATAATGTTCATACAAACAGAATGGCTAAAAAGCTTTCGCGAAAACAGTTTTAATTCTCGCTAATCTGGGATTATCTTTTCTATACTATACTATAAGTATACTTTACTATAATAATTTGTTTGTTTGTTTGTTTGTTTGACGGAGGTAATCTCCGAAACTACTGGACCGATTTCAAAAATTCTTTCACGGGTGTGTAGAATGGACTGTCCGGGAGGTTATAGGCTATATTTTATCGCAGTATTCCCACGGGAACGGGGCTTACGCGGGTGAAACCGCGGGGTACAGCTAGTCGTCAATAAGTTGTGAAGTTTTGTCGTCTCTATTCGAGCGATAAGATCGACTTACTTCTGCGTATAACCGCAGTAATCGCAAAGTCGACGGTGGGGAACCGGACATTAATCTGGATGTAATTAGGGCGGGATCGCGGCTTAAATTACAAATTAAAACATCAGATCCCACTTTCTGTCCGAGAAGATTTTGTTAAGCACCAGAATCTAGGAAACATGATGGCTGAACAAAAAAAATGAGTAGGTAGAAAGTTATGCCTTACTCTTCAGTTCTGAAACAACTAAGCCATTCCGAACTTAAAACTAAATAAAAACTTAGTCCCATGGCAACATTGTACTTTCTTCTAAAGCAAATAAATTACTTAGTACAATCTAAAGTTAAAAGATAACACGAAATAAATCTTAGCTGGTAAAGTAGTTTCGCTTATTAACCAAGATAAAGCCATTAGCAGTCTGATAATAATAAGTTCAGAAGCTGAGTAAGTAAAGACTTATTCATACGAACCTACTTTCTAGTTTTAAATTCAATAAAAACTATAACAAATGTTCTCGCTGTTGTAAAGTGCAAGCTTTTGAAATTTAAACTTCGAATAATAGAGTTGGCAAATTCAAACTTCGAATGTGCTTGAAATGTAGGTATATAAATTAGTGAACTAACATTAGTCCATTAGTTGTGAAGACTTCTCTGCTGAAGTAGAAAAAACAAGAAGTCAGACGAAAGGTTTGTAATTTAAGTTCACCAACCTTATCAGCATTCGAAATGTATTTCATACAAAAGTATAAAAACTATCAGGGTAGCAAAAATATGAATAATTCGATCATCAGAACGAGATTTCGTGATTTCATCTGGAGACATCGCATCTCATCTAAAATGAAGGATGGCCGGTTGTTTATGGACGAGCCCGAAAGTCGTGCAGCGACACTCTTGATAAATGGTGCCAGAGCACTCACAGGGACGTAATCAGGGTCTCTAGAGGGGGCTGAAATCATTATAATTACAGCTTTGTTAGGTACCTACGTTATTATTTAGACAGATTTACTGGTTGGACGTCTTTCTAATATTTCTCATAGTTTTCATAAATTCCTGGCAATCTCGTTAGAAAGACACAACTGAATAAAACTCTGACGATGAGAGCCACAAAAGTTAAAAAACAGAGCAGCTTTTCCAAAAAACGACACACATTGTTTAAACATAACTAAACTAAGAGCGTTAAATGTGTACCTTACACAATCGCGCACAATTTTATTTAAAAAAAACTAACTTGCCATACCTACGTGTTTCTGATTACAACCCTGGACTGGTTGAACTCGTTGTATCTGGCCATAAATCTACGACCTCCAACAAACCAAATGCACCATAGACAATTTTATTAAGACCGATAGAATCACGGTTTTCGAGAAAGTTCTCAATTGTAAAATATGTATGTTTCAATTTATCTGGATTATGCTTTGTCGAGAATTCAATGGAGTACTTTATGGTGTTGTTATGTTCAAGGCAAGGAAAATACGGTACAAATATAACAACTAACTCCTCAAGCTATACTAGTATAACAGCTATAGGTGCTTGTACGGAACTGTTATAGGTACTAGTATTCTAAACACTTACCTACAGTAACTACTTAGTTATAGTTACCTAGGCAAGGCTGACTGTAAATGTAGGTACTTGAGTATGGTGTACCTAGTTTCTTAATATGCGCTTATTATAGTTATTTATGTCCCGATTCCCAACAAGTACAATTTTTTTGCATGTCATCATCACCTAAATACCTACACATAAATTCAGTCACCAGAGTTGGCCACTTGCTCATACCACTCATACGACGAACGAACGAATACAATCAGTGCTAGTAAGGTGGTTCACAAACCCCTCCTAAACACGTCTGATCAGACGAATTGCTAAAATGAAATATAAATATTATTTCTTACAATTTCAAGACTCTCCTTTCAGACTCTACAAAAATAGCCTCGAATTTTTTCCAATTGTAAGTTTATTTTTAACTTATTCGACAGTCGTCTTGAAATTGATGATTCATTCGCATTTTAGACCTAAAAACAAATTTGCGTTTAGTTATATTTCATTTTCATTTTTATCTTCGGCTGTCATAAACCACCTATAAAAAATGTGAGGTATCTAGGTAAAGGTAAATTAAATTTTCTCCGCAGTATGGTCTTTTAAACTGAAAATCTTCCTAACTTATGTATAGATTCCTTATTTTCTTCCTGCTATCGTATTCACATCACATGAAATATCTCTCCCAGTGGCATCCCGGCACGTATGACCAGAACAAGTACCTAAGCACATAAATTGCAATTAAGTGGAGTCCACACTTAGCCTTGGAAACGGTGGGATTCTCTCGCAAAGATAATTATGTCTAAGCAAATAAATGAGTTGTGGAATAATTCATGTTTTGTGACCTGCATCGTAATGTAAAGCAATATTACAGTGAAAGAAAGAAAGAAAGCATTTATTGATGACACAAGCCAATAAGTACACAAAAAACATCTTAATGAATACTGGTAAGTACATATTGTGTCACAAATAGGCGTCCGACTCAGCATGTGTTGGTTTGCCTAAGACAAGACAACGCTGATCTTCCGTGGAAGCCTTTTGCGAGTCACGAAGTGAACCTCCTAATACCTAGCCCTCATAACAAAACCGAAAGAGTTTAGTGCAATCATACTCAAGCATAGGTACATCATATCATATCATATCATACATGATTACCTACAATATATTTTGTGTTAGTTGGCTTACCTACCTGCGTAATTGGTGTTTCACGTGTTCACTGCTTGTTTTCAACTGTGCTGTGCTTCTTCTGAGCTTAGGGTCACTCACTATTCTGCAGCTACCACGGTGCTCTCCTATAGAGACAAACGTGGTAGCTTAGCCGGTAATGTGTTAAAATAATTCTGGAATTCTGAAACGTATAAAAACAGAAATATTAGGCACTTATAATGCGAAGAATATTGTAAAATTAAATATTGAAAATTGTAGCTGCAAAGCACAATATTGCACTTCCATATTGAGAATGACCAGCGATATTTACGATATTTACTTTAAATATATGTACGTATATATAGCGATATTACAAAGCGTACAACAAACATTCATATCTCACAACGTTGTATTGAACTAATTTGACCTGCCTTTATCCGAACAGCCGACTGTAGATTCTTTATATAATACTAGCCGTCCCGCGCGCGATTTCATTCGCGATGACTTTAGAAACAACGGCTAGGTACAATTTGTAAGAAAGCGACGCTTATGTTCCTCAAGGAACCAACTCTTGCAGTTTCAAAGATATCGTGAAGGTCAACATTTTAACCAATTTTGACTCCGCCAAATTGACCTTTAGGGTTAAAATTTTGAAAAACCCTGAAACAGGTTTACCTTTATTTTCAGCTAAGAATCTATACTTGAAATTTTGACGCTCCAACTATCACCATTTTGAAGCTATGAAAAATATGACTTTTAACCTTTCCCTTGACCTTTGACCTTAAAATTTGTCAATAACGGGTGCCCTAGTATTAAAAGGAACCTACAGGCAAAGTTTCACCATAATAGCTCTTCTAGCAACAAAGATATAGCCAAAGATCAAAAAATTCGACGACGAGACGACCTCTGTGGCTCAGTTGTGTTAACGTCCGGCTGAGATGCGGAGGTTGCGGGTTCGATCCCCGCTACGGGACAAATGTTTGCATGTTCTGCAGATATTTGTTTCGTGTCTGGGTGGTTTCTATCTATAATAATTATGTATTTACAAAAAAAAAAAAAGTATCTAAGTATTATATCAGTCATCTGGTTACCATAACACAAGCATTAAGTTGCTTAGCTTGGGGCTAGATGACGCTGTGTGGAATGTCCAAGGATATTTATTTATTTATTTATATATTTATATATTTATTTATAATTCCCAACTTTGACCCGGCCAAATTGACCTTTAGGGTTAAAATTTTTAAAAATCCTGAAACAGGTGCTCGTTCATTTTAGGTCAAAAATCAACATTCTAAATTTTGACGTTCCAGCTGTCACCATACAGAAGTTATAAAAAAGTTGACCTCTGACCTCTAATTGACCTTTGATCGAAAAATCCTTTTTAAGCAAGAGTCTCCGTACTATTAAAAACCTACATGCAAAATTTCAGCTTCGTAGCACTTGTGGGTTCAGAGATGCGTTGAAAGGTAAATCATGTTTTTTTTTTAATTTGCATTTATCACTCGAATTTGACCTTTGATTTAAAAATTCATTCATAATAGGTGCTTACGTCTGAAAAGAAACCTACATGCCAAATTTGAACTTTGAAACTCTTCCAACACCAGAGATATCATGAAAGGTTAAAATTTTACCCAACTTTGACTCTGCCTTATTGACCTTTAGGGTTAAAATTTTGAAAAAACCTGAAACAGGTTTACCTTTATTTTAAACTAAAAATCTATACTTGAAATTTTGAGGCTCTAGCTTTCACCATTTTGCAGCTACAAAAAATATGATTTTTGACCTTACCCTTGACTTTAGACCTTGAAATTTGTCCATAGCGGGTGCCCGCATATTAAAAGGAACCTACATGCAAAGTTTCATTATTATAGCTCTTTTGGTTACAGAGATATCGCAAAAGGTCAAAAAATACCCAACTTTGACCCAACCAAATTTACACTTTGGGTAAAAATTTTGAAAAATCCTGGAATAGGTGTTCGTTTATTTTAAGTCAAGAATATATTCTCAAAATTTTAACAATCTAGCTGTCACCATACAAAAGTTATAATAAAAGTTACCTCTGACCTTGAATTAACCTCTGATCGAAAAATCCGTTCTTAACGCTCATCTACGTCATCACAGAAACCTACATGCAAAATTTCACTTTAATAGCACTTGTAGTTTCAGAGAAACCGTGTCTCTTACGTTTTGACCACTCCTTTATATATATAGATTTGTATTATTTTATGAAAAGATCTGACAACTTTTAACAATCGATTTCTTACCTGCGTCGCCTGTCACTGGACTCATCTTTAAAAAACATTTTACTATTTCTCTATCATTCACCGAAGTTTATACTTTATAGCAAGTGTTTAGAAGTCGTTATTGTTCGTATTGGTCACGTAGTTTTATTTTTCTAATACCAGTCATCGAGATCGAAGGGTCGGTACAGGTGCTGTTCGGTAAAAAAAGTACAAAAAAGCTCAATTCCCAATCCGAACCAATTAATGGATTACAGTCGAAATGCGATGCGTAAATGGCACCCTAAAGACTTGTAAAGTCAAACACGTTTTGGGGTATTTCAAGAAGTAACTTGGGTTATCTTCATACATAAATTTCTCATTCAATTTTTAAAAACGACGAGATCAGTATATCCTTTTGATGACACTACGTTTACTAATAATAAAGGTACCTACTAGGTACAAATCTGTGCGTTGCGCGCCGTACCTAGCCACAAAATGTGTAGTTATGTTCCAGAGTCGAAAATCATAATTTCTACCCCTCTTGGTCAGAACGACTTAGCCAGATGACAAAATAACCCGTGGCTCTCGGAGAAGTGACCCGAATCCGTAGAGATGATGAATTCAGTAGGACACAGTTTAACTCTTATTTTTCGCGACCAATATACTATTAAGATTTAGGGCAACAAACATGGCTTAGGGTCTGGTAGGTAGGTACCTATATAATCATTTCAGCGATTCAACCTTTTAAACCCTGAGTAAAACTCTAGAATCTAGAGATTCTTGATGATAATTAGAGCTGGCTCTAACCGAACAAAGTGAATTGGTAAACCAAGGCCTAAATATTGTAAATTGCCTGTACATAGGGAGATTATATGATACCGGCGCGACTGCCGAGACAGAAGAAAGCACGATGGGCGCGGAGGCGACCGGTGCAACCGGTTCCACAAGTACCTCGTGGTCAGTTTTTGTGCCCGAACTCGACCCATACCGCATAAGGATTCGCCAAAATATAGATTGGACTTTAAGAGTTTTGGCAAATTGTGTTGGCCTTAATATTGGGAATAACAAAATAAGGTTAAAGTAAGTAGGTACCTACCAATAAAAATGTCTGAATGTTTTTTTGACAAGCAGCTTGACTATTACCTATTTTGCACAAGCTTCGCTCGCATGGTGCATAAAAAGAAGCCTTTGGTTTATAAACTCAATTCAATCTTAAAATAGTAATCAATACAGACCGCCAGGCAACCATGTAGGTAGATAAAGAAAAATTTTAAAGGGAGGCGGCGGTTTATGTTCTTACTCAATCAATAGGCACGTTGTTAGCTAGAAAAGGCAAATGCAGCTCGGGGGTGTTGTGGGACAGCTTTCACACGGAGTACAAGTGCGCCATGGGCATTGAACAAGCTAAAAATTTTAAATTGCGTAACAAAAATCAAACCCTTATCCTCTACGAACCATATTTCCCAAACTCAAATATTTGATTCTGGGCAGGTGGCGACATCTATGATGGAGTAGCTGAACTTAAATATTTTAGGGTTGCCATTCACCACAGAAGCAACGATTTCGATCCTCTCTTTGTCACAGACAAAAAAGTTATCGTTGAATTTCCATCTCTATGATTTTGACATTATCTTTCAAAATCACAAATGAAATGAAATGTGTCAAAAAATGTCTTTCTGACGCGAGTTGCCGACAAAAATTATTTGATTTAACCAATTTAAAACAACATGGGAGGTTCACAAAGCAGTCGCAAAGTAACTGTAGAAAACGATAATGCTATACAAGTGTCCCAAGATGCGCTAGACAGGATATCTTCTCAGCTGGCTTCAAAAGTAAATATGATGCTGCATTACATAATTTAGATCAATGTCACGTCTTGTTGTGGTAAAATAAACCAGTGTTATCTTGTAAATTTTATAAGTTACCTACAGCTTTAATATTAGAGGGCTACCAACCTCACTACACCAGTCTTAATTATCCTACATGCCCATGGTGTTGAAGGTTAGTTTCTATGTATTTGAGCTGTTTGAAGACCTAGTTCGATTAATAAACAGAACTTTGCTGACCCATGATCAATGTTAATCTAGTATTACACCGTCTTTTTAGGGCCTAAGTTATACCCAAACTAAACATTGAATGTTTTTTTCTATATTGACTTCTTGTGTACATTGGTTTTAGCAAGCTGAGCCCCAACCCCAGCAGACACAAACAGCACCACCGCCGCCGCTTCCCTACTACGATTCGCGACGACATCAGGAGAATGCAGCAGAGGAGGCATACTGGGCTAGACGCATTGAAGGACTCAAACGTGCACACGAAAAAATAAACAGTGGAATGCATATTGAATACCAGAAAACATTGAAAGAGGCCAATGAGCTGTTCAATCTAGTACAGCAAGATAAAATCGCGAGTAAGCTGCCACCGTGTCAGGATGAGAAATCCAAGGTATTTATTGGCATTTGACAAACTTACATCTTCCTTAAACTGTTGTTTGCTGGAAGTAACAGTTGAAAGGTATTTATCCATTCCCAATAAATAAATAAATAAGTTCAAGCTACAGTGATTTCTATTTCCACTCTGTGTTGTCATATTATATAGGTATGAGATGTTATAGTTAGTTAATATACCTAACTCAATAAATGTCAGATTCATGCATTGAAAAGCATTCCTCACTCCTCAAAAATAATTCTGACAAGCACAAACACATGTTTGCACATGCTCACATACTACACCAAATGAAAGGCAACCCCGTTTTCTAATAAAATGCAATTTTACCAAACATCACATTGAATTGTGTTATTTTGTTTCAGGTCCTGGAATGCTATAGTTCAAACCCGGACAAATCCCTCCTGTGTTCAGTGCTAGTGAATCAATTCAATGACTGTGTTTGTAAGAGTAGGATCGCAGCAGTAACTTCCTCCTGAACTAGTGACTGTACAAATCATTCTAACCACTCCGGCATAACTTATAACATTGGAAACAATGCCTGCAAAGTTCTGTGAAGTAGATTTAAATAAACATTATTGCTGTATTAATAAATGTTATTAATTTAATTTTGTTGACATATTATTTTATTTATCTACTTACTTTGTTTCTGTGTTCAATGTTCATGTGCCATGTGCCAAAAAAAGACTATCAGAAAAGAAACTAATATCAAATAAATAATTTAACAATTTTATTTATTATAATGAATGACAAACCACATAAGAAAAAAATGAAACTATCTATGGTGTTTTTCTTCTATGTCAATGTCAATGTAGCTTTATTGACATATCACAATATAGCTGTTTTTAACAGTTGCCATGGAAACATTTACTTCTTTTACTTAAAATATTTGGCAGGCAGGAATCTTGTAATGTAATTTTAATTTACTAATTGAATTTAATTAGAAATGACGGAAGAAGTAGTTGTGAAAAAGAAAAGAATTCCTTTATACCCTGGATTTCCTGAGTTAGCCAGATCAGATGTCAGCATACACCCTTCCTATTCAAAATTGGGACTGGCCTAGTAAGTAAAGTGACAAAACAGTGATGTGGCTATAAACACTATATTTGTTTATAGTATTGCTCTTTGTTAAGTCGTGTAAAGAGATTCACATGAGTAAAGAACTTGTATGTTTATATAGCACCTTCATACTATCTACATTGTCCCTGTTCTTATTTCCAGTCGAGTTGTCTGCCGCCATCGCTACCACTGGGCTAAAGTAGCACAACGCAAACAATTTATGAAGGAACTACACAGCTTTGAAAAGCTCCAGCCTAATGCCCTAGATGGTGTCAGGGTACATAGGGAGTTCTCACAAGGAATCCTGTCTCATGTCATACCACCAAGGCGATACATACAGAAACTAACTCCAGACCCTTTGAATTCTAAGGAAAGGATGAGAGTAGAGGAAATTATAAGTGGGCAAGCTAAGTTCAGTAAAAATTGAAGCTATTAAGAAATATCACAGAAGACACATTCATACATAATAGTAAAAATGTAATTCAATGATATAAAATCAATTTGTAATACTCTTGCTTGAATCTCAATAAACTAAATAAAAATACTATGAACATTTCCTTCGCATTTTCTTTTGAAAATAAAACATAATAACACTAAGCAGAGTTTTCAGCAGCTTTCTTCTTTTTGAATTTTTTGCTTTTTTCCACATTGGTTTGTAAGTAGTGCGCTTCTTTCTTGGCTTGAGATATCTCAGCGCGGAGTCTTTGCTTCATAGCAGCCTTCTCGTACGCCAGCCGCTCACTCAAATGAACCCACTTGAATCTCGGAATGTACTTTATGTTCCATATCATGTCGTAGTACCGAGACTTCTTTCTGGTACCTATTTTCGTATTATTTATAGCAGCCGCTACTTGTTTAGCCACTGATTTCTTTTGAAATTCAACCCAACCTTCGGTGAACTGATTTGGAACACGTTTTCGTTTTTCTCCTGGTTCTGAAATATTATTAAATTTATTATTATTGTGGAAACGTTAGCTTATGAATTTTATTGCTTACTCCCATCATAACCTCAAAAAATATTATTACTTGCGCTTGGTTGTAAATAAATCCTGCCAATTTCACCATACTTGCTGAATATTTCTCGTATTTTAGCGACATTCATGAATGGAGGAATAGTAGACAGAAATATAATGCCTCGTTTTTTCGTCTTCTTAATAGTTTTGTTAGAATCCGAAATATTGTCTAAGTTATCGGGATCATTTTCACAGTCCATGCCATTTTCTGGAACCCGTTCAGTTTCAATATCAGGCATTTTCCTTGTTATGATGAAGAATCACAAGAAAATTGAAGAACTTCCTTTCATCAACAACCAACCACAACACTTTGCTTCGCTGACTTTGCTGTGTAAACTGTAAACATAACCTCAAAACAAAACGTTTGCTTCTTTGCAATGCAACTTGCAAGAACTACAAGCAAGCAAACAGGTGACTTTGACGTTTTGTGATTTTTTTTGGCGTTGGCGGTGACGACAAGTGGCGTCGTCACTCACAATCATTTGACAATGACAAAGAAAAGAAAGGATGCTGGATGAATCATTCATTATCATTCATTCATTTCATTAAATCGTGAAAAAGTAAATACGTACGGTAATAAATAAAAGCAAAACAAACTTAGAGATTTGGTTTGCCCTCTATTCATTTCTCAATACAAACAAACAAACAGTAATCCACAGTAATCACTAGAAATGGGTTGCGATGGTGGTACTATTCCGCGTCGAGATGAACTAGTGCGCTTGAAAAAGAAACCAGAACAGGTAAATAACCCAATCCTTGATACGAATGGACGATCGAACATTGATTGGAGATGATTGTAATTAATTTTGTTTCGTTTGTAGAAAGACAAGGATGCGGAGCGTTCATTCAAGTGGCGTAATTGCGCGCTGTCTCAGCAGCCGTTGCAAGCGCCCGTGGTGGCCTGTGGCCTGGGGAGGCTTTACAGCAAGAGTTCAGTGCTTGAGGCTCTGATTGACAAAGACAGTAAGCCTGAATCTATCAACCACATCAAGAACATGAAGGTAAGATATTCATAACCATATTATTATGAATAAACTGTAACTACTCTTGCTCAGCTAGCCACAGGAATAAAACAATTGCCTTTACTTACACTGTTTTTTCCAGGACATTAGAGATTTGAAACTGGTCAAGAACCCAGCCTATGTGCCAACAGACCACACAGATGGAGCTGTGGGCGAGGGCAATGCCCCCTACATCTGCCCCATCAGCGGGATCGAGATGTCCGGGAAGTTCAGATTTGTGTTCCTCTGGAGCTGTGGCTGTGTACTCGCTGAGAGAGCTTTGAAGGAAGTCAAACAGAATCTTTGTCACATGGTAAGATTTATTTGTTTTTAGTTTATCAAATAAATACTCACTGTTATTTATTTTTCTAGTACCTACTAAGTAATTCGTCATTTTCTTGTTTGTTCATCTCCAAAGGCAATAATAGGCCTGGTCTTAGTGAATATTTACTGGACCTGAAGATTCAATTGCATATTTCATAATCTTGTTTTTTTTTCAGTGCCAAACTCCATTCACAAGCAATGACACAGTAGTCCTCAATGGTACAGATGAAGATATAGAACTTCTCAGAGAGAAAATAGCCGTAAGAGTCGCCAGCAGAAAGAGTACAAAGAAATCTAAAACAAAAGTTGAAAAAACTGAGACTGTTGATGTGAAAGTGGAACCATCTACACCTTCAGCTACAGAGACCACTGAAATGAATGACAAGGAAGTAAAGATTGAACCAGAAGCTGGTCCCAGCTCAAGTAATGGGACAAAGAAAGAATTTACAGACACAATACCATTGTCACTACCAAAATTCAACCCTAACAAAATTGCTAGAGGTCATTTCGGATCGTCAAAACGAGCATTCACATCTACAGAATTACAACAGGATCCATCTTATAAGAAAACTAAGAAAGACTACAGCATAGCTAAGGATCCTCAAAGCAGTGAAGTGTATAAATCATTGTTTACATCTCATGCTGATGATAAAGATCAGCAGAGAGCTCACTGGGTTACTTACAATCCATTTTACAACTAAAAGATCTTTTATTAATTTTGCACAGCTTGACACTAGGGCCTTTAAAAGCTGTTAAAAATAAGTGACTACTATAAAGTCACATAAATGTATGAAAAATAAAATGTGTAGGTACTTAGGTATTTATTCTCAAAAGGGTTATGCCTAGGGAAAGTTCCATGCATAATTACTTTTAAGTTGTAATGCAAATTAGGAAATAAAGACATAATAAAAAACGATTTTTCAATATCAAATTTTTTTAATTTATCTTAGACATAAATATTGCACTAAATGACTACTTGATTGCACTAGTTGGAATGTCCAAGCCAATCTCATACAAAATCTTTGTGCTATCTTTGGTTATATGAACACACAATATAAATAAACAACAAATATTCGAAGAAAGGAACGTTTTACAATCACTACTACAACAAATTAACAAAAACAATAAGCACACAACACTTAAACAAAATAACGATTCTATTATCATAACTAATACATAGCACTGTTTAATATCAATAAAAGACAGGAATAAACCTTATTTTAAGATGATGATAGATAAGCCCAGTGTAAAAGTTTAAGATCCAAACTGGCCACCACACTTCTCTATGAAGGAAATTGGCATTACTTTTGGCACATTTTTGTAAGTACCACTAATCATTCTATTTATTTATTTGACATGATAACTTTCAGAGGCATAATGATGGCGATTCTGTGGGGCACTGACTAATTAAAAATTCCTAAATTCGAATGCTCTTATTTCGTTCTCTTTTTTTTTTCTCTTAGAACTTTGACTCAGGCTGTTATTTTGTTTTGAACTTTATCAAGAACGAAATAAGAGCTTTCGAATTTAGGAATTTTTAATTAGTCAGTGCCACACAGATCACCGCCATTGCCTGCTTTCGTCAGGCTGTAAAACCTTAAATCCGAAGATGCTTCAATCAGAAATTTCTAAGCATTATCCTACTTCTAATTAAATTATTTGTAAATGTTTCAAACTACCAGGCTCTAAGCAGCTGTATCCTGTTGTACAGAGGCTAAGGTAGCTTCGATGATGAGATTGAAGTCCAGTTCGTTGAGGCTGGCTTTAGCGGTGAGGAGATCCAGGAACGTATCAAGCGGGGATAAGCGCTCGCCTGAAGGAAGCGCTGCTATACCTGCGAAAATATGTTAAGAAACAGGTATAAGTCGCGCCACGTAAAATAACGATGAGGGGAACGGGAGGGGGTATGTTTGCGCACGGGTCACTCGCTCACGAACGAATAGCACGCGCTAAATCAATGGTGTGAAGTGCGTCGCTTCACCCCTCCACCAATCCCACCTAAGATTCTAATCGCCTACTGCGCAGCTTTTCCCCTCAGCGTTCTTTTTATTTATTTAGGCCGACGACGGACTGTCATGGTCAACGATAGGATGAGGATGTAAATCGACTACACTCACGTTCTAATCCGGCGCTGACCATACGCAAAACAATACCTGAGTGTGAGGGGGGTCTTGGTCTAGTGGTGGCGGGCGGGGCGGGGGGCGCGCCAGTCAGCAAGGTATGTGCGTGGTCGCGCGCTCGCAGGAGTAGCGCGGCGCGGTGCGGCCACGCGGCCAGGGCGCGGCGTCCACGCCCCTCGCCCACTAGCTGCACTAGACGTACTGATGACATACCTGAGTGTGAGGGGGGTCTTGGTCTAGTGGTGGCGGGCGGGGCGGGGGGCGCGCCAGTCAGCAAGGTATGTGCGTGGTCGCGCGCTCGCAGGAGTAGCGCGGCGCGGTGCGGCCACGCGGCCAGGGCGCGGCGTCCACGCCCCTCGCCCACTAGCTGCACTAGACGTACTGATGACATACCTGGGTGTGAGGGGGGTCTTGGTCTAGTGGTGGCGGGCGGGGCGGGGGGCGCGCCAGTCAGCAAGGTATGTGCGTGGTCGCGCGCTCGCAGGAGTAGCGCGGCGCGGTGCGGCCACGCGGCCAGGGCGCGGCGTCCACGCCCCTCGCCCACTAGCTGCACTAGACGTACTGATGACATACCTGAGTGTGAGGGGGGTCTTGGTCTAGTGGTGGCGGGCGGGGCGGGGGGCGCGCCAGTCAGCAAGGTATGTGCGTGGTCGCGCGCTCGCAGGAGTAGCGCGGCGCGGTGCGGCCACGCGGCCAGGGCGCGGCGTCCACGCCCCTCGCCCACTAGCTGCACTAGACGTACTGATGACATACCTGAGTGTGAGGGGGGTCTTGGTCTAGTGGTGGCGGGCGGGGCGGGGGGCGCGCCAGTCAGCAAGGTATGTGCGTGGTCGCGCGCTCGCAGGAGTAGCGCGGCGCGGTGCGGCCACGCGGCCAGGGCGCGGCGTCCACGCCCCTCGCCCACTAGCTGCACTAGACGTAACTTGTGACGCACTGATGATGCGCTCTCGTCGTCTTTACCTGATGGGTATGAGGTGAACTTTTTATAGGGTGCTGAAAGGTAGCTTAAGCCTTAATGACGACATCAAATGACAGTACAAATATGTTCCGTCCGATGTAAGTATTGTACGCGTATGGAAAGGCAGCGCGTTATACCAATGGTGTGTAAAAAAAGAACTGAAACCATGAGGTAACGGGTGCGTTACAATAAACGGTCTTAGTCTGACCACTGACCAGTCAGAATCTAGTAAGATAAAGAAACTAGAAAAATGAAATTATAGAGCCAACTCACTTGCAATAATAGCCTTCATGACGTCAATCTGCAGTTCAAACACGTTCCGATGTACGTATTGAACGAATGCGTGGAACGGAAGCGCGCGGTACCCGAGGTAAGTGAAGAACGAGCTGAAGCCTTGAGGCAGTGGGTACGCGATACTGTCCGCAGCTAGATAGTATTGCTCCAGGACTTTGAAGAGAATGAACGCGTGGGTTTGGTCCATTTCATCGCTGTGGATTAAGTAGGTATAAATGTCGATTCTGACGCCGCCTAAACTTAAAGTAACTAAAGATGTTGCCGTCCCTTTCATTTCTATCGTTATGACAGGGACGGCAACATCTTTAGTTAGTTTAGTTTAAGTTTTGGCGACATCAGAATAGTACAATGGCTAGTCCGTCAATTGTTCTATTTATGTTATGTTACACCTGCAATTTTGCTTTTCTGTACTAATAAAGCGTTTTTATCCTATTTTTTAAAAGGCTGCAAAAAAAAAACGACAACATTCTTACACCACTAAGAAGCAAAAATTAGCACAACAAAAATAAATCAAATACATAATCAACACACACAGACTTAGTTAGACAAAAAATAATAAAATGATGCTACCAAAACAAAAATGGATAACCAAGAGTTGCAAATTTACGAAAAAAAAGAAAATGAATGAAAATAAAAAACACAAAGAAATACAAATATAATGAGGTTCTAGCTCTTACCAAAAAAGAAAGCTTTAATGAAACCCACATGAAACTTAACAGCTTAACAAAAGGAGCCAAAATCAAACCAACCGAGACCACAAAATAATGAAATAAAAATGAACTAATGACTGCAAAACAAGCGAAAATCAAATCAACCACGAACCACACAAAACAAAAAATACAACTCATAACCAAGAACAAAACAGAAGCAGAAAACAACGGAAAGCACAAACTATCAAACAGTTTTAGTACATGAAAGTAAATCCTCTATGTTGGTTGTGGCTTGGTGTTGCCGCCAAAGGTCTCGTGACAGCGCGACAGAGGGCGCGCGATGCGTCCAGCTGAGCGGCGGCCCAGCGAGTGCCGACCGCGTGGACGCCGCTCTCTACCCCGCGGTTACCGGTACCACTTGATGGGTTCTCTGACAGTTCTCGCATTAGATGGACGCTCACTTCGCGCAGGTTCTGTAGGCGGCATAAACTCATCAAGGCTCAGGGTCTCATACAATTTTGACAATTTAATGTAGGCGGCATAAACTCAGCATCAACGCTTAGGGTCTTTTTTATAAGACCGTTTATAGCAATTTAGGTCCTACTACGAACTACTTTTGACGTAAACTAAGGTGCTGACGTAAAGTTTTGACAGTCAGAACCTAAACTGAATTGCTAAATAAGACGTCATGCTACGCCTCCATAGTTTGATGAAAAAAAGACGTGTGGCACTCGGGAACTGCCGCGGTAAAGCTATTGCATGCCACCTAGAGGCGAGTTGCTGAACTAAAGTGACAGCGGTCAGGTGATTTCATTACGGAATTTCTGGATTCGGTCTCCACGCCAAGGCCAGCGATAGAAGCTATGCAATAGCTTAAAAATTCCCAGGTCGAGGTTACTCACCGCAGCTATAATATGCTCCTGCTTGCTGGCCGTGCATATATCCAGCTCGAAGAATGGCAGTAGATCCTGGTTGTTGGTGGAGGGGCGGCGCGGCTGCATGCCCAGCGGGCCGCCCGCGCCCAGCGGGGAGAGGGGGGTGCTGCTGCGGGATAGGGCTTCGGGCTGCAATATGGGGGACTCACATTAGTTGTGATAGATTAACAAGGTTATACACAACACGACACACCTCGTAGACAAAATTTTGTATTCCTGCTTTCTTTCATAGCTTAGAGCAGTTTGACATAATCTTGTGCAACAAGAGAAATCTTTTCGTCGTCGGCAAAGTATTGTCACCTGCCCTAGCATAGTACATGAGAGCAGTTCGACATTCATTATCGAAATCATTAATGCAGAATAGATGTTCTAAGAGTGACATGACAACACATAACCTGGTAGCAGAGAAGACTACTGGTAGCAATGCAAAGGGACAATATCTCAAGCAGAAACCTAAGAGTAACTCTTGTCTATTCAGGTAATAGCGGTGCAACAAGACACACAGCTGTCGAGGAGCTAGGACCACGCATCAACTGTTCTATACACTATCCTATTCACCTGATAGCAGTGCAATGAGACGCGTAGTTTCCGCAGAACCTGTTCAGGCTGTAATCTCGGCGCTCGCGGCTGGTTGAGTGCGCCCCACAGTCTCGTCCAAACATCCTCAGCGAACTGACACACGCGTTGACGAGGCGCTAGCACCACGCATGAACTGTTCTATACACTATCCCGTTTACCTGATAGCAGTGTAATGAGACGCGTAGTTTCCGCAGCACCTGTTCAGGCTGTAATCTCGGCGCTCGCGGCTGGTTGAGAGCGCCCCACAGTCTCGTCCACACATCCTCAGCGAACTGACACACGCGTTGACGAGGCGCTAGTACCACGCATGAACTGTTCTATACACTATCCTGTTTACCTGATAGCAGTGTAAAGAGACGCGTAGTTTCCGCAGCACCTGTTCAGGCTGTAATCTCGGCGCTCGCGGCTGGTTGAGAGCGCCCCACAGTCTCGTCCACACATCCTCAGCGAACTGACACACGCGTTGACGAGGCGCTAGTACCACGCATGAACTGTTCTATACACTATCCTGTTTACCTGATAGCAGTGTAAAGAGACGCGTAGTTTCCGCAGCACCTGTTCAGGCTGTAATCTCGGCGCTCGCGATTGGTTGAGAGCGCCCCACAGTCTCGTCCACACATCCTCAGCGAACTGACACACGCGTTGACGAGGCGCTAGGACCACGCATGAACTGTTCCATAGAGTGTCTTGGGATACTGAGACGCACATGTCGCGGACCTAGAGAAGTTTAGGAGTTATTTCTGTTGCTGATGCGAACGCAAAACTGTATATTGGCTCAAAGTTATACCGTTGGAACTAATACACCAATCAAATCACCATGTAGATTGATTTTGGACAGTTATTGGACATAAAGAGAACACTGGTATATGCATTGGCACATATTGATGTGACAACGGCATGATGGTAAGTGAAGATCTCAAAGTAGTTATATGGTGTTTATAAAGGCATCCTGCTCAAGAAAGAAAGGTCGCCGAAACTATCAGTAAGGCTTTTGGAAAAATCATATTGAATATCATATTTTTTTTTAAAATAACACTCTCATATTTTGTTTTAAAAGTACATAAGCATTACCTGCCGCTTACGCCTACATTGACTCTTAAACATGCTATGGTATTTTTATCTGGGGACCAACTTATGACAAAATTTCCAAAAAAAATCAACATTAAAATTACCCGATACCTTGACATCAGCCAGTTTCTAAAATAAAACTCTACGTTAAAATTAACCTATACCTTGACATCAGCAAACTTCAAGTGTTGAGTGAATGGCAGCATCTTCATAAGGGGCAGTGCAGACGCGGGTAAAGACCGGCGAGTGAGTGCGAAGGTCGCGCCGACCAAATACTCCTGTAGTACTCGTTGGAAGCCACCCAGACCGCAGCGTTGTTGGTTCAGACACATCCAGGATATCAACTGGAATAGACGTTACGGAGAAACTTCGATAAGATTTTTTTTTTTTATTCTGTCCTTTCTTGCGATCTGCCAATTTGGCGTTAAGCAAAGAGTTGTGTCCTCATCCTGCCACTCATGGAGCAAGTCCACTGACATGTCCATGTTTTTCTCTTAATAGGTCTCTCTCTCTCGATAACAATAAGAATTTATTCATTTTAAAAGATCTACATTTCAAACAGTTTGTTCAATTTTACTTAATCTAATTAAGATCTGATCTATGTGCTTAGCTTCGAGACCTAAACTTGACGTATTGTGTCTGTGTCTAGATTCGGTTAACTAAACACAGGGCAACTACTAACTAAATAATAAAATTCAGTAAGTCGCGTACCTGGGTTGAAAACAAGAAAATAGTTAATAAGTAATAAATAAATAAATATCCTTGGACATTCCACACAGCGTCATCTAGTCCCAAGCCACCCAAGCTAAGCAACTTAATTGAGTTCAATGTTGAATTTGTTTATTTTTGTAAGTATATTAATTAATAATAATAAAAAAAATACAGTAAGGACTAACCTCCTCCGCCAAATCCATATTCCCTTCATGCTGTATCAAATAATGAATGATCGCCAGCTTATTCTCAATAGCCGTGTTACTCTTAAACGTGGCAGCTATATCTTTATCAGCGACGGTCAGTGTTACCACATCTAGTGTTTTAAGGTCGACCATGCCGTGGGCGCCCCAGCCAAGAATAGGGGCTAGAGTTGGACCACTCTCACATTCTTCCATGGGAATGACGATGTGACAACATGGCTCGTGGTAGAGACTAATGTCGATCAGATGTGTGTAAAGCATGGGAATTTTAACTAGGAGATGGTTGTCTGGAATAGAGAAAAGAGAATCAGATCGGATCTGCAATGCAGTGTGTCATACGGGTAAAAGTCGCGCCACGTAAAAAGAACGATGAGGGGGACGGGAGGGGGTATGTTTGCGCACGGGTCACTCGCTCACGGACCAATAGCAGGCGCTACATCAATGGTGTGAAGTGCGCCGCGTCACCCCTCCACCAATCTCACCTAAGATTCCTTCAAATCGCCTACTGCGCAGCTTTACCCCTCAGCGTTCTTTTAACGTGGCGCGACCTATACCTATCTGATTCCTGATAAAAAAATTGAGGTTTTTTTTTAATAAGATTTCACATTATGTAAAAATTATATAATTGGGTAATTAAGGGGGTTAGGGGAGAACTTTGTCCAGCAGTGAGACAACATAGGTCAAGTAAAAAAAATACCAGATAAAAATAATGATCTTTTGGATATTAATATTGTTTAATTAATTAGATTGTTCAATAATTACGAATTTTAAACTCACCAGCATATAGAATGTAAGATGGCCGCAGCGACTTAGCCAAAGACCAAGGCAAGTCGGGCACCACGGTGTGGACTACACACCCGTGTTGCAGGAGTGTTATGGAATACGCGAAGTTAACTCCTGAATCCTTGAGATCCACACTGTCTTCTAAGATTAAGGATGTGGTGGAATCGTCGAGTGGCTGAAAAAAACACAAGTTATAGAGGACAATGGATTTGGGATTTCCACTTGCTACAATCCTGACAGGATTTTTCTCATTTAAGATCGCTTGTTTAAGGGTACTTTAACTTTGCACTTCTCCAAAATGTTACCAATTTTAAGTATAAAAAGTGGGTCTTTGTACTAATAGAAAATCTACTGGTTTATTACAGGATCTAAAGGCAATGACGGGCTGCTTTGGGCGTCCTAAAATCTCCCTTACGCACTTACTTAGTACCGGGTCTATTTCGGATTGTAATCAAGTTGATAATGTAATTAAAAACATAACACAAAATAAAACTTTTAAACAAACAGCATATACCTTGTACAAATTATAATAATGGACGAACTGTAGAACTATGCGTGAACTAATGTAGCCTACATTGTTGCACTCATAGTGGAAAGTGTTTCCACCTGAACCTTAGAGGGATAAATAAATAAATAATAATAAAAAAGCTTTTATTTCCTCACTAACTAACTACCTACATAACTTATGATTTCTTATTCTATGATTCTAAAGTAAAGATCGCCTTGGCGATGAAAGCCTCCTCCATTACTTTCCACGTATCTCTATCCCTAGCGTCTACCTTGCGATGCGATGTTTAAATGGAAATATACCTTGTAAAGATAATGATGACAGATGCACAATATCCCTCTCTGATCGCAAACTATCTGCAGATCGAGACTGCAGTCGTGCACTCGCAGTGGGATCGCGTCGTCTTCGTACGCGCCGCACGCGCCCTCGCCTGACCCAGACACGTGCGGGAGACTTAGTGGAATGTTTAGCTGGAAATTACACATACTTAATTATCGTACTTTCTATCCTACTTAATTTTATAAATGAGAAAGTTTGTGAGTATGTTTATTATTCTTTCACGCAAAAACGTCTGGACCGATTTGGTTGAAATTTGGTATGTAGATAGTGATACCCTGGATTAACACATACTTTTTATCCCGATATTCCCGCAGGAACGGGACTTACGCGGGTGAAACCGCGGGGCGCAGCTAGTCATAAATAAATATCATTGGGAACATTCCACATAACGTTACCTAGTCCTAAGGTATATTATGGTAACTGATTTACTACACAATACCTTTTTTGTAAATTCAAACATTTGTCCTATAGTGCAGGGATTGAACCCACAACTTCTCAGGCAGGCTTGTGCCAACTGTGCCATAAAATTGATTCTTTCACATAGGAATAGAGATTATAGATTTACCTACACTAGCAACAATCAGGATACATATCAGTTACGAAAACGGAGAATTGGAGCCTTTATTGGGTGAGTTTGCAGAGTGTTCTAACCCTCAATTTCCAATATTTCTATTTAAAAAAACTAAGTCATCTGTTCCCTTGCTTTTGTTTATTTATTAATAAACTCACCACAGTCTCATAAGGTAGATCAGCATGGAACTGGAATGCTGATAATGTTGGTGTCATTTCACACGGAGACTTTACCTCCTCTCCTTCTGCAAAACTCTGAGTAGGTTGCCGATAGTGGATGTAGTATAAAACCTACAGATAAAAGCAGATATATAATTTTGGCTTATATATAAAAGTAAAAGATAGATGGATAAATATTTATTTACAACAACAGTCACACACATATTTTACAAGTTGAAGAAAGTAAAGAAAAGCAAATTGACAGTTAAATCCCTTAGGCCAGAGAAAATTTGATTTAAGAAAAGTGTAATGTAATTTGAAATCTTGCAAATTAGCTTTTTAAAATAATAAATAAATATCCTTGGACATTCCACACAGCGTCATCTAGTCCCAAGCTAAGCAACTTAATGCTTGTGTTATGGTAACCAGACATAAGACTTAATCATATTATTTTCACATAGTCAGACAATTAATCTGTGCAGTATTTTAAGAACCTTACTATTAAATGCTCTCTGATTTGTACCAGTGTTAGCCTGTACCTACTGTCCTATTGTTTGTTGGGCAAAATATTTTCAATTACATTTTGAATTTACTTGCTTTGTAAATTTAATACTAACATGCAGTATGTTAAAAGTTTATGACCTACCTGGTTAACACAATCCCATTGTGCCCATGAGAACACCTTCACTATAGTCTCTGGTTCTGGATATATGCCATCAAAGCCCCATTTCTCGGTTCCATCATCACACTCATTCAAAAACATTGGTGAGCGATAAATCTTTATACCTGCACAGAAAAAGAAAATAAATCTACATACTTCATTTCTTGAATCGAGCTAATAGTAAGAAAAATAATCGCACGTAATTGGTCGTCGAAATTCATTGGGTTGGCTAGATTTGACAATTGACAATTGATTTGACAATCTAGCCAATAACGAGAAATACAATTATTTTCGACGACCAATCACGTGCGTTTATTTTTGTTCCTATTAGCTCGATTCAAGAAATGAAGTATATATGTGTATGAACATTTATGTGTGTATATAAAAATTGAAAACATTTCTTACATTCCAAGTGTTTGAATAATAAGAATCTGTCATTTCGTATTCCTGGACTGTATTTATTGCTCTTTCCGTAGACATACTGCACCATTATCTGCTTGGTTGAACCTTCTTCAACTTCCTCGGGACCACTCTTCTTATCAGGAAGCATACAAATAAGATATGGGCAGTACAATGGTTCCTTCACCTCAGAATCTTCAGTTGGCAGTTTTTTTACAACATAGACAAGAAGGCTTCGTGTAGCATTCACAGATGCCTGTATAATGTTCAGTTTTTCCTCAAATGTGTGTAAAGTAGCCAATGTTTTGGTTCTGTTGGTGTAAACACCAATATTTAGAACCTCCCTGCCATCGATGTCCGAGACCCAAGTCAAAAGCTGGGAGCCGTCTTGTTCCTGCCCCAACAGACGCCATTCTCGTGCTGTTACTTCTGAAATAATTAGTTTAGGATACTTAAGTTATGGACAAAGGTTTGATAATCAAACATTATTGATTGATATTTTGACAAACCGTCGCCTTGAGCTTGAAGAACGCCGCACAATTTCACAGCAATATTTTGTGCAGCCATTTCTCCTCAATGTATTTTACGGATTTGAACGATTTAACTTTTAACCATAGGCAAACGACAGCATTTTTATGATGTCAACACTACATTTGGTTTGGTAACTCGTACGTATCTGTTGGCTTTTCTCGCACACAATTTTCTATCAGCTGGCGCCCAGCTGTATTCCGGTACGAATTTAGCTTTTCATGACGACCAACAAAAAGAAACAAATTAATTTGGTTTAGTTGGCACTAGCTCACCTCCGTTTTCTTAGTTGAACCAATCAGAAACAAGCTATGATTTATGATTTACGTTCCATTTCACGTAATTTTATTTGGAGGATGTCCTATTTTAAAGTTTGAATTTCATAGTTTTATCTCAAATACTTATTTGTGAACATTTTAATAGTTCGAGGTTTTGGTTTTGTCCACTTTATCAGAAAAATATTAAAAATAACTTGAATACCCATCAAAGTTCTTCTGCTATGTTCAGATGTACGGCGTGCAGCCCGGCGGGCTGCCTGGCGAGCTGCGCGGCATGCAGCCCGTGCCCGGCCGGCGAAAATTCAAACTGTTCACATGCACGCAGGCGTGTCAGTCAGTGCTAGCATGTCGGGCAGCGAGGATCTCGATGTTGTTGCTGCCTTAACCTTTGGCTTAACTTATTTTTATTGGAAAAAGAAACAAAATGATAAACGATTCGTTTGACCATTCGACCATGTTAGCAACGGACGTCCACTCGTCACGAAAGCGCGAGAGAGACTGACTGCACGCGCGCATGTGAACAGTCACCGGGCGCCCGCGCATTCATCCTTTGAACTTTGCCCAAAAACCGCCACTCGCCCGGTTCGCGACATTCACGTTCACGGGCGCGTTCACGGGCTCGGGCGTACCGTTTACACGCGCGTGCCCGTGAATGTGCCCGTTGAATGTCTAGTTGCACGCGCGCGTGTGAACGTACTATTCTCATTAAGAGTAGGTAAAACACAATTCATAAAATATTATAGAATTTTTCTTTTAACTATGTAATTTTTAATGGGAAAACAATACCTAATTTATTTTCGTGCTTAAATTGCTAAGCCAACAATTTTTACAATTAAATTTTGTTTCTCTGTGTAACGAAACGGTTCCTGTAAGTGACTTCCGTTTTCAGAAGAAACAAACATGAAGTTAGTCGTTGGTAAAGCCGCGGAGTAGCTAGGTTTTGCCGCGACATTTTCGCGCGGAAAGCCGGGCGTTAGCGAGCCGTGAAAAGCCTAGAAAAGATCATGTAAAATTAGAACAATTCCAAAAGTGTAGATAGTTTATCTAGATTTCGTGACTGTACTACTTTCTTGTGAAAAAAGTACTTTAAGAGACCATAAATTGTGTTCAAAGTTCACCCTACGTATCTAGTGCTTGAGGAAATAAGTTTCATTTGATTTGGATCAATTTGTGAATGACCAGGTATGTTAAGTTATAGCAAAAGGAGACTTGGGTTTATGGGACGTCTTTATCTATAAATCATTCTTTATGTATTTTCAGTCTTGCAACAGTAATTAGGTTAGAAACCTTTGGTGGGCGATAAGCCAAGCCAAATATGTTGACTAGGTATGTGTCTTATTTGAAGGCTTTTTTCGATATTGTTAGCGATATTTTTACTAAATATCGTTTATCCAAGAATACCATGATGTTCATGAGCTATTTTTATCAATATCCATAAGTGGACGTGCCAAGAAACCCAAGCTTGCGACGTGTCTAATGGCTGACGGGAGGTTTTTCGCGCGCGATTGTGACGGATTCGTGGCATTTTTTACGGCAGCTGATCATTGAAAATTCTTGTTTTCTATACGCAAATCGAAAGATTATGAACCGTAGTGATTGTAAAATGCACAAATGTGTAATTTAAGTGCATATTTGTGTTCTAAATATCGCCTCGAAAATTTTCTCCCGCCAATCAGCAGGGGGCACGCTGAGGGAACTGCCCTCGAATAGGCGTTTTTGAGCTCCAATAACGAATAAATTAGGGGTTGGAGAGTTACTAGGATACTTTGTACTGATTCGGGGCATCTGCGTTTTATGATAAAATTGGAAATTTGCCCTCAATTACGGTCGTCAAGTGACATAACCCTATTTGAATACTGAACATGACATGCGGTAATTTCTAGGCATTAGCGCATATTTCCTAAGCTCAAAATGAATTAACCAATAAGTTTACTAAGTGAAGGTTATATTTTAGGCTTCGGCGATAGCGTGCCCGGCCTCCTGTCCCAGCTACAATGGCTGAAACTGGGTATGTACTTAGCTGATCCATATTCAATAAGATACTGACCTTGGTGGGGTTTGTTTACTTATTGCCAGTGACACTTGTTCACAGTTCCTCCTATGAAGCCAGTGACAAACGTTTGAACTTGAAGCGGAGAAGGAATTCATCTGATGATGAGGTCTGTATCTATCTTAATTTATTCACAGCTTGTATACCAGCTTATGCTTACAGTAACTTACTTTATTTTGTAGCTGGAAAATCAACCACCAGTGAAAATCTCTACGAAGCTTGAAGATGAGTTGAATGACCAGCCAGCACAGAATGTGGTTGTGGAATCCTCGTCCTGCTCAAGTGATGATGAGGGTTCTCAGTATGAGAATGTAGAGCAGCAAAGAAGTGTGTTCACAGACTTGGAATACAATGCAGACAGCTTCCTTAGCCCCCCCAGTCTGCCTGACACCTGTGTGCTCAGCCCCTTGGAGAATGTGGCCAGGGGAGAGTCCACCCCTCATTCCAATAAGAGAAACAAGTAAGCACTTCCCATAGATATCATATGCCTCCCAATTTAAATCCATAAAAATATTTTTAGCAAAGAGCTATTCAGTGTCAGCTATTTTTAGAATAATAGGTGGGCTGTTGCATACTGTGACTAATAAATGACATCTTATTCTTTATCAATTGGAATTGGGCCCCATTTGAATACCTACTGATATCTGGTTAGCAATCTCATTATTTTGTAGAGTAATGAAAGTTCTGGCAGTGCCACTTGCACATATTTTTGGAAATCATCCTATGATCCACATGTATATACCTATTTGTTTAGGAAGTGTTTATAATTAGAATAATAAACATCTGGGTATCTAGAGCAGTTCATATCACCCCTACTAGTTACTCTTTTATCTAGTCTTACTTAACAAGCTTAATACATATAATTCCTAATCAAAACCTCCTTTTGTTGACTGGCTTTATCAATAAAACTATTTTAAGTGAAACTTTTTAGCATCCACCTCTACAGTGTTTATCTTGCAGCCCCAACAAACCTATCTGCCCAGTTCTGCCTAAGCGCAAGTGCCCTCTCCCCGGTCTCTCCTGGGCAGATCCTAATGATGTTTGGAACAATATGTGCGAGTGTGACAGGAGATCATGTGCGAAGAAGAACCTTAATATGTTTGACAACCACCCCAACCTTCAGCCCCGGATGAGGGCTATACTTCTGGATTGGCTGAATGAGGTAAGACACAAAATCAACTTAATCAAGTACCTAGCTAAAATGACACAATTTCTCTAGATAGGTACATCAACAGGGATAGATGTGGATTTAGAAATGCTGATTACCCAATTATTTTAAACATTCACCCCAACATCAGTAATATAAATAACAGTCACTTAGACCCCACACCAAGATTTGACTAGGACTCTTAAGGACATTGACCCCAGTGTTGACATAACAGCCCCAATTGAATTTACTTGTGGTGTCTGTCACTTTAGGTGAATTAATAACTTCTTAGAGCATATCTTAAGAACTTAGTTAAGGCCTATTCTTATGTACTATTTCAAGATTAGATCCAGAAAAGTTGTCTTTGTATAGAATCTTAGTAATCTAGAAAAAGCTTTGTCTGTACAATTTATTTCTCCTGAAGTCAGTCAAAGTCTAGAATATTTCATCAACTCCTGAAAAAGCTACTGGTACTACTAAAAGAAATGGTTACTGAAATTTTTTATTCTGATTGTTTTAGTGTTTCCTTCTCAGGCAGCCCTACAAATATAAATGACCTACATCTAGGTAGAGTCCCAGAATGTTAAATAGGTCAGCATCAAGGTCATAAACCTTTATCATAGGTCAGTGACCTTTGTACATCTTGCAAAAGAGGAGATATAAAACTCTAACACTCTTCTGCAATATCTTTATCTTGGATAGTTTTCTAACTATTTTATGAGAACCCACTCTAATAAAGTGAAAAGTCTGATTCCTACTGAAAATATAAGAAAACCTAACATTAATTAATTTAACAAAACTTAGTTGTTTAGGTCTTTTCAGCATTCTAAGTAGGTACCTATTAAGTATTAATATTTTGCGCATTTCAAAATTGGTAACTGTTTCATGCAGCTAAAGGGCAACAAGTGGTAAGTCATACCTATTACAATAATTATTGAATCTGATGTATGAAAGTGATGTAAGAGTAGGGTCAATGAACTGCCTTTTTGCACTGTGCAATGACCTCTTAACCAACACGATTCCAATCTACCACCATTATGTATTTGGTTTTTATTTTGTACTTTACAGTTAACTTTTTTAATCTAGGTACTTCAACTGAAGAATGGAGATTATAACTTTTTTTAGGTTTCCTTTTTTTATTCACGAAAATCTATTTATAGTAGCTTTATTTGTCAATGAATCGAATGCTAATTAAAACTACTTAAATGCTAGTACTATTATACTTGTATAACCATTCAAAGATATGATTAGAGAATTGTGTAAGATTCTGTAGTTTATAGAACTCCAAAGTTACGCATCCTCTTTCGTAGAAGACAATCCTCAATTATAAGATGACAAGTTAGACCAATAATAGTTAGTCTTAAGCGCTGGGATATCTCGGAACACGACAGGAACTAATTTAATTTATCCAGAAAGTGGAACACGATGTCGCGATAGCGTAGTAACGAAAGCTTTTCTAATCTTGTAAGTTTCGCGATAAAGCAATGCTATGACGTAGCGCTGTGACGTATCATAATGGGATATGTTTATTTTCTGCTGCATTTTGTAGAATTGTTTTGTTCTACTTCGCATTGAGATAGCCTTGCAGGTTTATATGTAGCATGTACATTAGCTGAGCCAAATGTGGACACCTGAAGGCTTCTTCAACTTTGCATATTCGAGACCCATAACTTGTGACCGTTTTAAATTCATACATAGGTTTTTAGAGGACGTCTGCCACATTTAGAAATTGTAGTCGTGCACCTCTCACTTTCCCTATTCCTTTCGATTCTGAGCGGCACTCTATTAAAACTCGGTGAGTTAGATATACTCACAGAGTTTTAAGACTCATTATTCTATCTAACAAGTGATATACTCGGTTTGCCTCTTGTCTATTCCTACGGTATGAAATATTGTAGAGGTCTTAATGACATGAGGCCCCAAATAATTCGTTTGCATATCTATAGAGCAATCCACGCGAAAGGTCACGATAAGTTTAAACGTACCTACCTAACGATTGCATCGTACTTGTGACAAGTTAGAGGAATTTCAGCTTCGTGAAAAAACAAATTAGAAAGTAATAAGAGTAGGTCAGTATGTTTGCTAAATGATGATTTTACTGAAAGGCTAAAGCATTTCGACCTCGTACAAACTGCTTTGGATGCAAAATTCACTGTGTCACAAGTAAGCAGTTTACCTGCAGTTACTGTCAATTGATTACATGACGCTTGTTTAGGTAATAATTTACGACTCTAGCACTCTTTACCATCTCTACGTAGCAAAAATCTACATTGTATGAGCTAGCTTTTTCCCAATCTTTCTATTTTTTTTTCTTTCTTTTTGGTTATTTTCTACTCAGAGCAATCATCTTTTCCTCATTGATTTTTTATAATCAATTATTTATTTATCTAACAATGATTGACCACAAAATAACCCACTAATTGTCTATTTGTTCTCTAACTTTTTATGCGAATGTCATTCAGTCAAAGCAGCAGTTTTGTATGTAAATGTATTACGTCTTCAACAAAGCCCCGCAGCGGGCCTCAGTGCTTTATTGATTTGAATAAATCCAGATAACAGTTTTCAGTGACTTAATTCTAAAGGCTGAATCGTGCTGGCATTCTTTATTTAAAAACAGGTTGTGTAAGAGTTCAGTTTGAATTACGAAAAACTAAATTTGTCTTAGTTTATCTAATCCTGAGACGTTATAGATCTTTCAAGTCGAATTTAGAAAAATCTTTTACTCTGTTGATTGTTTTAATATGGCTTACAAAAATAGGTAATTAAGGCCCGTATTCAGAGACTACTTAAGCGTAAATCGTGTCTCAAGCGGTGATTCATAGTTAAGTTTTCATAGAGAACTGTCAAAATTGATGCTTAAACGTGACTCAAGTTTGAGTGAAGTCTCTGAATACGAGCCTAAGTCGCTTGTTTTGAATTTCAGCTTGAACGTTTTACTATGTACCTAGTGAGTGTCTGTCTATTTCACAAATAAAATGGGTGTGCATTAATTATTGTATTTCCGGCTCTAAGACGCACATGTGTTCAATATAATAGGAATGCATGTTATTTAGATAGTAACGAAATAATTTTATTGAAACATTTTGTATCTAGTTTATGCAAAACATGTCAAACATGACTCAGTGTCTCTACAATACTACATTACGAAATCATATAAATATCTTTATTTACTTCTCCGATTTGATTCCCTTTGGTTTAGATTCCTTCTTTAGGCTACGCGGAAGTGCCTAATTCCTGATAATTTGAATGTTTTCTTAACAAGACTTAATCTTAAGCCCGTTATTGACTCATCGTGACAAAAAATGAGCCTAGAATAGAGTCACATTATGAACAGCTGTTAGGAGTACATAAATTGTGTCTATCATACCGCATCTTGCTACTTGACGCCCGCATGTAAATGAACATTATACAAATATGGCTATTAAACTTTAAAAACGATTGCATGCCACCAAATATTACGATAAGCCTATTCCAAACTTATCATTAAACTATAAACTGAAACGCATGCATGTTTAAATTTTCAACACATAAAGATTGAATGAGGCGGACAGAATGTAGAGTAGTTGCTGAGAAAATATATATCATGGTCTGAGTAAAAATGGGGGAATCCCCCGACAAAACACGACAACATTTTATTGTGGTTTTAACTGGCAAAAATAATAGCATTTTCGTTTAAATCGTAAATATATTGAAACTTATCTTTTAAAACACAAAACACAGGTTGTTTCAAAAGATCAAGTTAGACACAAGTCAGACAAATCACACTCTGTTTCACTTGAGGTTAAGAATCTTTAAGAATTAAGGCGCGGCCCCACCGCGGTGCATGCTGTGCACGGGCACGCGGCGCATTTTAGCTGCGTGTATTCATTTGTTTGACAACGTGGGTCTACGTTTCCACTGGAGTACCTACACGAAGACCCACGACTATGTTTAGCGTGGCACGGCGCACGGAGAGGCTACACACATGCCACGAAACGCGTCCGTTCCACAACGTGTATGACTGAAAACTGCTCTTGCGATAAACGAGCTGTACATAGTCGTGGGTCTTATTCGTGTACTCCAGTGGAAACGTAGACCCACGTTGACAGCGTTGAGCTATGTAACCGCCTATTCGAGCAAGCCACGCGTGTATCAATGACGTCAATTCATGCGTAGCCTCTCCGTGGGTTGCAGTGGACACAACCACATACATTTTCTTACAAAGCGAAGCCTAATACACGTGCGTAGCCTCTCCGTGCACGTGCACCGCGGTGGGGCCGTGCCTTTAGCTAGCGCTGTATTTACGAACTAAGTATAGGTAGTATAAGTTTGAATTCAAATGCTTTTGGTACTTGTGAAAATAGAACATCCTCAATAAATTTCACATTATTTATGTTATGATGAAAGAAGACGCCTACCACGTTTATTCTGTCTAGCTAATTGATAAAGTTGACGTAGGTGTTTACGTCTCGTATTCGGAGATTTCTTAGTAGGTACTTGATATTACTAACCTTTGATAATATTGTTGTTATTTAGCTAATGGATGATGTACAAAATACCTAATTAGATAAAATATAAACAATTAATATCTTGATGAGCGACCAAAAACCACAACAACAGCTTTATCAATGTCCTTGAATGTAAATTTAAAAATTGTTCATTAATGTGACGATTAATGCAATACGAAATAACTAGCCACATTTTATTGGTTGTGCATAAAAATAACAATACAACGTTATGTTGACTGCAGTGTCTATCCATGATCAAAGTCATAGGTAAAAAATTAGCCTCTTTGTTAATCCAGTGGTTCTATAAGCATCAATTCAGCTATAACAAAGTTCCAAGTGAATTGCCAAAAAAAACCTCATTGAAACTCATCACTTAAAAAAGCGTATTATAATGCAGTGAATGTAACCCATAGGACCCCATAGGAGTGGATAGATATTGTCACATCTAACTACTTTTTCCGGCAACTGTCGTTACTGTGGTCTGAAATAGATAGCAGTGACAACACGACTTCGTTTTCCGAGGAGCGAGCGCGGGTCGACGGCTAAAGTAGGCAATTCCAGGCTTGGCTAGTACCGAGTTATGTGGCGTTTATAAAGAGAGCCCTACACCCAGCAATTTTTTTTTTAATTCAAAATCAAATTCATTTTATTTGGAACAAATTGCAACATGTACAAAAAAGGTTGCTTATAAGCAATGGTTGCTTATAAGAGAGAAAAATATATTTATTTCGTAGGACCTCACGGATCACTCAAAAACTTAGTCTTATAAGCTAGGTGACTCTATTGCCTGTTCCAAAACAACTCCCTACCAGGGAAAGAATCAGGCAAGAACCTGGTGGTCTAAGCTGAGGATATGATGAACAAACATACATACAATCTCTCATGATTCTCTTTATTTATGTGTATTATTTTGTCAACAGGTATGCGAGGTGTACAAGCTCCACAGAGAAACCTTCCACCTGACCGTGGACTATATTGACCGGTATCTGTCTAATACGGAGGATGTGCAAAAAGGAAGACTGCAGCTCATAGGTAAGTCTTCCATTATTACTACATACATTTCTTATGTTACCTGTGTCTTTTTTAAACTTAATTATATCGAAATTATCTGTGTGTAAGTAATTAATCTATCACTCACTGATTCAATCTGTATAATATTTTAGGTTTAAAATTTGGGATAATTAGTATTATTTGTTTTAGATTGTTTTATTTAGATTGGCCTGTTTTAAAATATGATTATGAGCATTATAATCGTAGTATTATCTAAATGTTAATAATAACTGTTACAACCCAAAGATAGCATGCATCTTGATCATTCGTAGAAAATCAACAGCTAGACTTCCTTTTTTACTATCAGAAAATTAAACTTAAAATATTCGATTCAGTAGTTTTAGAACTGTCAGCCCTTTCGTACTTTTTTTTATTCTTTATTCTTTATTGTACACACACGAAATAAAAATACATAAAAAAACAGATACAAAATGACATTTACAAAGGCGAGCTTAACCCTATAAGAGTTTTCTTCCAGCAAACCTTTGAGGATAGGAAAAGCTCATTGATTATATTATATTATTTATTATTTTTTGTTATCCCTTCCAATATAATTAAACATCGTTAGTTACTTATTGCACACGTAAATTCGCGCTACATTACCTACGTTTTTCATTACGCACATCAATAAATATTTCAGGAATAACATGCTTATTCATCGCGGCAAAAGTGGAAGAGGTATACCCACCGAAAATCGGGGAATTCGCTTACGTCACCGACGGCGCCTGCACTACAGAAGAGATATTGCTCGAAGAACTACTAATATTAAAGATATTATCGTGGAGCATTACACCAATCACTGTTAACAGCTGGTTGAATGTGTATATGCAGTTAGCGAGCGAAGGGCGAAGTGCGAAGCGGCGATTGCTTGGAGAAAGTGATGTTGGCGCGAATGCGTTGAGAGGATACACATTCGTCTTCCCTCAGTATTCGTCGCTCGAGTTTGTTATTAGCGGACAGCTGATCGATCTGGCTGTGCTACATGTTGACGTGAATCAGTTCCCGTACAGTGTGCTGGCGGCCGCAGCGATGTCGCATTCCTTTAGTAAGGATATGGGGATGAGAGTGTCAGGTGAGTGTTTTTAAATCGTGTAGACGAAAATTTTTGATTTTGTAAATCGTTGTCCGCCTTGAGCTTGTATAAATTTCTTAAAATAATAATAATTCTTTAACTGAACTTACGCGGGTGAAACCGCGGGGCGCAGTTAGTATAAAATTTTCGTTTTAGCTAATATAGGTTTACTGGTCGAATATGCTTAAGGGGGTAAATAATATCTAACCATCACGAGAGATATTCGGATATTTTTTGAACAAGAAATCATGATATTTTGTCATAGTTAAATTTATCCGCCTGTGCGTTTAAATCTTTTAAACTGCGCAACGGAAGACCAAATGATCGATTGTCGACCAATGGCATGGATTTGTGACTTATGCATTACTAGCTGCGCCCCGCAGTTTCACTCGCGTAAGTCCCGTTCCCGCGTTAATATCGGTATTAAAAGTAGCCTATGTGTTAATCCAGGTTATCACCTATCTACAAAATTTCAACCAAATTGGTCCAGCCGTTTTTGCGTGAAAGAATAACAAACATACATACATTCTCATAAACTTTCACATTTATAATATTAGTAGCACAATAATATAAACGATATTTGATCCTTGCATTGCTCATGTTCCAGGCTACACATGGGAGGCCATAGCACCGTGCTACCACTGGCTAACCCCCTTCGTGACGGTGGTGCGCGGCGCGGGCGGCGTGTGCGTGGTGCGCGGCGCGGACGGTGAACACGTTCAGAGGGACGCGGCGCTCACACTCATCTGTCCAGACGTGAACCTGGATGAGAGTCATCGCATACAGTCGCACAACGTCTCGCTGGATATGTTTGTAAGTTAAACTCTACCCCCTTCGTGTCAGTGGTGTGCGGCGCGGACGGTGAACACGTTCAGAGGGACGCGGCGCTCACACTCATCTGTCCAGACGTGAACCTGGATGAGAGTCATCGCATACAGTCGCACAATGTCTCGCTGGATATGTTTGTAAGTAACCTACCTTGACCTGCTTGAAACGGCTAGGTGCCGCAAATATCAAACACCAAAAAATAGCCCGAAGAGAAATAGCAGTGATTTCAATGTTCGAGGTGAGGCACCCGTTATAGTCAGCGGTTTGGCGTAATCGAGATATTTTATTTGTCGTCACGACGCGTTGCATATATTTTGTGCATTTGAGTGACGCCGCAAATATCAAACACCAAAAAATAGCCCGAAGAGAAATAGCAGTGATTTCAATGTTCGAGGTGAGGCACGCTTATAGTCAGCGGTTTGACGTAATCGAGATATTTTATTTGTCGTCGCGACGCGTTGCTGCGTATATATTGTGCATTTGAACTGCTAAGATTTTGATGAGCATTAGTAAGTTAAGTAGGTATTCGCAACTGTGTCTGGATTACCATAGAAATATTTCTTACGACTGACTAAACTAAAAAAATCGATAACTTTCAGAAAACTTTTCTACTAACGAATTCGTATTTGGTATACGTTGAATCATTTCCAAAGTCCTCAATCTTTATTTCCAGGATAAAGTACACCAACTAATGCTAATCATTTCCTAAGTCCTCAATCTTTATTTCCAGGATAAAGTACACCAACTAATGCTAATCATTTCCTAAGTCCTCAATCTTTATTTCCAGGATAAAGTACACCAACTAATGCTAGACAGCCAGTCGGAAGACACTGGCGCGTCCACATCACAAGACTCGCACATCTACCCGCCGACGCCGCCACAATCCGACCACAAGAGCCCCAAAACACCCACCACTAAGACACCGTCGACACGGCACCACTCACCCGCTGGCTTAGGCTTACTGGCCGAGGAGTGACCATGTCTACGGTACGTTAGGAAATACCCGCCGATATGGACTAAGAAATAAGATAGAATTTATATTCGTTTCAATGTTCTATCTGTTTTTAAATTAAACAATTTCTTTGCTCATTGCAGGAGGTCATAGTTATCATATTTATAAATATTATCGAGACTTAATCGCGTATTTAAATAATTTTATTTACCTCGACGTTTCGATGACGTTACAGTCACCGTGGTCATGAGTTCAGTTTACTCGTGACTGTAACGTACGCGATTAAGTCCCGATAATATTTATAAAATGTTTCCAAGTCGCGATAGTTTAAAAAGTGTTGTAGTTATCATTTGTCACCTTGTCATAATTACTATTTACTGAGTTGTCGAATCAGATAAGGTCATCCGTTTTGGTAAAATGAGCTTTGTGTGTAACAAATTTAAGGTAGATAGAACATTGAAAACGACTGTAATGGCGATTGCCCGTACACGCTGAAAGTACATAAGTATATTGTTGTTATTGTTTTAAATGCAATTGCAGTTTGTTTATGTTTATACAGTTTGAAAAGATTAGCTAATACGCTGCTATGCCTCGGGCATAAGAACTTAAAAGTTCTTAATATTTTGACGACATAAGGACCTTAATGGCTTGAGAGAATTATACATCCTTTTTCGTAACACCCACTTCCGTTCTAACTAAACCTTCCTAAAATTATCTCAACTTAAAAAACACTATTTTAAACGGTTCTTTAAATGATATTGGTTGTTTATTTAAAAATGGTGGCAATTTGCAGTATAAATATTTTTCTGATGTGTTTTTAACTCGGTTCTAACGTGTGAATCGCTTTCTAATAAACTTACATCACTAATTTATCTTTGCCGTGTGCATGAAACTAACAAACAAATATAGTACTGCAAATTCACCTGTAACCACGAATTAGATAAATAATTCGGAAACCTCGAAATATATTTAGTAAAGCTAGATAGATCATCGCAGCTTAACAAATAAAACAACGATGCAGGCGCTTAAATTACTCTACTATTTATACTTTAGTAGATTGAAGAGAAAACGCATAATCATACCTAATGTTCCTAATTGAAAATTTCATAGCAACATAGTCGTCAGCATTCATTAGATTAGACATTGCAATAACCAAATATTATGTTTGGGTTTCAACAGTTGTTAATTTCAACAGAAGAGATTTGATGCAGTGTTTTTAACAAGATCAATAAAAAAAAATACATTAAAAGAAAATGCGACTAATCAAACTAAATTATACATCTTGTTAAAATTAAACTTACAATCTTATTAAGATTCGCAGTCTTGCATGAATATTTGATTGATAAAGTTCGTTATTCATATGATAGTGATCCTTACCTTGAAGTTTACGTTATTTTGCGAGATAATATAAGCCTCCGTTTATAAGCTCTTATAATTATATTGTTTACAAAACTGCATGATATCTTTTTGTCTGATCATATTTAGTTTCCCATAATTATATTCTAAACTATCAAACTGTTATGATGTTTCGTTGATTAGTCCCATTTAACAGCATATAGCTGTTCAAAAAATAACTATAAGTATTTATATAAAAAATAATATGTATTGTCATTCATGCATGATGAAAAATAAGCAATACACAAATATTTTATTCATGAAGCGACTCATCTTTGCGTGCTAACAAAGATATTTGTAATTTTTAAACCGTTTATTTCTTTTGTAAACATTCCACACGTTTTATGTAAGATGATTATTATATGAAACTATCATTTTGGAGAATAACTTTTTCTTTGTTTTGCTTATTTCCGTTTTTGTAGGATTTTTTTATGTAACAATTACTTAGTACACTTAATTAGTTGTCATCAGTAAAGTCGCGTGCAAGTATATTAATTTTCTTTATATAGTGAAATGGTTGAATTAATTTCGTGATCATATTCATAGGTTATCAAATGTGTAAATATAAGAAAATGCATTATCCATTCAATCATTTTGAATCGCTAATAATATGTAGGTAGCATATTCTGTAAGTTTGTAATGATTTGTAAATCTGAGTTGTCTTTTTGTGATGTTTTTATATTTATCTGTACGCGACATATTTTGTCCATTACGATAGGATGTGCATGCCCACATAATATTCCAAATTTTGGGTCTAAAATCTGATGAAAATGTTTATTACCAAAAAAATATTTGATATTTTGTGGTGCGCTAACTTTGAATAACAAATCTCAATCAAATACATTTTATTTCTCGATTGAGTACATAAATAGTAGATTAACAATTTTCCTTTTAGATAATAAATGTTTGCTTAGTTTCTATATATAAACTGTTTCCTACTTGATCAAAAATGAACAACATCTGTTCATGAGACTGACTGAAAGACTATAGTCATCAGTGAATTCTAGAAAAAAATCTTTAGTTCTAACAATTTTCTTGCGTCTTATGCCAAGTTAACCAAAGACTGTCGCTCTGGAGTAAGATCTTTTAATATTTTCATAGTATTTGTCTCTTCAAATATTTGAAATCTTTGTAGAACATGTGTATGATATTCTTCTTATTTATAAATGGTTAACCACTTTTTCTTACATGATGAAGGAACTTACCGGTTTCGAATCAAATGTAAATATTTCTACTTGTCAGTTTAACAATCGCAAAATTCCTATTCGACTGACTTACTTCTCGTCCACTGTGCGATGTGACTGAATTATTATTTGGCTTGGTATTTATAAAACCATTGATTCAATGGGCGTAGTAACGGTGAATAAAAGTAACCGTAGGTTTTAGGCACAGTGCCAACCGAAGATCGTTACTGTCCCACATTGATAAAGAATGTGTGTCAATATTATAATGACTATTTTTATTTTTACTTACATGATAAGGATACGTGATGAACCAACTTTAGCTGTATTTCTTGTGCAAAAACAATGCATGTTAGGTCAAATTACAACGGAATACAATAATTGTACAAACATTGTACCTAATACGCGTCCAACCCGGGTATTGTTAGTAAATCCATTTTAGAATTAAGTTGAACGATTACGCTTATCCCCTAAGGCGCGCCTCGCCTTATAAATAAGACTTAGTTTTGTTATCAGAATAATTTAAATATATTCTTAGCGTAAATAAAGCACACTGTTAGATTTAAGTTATTTTTATATCAATTTATTTGAAACTAATATAAAAACCTTAATTGTAATAGTTTTTTTAATTGTATTCTGTAATGATGAGTGATGGATATCTGGTGTGATCTCAAGACAGTTCCATAAATCAGCACGTTTCCGCGAGTGGTATATTGTTCTACTATGATAATTCGTAACTATTAATAAATAAATACATTATATCACTCTTGGAAAGCATTTTTTTTCGGATATGTTGTCATTTGTGCAATAAATGCATTGATTGATCACGTTTTGTACTCAATGAAAGTCGCGGCATTTTGCCGATGTAGTATTAAATAAATGGTGTTGAAAATATCAAAGATTTGTTTTCTTCCTATAGAACATCTAATCTACAAATCATAGGCAATGTTATATCAAATATTGTACATTTATTTGGCATTATATACTCGTAACTGTGAACATACGAATTAGTTTAAAATAATGGAATTAGAGTATTATAAAAATCAACATAAAATCTAAAAATCACTTGGATTCGGTGAGATTTCGTACCATACGTACTAAGGACGGGGATCTGGCATCCTGAAACAGAAACAAAACGTAAAATTATGTTATCTTAGACACCTTATTGGGTTTTTTTTTAAAACTATGTCAAAGACCACTTTGAATAGTTTTACTATTACCTAGTAGGGGAGAGATTCCACCCAGCTAATCTAGCAACAAACAAGGGAGTTAGTTGGAACAGGCAATAGAGTCATCTAGCATATGAGACTAGATTTTTAAGTGGGGTACTTGAGGTCCTACAGAACTCAGGCCTTTGCATCTTTACTAGATCTAATCTATACAGCGTCAAGAGGCAATCTTTGCCTACACTTCGGGACACTGTAAAGCCTGGGACATTGTTGAAGTTGTCCTATAGACATAAACACATTTTTCTTTCTTAAAAAGAGTTAGGAATATGGAAAGCGGCGCCGGGGTCGGCCGAGAAAGCGTTGGCGGGACGATCTCGTCACCTGCGACGAAGAATGGTGGGACTCCGCCAGGGATCGGGATGGTTGGAAGAGTTTGGGGGAGACCTTTGCCCAGTAGTGGGACGAAAGAGGTTAAAAAAAAGACGTAGCACTCGGGGACTGCCGCATGCCACGGTAAAGCTATTGCATGCCACCTAGAGGCGAGTTGCTGAACTAAAGTGCCAGCGGTCAGGTGATTTCGTTACGTAATTTCTGGATTCGGTCTCCACGCCAAGGCCCGCGATAGAAGCTATGCAATAGCTTAAAATAAGAGTTAGAGCATGTTCCCGAACTTTTTCGTCATTGAAATATGCAAACTCACAAGTGTATGCTGATCTGCGGTCCGGCGTGCACGGAGGAGGCGTCCTGCGGCGTGAGGAACACGAACTGACGGCTCGTGTTCTTGAGCGCGTGGTCTATTAGCAGCTCCATCACTATCTTGCGGTTTATGTTGTCCTGGTGTAAGAATAACAACTTATGGTCTTTTATAGGATACAGGTTTCATGTATTTGGGCATACCTCTGATTACCCAATTAGACATATTCAAAGGATTGTAAAGCATTGTTGCTTACGCGAAACAAATACTATACTACTTATGTAGTTCCCTCCTTATGGAGCCTTCCCCTCGCGCCCCGCAACTCAATCTTATCACCTTATTTTACTTTACATACCTAATTACCAATATCTACAAACTTATGTACCAAAAGCAGCTCAATAAATATCATAAATTGTTGGAGAGGAGTTTTATATCAAGACCTGAAGCCCCAATCCCCGAACAATTATCCTTACCATAAAGACATCAAACTCGTCCATAAAGTAGAACGGCAGCTCCACACACTCCCAGAGCGCCATGATGAAGGCCACAGTAGAGTAAGACCGCTCCCCGCCCGATAGTGAGGAAGTAGATGCCTCCCCTCAGCGTTCACGCGACGTATAGAAGCATGTGCTTACCATAAAGACATCGAACTCGTCCATAAAGTAGAAGGGCAGCTCCACACACTCCCAGAGCGCCATGATGAAGGCCACAGTGGAGTAGGACCGCTCCCCGCCGGATAGAGACGAGGTGGATGCCGCGCGTCGCTTGCCGCTGGACTCGCGGCCGGTGCACAGGATCTCGAGCACGCCTCGCGCGTTGTCTATGTCCATGCGACCCTGAGATGTGGTAAAAAATAATAATATTTGGAACAAAAGACATTGGTAATACAAACAATGGGAAGTTGACACCTGCAAAACCACCTGGTAAGTTCTCACTTTTCTTTTTTGCTAACCTATGTTGTCCCACTGCTGGGCAAAGGTCACTTTTCTTTAACACACTTTTATTAGCTTCATTTGTAACTAACTAAGTATGAAAGGAAATCTTGGAATCTTAATAAGACCCACTTTCCTGTCTTCGATTAGGATGAAATTTTGCACACGCTCAGAGTTCTGATGACAATACATGGCGGACGAAAAGATGGCGGACAAGACAGGCTATTTGAAATGCACCCCCATGATAAGGGTATCAAATGTTTTGTATTTTTAGTGCGTAAGTTGCTCAGCTTGAGACTGTGTGAAATGATTTGACGCTGTGTGAAATGTCCAAGGGTATCTATTTACACTTACGGAATATCCTCGTAACGTCAGAATTGATTGGAAGCAGTATTGCACTCGCCGCGCGATATAAGTTTGCACACGATGACAAAAGTTCAAATGTTTATCTGTCGTGCTTTTGATCTGTGAAAAAAGAAAGTATTAATGTTTCTTAATATGCGTATTGATCACCGTGTTACAAAATCCTATTTAAGTATATAATGTATGAGAATCACGGTAAATTGCATGAATAAAAATATCATACATAACAAACCAACAAACTTGACTGAGTAGCGAGGGTAGATATAAGTCGCGCCACGTAAAAAGAGCGATCAGATACCACTTGTAAAACTGCTGAAACAATTCAAGTTTACCGATATCCGTCCGAGTCACGTGCTCTCTGAAGGAAAGGGCCGACTGGCCTACTTGTTCACGTGCGTCATAGGCACTGAACGCAAAAGAACTTACATCTACACTAATATTATAAAGAGGTAAAATTTGTTTGTTTGTTTGTTTGTTTGACGGAGGTAATCTCCGAAACTACTGGACCGATTTCAAAAATTCTTTCACGGGTGGGTAGAATGGACTGTCCGGGAGGTTATAGGCTATATTTTATCCCGGTAGCTCCATTTGTACACCCGTGCGAAGCCGGGACGTGCTACTAGTCGTTTATAAGCAGCTTAAGCCGGTCCAGGGTTTGTTTAGTGCGTCGGTACTTGCACTCCACGAAGGAAAGATAAAACAGGCAACTTTGTCCCATGTCATGGGCACTGAACGCAAAAGAACTTACATCGTCAATAAGCAGCTTAAGCAGGCCTAGCGTTTGTTAGTGCGACGGTACTGCACTCCACGAAGGAAAAATAAAACAGGCAACTTTGTCCCATGTCATGGGCACTGAACGCAAAAGAACTTACATCGTCAATAAGCAGTTTAAGCCGGTCCAGTGTTTGTTTAGTGCGTCTGTACTTGCGCTCCACTAGCAGTAGTTTCTCCGCGACCTGCGCCTTGGTGAGCCCGTCGCTGCGGATTGAGCTTAGCTTCAGCTGAGTTTTCTTCAGCTCGCTCGTCACTAACGCTTTGTCTCTGTGAAATAGCGATGAAAACAAGGTTATGGTAAGTTCGTGTGAGCAACAGGTGTGTGTGACATTGACAGCCAAGATGTAGAAAATGTGGTTTGGACAAACACTTTAGGGACAAAGTGTTGCCGGACCACTCGACAAAGTGTTGTCGAAACACTATTGCAACAAAGTGTTGCCAAAATAACACTTTAGCAACTGTTTCTCCAAAAGTTTTTTATCATAATTTTCTAAATTTTTTTATATTATTATGTACCACTTTGACAATACTATAGACCGACAACACCATCAACTGCTACTGCACTGCGATACGGCACATAAAATGACATAAGTAATAATTTATCATTCATTAAAATGGCCGCTTTAAAACCTAATGACCATTGTGGTCACCACGTACTTTATTAGGTGGTAAGTTCGTAGAATTATCGTATTACCTCGGATTTTTAATTCTCTGACAGAGCGTGAGCGCCTCCGTTTCCTTCTTGAGTATAAGTTCCCGTTTCTCCCGCAAGATGGCGTCCACCTGCGTCAGTTTAATGCGGTCCTCGCGGATGCGCTGCTGCCACGTGCGACTCTCCGTCACGCCCTGGTCTAACTTGTTCTGCTCCTGCTCTATCTCTTCCTGTTGGAAAAGGACGGAGATAGTGAGAGGAAGTAAGAAATAGAGGGCTATAGTATTCCTTTTCTTTTATACAAAGAAAAAGAAGAATATATACAACATTCATATGAGTGAAAGAGACAAAGCATTATATCTTTTATCCCTCATCGCGCTTTTTTGTATGCCCGGACAGGAGTTTAATGAAAGTGTGAATTTTCGGAGTCTATTGGCTACGCTGGCTGTTTGTCCAGGTATACTAGGTGGGACTATCGGTGTACCATGGGAATCGAACTGACAATTTGACAAGCGATCGCTGCTGATCCGGGCTGCTTAACCACTCGGCCACAGAACCACTAACAGTCTAAATGTATACTCACAGTAAGACTCCTGCAAGCGCTGCTAACTTCTCTAAGCTGGTTCTTGGCAGCTTTCATACTGTCATCGAGTTCGTCTATCTTCTTTCTGAGCGCGCGCTCTTGTTTGGACGCAGACTCCACTTGCACTTGCAATGAACGCAACTTGTCTTTGGACAGGTTTAACTCTTCCTCCTGATAACGAAATAAATATGTAGATAAATATCATTATGACATTAAATCGTATAACAAGCACGAAGAAGATACAAACGAAATACAATGTCTTATCGCTATGAGCGATTTCTTCCAGACAACCTTAGGATGAAGACCGCCCATTGTACAATTATTTTAAGGATTTTTAGTTCATAAGTTTATTTCTGTGTGCAATAAAGTATTTTCATTCATTCATTCATTCAACACATATAGAGGAAGGCTATGTAGACTAAGTTTTGGGTACATACCAAGACAGCGTGATGAGGAGTACTCTCCTGCTGCAGCGCTGCAGCGGCCCGCTGAGCGGCGTCGTTCTTCTCGTACCGCAGCGCCAGCAGCGCTTGCAGCGCTTTAGACGCGCTGCGCTCAGCGTTCCGCGCTTCGGTGGCCGCGACGCTGAGCTCCTCAGCCCTCGCTTCAAGCGCTTGCAGCGTCGCTTCGCCTTCAGCGATCTCGGCTTGCACTTGCCTGGGTAATAAAATGATTTCATCATAAAGATTTTTTACATTTCAGTTGCTTTGCTACCTACTTAAAAATTATTTAAAATAGACAATCGACTATACTTCATTTATTGAAACGAGCTAATAGGAAGAGAAATAAACACGTGATTGGTCATCCAAAATAATTGTCTTTCTCGTGATTGGCTGAATGTCAAATCAATTGTCAATTGTCAAATCTAGCCATTACGAGAATAGACGAGAATAGAGCATTTTGAAATAAATACCAACCCTTATACCATTTTGAAAAAAGTACCCATATTAGCCCCAGTGTGTAATTACCTCTTCCGTTCAGCGGTGCTGACCTGCAGCCGCTGGCTGGGCTTGTTGGCGCCGCCGTAGCTGCGGTAGTTCCGCTGTATATTTACCTCTTCCGTTCGGCGGTGCTGACCTGCAGCCGCTGGCTGGGCTTGTTGGCGCCGCCGTAGCTGCGGTAGTTCCGCTGTATATTTACCTCTTCCGTTCGGCGGTGCTGACCTGCAGCCGCTGGCTGGGCTTGTTGGCGCCGCCGTAGCTGCGGTAGTTGGGCGCCGGGTAGAACTCGGACGAGTTCAACGTCACTATCTTACAACAGTTCTCTGGCACGTTCTCCACGTGAGACGATAGACGGATTGCGTCCTCTGTAACATGGCAATGTGGTTAGAAGAGGAAGTGGAGGGGGTATGTTTGAATGGGTACACTCACGCACGAGTCACCTTGATAAGCCTTAAGGCCCTTAAGTCTCTGCACTCATTCCGACCTCACAGTGGTATAAAGGTAGGTGATTATCGTTTTTTAGTAGATGGAAACAGAGTGAATGGGGTACTACACGGTTTTTTGAGTAGTAAATGGTTAAAGTACCCTTAACCGGCGAGCATGTATGAAGAACGTAATGAGAGAGAATGAGAAGCGGGTCAGGATCATAGTAAATGGAGGTCTTTGCCTACCCCCCTAATTTTATCTATGTATGTATACGTATGTATGATGATAGTTTACCTTGATCAGGCACGAGCAGTATTCCCTCGAGACCGAGCTGGTCGATGAGATAGTTGGCGACGACAGTATCGGCCACGTGTACAGAATCCAGCGCGGAGAGATATCCGCTCGCTAGTACTTTGTTGCGACGCACGTCGTGCACTTTGCTGAGGAACTTGCTGCAGGTCACGCTCGGCTTGGAACCTCCTCGGCTGTATACCTGGTTTGATAAATTATTATTTACTAGCTGCGCCCCTCGGTTTCAGCCGCGTAAGTCCCGTTCCCGCGGTGTTTGTTCCACAAATTGCAATGTCCTTACAGGACTCATGTTATCACATGGAAAACTAGTTTTAAGACCTTTGTACCATACATGAATGCAATAAATATTTTGAACTTTGAACTTTGAATATCGGGATAAAAAGTAGCCTATGTGTTAATCCAGGGTCAATCACCTATCTAGATACCAAATTTCAACCAAATCGGTCCAGCCGTTTTCGCGTGCAAGAATAACAAACATTCTCACAAACTTTCACATTTATATTATTTATTAGTAGGAAGGATAGGATAGTAGGATAGTAGGAAGAAGGAAGTAGGATAGTAGGAAGTAGAAAGTAGGAAGGAAGTAGGATAGTAGGAAGTAGGATAGGATTATATATAAATAAATAAATAAATATAAAGAGTCACCTGTCCCATGATCTCGAAGAGTCTCCTCGAGTCCTCCGGTGTGTTAACACAGAAGGCCGTCATGCTGCCGCCGATTATATGCTCCACGGCGCCGCCCCAACGCTTCTCTTTCAACTTTATGTACGAACCTGAACAAAACATAATCGTCTTTACTCTTTTTAATGTCTGACATGGACAAGATCAACTGTTTACGGAATGGGCAAATGGCAGCTGTTGAAGCATAAAAGTTGAGGAAAATGTGGAAGAAAGCCCTACACTACAGTTTTAAAAACAAATAATAAATTGTCACTGACACTGTTAATAAACTGCCGCCAGTCGCATCCATCGCAGCATGGGTGCTTCATCTCGAATATTGAATTCACTCCGTTTTTCTTTGGGCTATTTTTTGGTGTATGATTTTTGCGGCGTCACCTAGCGGCGTTTAGGCATCCGACTACATGCTACTTAGCACTAGATGGAGTTACTTATTTTTGATTGCAGGCAAAACCTAAACGCCGCTCGGGACGCCGCAAAAATCAAACACAAAAATAGCCCGAAGAAAAAAGAACCATGTATGATTTTCTTTTTGTATGATTCGATGTATATTGTGTTGGTGGTTCAAATAAATAAATGTTCGAGATGAGGCATCTGACTTATGTAGGTAATCTGTGATTACAGCAAGATAAGGGAGTCGCGTTGGAACAGGCAATAGAATCCCCTAGTTTTAAGAACGTGACGTGTCAAAGTGGTCTCTAATATGACTTTATTGAATAAATATATTTTGACTTTTGACTTTTGAATACAGTACATACCAATAGGTCCTCTAGGCGGCGCTGAGAACTCTCCCTTGGCGACGGCTCGCTTCAGTCTCTCGCACAGCTCCACCATGTTGTTACCGTACACGGCGAGGGAGTCGTGATTACAGCAAGAATACAGTACATACCAATAGGTCCTCTAGGCGGCGCTGAGAACTCTCCCTTGGCGACGGCTCGCTTCAGTCTCTCGCACAGCTCCACCATGTTGTTACCGTACACGGCGAGGGAGTCGTGATTACAGCAAGAATACAGTACATACCAATAGGTCCTCTAGGCGGCGCTGAGAACTCTCCCTTGGCGACGGCTCGCTTCAGTCTCTCGCACAGCTCCACCATGTTGTTACCGTACACGGCGAGGGAGTCGTGATTACAGCAAGAATACAGTACATACCAATAGGTCCTCTAGGCGGCGCTGAGAACTCTCCCTTGGCGACGGCTCGCTTCAGTCTCTCGCACAGCTCCACCATGTTGTTACCGTACACGGCGAGGGAGTCGTGATTACAGCAAGAATACAGTACATACCAATAGGTCCTCTAGGCGGCGCTGAGAACTCTCCCTTGGCGACGGCTCGCTTCAGTCTCTCGCACAGCTCCACCATGTTGTTACCGTACACGGCGAGGGAGTCGTGATTACAGCAAGAATACAGTACATACCAATAGGTCCTCTAGGCGGCGCTGAGAACTCTCCCTTGGCGACGGCTCGCTTCAGTCTCTCGCACAGCTCCACCATGTTGTTACCGTACACGGCGAGGGAGTCGTGATTACAGCAAGAATACAGTACATACCAATAGGTCCTCTAGGCGGCGCTGAGAACTCTCCCTTGGCGACGGCTCGCTTCAGTCTCTCGCACAGCTCCACCATGTTGTTACCGTACACGGCGAGGGAGTCGTGATTACAGCAAGAATACAGTACATACCAATAGGTCCTCTAGGCGGCGCTGAGAACTCTCCCTTGGCGACGGCTCGCTTCAGTCTCTCGCACAGCTCCACCATGTTGTTACCGTACACGGCGAGGGAGTCGTGATTACAGCAAAAATACAGTACATACCAATAGGTCCTCTAGGCGGCGCTGAGAACTCTCCCTTGGCGACGGCTCGCTTCAGTCTCTCGCACAGCTCCACCATGTTGTTACCGTACACGGCGAGGGAGTCGTGATTACAGCAAGAATACAGTACATACCAATAGGTCCTCTAGGCGGCGCTGAGAACTCTCCCTTGGCGACGGCTCGCTTCAGTCTCTCGCACAGCTCCACCATGTTGTTACCGTACACGGCGAGGGAGTCGTGATTACAGCAAGAATACAGTACATACCAATAGGTCCTCTAGGCGGCGCTGAGAACTCTCCCTTGGCGACGGCTCGCTTCAGTCTCTCGCACAGCTCCACCATGTTGTTACCGTACACGGCGAGGGAGTCGTGATTACAGCAAGAATACAGTACATACCAATAGGTCCTCTAGGCGGCGCTGAGAACTCTCCCTTGGCGACGGCTCGCTTCAGTCTCTCGCACAGCTCCACCATGTTGTTACCGTACACGGCGAGGGAGTCGTGATTACAGCAAGAATACAGTACATACCAATAGGTCCTCTAGGCGGCGCTGAGAACTCTCCCTTGGCGACGGCTCGCTTCAGTCTCTCGCACAGCTCCACCATGTTGTTACCGTACACGGCGAGGGAGTCGTGATTACAGCAAGAATACAGTACATACCAATAGGTCCTCTAGGCGGCGCTGAGAACTCTCCCTTGGCGACGGCTCGCTTCAGTCTCTCGCACAGCTCCACCATGTTGTTACCGTACACGGCGAGGGAGTCGTGATTACAGCAAGAATACAGTACATACCAATAGGTCCTCTAGGCGGCGCTGAGAACTCTCCCTTGGCGACGGCTCGCTTCAGTCTCTCGCACAGCTCCACCATGTTGTTACCGTACACGGCGAGGGAGTCGTGATTACAGCAAGAATACAGTACATACCAATAGGTCCTCTAGGCGGCGCTGAGAACTCTCCCTTGGCGACGGCTCGCTTCAGTCTCTCGCACAGCTCCACCATGTTGTTACCGTACACGGCGAGGGAGTCGTGCCCGCGGGACTCTAGCTCACGGAGCTGCTGCTTCAATTGCTCTGTGAATATATAAACAGTATGGGAAAACGATCATAGTAACATTAACAAAAGAACGATGAGGGAATGGTAGAGGGTAAGTTTGCGCATGGGTCACGGACCAATAGCACGCGCTACATCAATGGTGTGAAGTGCGCCGCGTCACCCCTCCAATCCCACCTAAGATTCCTAAATATCTTTCCCCTCAGCGTTCTTTTTACGTGGCGCGATATCTATAATATGACATACTGATGTTGTCCCTCTGTCGCTGCGCAGCCTGCGCGGCCTTGTCCGCGTGTCCCTGCGCATGCGCGTAGTTGGCGCGCGCCTGCGCCGCGTCGTTCTGCGCAGTGTTGTAGCGCGCCTCGGCCGCGGCGGACGCGTTGGCAGCCGCTTCTGCCGCCGCTTCTAGCGCCGCGCGCTGCTCCGCGGCGCTACCTGAACTGTCGTAACATATTTTGTTTAGGTGTTAATCTCTTGATAATTTTACATTTACTTTTAATTGCCCTGATGCAATTAAACGATGACATAGTTTATACACTAGCTGGCTTCTTACTAAAGCTTGACTATTTAGATTGTAAAGGGATCGCTTTTAAAAAAACAGCTAAGCCCACACCACCAGGTTCTTGCCTGATTCTTTCCCTGGTGTAGGGAGTTGCTTTGGAACAGGCATCTGGGCAATAGAGTCACCTAGCACCTATAAGACTGTACATTTTTAACTTTGAGGTCCTAGAGAAATAAGCAAATTTTTTGGGACTTGATGACATATATATAAAACTTACTCAATATTCCGTATCTCCCTCTCGAGATCTGCAATCTTCCTCTGCTCGCGACTGATGAGGTCTCGTTGCTTCCCGCTAGAGCTGGCGGCGCCGCGCTGAGTGCCTTGCAACTCGCGCACTTGACACTCTAGCGAGCGCAGCTCCTGCTCTAACGTGGAGCGGATCTCGGACTTCTCTTTCAACTGGTCTTTTAGGGCCCTGGATATATGAAATAAATTAAAACCTCCCATGACAATACCTTCATCAACTTTATCAGAAAAGAGATCCTGGACAAGTTTTCATAAATTATGACTAACAAGCTGCGTGTCCCGTTTCACACAGGTATTCGTTATACCAGAGATAACATAACTTTCTAATAATAAAAAAATTCTGATGTCCATAATTTTTAAGTTTATTAAGGTAAAAGCACCAATCTCCGACAGTGGACCAAAGGATGACACTTTCGAAGAAAAAGCTTTCTATTAGGAAAAATAAACATTTAATTCCTATTATTATTATATTAAAAAACACATTAGTCTATTAATAATGCGTTGACAAAAACTTAGACACACTTTCAGACGAAAATTTAAAAATGGCTTAAATAAACAAAAATCAATGTGTGCAGATTGTGATGAGCGCGGAAATTCTTAATGATTTACTTAAGGGCATTGTTTTTTTACGATTATGATTTTGTTTTATAAATTACTGATTATTGTTACTGTTGGTGTTTATCTGATACATGTATGATATTATCGACGTCTTATGGTCATTTCCTTATTATTTTGGCTAGTTTTTATATCAATTTCAAGGGGTGTCTATCATTGGTCCCAAAAACTGAGGAAAACCCAAAAGATGACACATGTGTTTTCTATTCGGGTTTTCTCAAATATATTTTTTCAGCTTAAGTTTTTTAGCTCAATCCGTAATAATCCGTATGGATGGATCCATCCATATCCATCCGTCCATACTAATATTATAAAGGGGAAAGTGTGTCTGTTTGTCTTTCTGTCTGTTTGTCCGTCTTTCACGGCAAAACGGGGCGAATAATTGACGTGATTTTTCGTGTGGTGATAGTTGAAGGAATGACGACTTGCTTGACGAGTGACATGGGGGCTTTTTATCCCGATATTCCCGCGGGAACGGGACTTACGCGGGTGAAACCGCGAGGCGCAGCTAGTCAATCAAGAAAAAAAGCCTCGGACGAATTGACGGACAGACGGTCGAATGGACGGACGGACGTACAAACCAAAACTATAAGGGTTCGTTGTGTATTTAATTTATTTCATACATTTCAAACATTTCATACATTTCATACATCTCATACATCTTATACATCTCAAAAATTTCATACATTTTAAACATTTCATACATCTCATACATTTCAAACATTTCATACATTTCATACATTTCATACATTTCATACATTTCATACATTTCATACATTTCATACATCTCATACATTTCAAACATTTCATTTCATACATCTCATACATTTCAAACATTTCATACATTTCATACATTTCATACATCTCATACATCTCATACGTCTCAAACATTTCATACATTTTAAACATTTCATACATCTCATACATTTCATACATCTCATACATCTCAAACATCTCATACATCTCAAACATTTCATACATTTCAAACATCTTATACATCTCATACATCTCATACATCTCATACATCTCATACATCTCAAACATTTCATACATTTCAAACTTTTCATACATTTCATACATTTCAAACATCTCATACATCTCATACATTTCAAACATCTCATACATCTCATACATTTCATACATTTCATACATCTCATACATCTAAAACATTTCATACATTTTAAACATTTCATACATCTCATACATCTCATACATTTCATACATTTCATACATCTCATACATCTCAAACATCTCATACATCTCAAACATTTCATACATTTCAAACATCTTATACATCTCATACATCTCATACATCTCAAACATTTCATACATTTCAAACTTTTCATACATTTCATACATTTCATACATTTCAAACATCTCATACATCTCATACATTTTAAACATCTCATACATCTCATACATTTCATACATTTCATACATCTCATACATCTAAAACATGAGTGACAAATTTTAATTTTGAATTTTTAATGAATTTGTAATGTTTTTATTGTATGACATTTTTTCTTTTATAATTTTACTGATAATTTTGTTTTGTTTGATTTGAATTGACATTTTAATTTTAATATTTATTTACTAAAAGCATGCCATTTTCTCTCAATTTGCACACCGAAATCGGTAAAACATGTTGCGACATACCTAATTGTTTGACCTTAATGTATAATAATTTACCTACACATGTTTATGCAATAAATTATCTTTATCTTATCTTTATCTTTAACATTTCATACATTTTAAACATTTCATACATCTCATACATCTCAAACATCTCATACATCTCAAACATTTCATACATTTCATATCTCATACATTTTATACATCGAGAAAAAAACGCTTTCACATATTTTAGAGTGTCTACTATTGGTTCCAACCTGTGTCTACCTTTGGGTAATGTGGATTTTTGTGCTGTCATCTATTGGTGCCTCTGACAAGGTTGACAAAAAACATTTTTAAATAATTTATATGATAGTTAATAAAGTTTTAACATTAAAAAGTTAAAATGTAATAGTTACTCTAACAGCAGAAATAGTTGTAATTGTTTAATTTTGAAAAATACATTATTTTTTTAAAGATTAAAGTAATATTTGTCCTTAAAGTGTCGGCCATTGGTGCTTTTACCTTAGTTACATCCAAAAATATAAATCTTTCCTATTTTCTAGATAACTATCCTGTGAACCAATTTTCTTATACAAAAGGATGTTACATGACCATGTTGTTAATATAAAAGTACTTACTGAATAGCACTAGTGTTACTCCCATAGTTCTGCTCCAACAGACTGAGCTTCTCAGCCAGTTTCTCCATCTTGGCCTTCTGTTTGTCGTGCTGCGCTTGTATTATATTGGCCTCCTTCTCAAACTCAGCTATCTCACTCCAATAGTATTCATTCTGTAATGCTTGTTTCTGTGCCTCGATCTCATCTCGGGATTGTAGCTGTTCGTGACTGGTCTTCCACTTTTTGTATTCTTTCTCTAATTCTACACATGCCTGTAATACAGTGTATAGTTTTTGATGGCAAATAGAGTCTGAATTAGGTAATTTTGATAGTGAAAGTGAATTAAAAACTAAACTTAATACTTCAAACTTATAGAAATTCCTTTTATCAAGTTGCAATCCTAACTTTGCTCAACAAGAACACATTCGATTCTAACAATTTTTTCATTTACTATTTGAACATAACATGTTCTACTAAAATTACGAAACTCACATCCTTTTTCTTCGTCCATATTGAAACAGCCTTATTACAATTCTCCAATGCGCGCACATAATTACTCTCAGTTTGGTCCATGTTAGTAGCCTTTCTGAACAAGGAGTATTTCTTCTTGGAGTCAGATGCATGAAAACTCCTTGCATCATCTTGGTTGAGGACTGATATAGGGTTGTCAACTTGTATATCATGGGCAAGAATAATACCGTTTACTTCTTCATATTTTGTTGATATCACTTCACCTGGAAATACAGATTCGTTTATTAAATGTTTATTTATTTATTTAAAGATGATAGACGAGCAGCTACTGCGGGTATGTTTCTGAAGAAACTGATAATATTTTATCGCAACATAATAAATTATTAGAACTCTTAATGATTTAAACATTTTGAGATATGGTTATGAAAGATGAAACCAAACTTTATCATAACCAGATTAGTTAACCAGCCTTTTTAAATGTTGGCATAAACTAACAATGCAGTTGTAAATAAATTAAAACTTTAGAAGCTTACCAGTTGCTGATTTTACTTTATAACTAGAGCCTCCAGAGGCATTTATTGTCCGTATTATTGTTATAATGTCACCATAAATGTTAGGTTTGTATGCTTTTGAGCTGCTGTTCTTTATTTTGATCTCAATAGTAGCTGAATTCTGGCCTTTCTTGATAAATGCTGAAACAAATGAGCTGCTATGAAATAATTTATAGATTTGGAAGACTTTATTAGCAGTTTGGTGTAGAAAAGGTTGATAAGACGTTATAGATAGATTGTTGAAATTTTATTACAAGTGGTTGCAACGGGGGACCAGAATTGTGGCATCAACAGCTGAGCGCTTTCACGCTTCAGAGAGCCCATTAAAATGTTAGTACTTGCTTCTCAAGTTATGTAGCCATGGAGGCTTTTAGGCGACCTAAATAATCCGTCACCAGAGGCCACTGACTCATTCGAACTTACTTTTTAGCAGGTTATCATTAAGTACCTACTTACATTTTGAAAATCTAACGTGGACATAATTATTATTCGGAACAGGCACATAAGTAATACAAAAGTGTTGTCTTACAAGTTAAACTGCTTCCTCGATTTGTCGCAGAGGCTCTGCCTCCCAGGCCAACCACCAAAGCCGTCAAAATAGCACTTTTACCGCTCCCATTGCGACCAACAATGAAATTAACATTTCTGTTTAAAGTAACTTCTAAATTTTCATGGCAAAAGAAATTCCGAACGTGTATACTGTATATACAACCATCAATATCCTCTTCGTAATTTTCCTCGTCTATCTCCATATTTTTCGCTGAACTTTCAGTTTTTCCGCCAAAAAAACGAAAACAACAAACATCCACAGGCGGCACGCACTGTTGACAAATTACAACTGTCTCGTCTCTACTCTATCACATCACAGAGTCGACCTGACTGACGACTGACATTGACATGACTAAAAAAACTTCTTCGGCTTAGTTTGGTCTTTACGGTATGTCAATGTCAATGTCAAATAAAGAAAAAAAAAACATCAACCGGAACTACGGCAAAAGCTTCCATTTTGGTAGAAAACATTTAAATCGAAGCTCGGATAAAATATCCCGTAATTTTTACTTGTAATAATTAACTAGTTTTAAATTTAAGTTAGTTTGAAATGTTAATAGTATTTAGGGAAATGAAATGACTTTTTTGTCTAACTTGATAATACTGCTCATTTTCATAATCTTAACGTTTCCAAACTTTCCAATTAAAAAATCTATATGGCAACATTTTTCATAACGCCATTTTTGCCTTTCGAAAATCACGGAATTTTCTGTTGTTGATGAATCGAATTGTGAAGTCTCACTGCAACTGATTAAAGATTAATAAACGCGTGAAGCTGTACGTTGTGGTTGATGTCAAATCAATAAAATATATTTGGGACCTTTGTAATCAAGGTAAACAACTTTTCAATTACCAATGGTTGAACGTTATTGAATTACCTCGGCGAAAATCTTTCTTGTGAACAAACATGTGTGTTTTATAAACGTTTCGACTACTACACACGAATAACGTTCTTCTTTATACGAATTTACTGCATTCAACTAAAGGAAATACAAACATAATTACTATTCTGCCTTGTAATCACAAAACTGTAAACAAAAACATTTCACCTGTTTGTGAACACATTGTTCTTTTGTAATTCTCGGGTACCCTAACTATTTTAATTTGTTCTAGACCATCGCGATGGGTGACTCACCTCTCGAAAATGACCCGCCGAAAGATGTAAGTATGTTAAAAGACTCCCAAGAGGTCCAAGGCCAAGACTAGTGCTACTGAAAGAGCTTGTTCTTATTTATATTGTTTTTTTTAGCCAAAAGAGTTGGAGAAGTTGGAAGAAGCAAAATTGAAGGCAAAATTCCCAAATGCCATGCTTGGAAGAGGACCTGGAGGGCATTCAGCATTCTTGCAAAAGAGGCTAGCTAAGGGAGTAAGTAGAGCAATATCAGTTTTCATGATAGCTAGTTTCAAAATAAATACTCTAGCCAATCGAAACCAAATAAGTTTTCTAAAGATGTTTAAACCAAGGCCACCTTACCACCCATATCCAAACCTTACTTTGGCCAAACCATTCTGTCAGCTTTGTGACAAGTGTAAGGTAGTAGTAGTAGGTGACAAGCCTGCCCGAGACACCAATGTTGTGGGTTAAATCCTGGCTCCAAGATGTTTTTTTGTAATTAGCTATTAATATTTGTTTATTTATTATTGATTTGTAGCTGTTAACTATATTCAACAGATAATATAACTTACAAAATATATTTTTTCAGCAAAAATTTTTTGACTCTGGAGATTATCAAATGGCAAAGCAAAGGCCGAGCAACTTATCTGCACCATTCAAAGCGCCCGCAGTGCCAGCTAAACATCCAACAGGAGATGCCATCCCCACACCAGAAACCGTCCCTATTCGCAAGACATCTATCATTCAGCCTAAGTTCCAGCAGTCGAGCCAAACATCTTAGCCATGCCTTTGTTAGCCATCTCCGGCTTTACTCATTAATCCACCTTCATTTTGCATAAGTAACTCACTGCATCGCTTTTGATTTAGTAATTCGGCACAGATTGGCAACAATTTTATTTATAAGTATTCCATTTCTGCACTTATTTGATTTCAACATGTGATGTTTCTCAGAGCCTATGTTGAAATTGTGAAACTTTTATAAGAACAACTGTTATGTATAAAATTTGTATAATTGTGTTGAGGGTGTGCACTGTGTTGCTAGCTTTCATGTTTGTATTTCCAATTTACAACACAAAATTCCTGATCTAGGACATAAATATGAGTACAATTGATTAATTTATGTACTATTATGATGGAAATGGGGATGATACATGAGACTTTGTAACATAGTTTTTGATGTATTCCCAGAATCTTTTGCACTAACATCTTAGCAACATTCAATGGGTCAATCATGGATTATTTTAGTATGTGTTATGTACCTAGCCTAGGGTTATTGAGGTTAGTATTTGTTGTAGGTGTAATGTCCCTGTACATAATGTCATGTTATATCATCACACGGAATAGCTATACATGGCAGTTTACTTTAGATTTCAATGTTGGATATGTTTACAGCTTTAATTTGTTTGTAGTTTCTGTAGTTATCATCTATCTATCATAGTCCATTGCTGGAGATGATTGTACATAAAGTGTCATAATAAATTGTTATCTAGGAGCTGATGAAAGCTGTTTGTGTTATTAGCGACTTTGTGATTATAGTTCCTGGGTGTTGCTGATAATTGACATATTCAAAGCTTGAGTTACTAAAGTTTATTCTTCTATGTAAAAATGGTTAATCTAAAGTTCAGGGACGTACAAACCACAAGTGAAATGGCACGAGCGTGATATGTGTATGGAATAAGAGAATGTTGATGTGTTAGCAATTATAAATTAAAATAAATTCTTGGTAAAAAAAGCAATTTCATTTTTATTTCAACTCTGTGCGTTTTTCCGACTGAGTACAACTGTGTAACGTGACCTTAGTTTAATATTCGAGAAAACAATGTTAACAAATGAGATTACAATAATTATAATACAATAAATGGCACAACAAAACTTATAACAACGGTGAGTGAACATGCTCGGGTGCTACTATTCCTCTTCTCTTGGAATGCCTTTCTAATCCCCCTCGTGTCATGGTTCGAGTATTACGAGTTCCAATTCAGAACCACAGCTTATGTTATATTTGACTGCTCTCTGAAACAAAAGAAACCAGATATACGTTGCTAATCCGTTTCGCTATATTATAAACACTTGTTAAGAGATATTTACCATGATCGTCTGCCAGTGACTACCTACTAACTCGCAAGAACTTCAGTTTAACCGTGATCATGGCGCATGCAACTGTGCCGAAATATCGGGAAACTCAAGAATCCACAAATCATGGTAAATATCTCGTAACAAGTGTTTATAATGTTCAAAACCATGATAGTTTAAAAGGTTTATCGTTTACTATAGTTTACGAGTAGTTTATCCACTAAACTACTCGCTGCTCTACAAAATTACTAAAGTAGTCCGAACTAGTCATTCGCGCTTAGGTTTCGCGGCTGATGACTACGAATAAAACCGTTTATATCCTCACCTGGATTCCAATGCACATAGTCCGGCGTGGCTGCGGCTTGGTACTCGCTGACCAGCTCCTCGACGACAGTGCGCGACTCGTCGAACTCTTCAAGAGATTCCTTGAACATGGGCTCCTTCCTGAACACTTCCAAGAACGCCTCGCGCTTGCGCAGCTTGTCGAACTGTTGCACGCATCTGTCGAATAACTGGAACAATGGTTAGTTTAATTTAAGATTTTCCCAGAGGGTGGTTTCTTTTAAGATTGTTAGGAAACTTTAGATGATTTGAAGATGTAATAAGGGTAGTAAGTAATTATCCAATTATAGATTTATTTTAAAGTTAAGTTAAGTTAGCTTAACTTTCCATACGTGACAAGTTGCAATGCAATAAAGAGCATACTTAGGCAAAAACGAGAAATTCATGTGAATCGATGAATTTTTCGTGTCACGAAATGAATATCTGAACGGAATGAAGAGTAGACTCACAGCCCAATGTACAATAATATTATTGTAATACTTACTGAGCAGATATTTGTGTGATTCGCGAGCAGTAGACCTGAGACTTTGTGAGTGGCTTGTACGTAGGGCGATCGGCGGGAAAGGGCCACCTGGAAAATAATATGAAAACTTAGTAACCAACATCTATTTAAAAATAAAAATATATCCTTGGACATTTCACGGCGTCATCTAGTCCTAAGCTAAGCAACTTAATGCTTGTGTTATGGCAACAAGATGACTGATGACTGTATAGAAGTTGAGTTACTTGTATAGAAGCCGGTCCCCAGGGTATGAAAGAGGCTAGTTTCCGTTCGCGAATCCTCTGCAGTGACTTGTGCACTTGTGACGGATCCACTTCACCCTGAAACAAAATTACAAACAATCAATATAAAATAAGGCTTGACCTAGCTTGATTTTCTTGAAATCTCTCTCTTTATTTCTTAAAATATTTACAGACTATTGGTCTTTTTCATAAAAAAATTGTCAGTTTAATACTTATGGTATTTCTTAATACTCCTAGCCTCGGGCAAAGAAAAGAGATAGCAACAGATTTAATATCGATTTTAGCGAATATCGGTTTAGAATAGAATAGAATGCATTGCATGCATAAAGAGGTATGTATGACTTGGAATAAGTACTGTACTGTCTACTTTTTATTTGATTACCACGCGTGCGAGACCGCAGGCAGATATTAGTCGATATAATCTTGTTTTGTTCGCGTGTTATATCGCTATACCAAGGTAATAGATTAAACGTGTTGCGGATCATCATAATTAGTAACGCTTATGTCATCAAGCAATTGTGATTATCACGCGCGATAGTAATTTACAAAGCTTTTATCATTTATTGTCTCATAAGACCACTACAGCAAAACAATCTCGCTTTGATCTCTTATTGCAGAATGAATAATCCTATTTTTTCGAGTCCAAGATCGAAGAAACATGGTACTTAATTTGTACTTAATTTATTTAAAAAGTTTGTAACTCGTGGCGAAAGTCTTTCTGCGAAATCATCTAGGTCGTCACAGTCTCATTGTTTCAGATTGCAATTCATGTTGTCTCGGGATGGTCCGAATTCCTATCCTTCCTGCTTCCTTTTTATCCCGATATTCCCGCGGCAACAGGACTTACGATGATGAAACTGCGGGGCGCAGCTAGTAGGCTATATTTTATTCCAGTAGTTCCATTAAACGTGCTGCTAGTAAATTATGAAGGTCCAAGAAAGCACAATGTTGTACCTGTATAATGTTCAGTATGGATATGTAGCAGTGTTTGTTCATCCGGTCTGGGCTGAGGGACACCATCATGTTCTTTGGTTGCAGCAGTCTTTGCATTACGTCGAGTACGGTCGTTTTCCGGATTTTAGGTGCCTGCAATATAATGTAATCTTTTATCTAGATTGTAAAGAGGGAAATTGTTATTTATTAAAAACAATAAGATAAATAAATATCCGTAGATATCACACGGCCTCAAATCTAGCCAAAAAAATGCCAATTTAGAAACCTATCTAAAGCCTAGTCGATCTAATATAGGCCGCTCTCTCTCGCACATTTGTATGGAAATGAAAAGGACGCAAAAAAAATTAAATCTTTCGTGATTGGCCTAATTTGACAATAGTCTAAGAGCGCGTTCTTTCATACTTTTCTACCAATTAGTTCGATTCGGCGAACGGATTATACTCGTAGTACTGAGGATCTACTCTGAACAGCGAAAAACGAAATTTCAACATCAAATCGCAGGTCAGCTTAAGTTGGTGGAAACTGAATTTGGAAGGTTAACCAACATAAGCTCTCCTGCGAAAATTGGCACGATGCATCGTTTTCGATTATAGTAGAGGGGCTGAGAACAGAGTTTGTTGGTTTTTTTTTATTTTTTTTTTTTTTTATTATAACCTCGTTCGCCTATGACTAAGTCTAGATTGTCATAGCCTTCTAGACTTAGTCATAGCCCTACTTACATATTACATATTACTTACAATAATATTACATTCTTATCAGTTACATTTATTTCAGGTTTTTTCCTTTCAGGTTTTGAGTTTGTTGGTTACCTGGCTGACAGTGTTAAGTTCGTGGTCGGCTGTGAGCGGCGTGTAGCCCGTCATGAGGAAGTGAAGCCGCGGCGTCGGGATCAGCGGCGCCACCAGGCTGATCAGGTCGTTGTTCATGTACGACGGATATCTGGATTGTTCATTATTATTATTATTATTACGAGCCTGTAGCGTCCCACTGAAGGGCAAAGGCCTCCCTTCCTTCCTTCCACTCGTTTCTATTGAGAGCTAGTGTGGTCCAATGATGGCAGACTGAGTTGATTGTTGGATTGTTCATAGCTTACATTAATACTCTAGGCCAGATCACCAGCGGGCCTATCTAAAATAAAATCTAAAACCCATATTAAAGCATAATTAATCTGTTGTTATCTCTTTTCGTTGCCATATAAGTAATAAGAAAAAAACAATATTAAATTGTCAAGTTTTTATGAATAAGAGCCTATGCCCAGCAGTGGATAAGGTTGGGCTGCGAATGATGATGATAAGTACAAAACATACCTTAGTGTAGCCGTACTGGCACTCATAATAGTCGAGACGAGGGTATTGATCTGCGCGAACGATGGGTTCTTTATATGCAGGCGGTCGCTCGCGATCCTGTTCAGGGCTGTGTTGTCAAGTACCATTACACAGTCTGCGCTCTCTGTGAGTCGCTTCAGCGTGAGCAGAGAGTTGTATGGCTGGACCACTACGTCACTGAGAAACAAAAACAATTTTACTTTACTACATAGTATGAAAAAACGTAAGGATGTTTTCTTTTAATTATTTTTTTCTCACAGGGTGTATATGTATGTTACTAAAAGTTACAGCCTCAATAGGATTCGAACCTGCTTTGATACAAGTGATCGCCCTGAAGCCCGGCTGCCTGACCACTTGACCACGAAACCACTGACGCCGAATTTATCAGTAAAATGAATTCTCTATTGTTATTAGTGTGCTATTAAGTGCTCAATAAGCAAGATACATTACTGTGCCCAGTGAAACATATCAATAAACCCTTAATTTCATTGATTAATCAAACAATAGAATCTCACCTTATCTCATCCAAATTCGGGAACACACTGTATGTCTGTACAAGTTTCTTTGGAAATCTATCAGAGAGGTGCTCCAGGATATATGAGCCCATGCCCGACCCTGTCCCTCCTGCTATTGAATGGCACAATACAAAACCCTGAAACAAATTCATATGACTTATTATGATTGTTTTGTTACTACACCCACTCAATTGGAGCTTGGCTATGAAAAATGAGTCACTGTAAGCTAAGGAACAAGGCTACAAACGCGGTTAGGGGCTAGCTAACCATGAATTAGGTTTGTTGTCTTGTTTCTTCTTAATAATAGTTCTGAAAGAATAGAAATATTGGCAATGCCAATAAATGGTTTACCTCTAAGTTATCACTTCCATCTGCTTCCCTATTGATTATATCAAATACTTCTTCGTTTAGTTTCTCTCCCTGTGCATATCCAGATGCCCAGTTATTACCTGCACCACCTCCATGTTTTGATAGATAGACATTTTCTGGATTATAAAGCTGAAAATATAATAGCAGAATCAAAACTAGTACAAAAACCAATTAACCATTTCATGTGAGGAATTAGTTCCAATTTCATGCTTCATTGGTTTTATAGATATTTTGTGCAGTGTGAAGAAGCTTTATATAAACCTTGGCGTAGGGCGAAGTCATGATGGTGTTGATGACTCTAGGCTCCAGATCCAAAAGAACAGCTCTTGGAATGTAATGATCATCATCAGCTTGGTAGAAAAACACATCCTTTCTATCCGAGCCCGCAGAGGCGAACTCCTCGAGTATACCATCAGGTGATATCCCGTGTTCCATGCATAGCTGTTTCCAGAACTCGAAACCAACTAAAAGAAAATAAGTTCAGAGTAAATAACACCGGAACTATTTGAAAATAACCGCTGGACATGGAAACCTTATAATTTTTACTTACTTTGATTCCCACACTGCCCCAATTGCAAAGTTATCATTTCACTCGGCATCTTGATGTTGTTTTGTAACTTTTTGTATAGGTTTAGGTAATTTAAGCCGATTAATTCAAATACAAAACACAAGTAAACAAAACATCAGCCGCTTTTATCCGTCCATTTCTATTCATATGTTTTTGAGTTCAAATTATTAATTTGCAATTTTTAAATCCATCCTATTGGTTGATTAATTTAAATTTGACAGTTTTTTATCCAATCAGAATATTTTAATTAAAATGGATTGTAGAGGGAAGTAAGACCGAACGAAATTATTCAGTGTTGCCAACATTTTTGGAATTTCTTTCTAGACATTGTCGCATCGCATGGCATGGAATGCATACAAAAATTGGTTTGACTGAATGACAGTGACAGTGACAGACGTCAGTCATTCATCTCATCTCATCATCTGTCACACACACACGAAGTTTACAAAAAGTTCTAAGTTTTAATTAATTTCGTAAACTTTCATAGAAACAACATGAAATCGTTAAACTACTAAAAGCTATTTGATAATAGGCTAGTTCTTAAAAGTATATAATAAAGTTTTCATTCAGAAAGTGATCAATTACGAAATTCAGGTAGGTGTTCCATAGTTGTAGTTGATGGCCTTCGATTTGCATATTTCTCAACTTTGTACACAGCCTACTGTGTGCACAGCATTGAGGATAATGCCAGCGTAGGTGTGACTTTCGTACCTACAAGGTTCCCTAGTAATAACCCATGGTATTTTGAAGTTAGTAAAACTTTGGAGAGAACAAATTTACATTTTTAATTTTTATTATTCCGGTCCGGCGAACAAATAATTTATTTATGAACATTACCACGTACGTGCAGAGAATTTCTGATCATCTTCCTAGTATTGCAATTGCATTTCGTGATCACTTTGTCGGCAGTTAATTAGCAGAGACAGTACAGTTAGCCAAAATGCCGCGCAAGCTACTCAAGTTTCTTATAGTGTTTGACAACACTTCCCTACTGTACTTTCCTGGACAGTTCTTATCAGGAAAAGTGCTGATGGAGCTGCAAGATGATACTCCGGTTTTGGGTATGTATATAAAATAATGATCACAATATATCTGGCATTTAGTGTAAGTTGGGCGGATGCCCATGCCCAATAAGGTGATGAATGGGTATGGAAATCAGAATTCTTACTTCACCTTTTAGAATATTATTGTTAATGCATAATTTTTACACTTCACATTAAACAAGTCTCATGACAATTGGTAATAGACTTATCTTTCTCTCTTCTAATTTCTACATACTATTTTCTTTTGTCCTTCTGATACAAATTACTGATATTGCTAGTATAAAACAACACCCTTTTTGCAGGTTTACATTTCCATGTGGTAGGCGAAGGAGTTGTGAGGGTTGGTTCAGGAAGACATGAAAGACTCTTTGACAAGGAAAACTACATTGACTTTAGGATGCGACTACTTGGTGAACCTGGTATGTATTAGCAGCATCATTTTCTTTTAAAACAATCACTAAAATTATCTTTGTCTTATCAAATCTAATTAAAACGAGGATAGGACCACTCAAGTTTAATAACAAAAATCATAAAAGTATGCTTGTCATAAAACACCTGGAAGAGATATTGATTGATGAAACAGCTTATGCAATGCGAACTACCACTCTGCCTCCGAGTGAGGCTTTTGCCCTGCAGTGGGAAATTGGCTAAAAAATGAATAAATAAATGTAGTAATGAATTGATTTTTTTTTAATCCAGGTCATGGGTCTTCAATCCTGTCCCCTGGCATCCACAGCTTCCCGTTCAAGCTGGGCTTGCCCATGGGGCTGCCCTCCACATTCCTCGGCACACATGGTTGGGTGCAGTACTACTGCAAGGCAGCACTAAGAGAGCCCAACGGATTGACTCACAAGAACCAACAGGTCTTCATCGTGATGAACCCTATTGATTTAAATCAGGAGAATCCAGTTTTGGCTGTGAGTATACTAAGATTCAATTGACACTCTTTAGACAGTATGTCAATCTCCATTGTCTTGTGTAATTTGTGATTATTGTGAAGCCATATTGTCTGAGAGGTGGTACTAAGCCTCACAGACTACTTCGACTTTTCCAAAAGTCGTGGGTTTGTATCCAGCCATGTTTAACTATCATGTTTATGTGCGCATAAACATGAACTTTAAGCGGTAACGAAGAAATCTGTGTCAGGCACATGCAAATGCCGGGTAAGCCTATTCCATCTCAATGTCCCATCCACTTAATTAATGTAGACAAAGATGCTTCCTGACACATCATCTACGACGACGTGAAGGCAATATGTACTAATATCAGTGTTGCTTGCTTAGAACATAAATTAAGATAATATAATAAACACGCAGTGTAAAATACTATGTGTACAGTCACGTGCAAACACTGACTTATTTGACAAAATCGTTACGACTTTTCTCACTGCTGTACTTTCAACAAAGATGTGCTCCAAATTACTTAACATTGATGTCATAATGCTCAATGTTACACAGATTATTCAATGCCTTTGTTAAGTTGACTGTGTGACTTGCCTCTGAAATGTCCATTGTTGTTATGTTGCCTACTCGGTAAGGTAATATGGGACTGTGGGTTACTTAACGATCACGAGTTAATTATAAAATAGCATTGTCTTGTGGCTTTGCGCGCGTTTGAAATCGATACCTTCTCACGTGCATAATTATAATTATTTTTGTGATGCTATTCGCATTTTTAATTGCAGAACCGCCTATGACAAAAATCACGTACTTAAAAATATTATCAACCAGGATTCGGACCAAAAAAAAAAAAAATTTTAGGGCAGTCTATGAGTATTTTAGGTTTCAGACAAATCCAAACAGTTATTGCGAGGACGACGACGGCGAGACTATAGATACAGACTGTCTGAGCTTCACGCTTTTCTCATACTACGTTATCAACATGTGCAATGTTCTCCAGCAACAGCTGGAATGCAGCGTGGAGCACCGGCTGGGCGTGGGGTGCGTGGGCGGCGGCGGCGTCACCTGCCGCGTGGCGCTGGACCGCGGGGCATACGTGCCCGGCGAGAGCATACAGCTCACCGCGCGTCTGCAGAACCACTCGCGGACAACCATCAAGTGCACCAGGGCCGCACTCACTGAGGTATAAGTCGCGCCACGGATTACATAAGTACAGATACCTCATCTCGAACATTGAAATGACTCCTTTTTTCGTCGGGTTATTTTTGAGTTTGATTTTTACTTGCTCTGAGGATTTTTACGTCGCCACCTAGCGGCGTTTAGGTCTTGCCTGCAATCAAGTAACTCCATCTGTGCTAAGTAGCATACAGGTGCCTAAACGCCGCTAGGTGGCGCCGCAAAAATCAAAAAGTGATCATTGGTGGTTCGCTGTCTCTCGAACGGCATTTTCGGGTGCGCTTCTAACATAAAAGCCGCTCACGACCACGTGTCGTGTTACCAGCTCGTTATCGGCGTGATGATACATTGAAGTGTTATGTGTTATGACTGACATAAGTATATACCCTCAGACGATCCAGTACTCTGCCCACGGCAAGGTGGCAGCGCGCGAGGTGCGCGAGCTGGCGTCTCTGTCTCACGGCAAGACTCGCGGCGGTGGGGTGGACGCGTGGCATCGCGAGCTACTGTACGTGCCGCCACTGCCGCCCACTAACCTGCGCGGGTGCCATCTCATCTCCGTGCAGTACGATGTACTCGTGAGTATATACCGTCAGACGATCCAGTACTCTGCTCACAAGACGCGCTCCAATTACTCTATGTACCATACCTCAAACAATATAGCGTATCACCGCCTATTAGAACAGTAATTCGTTTCTTCACGAGGTTTTTTTATATATACGCAGTCTTGTATTCCCGTAAATATATGTTTTATCATGTGTTGATCGCTAAAGTTTAAAACAGACAAATACTCAGTCTTTCTTAAATTTTCGCGACCCAAACAATTTTTCTTACAGAGAACTAGAAATGCACACACATCACATTTTTTATATGTAGATACCTTGTACCTACCTCAAGCCAAATTATCAGACCAACTCTCTTTGTTCCAGTTCATTATAGAACCGAAGAGTTTGGATAAGGAAGTGAAACTCCAGCTGCCGATAATGCTCGGCACGTATCCGTTCCGCGACGAGAACTCTGAAGCCCCGCCCACGCACTATCCGAGCACGCTGCCCATATTCCGACCGTGGCTGCACGAGAAACCAAACCAATGATTGAACGAAGGTAGTAAGAGTGGCGCTGATTGCTGCATTTACGAACTGTCACGTAAGACTAGTTTTTTTACACGGATAACGATATTATAATTAGAAAAGAGGAATAGGTCGCGCCACGTAAAAAGAACGCTGAAGGGAATAGCTGCGCAGTACGCGATTTTACGCTCTTAGGTGGGATTGGTGGAGGGGTGACGCGCGTCACTTCACACCATTGATGTAGCGCGTGCTATAGGTTCGTGAGCGAGTGACGTGCGCAAACATACCCCCTCCCGTTCCCCTCATCGTTCTTTTTAGGTGGCGCGATATTATTAGCGCCTAAAAACTTGCACTTTAACTCTGGTTGCGCAGCACCCAAACATGTGTTTCTGTCAAAAGTATACGAACGCCTTGGACAGTTCTTGACTTCGCATTATACCCACTGATATAACCTATCTATTTGTAATGTACTATCTTTGAACGGACACTTATAATATTGCTTTCAATTAACTGTTATGTTGTTTCAAGAAAGTCTAATTCCCAGTTTTAATCTTCTTCTTATAGTATACAAATGTACGACACTTTTTACAGATAATAATGTTACAATAGCGATAGATCTACGCGGTCATTCGGAAGATAATTCTGAAACCGAGCATTAATTCTGTGTAAAACAAATTAACATTCAAACAAATCAAAACACACTTTATAAAAAACTTAAATTTTATATTCTTTAAGAATCTCATAGATAGAATTTGAGTAGGTACTACTTTTCGAATATTTTATGTACATACTCTCTAACTTAGGTGCAATTTGTCTATTGACAGTTTTAAAATAACTATTTACCGTTTTATGGTAAGCTGCTAGTTTAGTTAAGGCTTTTTATGCATTATATTTTATATTGTCTCAGTCTTGTAGCATGACCGTAAATGTATTTTTCTATATCTTTAATCAGTAACTCATGCTATAGGAGCTGTATTGGACTTAGGTGTTACCAGCACGGAAAATTATTTAGTAATGTTTGCTCTTGTACTGTGATCGTAACACGTATTCCAACGGCACGGCTTTTCAACGCAATAATTGGATTTTCAGTGAAACTGTGCCATTATCTAACTTAAAAAAGTCTTTAAAAGTATTAAAAAAATTGATGTATTTAAATTACTTTTGTATATTGGAATGTATCGTATACTAATCAAAATGTATATAACTAACCTGTGATATATCATTCCGTCCGTATGTAGTCTTACTACGAAATTATTAAAATATAATATTTTACTCTAAAAATTGCATTTTATTTCCATAAACAAGATTATTTGACTCAACACATTTTATTATCGCAATGTTTATTTTAAACATGTTCATATAACTTACAAAGTATTACAAAAGTTCATTAGTTATTTGCATAATTACAGACAAGTAATATCTTACAATAGTCATGACCTGTGGTCATAACTTTAGGCATGACAACAGCAAGGAGAGAAGAAACGAGAAGTCAAAGCTAGAAAAACAAGTGTTACAACTTAACTTTGGAAGCTTCGAACTGATATAAAACCTATTTACTTACCCCCGGTTCCTATAACAAACTAACGGATATTCGTACGTAGGTCCATCACCATAGCAACGTTGTTATTTCAACATAAAATGTATGAAACTTTTTGACAGATAACAACGTTGCTATGGCGAAAGTCATACGGCCATCCGTTAGTTTGTTATAGGAACCGGGGATTAGCGCGGAATATTGGACTAAGGTGCATGCGTATGCTAAATCAAACAAAGATACAATTTACATTACTGGACACAGAATGATACCCTAAACGGCACTAGATTTTTACAATCATTTCAATATTTAGTATTCTTAGCGCAATGGATTGTTGTGCGTAGTGAAATAACAGCTTATTTTCTTGTGCATGAGCGCTTTTACTAAACGAACTTACATTGATTCAGAATTTACGTCTATATGCCCATGTTGTGGTAGCCAAATTCCTTCAGATCTTTTTAATCATTTTAGATCCTTTGAAATCTTCAAAGGGGCAGTCAGAATATGATATTGTATATCCAAATATGTTCAATTGTTTACTACATTACATACCCAAATAACCATATTTAACCTTTGACAAATTATTTGAATAATATTTTGATGTAGAGTACATTATTCAAGTTCAGATGAATATTTTTGTACCCGGGTGAAGTTGGGGCCCATAGTTATTTCATAAATTTAATTTAACTGAAAATGTTGTAATGTAATATGTATAGATTTGTGCCATGTCTTTCAATGCTTCATAGAAGAATTTAATAAACGCGACTAGGCTGTTTCTACACAGACTGTGTTCTAGAATCTTCACTTGGTATACAAATATACAATAAGTAAATAAAACTTTATCCAATTATGTTGCTTGAATTAATATTTCCAAGAAAATAATATAACAAAATGTCAATACATTTTTAGATTACCCTCAATTTCTCTTAAATCTAGCATATTTATGTGGAAACACCAATGTTTCGACCATTTCCCCTAAAGTTTAGGGGAAAAGGTCAAAGTTGGATTATCCCAATTTTACTGGACACTAACTTATTTTCTGTAAACGTACATTCAAATCTCGATAATAAGACCGCGGATCAAGGTTTATATTACATAGTGTAGATGACTTCTCCCGTGTGTAACGTACACATGTACAATCTCGTTCATGATTGTTTGTACCACCTCTGTGTGTGAGCAGGAGGCAGCTATGCCATCTTGTTTGCGAGAGAGAGATGGAGCGTCGCCAACTGCGCCGTCCACTTGTCGAGTGCCGAGTAGCGGGCGGCGCCGCGCGCTGACGACTGCAGTTCCAGGACAGAGTTCACTTGGTCTATGCGCCCGCTGATTGTGCTGTGGACAAACGTATATTTATAAAAAAAATCTATAGTGACTAGAGGAGGGAGACCTTTGCCCAGCAGGGGGGGGGGGGCCTTTGCCCAGCAGTGGGACAAGATAGGTTAAAAAAAAAAATTGTGACTAGTAAAAATTTTCGTTTGTTGATTTTGTTGATTTTGAAAAACATCATGAGGAAACCAATTAGCTTTCTAGCAGCGTCGATGGGCTCGCGACCTGTCACGTGTGGAAAGTTAACTTCTGCAAAAGTGGCCATTACCAAATATGTTCGAACAAACCTCTGAATACCATTCAACATCTTCAAAGGATCTAAAGAATTACATAAATTTCTGAAAGAAACGTCTACCGCTCCTAGGATCTGTATCGGCGGCATCTTTGTGTAATTCTTTAGATCCTTTGATGTCTAATTCCATATTTATTTTCAGGTGTAGGGAATCGCGTTGGAACAGGCAATATAATCCCCTAGTTTTAAGACATGTCAAAGTGGTCTTCTATAAGATTTCATTGAATAAAATATTTTGACTTTTGACTTTTAAGTAGGAAGTAGTATACATATACTAACTTGTCTAGTATACAAGTGACGAGTAGATTCTCAACATCCTTCTCGTCTATGTTGAGCTCCGCCGATATGAAGGGTATGTGTATGCGGGTGTAGGGCCCGATCAGCTTGATATGGAAGTAGTATATACTAACTTGTCTAGTATACAAGTGACGAGTAGATTCTCAACATCCTTCTCGTCTATGTTGAGCTCCGCCGATATGAAGGGTATGTGTATGCGCGTGTAGGGGCCGATCAGCTTAATATGGAAGTAGTATATACTAACTTGTCTAGTATACAAGTGACGAGTAGATTCTCAACATCCTTCTCGTCTATGTTGAGCTCCGCCGATATGAAGGGTATGTGTATGCGCGTGTAGGGCCCGATCAGCTTGATATGGAAGTAGTATATACTAACTTGTCTAGTATACAAGTGACGAGTAGATTCTCAACATCCTTCTCGTCTATGTTGAGCTCCGCCGATATGAAGGGTATGTGTATGCGCGTGTAGGGGCCGATCAGCTTAATATGGAAGTAGTATATACTAACTTGTCTAGTATACAAGTGACGAGTAGATTCTCAACATCCTTCTCGTCTATGTTGAGCTCCGCCGATATGAAGGGTATGTGTATGCGCGTGTAGGGGCCGATCAGCTTGATGAGCACCTGCGTGCGGATGTTGCGCAGGAGATCCTCAATGTGCTCGCGGATGAACGGATCGTCCATTATGTTGTTCCTGAAAGTGTAAAGAGACATAAATATCCTTGGACATTCCACACAGCGTCATCTAGTCCCAAGCTAAGCAACTTAATGCTTGTGTTATGATAACCATAATAATAATTATAGATAGAAAACACCCAGCCACGGAATAAATATCTGCAGAACAAACAATAATTTGTTATGTAGCGGGAATCGAACCTGCAACTTCGTCTCAGCCGGGCCTTCGCCCACTGCGCCACAGAGGTCGTCAAACTTAGTTAGTAACTGAGTTTTTTTCCACTTAAAGATGGCTTAACTTCAGGCACCGTCTTAATATAACGCGAATATAAGAAAACTCTTACCTATTATGTTTAAGTATGGCTTCAAACTCGTTGATATCGTTGTTCTGGTATGCCATCACCAGGTTGGTCATGGCGAGGATCTCGGGGTCGTTCTTGTAGGGCTTCGCCTCTTGCGAGTCGAACGGATTGATGCCGGATTTCATCAGCCTGGGGGTATATATCATTGTAAAATACGACCTCGCTTCATCATCATCATTTCCCTGCCCTTATCCCACACTAGGTGGGGTCGGCCCAACATGTTTTCTTCTTCCATTCATCTCTATCACTCTTCAACTCCGAATTCACTCCTCTCACATTCATGTCATCTTTCACACAATCCATCCACTTCTTCCTCGGCCTTCCTCTACTTGACCTCGCTTCATAACGATCGATATAAAAAAGATGGCATCATCTTCATTAAATATTTTATTTTGGCGACATCTAAAAACGATTTATACAGTGTCAGGAGGCAATCTTTGCCCACTCTTAACGGGACACTGTAGTGCCCCTGGCCTGGGACATTGTTGAGATGGAATAGGCTTGCCCAGCACCTAAACCGGAAAGACAATGGTCAAAATATATATACCAGAAAGAAAGACTCACATATTAGCTAGGACTAGATACTTGAGGCAGGTGGTGCGCCGCGGGCTGCCGGACTCGTCGTAATTCTTAAACGCCTCAAAGAAGTCCGTGTGAGCCTTCTCGAACTCACCTTCTCGTAAGTGCATCTTACCACCGCACTCTGAAATAAAAGTAAGGACGTTAGGAAATAGAACATCTTAATCTTTCGCAATTTGTGGACATGCTCATCTGTTACTTATATATTACTACCTGCGCCCCGCAGTTTCACCCGCGTAGGTCCCGCTTCCGCGGGAATATCGATCTTCAGTTTTGCTTACTGTGGTACATAAAAATTACAAATAGCTACTGTCAGTTAGCAAACCCAAAGATTGATAGGTTATAAGACTGGCAGTGAATTTACAAATAAATGTGCAGAAAAAAAATTACACTGACTGTAAACCCATTGATAGCGTTTCATAAAAAAAAGACGTGTGGCACTCGGGGACTGCCGCAGTAAAGCTATTATTACATGCCACCTAGAGGCGAGTTGCTGAACTAAAGTGACAAGCGTTAGGTTTTTTCGTTACGGAATTTCTGGATTCGGTCTCCACGCTCAAGGCCCGCGATAGAAGCTATGCAATAGCTTAAAAATACACCACTAGGATTACTTTGGAAGAACTATACATTCGTTAAAATATAGACGGTGTTGGTTTTTACTGTAAGCTACCTATTTTTAACTAATAAATAAATAAATAAAAAGACAAGGCAATATCTTACCTCTAATAACACCCATGATAAGAGGATGCGGTATCGCCGACTTGATGTGCAAGGATTGTTCGTACAATGCTTTTAATTTCTTATTGTTCTTCTGCGCTGTGTACATCTGAATCTCGAGCGCATAGATCTCTAGTAGCTGTGTACCTTTCTTCAAGTCATCTTCACCGTCATCAGTCTGAAATGAAACACTCATACAGACCCATGCTTATGTCTTTATGAACGTGTAATAGAAAATATCAACAAAGTTATTCATGAATTTACAAAACTTCAACTCATGAGCTCGCACTTAGTCCACTAAATTTAAGATTCTTAAGCTCACATTGCAAGGCTGGCTAACAAGGCAAGCCTCGGAAGCCTTGCGTGTGGAGTCGTGTTTGCCTGGCGATCTAGCCTTGATTTAGTAAGAAACTTGCGAGTTGCAATGTCTGGCAATGATACCCAGTTATAAGGTAAATCGAATTCGAAATCAATGTTGGTATATCTAAACTGTGATATGTAGTACTTACAAAAGCACATTTTACCTGACAACTTTGATGCAGCTGCTTCAATATTTTAGCTAATTTGTTAAAGTCTCCCCTATCATAGTAGAGCTTGCCTAGTTTGGTGTTAGTTTTAAACCAGAGCCGGTCGTTCTTAGCATCTTTCAAAGCCTCTAGTGTGGTCTCATAAAAGTCTTGCAGAAGCTCCATCTAAAAAAGATACATAATTAGTGCTTGTAATGATTATTACATCTTCGATGATGCAATATTAAATTTATTAATATAAATTAACCCTCTCTGTACCAGAAGCAATACAAAATATATAAACACTAAAATATATTTCAGTAAGTAATTAACAAAGAGCTAACAAACAACAATTTTTATTTATGGCGTCTATACTAAGATGTAAGCTAAATACAGCATTAAGTCTTTAACCCTTTCTCTGCACCAGAGCGCTCCCTTTATAATAATTATGCGTGATGGACACTGCTGGCTATGTTCACAGAAAGCCCCTATTTAATCCATTCACCAAAAAGTTATATCGAATCATGGAAAAATGTCTGCACCACAATGTCTTTGCAATTTGACTTCAATAAAAGTAATGGCAAAGGCCTCCTCCTTTACTACATAACCTCTGTCCTGGGACATCATAAAAATTAATTGATAGCACATTTGCAGATTTTGAAATAAACTTACTAGGTTCCTGGTAAAATGTATTGCTTTTGATACAAAGTCTGGGTATAATAACAAATAATACACACATCACTTATACTCACATTCCTAGAGGTAGATATATAGTCTAGGATGGAATTAATGGATTTCTCCGAGTGGTTCCTGGTGACTGCACTCTTGATATATGTGAGTAGTTGCTTGTACCGAGCCATCATTTCTGTGAAATTATTCTGTAAATAAACACAATTATGTGTCTTCTAATCAAAAAGTAATTATAATTAACTTCAAGAAAAAATACTAAAACTGGTTTTTGTTACTTGCTGCTCTCTACTAAAATACATCATAGTTATTTCAAATAGACATAAAACAAACTACACCTAAAACTATTAACAGGACTGGGCATAGGCCTCTCTTCGCTTGTGCCAACCCTCCCTATTTTGTGCCAGTCTGACCCATGTACGACCTACTGTTTTGACTATGTCGTCGATCCATCTCAAGCCGACAACCCCCTTTACTATATCATGAAATATATGAAACTCATCATCATCATCATCATCATCATGATCATCTCAGCCCATTTACACCCACTGTTGGGTATAGGCCTCCTCTATTACTATGATACTCACCAATTTAAAATTAATTTTGATCATCTGCTTGAGTGCCTTGAACCCCCACTCCCCCTTGTCCCCCTCCTCGAGCTCCAACACGCGCTGGAAGCTGGTGAGCGCGGCCTGGGGGTACTCCTCCTTCAGTGCCTTGCTGTTGTAGTACTGGTTCTCTAAGTCCACGTCCGGCTCTGAGTTGTCATCTTCCGAGTACTCCTGTTAAGATTTGTTTTTAATTTTAGTTTTGTGATCTCAGTCTATAATTTGATAGTAATGATCAAAAGATAAATGATAGTTTTTAATTACAGTATTGTGATCGCAGTTTATAATTTGATAGTAAAACAGGGTAACATTGTAGTTACACAGGCAAAACATCAAGAATTAATTTAAAAGATAAATTAATGTTTGACTGGTTTAGAAAGGTTGGTCTGTAAGAGAAATATTGCTTTGAATTTATAATTAAGTTTTGTATTGGATTGAGTGATGACTAGTGGAACTTAGCTGCTTGGATTTTGTCTCAACATAGTAAAAGCAGTTCAAGGCCTCCAGATGCTACTAAAGCATAACTCTCATCTATAATATATGAGGCGCTTGCTTCGTTCCAAGTGATTGGTGTGAGAAGATGAAGCACAACTAGACATGATCTTCATACTTCATACAATATAATTTATTATGCAATGCTTCCTTGTAAATATTGTACAGATAAGTAGGATATGCAATTAAGCTCAGTTATGTTCTTACTAAGAAGAAGCCGGGTTCAAAAATCGGCAAAAACACTGCCATACTGAGATTAGAAGGTACTTAGGTATAACAAAAGTTGTAATGATATTCGTATAGAAAGTAGTGTTTTACATACCAAACCATAATCCTCTTCTTCTTCGCACATGTAATCGTCATCGTTATCAGACATTTTTCTCGATTTTTATTACTAAAATTGGGAAAATTACGAGTTCTAAGAAATACGAACACGAATAACAACGCAACTCCACAAGCAAGAGAAGTTGCCAGGTATGACAGCGCAATTTAGTTGACATTTGACAGTTGACAAAGACTTTGACACTCATGGGTGATCTTTATTTTTTAATCTGTTTGCATTTCTCAAGCTATACACTTTTCGTTAATTTTTCCATCATTCTTGCAAGATTCTTGCTATCAAAAATCAGGGAGAGATTTAGGTAGGTAAAACTTGGTAGCTGAGTAAAGACATACTCAATCAAATTAAATTGATATTTAAAAAATTGATATAAATATCCTAGAACGCATTCTTCAGTAGCGTAAGGCAATTGGTTAATTCCGTGACCAATGAAAAATGAGGAGAAAAATAGATTTTCCCGCGCTATTCCGTTTTTCTCTTCACAATTAATATCAACACGTTTAATATCACAGTACGTGGTAAATATGTATGCTCATTTGTTTCATCGTTTATTTTAAATTTATGATCTAGAAAATTTAAAAGTATTAATCGGGTAAAGTTATCTAGAAACTTTGAAAGGAAGGGGAGTATCAAGTTCCCGCTTTTCTGTACAGCTGTGTTGTGAATGGCCAATAGGTTCAATGAACCTTCAAACGTTTAGTCCGAAATGGGTTTGACGAGTTCCTTTGCAGCACATTTAATTTGTTTAGACTTACTTATTTACTCTATCCCGAAAGCAAAAACATTGAAAAATATCTAAACTGTATTTTCTTAGCATAAATTGATTACTATGATTTTTATGAAAGCGTTGAAGAATAAAAAAATTAATTAATTTAGGTGTGTTTATCCATTTCGGACCATTTTAAAACAGTGTTTCCGGTCTTTCCTCTCGATTTTCCCGCCATTTATAAATGACAGATCATTTTGTAAACAAAAAAATCGGTGGGTGAATTTTGTGTAAGCATAATAGTTAGATTATAATCACTTCTATTTTCTAGCTTACAAGTCGTTTCGTTCAGTTTGAATTGAATTATTTTATTGACTGACTACATAACATAAGCAATAAAGCAAAATGTCTCTCGTTAACGGCAAGGAAAACATTCTCAATGAAATATCCAACGTGCACATCAAGGTTAGTATTGGTGACACTTTTTTACTTTGTATTTAAAAATTAAATCGTAATACCTTTAATAAGTTCCTACCTAATAGATGTTTGTGGATATCTGTTTGTAGTCTCCAGTAAAGAACAACGTTTTGACCGAGAGAAACGGGGACGTAAAGGTCGAAAAAATGGAAATTGAAAAAGACAACCAAGTTGCGGAGTTTGACCCGCAAAAGGAGCCCTTGCTGCGGGAGAATCCTCGTAGATTTGTGATATTCCCCATCCAATACCCCGATATCTGGAAGATGTACAAGAAAGCCGAAGCTTCCTTCTGGACCGCAGAGGAAGTAGATTTATCCAAGGTACGTTCTGGTCAGATTGACATCATTTTGTTTAGGTCATGCATTTTAAACTTGTAGAATATTTACTTACATGATTTACCTACATGTCATTTCAAATTATGTAGTAGACTATCTTATCATTTGAGATTAAGCTATCTACATATGCAAGTATGTAAGGCATTAGACTAGATGATTAAATAGTACTTACTGGTCATTCATCTCATTTTTAGTATAATGTACTCTCACCGATACCTACTAAGAGCTTCATCTAAATCTTGTCACTCAAAAGAATAATCTTCACAGGACGTGGCCGACTGGGAATCTTTAAAGGACTGTGAGCGCCACTTCATCAAGCACATCCTGGCTTTCTTCGCAGCATCCGATGGTATTGTCAATGAAAATCTCGTGGAGAGGTTCTCACAAGAAGTACAAGTCACAGAGGCTAGGTGTTTCTACGGATTCCAGATTGCAATGGAGAATGTACATTCAGAGATGTACTCTCTTCTTATTGACACTTACATCAGGGATCCTAAGGAGAGGTGAGGATTTTATACTCTTTTTTAGGAACTAATAATAGACATAAATATAAGATTTGAAAATAACAGTTAAGTATGACTTTATAAAGGTAGATCACCTTCTTTTGTGTAGTTTTTATATCTGCAGGTGAACATAATTTATAAATGGATAGGCAGTTGCACAAAAGAGCATTGTAATCCTGCCAACAGGTAGATCAAGTTTTACAAAAGGACCTTGCCTACCTGAGCAAAACTTGTTTCCAATTCTCGTTTTCTATAAATCTATTAAATTAAATAAGATCATCATCACGTACAATTAAGAAAACAAATTAAGGAGCACAGTTAAAACACCATTATTTTATCATTTATTGATAAAGTTAATTGGTATTTAGCATATTACATCATCAGTCCCATGCTAATTCAAAGTACGATGAATCATTTTGTATTTTTCCTGACAAACCTTTCAGTTAAACCACCTCTTATTTACGTACTTACTTACTTCATTGATTCAAAATCTATCTATTTCTTATATTCTCTAACTGATAATGAAATCTGTTAGTCTAATATTTCTTGTCGATCTAACTAAAAAAAACAATGTTACACAAAAATATTGTTAACTCAGTCAGGATGATTTATAATCGTTCAAACTGTAGAATACTTCTAAATTGTAACTCTTATTCAGGGATTTCCTATTCAACGCAGTGGAAAACCTTCCCTGTGTAAAGAAGAAGGCAGACTGGGCGCTGCAGTGGATCGGCAGTAAAACCGCAACATTCGGCGAGCGCATCGTGGCATTTGCGTCTGTAGAAGGAATATTCTTCTCTGGAAGTTTCGCTTCAATATTCTGGATGAAGAAGCGAGGATTGATGCCGGGACTGACTTTCAGTAATGAGCTGATCTCACGTGATGAGGTGCGTACTTATCTTGATTATAATTGTCATTAAAATGATATTAGTAGCAAATGATTTTGTAAGTTTGTAACTATTATTTCTGTTATGATAACTTTTACTTAATATTTGTTTGTGACAGGGAGCATAATTGGAGGAGGCCTTTGTCCAAAGAGGCACGCAGGCAGAAACGATAAGCTCTTAAGAATTTTTAGTTTAAAACATTGTTATAACTGTCTGAATAAAAGGCTTATTTATTTAAGCTATTGCATAGCTTCTATCGCGGGCCTTGGCGGGGTGACCGAATCCAGAAATTCCGTAACGAAAAATTCTTTATTATAATATATGTTTGTACCACCAGGGTCTCCACACAGACTTCGCGTGCCTAATGTTCAAGCATCTAGTACAGAAGCCGTCGAAGCAGCGCGTGCTTCAAATAGTGAAGGACGCCGTCGTCATCGAGCAAGAGTTCCTAACAGACGCATTGCCCGTCAGGCTGCTCGGCATGAACTGCGACCTTATGTCCAACTACATAGAGTTCGTTGCTGATAGACTGCTCATGGATTTGATTGGAGAGAAGGTAAAAATTATATCCTTGGAAATTTGCTTTCCGATCAGAAAGCCTAATTTTAGATGCCTAATTGTCATGTCTATAAAGCAAATTGCCTAATATTTAAAAGACCTAAAACAGATATGGCGCTATTTATCTAATCCCAAGCTAAGCATCTCCTTGCGTTATGGTAACCAGAGGACTGATATGCTATTTAAGTATTTAGATACCCAGACACGGAACAAATATCTACAATTCATACAAACATTTTGTCCCGTGGGTGGCGGGGATCGAACCCGCAACCTCCGCGTCGGCGTCGCGGGCGCCAAAGGTGAAAATACTAGTCAACTGGCCCTCGGCTTTGCTCACGCTTTACACATAAAGTAGCTCATTTGTTATTTCAGGTCCTAAGCTACGTTTGTTAAAAGTTTCAGCCACATCAGCATGATAGAGATCCCATTTTAATAGTAGTGCTTTTATAAATCGAAAAATAGTTAATGAACTATTAAAAATAAATTAAGCAGATAACAATGTTTAAAAGACAATTTCCGTTATCTGCCAATGTGCAGACAAAAACACACTGAATAGGAAAATATGTATGTGTTTTGATGTAATTTGTGCCGTTATTCATTCCCCCCGTTACTATCGCTTCCGCGTCTGTCAGACCATCTGCTTGCCGTTAAAAACGGTCATATTATTCGTTTTTAATCTCAACGAACTAATTAGATACCAGGGCTACTTGCTTATCATACTTTATAGATATGTATAAGAAAACGTTTCATAGATAGGTACGCTTTTTTATCTAGCCCAATTCTTCTCACTACCTACTGGGTAGAAGCAGTGCCACATAGTTGTAAGATTAGAGGTTTCATTATTAGGCTATCAATGGAATTTTTTGAGACAAGTTGAAAACAACCTGTTATCAATAATCTCCTACACAAATTACCACATACTAGGGTAGTGATCATACAAATTTTGTTTCAGCATTACAACACCCAGAATCCATTTGACTTCATGAACCTCATCTCTCTCGAGGGCAAGACAAACTTCTTTGAGAAGAAAGTCGGCGAGTACCAGAAATGGGGAGTCATGTCCAACCCACTCGACAATGTATTCACACTTGACGCGGAATTCTGAGAAAATCTTTAGGCGTAGACTGACAGTATTATGTTCTAATACCTCTCTGAAGAAAGAAGTAATTATTTTCTGTATAAAGCAAGAGACATTCGAATTTAGTATAATTCAATGCAGACTGATTCAATAGCGTAGCATGGCTACTATTCATATCATACCCAACCTATTACATAGAGGGTGATCAAATTACTTGTGCATTTCTCGTGCGTTATAAGTGTATAAATAAATGCAGTTTTGTAATACATACTTACTAGTAGATCTATTGTTTAGATAAGTTAGATGTAAGAATATAATTTTATGACTACCAGTGGAGCTGGTATAATGGTTTTTCTCTTGACCATTATCATGAGGATTTTGTGACTATTTTATGTGCATTATTTTTAGATATAGATTTATGGTATTTTTATAATAAGAATAGCAAAATTGATAGTAAATACTATAATTTCGCGTTTTAAAAATAGTTTCATAATATGCAAACCGTTGCAATGCTTGTATTGCTATTTTTATAACATTCCTATTTGCTGCTTTCTAAAATCACATTTTATTTTCAATGTTCGCTCTTTCGTCTTTATAAATTCTTAGCAATAAACTTCTTAGAAAATTATGTAAACTGTGTGATATAATTGTGCTTTACGACATTAAAACTTGAATTTTGAATAAAACGATGTGTAAGCATTTATCAAACCCAAACACAATACGACCATATGTGAAATTATTATTGACGAAGCATATCTCGCTCGTTTAGCAAATAGGATAACCTTATAAGAACTTTCATATCAGTGACCTACTAGCCAATTGAACTAGTACACATACTAGTGTAGAAAACTGCTTGCTTCATTATAAAAAATAAACACAGTTTACTTGAATTTTGTCTCAGCAGCTCATATGAACTTAGCCATATTGGTAGCTTGAGCCTGCTTACTCAGTTTTGGGATATCAAGGGCGGATCCAGGGGGGGGGTCACGGGGGTCATGACCCCCCCCTGGGGCGAGCCCAGGACCTAGGCAGGCTATGTTTTTATATTTAAGGTTTATATATTTTTAAGAGCCGTACTCTCCTCTCTCCGTTCGCCTCATTCAAAGCTCGATTAGCAATGTTTTGGAATTTACTCCAAGAGTCCTTGTGACTGTTGAATGCAAAAATTATGTTTTTTCAGCAGAATGAGAACCTGACCTAGCTTGTTGCTTTTATGTGAAAAATGATTCGCTCGCGTCAAGTCGCGTCGTTTCTCGCAGAATAACACCGGTCATAGCAAAACCGTTTTAAAAATTTTGCTCGTTTCGCTTGCATCGATTCTCACAGTTTAAGAACTTGCTAGTATCTAGCTACCTACGCTGCTTGTATCTAGGTAGTTCAGTTTTCATTGAGAATCAAACGCGTTTAACTTAAAAAAATTTGCGCTCGCTTCGCTCGCGCCATTTTTACCAGGATAGGAGTCAGCCTTAAACAAAACAAAGAGACACGATGCTTTTGTCTTCAATAAAATTACTAGTTGCGGACTTGTCGTTTTTCGCATTATAAGAACCGGCTCTAAACAAAACGAAAGGCCACGACACGATGTTTTTATGGTAAAAAAATTTTGCTCGCTTCGCTCGCATCGTTTCGAGCGATATCAGAGCCGGCCCTGAACAAAACCACGTGCAACGTTGCAAAATAACGGTCGTCTTATCTCGCAGAACCGAACTAGATACCTTGAACCTAAAAAAATTTTGCTCGCTCCGCTCGCATTCTTTTTGCCAGGATAAGAACCGACCCTCAACATTACCAAGTGCCTCGATGCTTTTATCTTTCAAAATTTTCTTCGCTTCGCACGTAGCGTTTTGAGCAATATAAGAGCCGACAAAACCAAGTGCAACGTTGCAACTTTTCGCTCGGGTCATTTTCCGCAAAATAAGAACCAAACTACCTATCTAGTTTTTTTTTTACTTAAAAGTAACGTAAATATCTATCTACGTTGCTTTTAATTTAACGTTAACTCGCTCTGCTCGCATCGTTTCTTACAAGATAAAAGGTCCCTACATAATTTTATCTTAAAAAATATTACTCGCTTCGCTCGCGTTCTTTCTGCTAAAATAAGAATCGGCCCTAAACAAAACTAAAAAAAATGGCTTCGACTTTGTGACCCCCCCCTGAAGCCAAAGCTGGATCCGCCCTTGTGGGATATGTTAGTAAAAAATAAAATTACGATTTGTTTTATTAATAACATTTATTCCTTCCATTTCGCCTATCAAATAAACACACGCCACACACTCCACTTTTTATATAAAACATTCACATAAATTACAGTACGCGCTACTTAACACTGCTTGTGTACACTCAGTTGCGTTTGTGTTGTTGTACCTACTCGCAATTAAGTAGCTGTAATGTTTAATTAAATTAAAGTGCTAAATGCAACTTCTAAAGTCACTTTACATCAGTATTTTACATTTTATAAAACTATTTTTAGCATATTATTGAATTCCAGCTATTTTAAGCCGTACATACACAGTTCAGAGAAGTTTTCGTGGTTATTTCCTAGTTATTGTAATTGCATGTTCCGAAATATACAAACATTTTTATCATTATCGATCTAAATCAAATTAACTAGAGATCTGAACTTAACATAATTTAAAATACTTAAAATGTTTTAATGTTACACGTAAAATACCTGACTATAATAGGTCAAAGCTGACATCAGATAATTTTCCATGTAACAAAAGTTTACACAAGTATGACATCACACATGTGTTCTTTATAAAGCTAGTAGGAATAAAACTGCGCTTAATTTTAAAACTTTAACAAATAAAGCACTGATGTAAAATGAGTTATAAATAGTGTGACTATTTGATCGCCTTGTCTTTGGCGAGACGACGCAGCAGCCGATGTCCGGAGAGGAAGGTGAGCGCGCCCAGAGGCAGCAGGTAGCGCATCGTGTCGAACATGGACAGCTGTAGCCACAGCACGCCGTATAGACCAAGGGACGCTAGGGGGAGAAAATATGTTAATAACAAGGTATCGAATATCAGTCGGCTAATGCGGCTAATCAGCTGGTCTGAAAACGGGGTCTACTCTGGACAGCGAAAAACGAAATTTAGGCATCAAATCGCAGGTCAGCTTAATTTGGAGGTAACTGAATTCGGAAGATTAATCAACATAAGTTGACCTGCGAAAATTCTGTAGTAGAGGGGCTGAGTTAGCCACTACCATATTCGAATCAAACATTTATACAGTACCGACTAGGATGAACGAAAGATGTGGGCTTTGAATAGAAACCCAAAACTCTAACATAGTGTGTTGAAGTACTTTGTCAGTATTGAAATTTTGTCTCGTTCCTTGCGTCAAATGGAAGAGTAAACGTTCAGCATGATCGGGAAGCCGCAGACGTTGAACCCGGGTTTCTCGCACATTATAGGCAGCGGCCAAGTCCGACACTAGGAGGTCAACGGAAGAAGTGGGATCTCTTCTACTAACCTCCAAGCGTCAAATGGAAGAGCAAAGCGCTCGGCGTGATCGGGAACCCGGAGAAGTTGATGCCGAGTTTGATCCACAACGCCAGCAGCAGTAGTAGCGGCGCGGCGCACGCGGCCGCGAACACGTCGGACACGAGGCGCGCCGGCCGCGGCTCCGGGGACCGGAACATGTGGGAGATGTCGGGGAGCGCGCCGCGGGCCTTGCGGGACACCTCACCTGGGGAAAGTCATTTCATCATATCAGCCCAGTTGCACCCACTGCTGGGTATAGGCCTCCTCTTTATGACGCCACTCAGTTCGGTCCGGTCAGGAAAGTCATTTATTCAGTAAAAATTGTATTACGCAGTACGAATCCTGCCGAAGTCGCAACTTTTATGATACATCACCTGAGGAATTTTATTTATTAGTTGTGATTTAGTGTAACTTGATGTCAACTTCATTGAGTTCAAATAAAATATAGCAAAGTTAAACAATAATCGGGTACGAGTTTCAAATCGATAATTAAACCTTTTTAACCTAAATGGTTATATCACTCACGTAAAATTCTAAACAAAACAAAAAACTTTTAAATTTTTTGTCCCGTAGCGTGGATCGAACCCGCAATCGCGTCTCAGGCGGGCCTTCGCCCACTGCGTCATAACACAAGTAGGCCTAACATGTTAAACGCTTCGACACGACAAATGAAATATCTCTATAATGTCAGACTGCTCTAACGTACTATGTTAGAGCAGGAGATAATGTGTTGTCGACGACGTGATGATTTCTCGTGTTGCACATGTTAGGCCCTCTGGTCGTCAAATGAATTTTGAATATAGGTATAGGTAGTTACCGATAGCGCTGGCCTCGTGCGGTCCGAAGCTGAAGTGTATGTCTCCTAACGCCCAGGATTGCGGCGCGGCGGCCGCGCTGTCGCCGAGATACAACGTCAGGGAGTAGGCGCCCGACACGCTCTGTAGATGCTTGGCTATACTGCCCACGTTCTGGAAACAAATGACCAACGTTTAACACCGGTATTTATAAATATTAACGGGACTTAATCGCGTATTGAAATCATTTTATTTACCTCATTTTATTTTGACCAATATTTAGTTAACAAGATCATAGACAAAATTGTTCTATTTTTGTCAATGGTTAAGTGCAATGGTAAGTTAAGAAGCGCTCGTGGCGAAGCTTGCTAAGGCGTTCTTGATAGATCGTCGAAGTTAAGCGACGCTCTGCGCGGTCACTTCTTGGATGGGTGACCGCAAGTGGCAATATTATCTGAGCGCTTCCGTGCTTCGGAGGGCACGTTAAATTGTCGGTCCCGGCTTTTAAAAGTCGTTAAACCATGACGGAGGCCTTTAGGCGGCTTAAAACTCCGTCACCAGAGTTGGCCACTTGCTCATACGAAGGAAGGAAGGAATGGTTAAGTATAAACTGTGGTATAAAGTATAGTTACCAGTTCGACTTTGTAAGCCTTAGCGCTGTCCGGTTCAGCCACGAAGATGGTCTCGTCGTGTTGGTTGGCGAGGCGCACGAACGCTTGCTGCACCAACACCGGCTTGTTGTACTTGTCGCGAACCGTCAGCTTTAGGGTCACCCTGAGGATGTTAATGTTATTAGCTGAATATTTTTAAAATACCCAGGTTTTTATCGCGTTATTTACCTTTTTATTTATTGGGGAAATAAATAAATAAGGTAATTAACGCAATAAAAACCTGGGTATTTAAAAAATTTAAGAAATATTAGTTGAATGTCGAAGATTTTAAGACAACTGATAATATTTCCGAGACTTTCCTGTCAGTGGTTTGAAAAATCACCGGGCGAACGTGAAACCATGGAATTGTAATTAAATTAGATGGTTATTAGTTCAATAATTGTTAGATAAGAACAAAATTACATATACATATACTCGTACGGTTTAGGTAGTATCACGGGTACCTCATCCCGAACATTGAATTTACTAACTTATAATAATAACATTACTCACTTCTGCAAATGATCAGCCTGGAGTTTCTCACTGATCTTATTGGGATACGTGACAGTTGTGATCTTGGGACTAGTGGTGCCATCTACATCGCCGACTCCGATCTCGACCGAGCTCACTTGGATATCTCCAAGCACCGCCACATTCACGCTCGCTGTGTTACTGCCAGCGCTCAGAGCAATCTTGTACAGGCCGTATTGAGTCTTAATCTTGCTCAAGTTAAGTATGAAAGTTGTGGGGTCGTTGGGTTTGGGTGTGAGCGGTTGCTTTGAAAGGACAACGACGTCATCAGCCAATCTGGTTCCTGATTGGGCGAGCACTTCTTCTGGCTTCAGGCCGGGTATGGGCTGGCCGAGCAGGTTGGAGATGGAAATTTCTATAGAGTCTGACTCTGATGTGATGTGCTTCTTGCCTTTGATGGAAATGCTCATTGGGGTAGGCTGGAAGATGTAAAGTTATTTGAAGTTAACAAGAATGTAACTATTCCAAACACATTCAATACTATCGTAAGTTGTACTAGACATAATATTAATACAACGGCACATAGTCCACAGTGTGAGACGCGCCCGCGAGGAGTGACCATACTCATACCCAGATGAAGATTCTCCGGAAGAATCGAAACATGTCGGTATTCAAATCGACAATACTTTTATGAGAGTAATTTCCCGTTGTATTAATATAATTCCAAACATATAATGATTTACTAATTAAATTTAGGTAGGATTTCACAGATAACATCTACTCTTGTCTTATAAGCTAGGTGATTATGTTACCTGTTCGCTTGCGAGTAGTGTAGCAGCATCAAGCAATGCGGCGGCGCCGCGCGCGGTCGTCAGTCCCCGGCGTGCCACTAGGTACGCGGCGAACTTGTGCTTCTGAGCCGCGCTCAGAGGGGATGGCTTCTGCAGCGAGCGGTATGTCCTGAGTGATATGTCAGTGTTAGAAACAGCGCCATCTAGCTTAGAGCACCGATTACATAAGTATAGATGCCTCATCTCGAACATTAATTTCACTCCTGTTTTTCTTCGGGCAATTTTTTTGTGTTTGATTTTTACGACGTCTCACCTAGCGCGTGTTTATGCGTGTAGTCAAAACAATTTCATTTCAAAGTGCATTCTTATTGATCTAGACAGAAAGTGCAAATACTTAAGGCTACAAATATGGCAAAACTCCAAGTTTTAAACAAAAGCTAAAAGACTGAATATGACAGTACCTCATAATAGTGGTGAGCAGTAGCGAGGTGACAGGCAGGCCTCCTTCAAAGTGCAGTGCCTTAGCATCTGTCTCGTCGGCTGCCAACAGCACACCTTCCGCGTGCGAGGCCGTCCACGCACCGCAACCCATATGCTCACACAGAGCGAACACGTAACCATAGCTGGAATTAACACATGGCTAATTTTTAAATATGCAATGCATGTGAGTTATTTAATAACGAAACTCTTCTTTATTAAACATAACTTAACTGAAACAACCTAAATCATCATCAAAAGATGTAAAGGCCAATGATGAGATCAATGATGATGATGGTGAATGCATCTGTTTACTGTCTGGTTTAAATTTAATTTTAGATCAAGTTCTAAAATCACCAAGAACTGATGCAAGTGAGTAAATAGTAGATTTGTTTGTTGTTCAAATTGATTTAAATAAATTGATAAATGAATGTATCAATTTTATGAGACACTTATGTCTCTAACAAAAAAAAAACATGTTGGGCTGACCCCACCTAGCAGAGAATGATGACTCAAACCTAGTGTGAGATAAGGGCAGGCGAATGATGACTTAAGTCTCTAACAAGATATACTTACTTGGCAGGAGAGTCATCCTTCTTCAACATCTGAATAAGGTTTTTCAAAGCATCTTCCTTATCATATACTGAGCCTCTTCCAAGTGCCTTAAGTGAGTACACAGCATGATACACCTCGGGGATGGTTAAATCCTTCTTATCAAGGACTTGTACAGCCGCACCCACAACTTCGGGCTTAAGTGAGTTCTGACAGTTTGTTAGGGCCGCTACATTTGCGAGATAAAATACTTGTTCAATGTTTTTGAGATCATATTTTATTGTTTTGAGGTCCTGCAACAAAAATCAGTTATTTAGTATTACATTTTCGTTTCTTATAGTTCCTCTGACATTTATATAAAGCACACACTATCTAAATTTAAAATGTGTCTACGCAAATAGGCACATGCTTCTAATATTGTTAACTATGTCCTTAATCTAGCTGTAAGTTTTCCTAAAACCTTAAAAATAAAATAAAATAAAGAAACAAAAAAGTTAGGTGTCAAGGCAAATTATACCCAAATTAATTGGTAACACTGTGGTGCCAATAAGAACTAATGTCAATAAGTAAGAAATCATGTAATTATAATCTGAACCACAAATATTAATCATCAACAGAAAGGGCCCTGGTTTTAAGAGTAATCACTTGCTCAATTAATTATGATGCTTGTACCCAGGACAAGCGCACTGGTTAATAAAGAAATAAGTACTTTCTCACCTCACAAATATTAGGGATGTTTGCATTCAAGAGTTTCAAGCCCTTGATGGCATGATACAATGTAGAGACATCTTTGCTCTTAGAACTCTCCTGGAGGATGTTTTGTAGCCTCTTTACATCTATGGTGTCTTGCAAAGTATTGCCATAGGTAAGTGCTATTATGCTCAATAGAAAGAATAATTCTGAAATCAGAAAATAGCTATTACAACTTCTTATCCAAGATTAAAGTAGAAATTAAAATGTAATTAGATGCAAATCGGAATACTTTATAGCTGTTTGTAACCTCAAATGCTATTGAAAACCGGCGGCGTCGGCCAGGAAAACAATGACGTGTCCATAGTATTTTTCATCTTGGAATCGTTTAGATTCTGAATTATGTTTATGTAGGTGAAAATTAATAAGTTGAAGGCAAAGAATATCAAAACACGGCTTTGTTTCTTTTAGAAATAACAATAGTTGAGGCTAAACAGGATTAGGGATTGGTAGCTTAGAAGTAGGCGTAGGAAACAACACAAGATATTAGGGATTCGTACCATGTAGACGCATCTCAGTAGCTGAATATATCAAGAGAGGCTTTATTTATCCTAGTATAAATTCAATTCGGTGAATTACTGAGTAGATTGATCCATAGAAATCTTTTTTTATCGCCGGTGATCGCACTCTCGCGTTGCACTCACTTCACGTTTTTTGACAGTGTTGCTTTTGGTTTGACAGAAAAAGATCGACGTAGCATTTAGTGTTGCTGTAAGTAAAAAAATTAAAGTTGACAAAAAAAGAAAAAAATCGGTAAGTCATAACTCCGTAGAACTTGTCCGTAGTTTTGCAATGGTTTTTGTACAACAACACTATTATTTACTGAATGTCATGTTCACTGTCAGTTAAGTCAAACTGTCAAAGTCAACTCAGCTTGGTTGACTGACGTTATGCTGGCTGGCGCAGCCATTTTCTGGATTATTTTCATTCCAAAATCGAAATAAATTCGATCCCAACACCTGCTAGCTGATAGAAATTCAATTGTTTTGATTAATTATAAAAATGGCAGCAGCGAAATTGCCGTCGCTTCTCAGCTGTAAGTTTAACTCATTCTATTTAATTTTTACCTACTTGCACTGGTTAGTTATGTAATTCTCATTTGCTGACCAATTTGCGCGATTTTTCACACGTTGAAATAGCTAAAATATCAATCTTTCATGAAAGTATCATCTCCTAATCATATTGAACTGAAATATGATGGGTCTACTATTTAACTTGGTCTTGTACTTAGATTACCCTACTAGGAGTTTAGGTTATAATTTTGTACTATAATTTTCAGCGGCGCTGGCTCAGGCTCGCCCGAAATTCAACATTTTCATGAAGTACGCTCGCGTTGAATTGGCTCCCCCCAAGATGAGCGAGATTCCCCAAATCAAGGCTGGTCTCGCTAAACTTGTCCACAGTGCCAAGACTGGGGCCTGGAAGGACCAGACCGTGAAGCAGGGAACCATCAATGCTCTTGTTGGAGCTGAAGTACTCTTCTGGTTCTACATTGGAGAATGCATCGGCAAGCGTCACCTTGTCGGCTATGATGTCTAAGTTATGAATAAGCTAAGAGTACCTTTGTAGATATTATGTTCAGCAAAATACATTAATTTAAATCAGCTCCCTTCTCTATAATTATTTCAACCCCTATAAAGGATGTTATAAAACTATAAATATCAAATACAAGTATTAATTTTCTAAGATTACTATAATAGTCTTAAAACTACAAGGGTGCACACTGTTCCATAAATTTATATGGATTGCAAGCACTTGTGAATTTGAGTTCTGTTTCTACTTCAGGGGGTCCTCGCAGCCACAGCCTGTCTCTGTAGTAGTTGGCACAGGTCAAGAATTCTTTGTCCGAGTATTTTGCCACCTCTACTGGCACAAAGGGGTCCAAATGCTCGAAGCCCTGAAAGGAAGTAAAATGTATTAAAAGGCATTTTATATAAGCTTATGCAAGATGTGGTGGACATTAGCCTCTAAATAGGTTACTTATACAATACAAAAATAGGTTAAACTGGCCTAAGATGAATTTCCCAACAGTGGAACATAAAATTTAAAACTTGAATGGAAAAAATAGGTTTATAGAAAGAGGGAATAGGTTACCTTTTTGTATAAAAGATATTTGGGAAGGTGGCTTTCCTGGTGATCTTCGGGGACTGCTAACTGGTCCGCTGATACTACCACAACACCATTTGTCTGTAATAAAAACATATTATATATACACACATCAACAAAGTCTAGGGATATCTTAGTACCACATTATTTTCGCTTTGATATTTTAAAATCTTGTTTGTTTTCATTAAAAGTTTATATACCGATTGAAACCTCTTTTATTCTATTTTCAATTTTTTTAAATGGAAATTAAAAAAAAAAAGAATTATTAATAGTACGGAGGCAAAATTGTTAGAGGTGTGTTTCGACGAGAAAAAATTAAATTGTTTTATTGAAATTAATTATTGAAAAAGGGATTGTATTGTTTTTATTTTATAATTTGTTGGGCCGTATGAGTTTAAAGAGCAATTTTACATCGTCATTTGAGTCGAGATGAAACCCGTGAGCCGTGGGCACGTTAGAAAATGGTGCTATTTAACGCGTTGTTGCTGAGGCCATACACGCCAGCCAAGACGTGATAACAGGATTCTGATCACGTTATCTTAGTAATAGGGATGTAGTAAAACTGCCCAAGGTTAGATTCGGTGTTATTACGCAGAGACAGGATTGATTTTTCCAAATGACCGCTAGAAGACCACTGAATTTTACTGCGATGTAACTAGTAAAAAGGCTCTAGGGAGACCCCCAGCTGCTGATAAGCGTCCAAACCGTGGAAATGAGGTTGCATGAAGTTGGTCTTCATGTTCGAAGACCGTTGCATGTTACAGCGTTGCGACGTGGCAATCGCGGTCGGCTGCATTAGCGAGCTCGGGAGCATTTAACATCGAGTGACGAACATTGGTCTTTGGTACTGTTCATCGATGAGTTCCGGTTTAATTTTCATCCGGATTCAAGAAGAACACGCGTTTGCCAAATTCTAGGAAGAGTTAGTCGCCTGCAGCACCCTCAAGAGGTCCCCCCATACCAAGGCGGAACAATCACGCTTTGGGCAGAAATTCGTCTTGGCGCACGAACCCAGCTCGTTTGGATCCAAGGCAACATGAATGCATAAAAATACCACGAGGAGGTACTAGAGTCTGTCGTTGTCCCTCACGGAATCCAAATGGGCTAAGAACTTTTACTCAAACACGATAATGCTAATGTCCAAACCGCGCGGCCGCTCACCGACAACTCCGCAACAAGAAATTGGCAATTTAATTTTAAGTATCAACCAAAAATATCGATGTGTAATTGATGTAAGAGGTAGCAACACTAATAACTTAAAATTAGATTTTAAATTTAATAAAAAAAACAGTAAGAAATTATTATTTTATCATACAAATTTTCTATAGAGTTAAAAAAATAATATTATTAATATTAAAAACAAAAGAATTACATAATGTTTTATTTTATTATTATAGACCTTAAAATTACCTACCATTTTGCTATTTACTGTTTTTAAAAATTCTTCACCGATTTTTAGATATTTGATGAAATGTACAATATCCCTAGACTTTGTTGATGTGTGTATACTATAGACTTGTATTTTTGTTCAGTATACAAAAACTCAACAGTTCACTAGTCTTACATATTTCTTACCCAATCATTTTTAGTTAGCTCCATAACAGATGTGGTGAGAGTAACCTCATCAGGTTTCACTTGCCTCTTGGTTGGCGTGTACAGCCGTGTTAGAGGGTAGAAGAAACTATTGAACCCATCCACAGCCACAAAGGTTTTGCATCTGAAAATACAACTGGTTACTAAAAATCTGATGGTATTTTATACTACACTAGCTGCGTCCCGTGGTTTTCCACGTAAGACCCGTTCGAGCGGGAATATCGGGATAAAAAATAGCCTATGTTACTCTCCATCACTTCAACTATCACCACTTAAAAATCACGTCAATTCGTCGCTTTGTTTTGCCGTGAAAGACGGACAAACAGACACACACTTTCCCATTTATAATATTAGTATGGATGGATGTAGGTAATAATACTATGGCAACCAACACGCAGCTCAGCAACTGAGTATTCTTGAGAGAGATCTTAAAATTTACTCACACTTTGCTCTCAGACAGCGCCTTGATTTCGTTAACGAGCGCGTCGACGACGTCACCGGCGTACTTAACACGCGTGATGCCGTGTTCCACGAGCGCGGCGAGCGGTGATCCCGCCTCCGTCACCTCGCGCTTGCTCCAAACGTATTCTTTACTAATTTTCAACTGTAATAATAAGAACTTTTAATAATGAGTTAGATTCTAACTAGAATAAGTTTGACTTTGCAAAAATGCTATAGAAGAAAATTGGATTAGCTGCGCTCCGTGATTGATTGTTTCCGATCCCGTGGGAATACTGGGATCAAAAGAATGAGTGAATCCAAGATATAAGCTATCCTGGTAATAAGTTTCAGTCAAATCCATTCAGCAGTTTGAGTGTGAAGTAGTAACAAACACAAACTTTCACCTTTATAATAGTGAAGTGGGTTTACCTCTGGGTTCTTAAGATGTGTCTGGTTCTGAGTTTTGAAATGAAGCAGCCAGGCAGCGGCGTCGAGTGGCAGGTCAACGAAACCCTCGCGCGTTGTGGAGTTCGACATCTCTTTATGTCTTTGAACGCGGCGCAGCCACTCTGATACTGTAAAATAAGTGGATTGGATTAGAGAAATGAAAGAAAAAGTCTATTCTGACTTAAAAGTCTCAGTATATACCCATTACTTAAGCCTTCTGGTAAGAAAGACATTTAAGACATAACTTTGTATACAAAATTGTATAAAGATTTTTATGTTGTTATAGGAATACAATGCTAACCAGGTTTCACCATTACCTGCTTTTGACCTGGCCTTAGGTACAACCTACAACGTCCCTTAGTGGAAACACACCAAAAAGAGGGTAATCATGAAACTTACCCCAAGGAATATGTACTATCAAGTACCCTTCCTCATGTGCATAATGGAGAAGATGTGCCATGGTTATTGATTTGCCAACTCCTTTCTCACCATCTGAATTAACTGTTCAGGAAATGGATTAAATAAATGAGAGAACTGCCTAAATAACTACAATCATTCTAAGTTACATTATACCTGGTATAGGCTATGGTCTATGGCCTGCTATGGCCTAAAGTTAGACTGCATAAATAGACAAATATCAGTATTACATGAGTTAAGCTACCGATAGAAGCTTTGCATTTTTAAAGTGGGTACCTATCTACAGCAACTTTAAAATTGCATTCAAACAATAAAGACCCTGAAATCAACACATTATTTTAAAAAAGGATACACAGCACGTATCTGATTACAGGTTTGTTCATATCACTGTTTTTGATGCAGTTGATAATATCCAAAGCGGGCTGTCGAACCATGATTGTAGTTTCTGTGAAGGTCTTTGCCTGTTTCGTATAGCTTTTAGGTAAACCTCCGTGGGCGAATAATTGCTTGCATGTATCTGGTTTCAAAGTGTAGAAGAGACCGATTTGATTTTCATTGTGTTGCGCCTGAAAGACGAAAGATTAGAGAAAAAATTATAGGTGCATTAGATTTTTTTGTGTGGTTAAAATGTTTTAACATTTATTTATTGTTCGACGTTGAATAAACTGCAAAAAAATTGCAATATTGTACGTGTTTATGTATTTTGTAAGAGGTTACTTACAGGAGAGATTTCTGTAGTTCTGAATGTGGTTGCCTGAGAATAACGTCGACATATTTGTCGCCAGTTACGGGACAGCATTGTTTGTTTTGTAAACTAACAAAGAGTGTTAGTAAATATTATAAGATGCAGCTCTAGAATACGGAGTAAATTAAAAATTCACAAGTTCACAACATAACCTCAAAGCACTTTTGTTTATTTTATTTGAGTCAGACAGAATATTGTAGCTGTCACTGTCAAAAATCAGCTGACTGCGGATGTTGCGTTTTGCGTTCCATTCTTCACAAAAGAGTTAATTGCATACTTTACATTGTAGCCAAAGGATAGGAAAAATAATGTTTAGAACAGTAAAATATAAATATGTACCCAAACAAAAAAACAAATAATGGCTATAACTTTTTTAATGATGGAATTTCTTTGTACTTAAAATATTACGATTTATTTTTCTGCATTCTCCTTTGCTTGAATAGACTTGTTGGTCTGACCTCTGTATCTATCTTGCTATGATGATTACTTTTGTTTTCTTCAACATCTCTAACCACAATAGTCTCTTTTACAGGGTACTCTTCAACTTCAGGGCTTTCTTCTGTTGGCTCATATCTCACTTGTTTTCTTGGCAAATCTACATCATCAAAATCAGACTCATACTTTGACTTCTTGAGAATGGAAGATGGTTTACTACTAAATAGATGAGAATACGCTTCATAGATATCACTAGGCTTTGTAACTCCTTTTTCTTTATCATATGGATCATTGTTTGGTTCAACTTCACTGTGTTTGAATGTTATTTCTGATGTTTCACTAGTGTCATCAACATTATCTGCGAATGATATACTCTTCTTTAACTTACTTGGAGTTGTTTTTTCTACAATTTCATCATCATCATCATCATCCTCATCGTCTGATTCTACATCTTCTGTTTCTAAGACATCATCTAATCTGTCCATTTCATCCTCTAATTCTTCAAGCTGCTCAATCTCATCAAGTCTAGAAACCAAATCATTTTCAGTTTTACTGGGTTGTCTATCTCTATTCTTAAGTTCTAGTAGTTTATCTTCAAGCTGATTCTGTTTATCAAGAACCTGTTGCAATAATTCCAATTTTGATTGCTGAGTTATATTTGCATCAGCAACTTTGTTATTTCTGTCTTTGTCTTTAAGACTATTTGTTTTCTCTATCACAGTTTTGTTATCATTTCCTTTAGGTAATTCTTCTTGTCTTAACTCATGGTTTGTCTTTGACTGTTCTTGTTTGAAAGATTCCATCAAAACCTTCTCTTCATTAACTAAAAATGAATTATCCTTTCTCTTATCTCCAATTTCATTGTAATTTTCAGATAATTCACTTTCTAATTCTTCTTCTAGTTCAAGTTCTTCCAATCTGTTCCACAGTTCTTCATCAGTGATTCCTTCTTTTTGTATCTGTTCTTCTTTTGCCTCTATTTTCTTGGACCTTCTTACATTTTCTCTATGTTTCTCTCTCCATGCTTTATCTTCTTCTTCTGTATAAACTTCTAATATTTCATGACCTTCCTTATCAAAAACATTTTGTTTTGTAAATGATAGCTGGTTTTCTATGTACTCTCTCTCCTTTCTGAATGATTCTAGTTTTGATTCTGCATCTGAAAATACAAAGTGATTTGGTAGAAGGTACATTCCTTGACACATCTAATACTATTAAAGAATGTTTGTAATTATGTTTCGTTATGGTGTACTTAACAGAAATGAATCTTATTACAAAAGTTATTATTATATTATATTCAGCCGTTCGTGTCCCACTGCTGGGCAAAGGCCTCCCCCCATTCCTTCCAGACAAAAGACAAAAGTTATTATTTATTTATTTTATTTTCGGTTTTAGAGTAGAGGGGCTACATCATTCTGTAGAACTTTAAACTAAACTCACCTTTGATCCTATGTTGTCTTAGAACCTCAGCTTGTGCTAATGAGCACTTAACAAAATAGTCTGCTCCAAGAGCCACTGTTACTTCATTGGTGTGCTTCAGTTCTCCTCTGAAGAATACTCTAGATCCGATTGGCACAAGAGTGGGAACTTTCAGTTTATCTGCGTATACATTGAAATCTAGCGCCTTGAGGTTGTTTAGATAGTTTTCCCAAAACTGAAGATTCCTCTCATTATCTGCTACACTCTGAAAACATAGAAAATATAGGTACAAAGTTGAGTATGAGGGTAAACATTTGGATATGTTTGGTATTAGAAAAAACATATTACCTGTTGGTATAAATTATTGATAAAACTCATGTTGTACACTCAATTGGTAAATGATTTCGCAAAGTTGTTCCTTCATGTACAATTTACTGATTTTTGTTGATTAAAATAACTTTAGTTACTTTAGTATTGTTCCTCTGTAAACATAACCTCAAATCTCAATCATCAGCACAGAACATAATACTCAAGAGATCATCAGCGTGATTTGACATTAATTATTTCGTTCTAAACAGGGGGCTGATTGTGAACCGTTTTTTTGACAATGCCTGCTTTCAGTTTCCGTCAAAAAAACGGTTCACATCACAATCAGCTGGTACTCTGTGTAAACAGCCAACTGTCAAGTCAACCACACAATACCACACGTCATTTGCGAATACGTCGACGTCAGTCAGTCATTGATGTCAAATCAGTATTATGTTCTGTGTGTCAAATGAATGTCATACATAACATGCGCACAGCTGTACAACACGACACAATCAATAAATTAGAAATTTGTGAGCTATGGTGAAAATCTCTTGTAAATAAATACAAACAGCAGTATAAATACACACCATGGATCCATCTAAAGCTATTTTACATGAGTTGTATGTTTATTGTGAGTGGAATCCTGAACCGGAGTACATTGTAAGTAGCCCGAGTGCAATACTCGTTTTTGTCGTTTATCTATTTCTAAAAAAAGATTTTCCTTTAAACAATCAGTCTAGTATCATACACGTGTCATTTACTGCTCATTTTGCACATTATAAGTTACGTTTTTATATTTTTTTCAGCAAAAATCGGATGGTCTATTACCAGAAAAAATATCTTCTGTAAAGCGATGGTTCAAGCATTTAGGACCCAAAAAGACCTTGTTCGACAGCATTGCATCGTAAGTATTTCACATTATGCCGAATTTAACTACTTATCTACTTCTTTTTATAAAAGAGTAAGTAATACCTACATAATTACATTTGCAGGCACAAAGAGCATCAACAAAAATGGCAAATAGCTCTTGGTGATGAAGGAAAAGTAATTGCTGTCTTGACTGATACAATTCTAGAGTTTAGAACTAAAAGGTCTGACTATTCCACTATTGCTGCAAGAACAACAGGTAACTTTTAATAGAGTATTTATAAGATTGATTTTAAGTAGCTCCTCACCTCAGCTTTGCTGACTAGGTATGGTTAAAAAGTAACTATGGAACAAGTTTAGCTAGGTTTTATACCAAGCACTATTATTATTATTATAAGCCTGATGTTTCCCACTGCCAATATTATTATTTTTCTTTCTTAAATCACTATAGTGAATAAATATTTTCAAACCACTTTAATCTGTGTCAATTTAAATACATACATAGATGTATTTGTTGTTACTTTGTTGTTACATCAAAAACAGAAACTTAAGATTATAAACTAACACATTATTACACAATTGTAGTTCTTAAGCTAGTTTATTGAATAAATTCTTTCTTCCAGTGACCAGAGATCCATACCCTCAGTGGAGAAAGATGGAGTGGAGTCCTGACTGTGCATTTTTAGTCTTGGCTTATGGGATTGGTCATGTAGAGTTCTATGATTTGTCAGCTTCTAAACTATTCACTATTGAATATGTGAGTATGAATATTAATAAACTTGGTGAGCTATACCTTAGTTAACTTCTGAACACTGCAGCAGTAAAACTGTAGGAGCAAAAAACTAGTCAAATGAATCTAGACTAAAAAACACAAATCTATACCTTTGCTTAGCTTCTTGTATATTCTTTAATAATGTTATCTGCTGTTGGTTTTGATTAAACTCTTATTCTATCTAGCCATATTAATCCGCTATTCCACTGGCGTTTTACAAGCGCTGCCATCTCTCCAATGTAACGCTACATTGGAGAGATGCTAACGCTCGTAAAATGCCAGTGGAATAGCGGCCTAAAAGGAGATCATTCAAGTTGGACCAAAAAACTAAAGTGCCGGCCAGAAAAAAAAAATGTGGTTTCCTGTTAGAGCATATTATTCCCGAGATTTTTTACTATGACACCTAACCTGTACAAATAATAGTTGAGTCGTAATATCTATTACAAAAATAATAATTTGTTCTAAAATTATTCTTGGTATTGACAGTTTAGTAGTAAAATATGTAGGAAAATATTGACAGTTTAGTATTAAAAATGTTTTACAACCATGCTCAAGTCAATCTGTTATTGTTCTCTTCTTCTTTTTCTTAGCCACATTCAACCCTATGGGTGTAGGCCTCCTTCATAATATGCCATTCTTTTCGATTTGTGCAGTTTCCATCCATTTCACTCCAGCTGTTCTTTTGTCATCATACCACCGCATTTCCGGCCTGCCTCTTGGGCAAGTTTCATCCCATAGTCTCCATTCGGCTAGTGTTTTGCACCACGAGTCTTGTTTCCTGGCGACGTGACCAGCCAAGTTCATTTCTAAACGTCCAGAGCCTTCACTAAGTTCCTGTATCATGGCCTCAAGGTCGTGAGGGTTGTCCAAGAATTAAAAGATATCGTCGGCGAATCTCAGGTTACTCAGTCTAGTTCCAGCTATATTAAAACCACGATTTTCCCAGTCTAAGTTTTTAAATATGTCTTCTAGTACTAGTGTAAATAGTTTTGGTGACAGTTTATTTATTTATTTAAACACTTTATTGCACACTAATTTAAAACTAAATGTACAAATGGCGAGCATACACCCTGCCTTACTCCTCTTCCTATTTTTACTGGATTTGTTTCTAAAGGTATATTATGTAGTGTTAGACGAGCATTTTGGTATTTGTTTTTTATCTAGTTTAAATAGCGATGATATACTCTGGCATTCAGCAAAGACTGAATAACTACCCAGGTCTCAACACTATCAAAGGCTTTCTTATAGTCAATAAATGCGAGCCATAACGGTGGTTGATATTCTGTAGCCTTTTCGATGACGATTCTCATAGCGAGTAAGTGGTGCATGGTGTTGCAACTCCTAAGCCCAGCTTGCTCAACTGGCTGATAAAAATCAAGTATCTAACTGTTATTGTTATTTCTGTTGGGTTCGATCCCCGCTACGGGAGAAATGTTTGTATGTTCTGCAGATATTTGTTTCGTGTGGTGGGTGTTTTCTATTTATAATATTTACCTATGTATTTACAAGAAAAATGTATCAGTCATCTGGTTGCCATAACATTACATTGGGTTGCTTAGCTTGGAACTAGAACGACGCTGTGTGGAATATCCAAGGACATATTTATTTATTGTTTATTGTTGATGTGCGTATAGTAGATGTAGAGTGCATGTGAATGAGATGCGGATGTTGAGATGGATATATGGAGTGACGATAATAGTTAAGATCAGGAAGGAATGAGTACGAGTATAAACGGGAGAATTGATAAGTTGAGGAGTGCAATGTTGGCGTGGTATGGTCGCGATGAATATGAATGTGGATGGATACACTGGAAGAGGTAGGCCTAAGTAAAGATAGAAGAAAATGGAAGAAAGAAACGTGTTGTGCCGACCCCGCTTAGTGGGATAAGGGCAGGGAGATGATGATGATGATGAGCAACACCCAATCGCCTTTTTTTCAGTAATACAGGTGCCATAATAGCGCAATTTACTTAAGTATTAGTAGTGTTATTGCAATTCGAAACGGTCAAAATATACTTTTTCTATAGTAAATAAAAACTAAACCGTTAGGCGTACAGGTTTGCTTACATAATAAAAAATGATAGTTTTGACATGCTCTACCCAGAAATAACATTTTTTTTCATTGGCCGGCACTTTTGATTTTTGGTCCAAAAATGTATAGAGCGTGAATGATGTCCTTTGTGTTTGATAATTAATGTATAAAACAAGTATGTATTTGTGAATACCCTATATTGAAAATTAAAATGATTTCAGGAATGCTCAAGGCCTGGAGGTCTTGAATGCACGGACATGGCGCATGCTATTGCCGACATC